>CM073755.1:19758204-20423355 GCA_037127355.1 Schoenoplectus tabernaemontani | reverse complement strand
ATTAAAACTTAAATATACACTAATTAAGATTAATTATAAATTAATTAATATTTAATTACTTAAAATTATATTAAATTAATTAATAAATACTTAATTATTTTATATAGTTCGGGTCGACCCGAATTGGACCCGATCAGATCAGATATTGATGAAAAAAATTTGACCCAAAATTAAACGAATCAGATTGGATTGAAAAAAATAATAAAATAACGATGACTCAACACGATCTAATCCATTGATACCTCTCGCTCTACATATGAGAAAGAAATATTTGAGCTTTTATTCACACTTTGAAAACTAAACATATGGCCCATTAGCACCCTCAGTGGCACCATTGGGCTCCCGAAATATGGCCCCAAAATTTCCAGACCGCAATGCAGAACGTAATATTTTTTTTTTAAAAAAGGAAAAAGTGAAAAATTGGTACGAGTTTAAGGCTGGTTCAAAGAGTTCGTAAATTTCAATTTCCAAAATTATTCATCATTTTAAACATAAATATCACTCGTATAGTTTTTTTTTTGTGAATATTGGGGATATGCGGCAAGGTAATTTAAGTCTTCTTCAAATAAGTATATGAATGATATTTTTAATTTCAGCGTACAAATGTTTGACTATTTTATGGATCATTTCTTCCACTTATAATGCTATGTAGACTGATATTTTTTTCTTAAATTCTCTTAGAATATGAAAATGTGCACTCCGTCATTTTACAGTGGTATCTAGGGTGTAAATGGGTACGGTACGGATCATATGAGATACTTTTAGGGATATCAATGGATCAGGTCGGATCATTATTATTTTATTTTATTCTTAATCCGATTCGATCCCGAACCTATTACATTCGGATCAAAAAATCTTGACCCATACCCGACTTGATCATATTATGGATCGACCTTACCTGACCCGTGTAAAATAATTAAATATTTTTATATTATTATAAATAATTAAATATTAATTAATTTATAACTAATCTTATTAACATCTAATTAATATATAATTAACCTTTAATTAGTATTAAATCATAAAATTACTTTAAAAAATATAATTAATCGGGTCTGATCGGTTGACCCGAACCCGACCCACTCCGATTCGGGTCAAAAAAATTAGACCTATACCCAACCCATTAATCTTCGGATCATGTTGGGTCGGTATTTTTATTATCATACACATTTGAAATTATTTTTACTCATATCTTATCATTATCTATTGAAATTATGTTTATCCATATCCTACTCTTTTTTGTTAAAATAAATAGGTAACAAAATTGTAATGGTGCTAACGAATAATGCTAATATATTAATTATTTTATCATCATTTATAAGAAAAAACCCGAACTCATTCATTCTATACATATATATTTTTATTTTATTAGTATGAAATCACAATATAAATATACAATGAATTCCAACTTGAGTCAATTCAAAATAAATAAATTAAAAAAAATACCAGTATCTTTTGTCAAACTTTTTAATTAGAAAAAAAAATGATCAAATTTTGTAACTAGAAAATAAAACATATTAGAAACAAAAATAACATCTTATCTAAAATAAAATCTTATATTATCTCATCCTATCATTTTACGAAGTACCCTATTAAATATTATTCAAATATTATAATTTATCAGATGGTAAAATCTGAAGAAGAAAATAACTATAATTTATAATTTATAATAATTAACTCACAGAATTTGGGAAACTAATATAGAAAAATATTAGAGGAGATAATTATATTAAAAATAAGAAAGTATTTCCGATCATTGTTCATGTTCCAAGCTCTAGGAAATTGTTCTCCAGATAAACCCAGGGTTGAGGACACCTAATTTTTTTTTACTCGTACTTATATTAAATAATTTAATCCGTCTTATTAAATACAGTAAGATTGAGATGAATGAGTAAAAAATATTACCCTGATATACTGGTTTGAACATCCCTCGGTAAATATATCATCTTTTAAAAAAAAATGGAAAAGAGAAACTGTGAAATAATGAACGCACGTTTAACTAAACCCAGGGGCCGCGAGATGGATCATGGAACCTAGGATTCTTTTAAAATTATACTATTTGTGTGTGAGGGGTTTCGGTGAGTTGGGTCGGGTCGGGTTATCATTATTTTATTATTATTTTAATCAGATCCAATCCGATCTGTTTAAATCCGGGTCAAATTTTTTTTGACTCATACCCGATTTGATTCATATAAAATAATTAAGTATTTATTATATATTTATTAATTATTTTTATAAAATTTTGACCCATACCCCATATTTTTAATTCTTAATGACCGAATATTTGTTAAATAATGATGTATGATTATGAACTCCCCGCGGGCACAACAAATAAAATTATGGTTATGATGTGTAATAATTAAATTAATCTTTCATTATATATTTTTGGATCCGTCTTTGTACATAATTATAAATTATTTTGGCATTAGCGTTGATAATTTTAGAATTGATGCAGAGACCAATTAGTTTAATTAGTACCTACTTTCCCCAGCCACTTGTCTCTAATTATTTCGTTTAAGCATGTAGTTGATGGTTGTCTGTACATTTTTTAAATTTTGAGTGTGTTGTTTGTGCATTTGGATCAGAAAGCGAGTGTACCATGCATGATATATATATCGGATAAGACCTATTTTAAACCCAATTATTTACATTAGATCATGTGATTTGGTACCGTATAATGGCTAATATATTCTTCTAAGTACATAACACAAACCAAATTAACATCCAATCAAGACAAGGTTGCTGGAAGTAAGACAAAATGTGGCCATGCATGCAAGGTGGGTTTCCGATTTAGAAACAGGCGAGAGTCTAAGGTTTTGGGATGAACTTTAGTTTCAAAATATCTTTTAACCATTAATCTAGATGCAACTCATTTTTAATTTCATATTTTATATCAATCTAGATGGTGATCTGATGGTTAAAAGATATCTTAAAATCAAAGTTGATCCTAAAAGCTTGAGACTCCCACCCATTTCATGCGATAATAGTACAGTTTGTGTCGGATTCAGATTAATTTGACTGAACTACTAAACCGATTTGAGTCGGTTTTGGGTTAATTTTGGATGGATTGGATTGGTTAGGTTCAGTTTGGGTTTTGGTTCAAGTCAGATCAAAATCTTTCAGTCCGATAGGTTATGTAATTATAGTTGCGAGAATTAATCAAATTGATTAGGTTAAATCAGTATAATTCAAGTCGGTCCAACTTTAAATTATTTCGGAAGTATCTTGAATTATACAAGTTTTAATTTGTCTGGCTTTAAATTGTGTTAAAATTTGAATAATCTCAGATTGGGTCATAGCAAATTAGGATTCAATTTTGTGTTGTTTCTAGTTTGATCAATAAGGTTGTTTTTACTTTTTGGTCTTCCAAATTAATTTGATCTTTAGAATATCATTGCACGAGATCACGATTGAATTTTTAGTACGAATTAAATTAGATACGATTTTCCAAATCAGTTTTGATCAGGCGGATCTTATCATCTAACAAGCTCTAAAGAGAACTCAATTAAAAATAAAAAAACCTCTTGTTCGAAATCCGAATGAGAGATTTTTTTATAAATATTTAAAAATTAGATAATTTAAACTCTCTTATCTCTAAATGTTCTTACTAGTTTTATGTAATGAGCAAAAATTTCTTTTCCCTCAAAAAATAGAGTTTCTATTAACTCTAAGTCTCTAACATATATTATATTTTATATGTGAAACTTAAACCTACATGTTTTCCATGAGATATATTATCATTTGCATCAGATCTATAATTCATAAACAAAACATATTGGTGTATGATTTTCTTTATCTAGGGGTTGTTTGACACCTTATTTTTCTTCCGGAATTAAATGAAAGAAGCATTATTACAGAAGAAGAACCAAACACTATTGAAATAAGATAGAAGTAAAGAGAATATTTTCTTCCACCAATTTCATATCTTTTGGAAGAGTAAAGGAGAGAAAATGAAATATTTATCTTCTTTCTAAATATTGTTGTCAAACACTTTTATAAAGCTTTGGAATTAGATAGAAGATATTTTCTTCCGGATGAATTGTATCTTCCACTTTATCCCCCCAAAAAAAAATATTATTACTAAACACAACCCTAATTCTTCAACAGGACACCTGAGTGTACTAATTTATAATATATTCTTTTGCTCTCTAACTTGTTTACAAGCACAAATGCTCAAGTTGCAAAAGGCACGCATTGTTTGAACAAGTAGGTGGTGCATCGCATTCACCACTAGCTAGCTAGAATTTGCACAAAGGTATTAAATCTAACTTTATTATGATATATTAATTTTATATCTTTTTATTCGTTAATCTCGAACCAACATGTTGTTGCAACTTGTTATTATGATATTTTCGTTGGTACGCGTTCAATTTCGCGTGCAACTTGTTAGAGCACATGTTGTTCACACTTCAATTGTCGGGATAGTGGCATTAGTGGCAAATATATTGACCATGCCTGAGGTCTCACATTAATTAGGATTTAGGAGGGTCCAAATACATGACTTTGGTTTTTTGTGGCATTTGTTTATAGCAATTTGGTGTCGGCATGCGAACCTTAATTTAATTTTTTTTAGTAATATTTTGGAAATTTTGTAATTGCTGCGAGACGTTGTCACACTATACGTTAATTGAGCTTTTGATTCAATTCAAGTATTTTTTTTATTCTTCTAAAAACATCAGTGTCAAGTTCATTTTGTCAGAATATAGACCAACATGTTATCAAGAGATCGATTAATTATGTTATGAATCAAAATTTGTATTGAGAGAGATTAACAGTTATAATAATTGCTAAATCACTGACAAAATAACATATGATAACTACACGGATTAGCTTTTCAGCCTATAAACAAAGTTCAACACAGTGTCGACCACAATTTTGAAAAAAGAAAATTCAATTCCTTTATGAAATAGAAACAACTCGCATGTCAAACATAAACCAAGCCATCCGAGTAATCATGCAATGAAACCGAAAGATTCATAGGTTTTAACAGCCTTTTTCTTTTTCATTATTCCTATAGTCCCACATACATTGTACCTTTTTTATGCTTTATGCATTGTATCTAGTCCAAATGTATCATTAACAGTGCTTTGTTTGTATTTGTCACTTGTCAGAATGATCAATTAATCTTTCTGTAATGTTTTGGTTTAGTTAGGACATTAACAGATGTCTTATATTCGACACATTATTTTTTTAAAAATTGAGTCAAAATTAACTTGAGTTTTTTTTTTTGAAAAGTCGACAACGGCCGCTAATGAGTTAAAAAAACATAATCTCTACTCAAAAAACTCCTACTCAAATTTACTCGCATCTGGCAGAATCCGATCCGATTTAAGAAATCTGTCTGATCCGTCCAAAACTAAATCCGATCCAATCTGATTTTTTTTAAAACGTCAAATTGATCTGACCCGATCCGAGATCAAATAATCTGCAATTCAATTGAAGTCAAACAAAGATATAAAAAAATCAACATAGAAATTGATCTAATATAACCTAATCTGATATGATTCAATCTAATTTCTTTCAGAATGTCAAATCGATTGATCCGTCTAAACCCGAACTCAAATGCTATTAAAGGAAGCCTTCATTTCATCCTTGAACAAAACTTTTAATTTGTTACTATTTATGAATTCAAAGTGTTGGATAAGACAGTCCAAATCAACAAAACTTTTTGAGAAAAGTTTACAAGTCAAAAATTATATTCCTAAGAGGAGCTAGAATAGCCCATGATTATTCTATAACAAGACTATTTGAGAAATAAGTCAAAAGGAGTACATGGATATGTTGACATGAAAATATGACGAGTCTGAAAATATGATTGTCATTTGATATTATATCGGAGATCATTAAATTTAAATTGTTAAAAATATCTAATAATTTTAATTGTCTTTGATGAAATATCAAATGACACTCAAAATGCATGAAACTCATAATACAATCAATACATAAATTTAAAATTGCATGAAGTTCGTTTCATTTTTAAAATTTTTATAAATTTATATGAAAATGATTGTTAAGATTGTCAAAATCTATAGTTGTTAAGGGATCCCCACCCAATTAATATAGGCGCCGAGAACAAAATAGAGATTAATTATATATATTATACAAATACTAATATTCAATATCATAATATAAATATATATTTTTCAAATTTAATGATAATATATGTTTTATATTATATTTTTACTTTTTATAATATTAATATGCAGTAGTTAAACATTATTTAAAAATAAATATTAAACATATTCAAAGAATTAGTAGCTAAGGGGTGCCGGGACCATGCTGACACTCACTTAGTTCTGCTATTGCTGACTAGTGTCAACTCCCTGCATAAAAACTGAAATGATTAAATTCTAAAAGGTTCAACATTAACGATATCATTATTTTGTTTCGCGAATGTGGTGTTCAAATCCTAACAAATGTTAGAAGAGGACATTAGCACATTAAAAAAGTTGAATGTTGGATTCAGCATCTAATTAATATAAAGAGAGTCTATAATAAAAAAAATATTATTATAAATTATTCGGATTGAGGACCTAAAATTACATAACTCTATGTTAAATAATATGATGTATAATAAAAACTCTAAATGTTTCTCATTGAGGACTCAAATATATTAACTAACTGATCAAGGTGCATATAGAACTAACTGTTGGTCCTATATGCAACAGATTCTGTCATTCTCAATTCTCAAATACTCCGAATATATTTAAATTTAAATTATTTGTTGCTCTGGTTTGATATAAATTTACTCATATTCTTGTACATTTCAATATATACCAAACGTTTTCATTCTTCGATAAATAATATCTGGTTTTAAATTTACTAAACCAACATGAATATGAGAAAATGAAAAAAAAGCTTGTTCCACTAGCGACCGAGTGGACAATAAAACTTCAGCATATTTTAGGAGTAGATTTCTTTTAAAAGAATATAATTTAACTGAAAATAATTTTAGGAGAGGTTGAAATATGTGAATGGTAGGATAAAAAAAAAAGAGTTGGTGGGTTCGCATGTTGCTAATGTAATACTAATTGCATATATCCTTATAATCAATTACTTCCATCAGGACGCCTCTCGATGGATATAATATTGCCCCCTTAGACCTCAATGATTTTAGGTTTTAAAGGACTTTCAAGTTACTAAGTAGAAAATATTTTTTTAGAAAATCAATTTGTTAGAAGATTATCATAAAATAAAATTATATACATATACAAAAGTCCATTATTATAATTCCACTTGACACGATATACTTCATTATCGTGATTATTGACTTCAAAATCTTCTTCTGTCTATAAAACTGATATAGAGTGATGCTATGATATTTCACGAAATACGAAATCTCTCTATTTTATATATATATTTCAAATTTAGAAATCCAAATGATCGATCCAAACGTTGAATATGATCTTCATACTGAAATATCTTTGAAGACCGAATTATATATATATATTTTAAAAAAAATGATATTCTTTAGATGAGTACAAAATTTATTGATCTAATGATTTCTTCAACATCCAATATCAATGATTTTTCACTTATCTAAAAATAGCAAAAAAATATAAAATTTAATCTTCAAGATATTTCAATATGAATATCATTTTCAACATTTAATTGGATCAACCGTTTAGACTTCTAAATTCGAGATACTATGTGAAACACGAGAGATTTTATACTCCACAAAACACCATAACCTCACTCTATATTTGCTATTTTGTAGATGAGTACAAGGTTTATTGATCAAATGATTCCCGCTCCATCCAATACTAGTAATTTTCTACCCATGTAAAAAATAGTAATTTAAAAAAAATCTGATCTTTAAAGATATTCTAATTTGAAGATCATGTTCATTAGATTGGTTGTTTGGACTTTTAAATTCGAGATATATACACGAAACACAGAAGATTTGTACTTCACAAAGTACCATAGCCTCACTCACTTATATAAAGTGAGGTTATAGTGCTTCATAAAGTGCAAAATTTCTCATATTTCACGTTCGTATGTCGAATTTGAAAATCCAAAGGCTGATTCAATTAAACGTTGAATATGATATTCATAATAAAATATCTTTGAAAATCAAATTTATATACATATTTTAAAAAAAAATTGCTATTTTTTAGATGAGTACAAAGTTTGTTGATCTAATGATTTATGCACCATCCAATATTAGTGTTTTTTCGCCCCATCTAAAAAATAGCAATTTTTTTTAAAATATAAAATTTGATCTCCAAAGATATTTCAAACTGAAGATCATGTTCAACGTTTGGATTGGTCGTTTCGTACATACGTATGTGAAACACGAAAATTTTTATATTCCACAAAGCACCATAGCCTCATTATATGTATATATAGTTATGCTACCGTTAATCACGAAGTACAAAATATTTTTATATCGCACCATATCTTTCATTCCGAAGTCAAAACACTGATTTAACCATTCAAAGTGTGTTCATAACATAATATATTTGGAGATTAAATTTTATATTTTTTTGAAAAAAATTCTATTTTTTTGCGTGGTAGAAAAAAAATTATAATAATTTTTCAGCCTTCGAAAAAATAAAAAATTTTAAAAAATATAAAATTTGATTTTCAAGTATATTTTAAATAGTTGGATTAGTATTTTGAATTCGGAAATGAAAAATATGATGCGATGAAGCGAAATACAAAATATATTTTGCACTTTATAACTCACCGTAGCATAACACTCCCTATATATAATAAATATGAGTTTAACATGTATAATTAAAAAAATAATAATAAAAATCCGAAACTTATGTGCGGATATATAATGTTTCAGTCAATGGTTAACCATGTTATGTAACAACTGTTGATATTTCATAAAAGAATTATTTATACCATTTAGTTTAGTTTACTGCTCAAGTCGGCGGCCATCTAGATTAACATGTTTGGGTGAGACTCATTTACACGCGCGCATATTTGCATCTGATGATATCAAGATTGATTATTTTGCAATTTTTACATAACATAAATAAATTGGTACCTTCATTCATTTGAGATGACATTTGTAGTGGCAATGTATGCATGTTGACGCTACGTCGGTTTGTATATACGTTTGTCAACTGTCAAGTTATATTATGTGGGCGATATATAATTTCTCTTTTAATATTTAATCATATCTGTGCAAGTGGCGAAATCAAAATTGAAAAATAGAGGCGTCGAAAGATACTTGATAGGATTATCGAAGGATTGAAGGGTGAAATACTGAAAATTTATGTTTTTATAATTATTCAATAACTATCAATTTAACTAATATTTTGAGAAATTGAAACAAGCCTTGCTGGTCCACTCCTCCCTCCGAGCCTATTTGTGCAAAATCCTTGAAAACAATAAAAATAAAAATGAGTAGCTCAACAGAAACACAGCAACTACTTCAACGAAAAATGATTGGATGCCCCCAATATTATGCTCTCAATTGTTCTTATCATCTTTGAAAAATGAACCCTCTAAAAAACTAAATTGTGTTATCCTCATATGTAAGAGGTGGTGGGTGAAATAAGGGCATAGTAAAGAATTCAAAATTTTGGAGTACTTTACAACGATAAAATGCTCAAATAAAATAGGTTTCGTGAATTCAAAGGAGGAGATTTGATTGTCCTTATCCGCGATCTAAATATGATGGCCGTCACTGTTTCAAACATTTGTCCTACCGTATAGAGTAACAAAAATAATACGGCCCCATAATAGATACACTATATCCTTAATTTAAATTGGACATAAAAATTCTTCAGCGAAATGCCCGTACACACTTCGAGATTGAAACATAAAACCATGAAAAATGTTATGCACAAACTAATCAGCACACAAATATCAAATATTTAGATTGCGTATATCCTTAACTAATCAAAGTCATGAAGATGGATGGAAATAGGGGATGTTAATGGTCAGATCGGGTCAGGTCATTATTATTTTATTATTTTTTTATCATGATCTAATCTTGATTCGTTAAAATTTGAATTAAAAAATTTTGACATATGCTTGATTCGACCCGACGTGTACAAAGTAATTAAATATTAATTAATTATTTTTATATCATTTTAAGTAGTTAAATATTAATTAATTTTAATTGATATAAATTTAAGCTTTAATTAGTACTAAATCATAAAATTACTTTAAAAATATAATTAAATTGGTCGGATCAGTTTGATCCGAACCCAACCCGACTTGATTCGAGCAATAAAAAAATTAGATTCATATCTGACTCATTTATTTTCAAGTCACGTCGAATCAGATCGGGTTGACCCATTGGGTCAGATCAATAAACACCCTAGATGGAATCAAGAGAATTTATTTATTTGTTGATGTAGTACATGTTGACCAGATAAAAGGAGGACATGATAATTTAATAAAAAGTATCTTAAGAGATGCCCGCACACCTCAAAATTGGAACATTATGTTAAAATTGTTATGTACACCCCCAATCATTACACAAAAGATTCGAAAAAAA
Organism: Schoenoplectus tabernaemontani; assembly: GCA_037127355.1. Lineage (NCBI taxonomy): Eukaryota > Viridiplantae > Streptophyta > Magnoliopsida > Poales > Cyperaceae > Schoenoplectus > Schoenoplectus tabernaemontani. Next base: position 20,412,893 of record CM073755.1, on the reverse strand, counting down.
ATGTATATCCACATGATCACATCCGATCTTAAGACCAAGAAAATGGAAGGAATGAAGGGATTGGCCGGAATCATAGTAACAGTAAAATGTTGATTAGATGGAAAGAAGGCCTACATGACTGGAAGGCAATTCAAATTTAATTAACAATCACTTAAAAGATGGTGATAATATTTCAGCGAGCATGATATTAAATTTGTACAAAATGACATATCATTATAAATGGTACATTATTATTGCCTTTTTAGATTGAAAATTTGATACGGAACTTTAAATTCTTATATATAGTAAGCAGATGAATTAAGTTCATACATATATCGTTAAGAAGAATTTGGCCTTGTAATTTTGTAACGATCAATTATGTTTGGACAAATGCATATGAAGTAGAGAACAAGTGCATAACTCTATCTCACATGAAAAGAATAAACTTATTCCATGACCATGAGGAGAATGAGTTATCTACTCATTTTTTATTTCATTCTTATTAGCACTTAATTTTGGAATGTGAATGATTTAGTTGCATACTCATCCGGTCTAAGCTTATTTTTCACGATAAATAGATAACTCTTATTTATCGTAACTTCATTTTATCTCATTTCTTTTTAGTAAGGTTTAACTTGAGAATATGAATTAAATCTATGCTTGACTAGTTCGAGCTTATCCTTGTGATAAATAGATAACTCCCACCGAACACATAAAGATAAAAAATGCTCTCTCAAGAGAAACATGAGTTATCTTAATTTTATTTTATCTCACTTTTATTAGTAATATAGGAGGGTCCAGCTTAGAGAATGTGAATTAAGCTTGTGTTTGATTTGTTCGAGCTCATCCTTATAAAAATTAGTTCTAGTAGTTAATTCAAATTAGATTTATTGACAAGTTAAATCTCATGTCTAGTACAAATAGTAATGAATCTTAGTTTTTTACAGAGTGGTGCAAATTTAAATCCTGAAAAAATGTATATGAGAAGTAATAATATATCGGGATTGATGTGTGCTCTTAATTTTTTTAAGAAAAGATTTATTGATAGGTTGAATTCAGACAAGGGGAGGGATGTCAGGCCTCTCAATCCCATAAAAGTTATATGTCAAGATTAAAATTTATTATGTATTTTATTTCGTTAGGTGTTCCTCTAATTTATTCTAATGTTCTAATAAAATATTAAAATATTGGTTCATTTCCTAATCGCCTTCTAGATGTTATTTTAATAATGAATATTAAAATATTCATTATTATTTGTTAGTCCATCAAGACCATCAAATGTTATGTAATTTGTAATATATTTAATTTAACGGTCTTTGATGGACAATCAAACAATAATAAAAATTGCATGAAATTTGAATCATTATCAATTTATAAGTAGAGGAACATACCTATAAGGTTTTTTCTATTTTTAATTTTTTTTCATATTTATTTAAAAATTGATTGTTAAAATTGTCAAGATAGCCATTATGAAGTGATCCTTTCGCTTTTAAGTATTGGGTGGGGATCGGTTGATAATCTTGACAATGTCCTTCTTAACAAATACGAAAAAAATCTTAAAAAAAAAACAAATTATAAGTGTCTACCTATAGATTGATTGTCATTCAAATTTCATTATCTTTTGATAGTTCATCAAAGATCATTAAATTTTCATATAATTTATAACGATTTCAATTTAACGGTCTTTGATGAGCTATCAAACGATAATGAAATTTGAATGACCATCAATTTATATGTAGGAAAACACATTTATAAACTTTTTTTCATATTTATTAAGAAGGCTATTGTCAAGATTATCAAGTTAACCATTGTTAACCGATCCCCACCCACAGGGGCGGATTCAAGATAGTATGCGCCATGGCACCCCCTCGGTTCACTGAAAATAAAAGATTGTATGATAAAAAATATAATTTTTTTTTGATCTAAATATTCTATTTATTTGAATCAGGACATCTCCTATCGATCGTTTCTGACTCCACCCTTACCCACTCGTAAGGACATACTCCACAAAAAAAATTAAAAGGGGAGGAAAAAGAGAGTGATGTTAAAAATGAATTCACCTTCTTTACATCCCGATTTAGAGGGGACAAATTTTATTTATTTAAAAAATAAAAGACAGAATTTCTTTTATTTTCCTCTCTAAATAAAATTTTATAAAATAAATAATAAATTAAAACTCACCTACTTTTTCATAGCCTCTCCTCCTCATGAGCACAACCAAGTATTTACCCCTCCATAACCAAGTAACCAACACGTGAGGACACCTTGAAATCGCGTCTCATATTTTATCTCCAGGTCAGACCCAACATCTGAGAACTCTCCAATTTACTTCCTCGTGGACTCGGTTCACAAACTTTTATGGACCGTGTATTTCAACGATGGAGTATTTATTCTTCGCCATGTCCCTGTGAGTCTGTGACAGGCTGACAGCTTTCTTCAAACTGTTTGCATTAATTAATATCTACAGCCCGGAATTTAGCCGCTGACATTTAATTGATTTAGGGAATATTATTTCTACAATAAATATTAAATTAAATTTTATCTGCGCCAATAGCTCATATTAGATTATTTTAATTTGTAGTTAGATGATAAAAAAGCTTAATTTATTTAGAGAGAAGTGGCTCGTGTTTCGAATGTCAATTATTTTTTTTTTTTGACAATAAGTGGCTAAAAGTGAAAAGGTCTTGGTCCACGCTAAAGAATCGATGCTTGATGGTTTTGATGAGTCCTTAATCCTCAACTTATATGGTGATAAAAAAATTTATATTTTTCGGAATTATTTTTGATGCCGGACTTAGCATAATTGTTAATAGAAAAATACTACAATGTGCTGAAATTTTTATATTGTTGGAGAAAATATGAATTCATTTTAGATGTATAAATAACTAAAAATCATTCAATGTGTGCTGTGTGCATGTCTAATATGATAGAGACTGTGAAACTGGTATTTATTCGAGATCTGATCAATTGAAGAACGAGATTAAGGCAAGTGCGGATCTGATCAATTGAAACTGATGTTTCTGGTCATGTTTTTGTTAACTGATAATCTGAATTTAATATTTGACCCCTCTAAATTGTTTAATTATTTTTATTAAAAATATTTAATATCATGAATACTAAAAATATTTTGCAAAAAAATTCAAAAATATGAAGTTTCATATAGAGAAAAGTTTTCTTTATCGACTTAATTATTTATTATTTTGAGTTTTTATTTTTTATTATTTTAATATATAAAATATATTATTTTAATAGTTTTTTATTAGATACAATTGTACATTGAATTGTTGATTTTTTTAATACCTAAATAACTAATGAGTTTGAACCTACCAACCTATTGCAATTTAATGATCTCCCAATCAAAATCCTACATTCGTCTTGGTGAAGGTCGAATTATTAATGAAATAAATCCGATTATTATCAAATGTCAAGTCACAATGGGTGCAAGTACTTTTTTTTATATAAAAAAGATGTATTTTTGTAATTTATCAAACTTAATTTTCATTTATCCTCTACAAGCAAAAATTGTACTTCTAACGTGTTATAGTCAAAACAACTAAGAATGCAATCACTCTAACATATATAGTTCACATGAAAATTTTATTTTGACGACGCAAACATGTTTTTGTTTATGCAAATGACTTTTGTTGATGTAAACGGTATTGTCAACATTTCGTTAGATTTTGAAAAGTAATATACAATACGACTTGATTGGAACTAATAAATAATAAAAACAATATTGGTAACTAATTGGAGCAATCAATTTGCACGTTATGCGTTCAGGAGGAAATCGCTGTTAACAATTAACAAATGACTTTGATAAAAAAAAACAAATGACAGGAGTATAATTAGTCTCTATTAATTCGTACATCAAAATAAGTAGTCCTCGATTCCAGCTCAATAACATAATAATATGAAAACAATATATTCCGAATTTCATAACAACATTATATATTAATTTTAAAATCGGCTGAATTATTTTCATGTAGAAAATCGGTTGAATTTGACTCGCCAATAATTTTTTTGCTCTTAACTCACAATATAAATTGCATAAACAGATACTACAAATTACACGAGTTTTTTTTATATAAGCAATGCCTACTTCCTTGAAACTAATTAATATACATGAACCTGTTTTAAACTTTGAATAAACTTAAAACTTCTTGAGAAAACATAATTTTTTTGTGATAAACCTTCGAGCAGCAAAGACAATGCTCACATTTTTAATTAAATATAATGTTTTAACTTAAGAGCTTTAATCACATTCTGCTTCAACTTTTTTTTTAATTAAATATATATACAGAATGAATGCTTGTGAATTTAATGCAATGCATACATTTTCAAATCCTAATTGTTTTTTATGATTTTATCTATCGAGATAACAAATGCCAAGTTTTTTTGTACCATTTTATCAGTATTTCTTTTGCAAAAATTTGAAGAGCAGGTTATCATTTCACAGAACACAAACCCGATAAGGAAATTGCTATATTTATAAAGTTTGATTCTTGTCCTAGAATATTTGTACCCTATGCACATGCTTCATGATGCTTAAAATCATCCGCATACATTATTTTTTATATATTTTTTTGAAACTTGAGCTTGTACCATTTTATATATCTTTCTGATAACTATTTTAAAATATCTTTCTTGAGATTTATAATACCGTTTGATAAGCGCAGTAAAGATAAAACATAGTAAAAATTAAGTCACTTTAGTGTTTGATAGTAATAAAATAAATAGATAAAATAATTTGTGTAAAAAATATTAAAAAAATGTAATTTGAAGACTTAATTTTAAAATATATATGAAGATGTTTTAATTTTACGTCATCTTAAACTATTTTTATTTGATGCTTTAAAATACTTTAAAAGTGTTTACTACATCTTTACTGTAACTATCAAATAAGGAATAATATATATTAGACATGCAGGTCCACCTCCATAATACTTCTATTAAGTATCATGTTTGCTAAAAAAAACAAATTCAATGATTTTTTTTATTAGAATCGATATTGTTGCGTTCAGCTGTTATCGAGCCTGCCGCAACTATATATTTATTTGCACACTTATACAGTCAAATAATAAAAATGCAAAAAAGAAAGCTGTTCTAGCGCCGGCTCATGGTCGAATTAAAAAAGAATAAATGAAAATTAAAGAAATAACAGGGTCCATTTCGCAATTTTCTGATAGACAAGTCAGAAATTGCGACACTGGAGAGAGCTGCGCTCGCACAATAAACCGCTTCTTTCGCCACTATTACCTCCCACGTGCCACGTGGGGGTAACCGGACCAGCCAGTAAACCGTCAGGTGTACGATTCCCAGGTCCCACCAAATCCAACGAGCCTTGCATCACCTCGCTGGGACCCACTCAGTTTCTGCCCGGTCTATTAAAGAGGGAGGGAGGAGGAGGGAGGAGGGGGATCCTTTGTGTTAAGTTATCACATTTCACGGAGTAAGAGGAGATACAATCAACCATCAGGTGTGCGCGCGCGTTTTTTGGTGCATCCCAGAAATGGAGAGGGATTTTCTGGGAATCAACAGGAAACCAAAGCTGGAATCACTATCGCCTAGAGATGACGGAAGAGGCCCCGCTCCGAATTCAGGTTGTTTGATTTTGACCTCCTTGTTTGGCGCGTGTTTGCGTGAGAAATTCAGTGGTACTTATGGTTGACTTTCTCTTTTAGATGTGGTTTGATTAGGAAAGTTTTAGTTAGATTGAGCTAAATTTGGATACCTGATGTTTATGATTAGATAACTTTAGTTTTTTTTAGTCTATTTAAGGAAAATTTCTATTTTCTAATTAGGTAATTACCTAGTTTTGTTCGTTTTGAAGTTTATTAGGCTACGTTCTGTTTACTGATGCTAAAGAAATAGATATCCATATAATAAGAGCAATAACTAATACAAATATGATTTACTGATCACTAGCCTTAGAAATCTGGGAATAATTTATATTTTAATGAAAAAAGTGGCGCAGAAACATCTCTGCTCTACAAGATTCTGAATCCAGGAACTACTCGATTTGTGGGCCTGTAGCAACACACACAACCAATAAATTTCAAATTTGCACGTCGTATATGTGAGCTCGAGAAAACAAAGAAGTTTTGTCACATGCATGCCTTATGTGATTGCCCGGCAACTGGGGGTTTGTTTAAGTAAAAAGTTATAAAATGCCAGAATTGTACGGTCCTGTGCACCGGTGGTGGCCGTTATGTGATTATGTCTGTTTCCTTTGGAAGGGTCCTGTGCCGAATAAATTCAGACTTAAATTGTAGTGATATGAATAATTTGATTTTGCACTTTCTGATCTCTCGATTTTTTTTAATCATAGCAACATATGGAAATGCTGCATTGCAGTGGCAGTATACAAATAGGGACCAACCTCAACATTTCCTGTCCTTTGAAACACGACAGGAAGGGCAATCAAGTAAATTCTGTCCATCGGCCTTTCAAACTGTACAGACCCCTCAGGTACAAATTTATGTGTGGTTTGTAGCTCTGATTATCAATAATCATTGAAAACTTTTATCAAAAAATAATCATTGAAAAACAACTTTCGACTTGTTATTTGACATGACAATTGAGCATGGTTATGTTAGTGTAACTGCACAATTCTACTACCGTGATCTATTCTCTATTTTTTAGGACTTACAATTTGATGCATTTTAAATTGACCTTCTCTATTTCAGAGGGCACTTGGTTTGGACACCAACCACTTGCATCGATCTCAAAGCACCCCTCATTATGCAAGTGAGACTAGGGTTCCTTGTGTGAATGAGAGACCTGCTGGAAGCGCATCAACCTCTTTGTCACCCAGAAATGGCCCCTGTGTGGGACTCTACCAAGCAAGGTAACTTATCTTAATATACCAGATTTAAGTTCTAAAGTAGGGTAAACTGAATGTTACCTCTTTTTCTTTGTCATAGAAGGGAGGTTCCGATGCAGTTTCCTTCACAGCTTACAATATTTTATCGTGGTTCTGTGAACGTTTTTGACAATGTACCGCTTGATAAGGTACTCATTATTATTTTCTGTGGAAAATCAAAGCGATAAATAGTTAAAACAATGCTAAAGTCTAATGAGATGACACAAGAAATAAACAAAATTCAAATATTTCTTCTGAAGCAGCATTAATTTTCTTATGGATATACCCTATCAAGTCCATGTAAGTCCAATGATGATGAGATTCCCAATCTTATCCTTTCATGTATATCCTTTTGAATGTAGAATAAAACAAAAAGGAGGTTAAAGCAAGAAGGATAATAGAATTTGAAATTCCAGCCTTTTCTCATCTGTTGCTTCCTCAGTCAAAAGAATTGAGTGCTGGTCTCCCAAGAACATATCAAACTTAAACATTTAATGAACTCTCTGGGTGGTGAATCTGAGCATCAAATAAATCAAATTTCACTGAATCAACCTCAATTAAACTCATTTTCTTTCTAATTGAAGGCTAAGGAAATTATGTCGCTCGCTGACAAGGCATCAAGTACTCCATGCACCCCTACAACCTTCGAGCAACCATCAAAACATCTCTCTAAGTCAGCATCCTTTTCTGGTGGTATAGTTATTAATTCCAAACCGAAACCAACTCAGAAACTCGACCATGTTTTTGAACCTGTCAAGCTTCCTCCATCTGTCTCGACCCAAATTTCACTCACACCACCAGGACCCGCTAGGTCATCATCAATGAGTGCAGTAACCAATGAAAACCTGCCAATGGGGCCTCACTCTGATGCTCCAGCCGTGATGGTGTCTACGGCTGCCCCGAATGTGCCTCGAGGTTCCTATTATCTCTTAGACTTAATTCAAATTGTTTATTATTGTAATCTAAAAATGTATCTTAGAGACTAGTTTAATTAAAGTAGAAAATTGATTTGCATGTATTGGTAATACAGCTGTACCTCAAGCTAGAAAGGCGTCTCTGGCCCGTTTCTTGGAAAAACGCAAGGAGAGGTACTAATTTGTTTTGTTTGTTAATTTATTTATGCATTTCTTTCTTTATCTTTTTTTTTCCAGTTTTGTTTCTACGTTACACATCTTCTAAAGAGCAACTTTTCTTTGCATTAACCCCAAGAAAAATGTTTAATACTGAATATACACTTACAACTAAATATTGCCATGTCTATATTGCAAAATTTGAAGCTTCTATTTTATCCTTTCCTTCCTAATTATCTCCAACTGAAGTTTCTGCATCCATCTTCGTTGACGATTGAGGAAGAAATAGGGTTTATTTGGGTAATTTTGGTTTTAAATTAGTACCCTCCAAAGGCACTTCCTTTTCTATGATAAACACGAAACAAATAATGTACTGAAATCAACTTCAAAGTGCCTTTTTTTTGTTGTGAGAAGTTCGCAGACAAAAGCTGCGAACCATACACCATTTGGGTTTGGGGATGTCTAAAGAACATAATGTGTACTGTGTGTGGTGAGTTCATAGATATTATTTGTAATACAATAATATGGTTTATGTACACTGTAAAAAAAAATTCAGTTGTAAAATTTTTGCTATGTTATACTTGATTCTTTTTGTTTTCCATTTTATTTTAGTAAATAAATAGAAGGATACTCCAAGGGGCTATTGATTCCATTGATCATGAAACCATATAACTTCTTAGTTAAATTAAGTACAGTTTATTTGGTAGTTTTAGCTCTATTTAAATGATTTGATTATTTATATTTGCCAGTATCAACTTATTTCTGCTGCTAAGCTCTCATGTGTTATTAGGATAAGATCTGTATAAAGCTGCGCGCTTAATTTTTGTATCTAAGAGTTTTTCTTTGTAGTTTTTGTTCTAAGAGCTTTTTTCTCAATTTTTTTCTCAGAGTGGTAGCAGCCATGCCATATCCAAGCACCGTAAAATCAGCAGAGGCTCTCCCCTCAAAGTCTTCATCTACTGACCTCACTCTTTCAAGCAACAATGATGAGTTGCCACCTGCGGGTCCACCCAAAATTAAAATCTATAGTGAGGAGCATCCCAGCACTAGGCTGGAGATTTAGGGGTTCCGATTTTTAGTTTTTTCCCTTTGAAATAATTATTGCCAGTTAATTTATAAAATTGAGATGAAGCCTCTGTTCAGCCGAAGTATATATGTGTTTTGTATATTGGCTGGTTAAGAGCTTATGTTAGTGAATATATCTAGCAGCTCCGGCATGGAGAGCTCTCATATAATCTTTTGTTCTCTCTTTTTGTGAAATAAAGTGAATAATATGGCAATAGATTGTTTGTTGAACATCAGAATTAATAAAGTGAAGAATAGTTCAGGCGGCAGAATCAGGAAAGAGATCATTCTCAATATTTCACAAAAAGGTAATATTCTTTCTCTCTACAAAGAAACTGCATGTGATTAGTGCGCTTTCATAGATTCAAAGATAAATTTCTCTAAAAGCAGCACTAGAATACTGGATGCCTCACATACTGTACCTGTACTCATGATCTTGATAGTATTGTATTATCGACCCGTGTAATGGAAGGGCTTCCGGGCATATATTCACTTCGGCCCAATGAAATACGGCCCGGTTTGAGGGCCTTTTTGGTATTGTATTATAGTTTTTTTTTATTAAATTGTTGCAGCCTTTTTCCCATAATTGTTTTTTTAAACTGAAGTTCAAAACATGGATAAAGATCCCAACATTTTTCATTGTGATCATTATGCGAATGAATGAAATATTGAAATTTAATCTGAACAATTGGAAGACTGCAATTGTGGGTATCCTTGTACACTTGCAGTAGAGTTAGAGTAATAGGAATAAGCTGTAATTTATTAGTGCATAACCTTGTACTAGAGTTAAGACTGTAGAGTATATGAATTAGTCTTACATACATCGTGGATCATGTTGATTTAAACTGTTGCGTTATTACATAACCTCTGGGAAGGAGTGCTCTATTTACAACGGTCGAATGGCAATATTGCATGGGATTCCGTAAAGATTTAATGTAATCTCTATTTGAATCTTTGAACGATCATTTCCTTTCTTCAGAAGTTTCCAGCTTAATGAAATTCTGGAAAGATTTGCGTTTATAATTTAAGGATCTGTCATCTTGGCTTGAATTCTCTAACCAGAAAAGGGGTCAAGACAGGATCGAGTTACTAGTGACCTGACTTCCCATAATAATTCCCCATGTACATCGAACAAGTAACAACCAACTCTAAATATTCTCAAATCATTCACACGTATTTCATGAGTATGGGTTTTATGATTTTTTTTAATGTGGATTCTCATGCTCATAAAATCCAAACTCGAAGTCAAAAATTTGAACTCTGGCTATTATGTTGTACAAACACAAAATGGAACCGAACAGCACATTAATGCCCAGTGCCTTTTTAAATGGATATCAGTATGCTGGACTAATCTAGTACTCTAAAAAGCCGGAAATCAAGTTCTACCAGAAAAAAAACAACCACATTTTTCATGTAGAAAAATAAGATATAATTTTAGAAACAGAATTATAAAACTTCTTCTTTTTGTTGTTCCTTTTTTTCATTGCTTGGTGTGATCTAAGAGCTCTTTCACATAAAAACTCTGCTGATCTTGGCACAGTTTCTTCCATTTCTCTGCCATTTCAACCAACCTTTTGTTTTCTACGCGCAGTCTCTCAACCTCCATTTCAGTTGCAGCACTGGAATTATTCTCCTGTAGTAAATTAGTAGCATACAATGCAAATTTAAAATCATATTGAATCTACAAAAATTTAAGAAAAAAATACCAAAAACAATAAGGGTTTACCTGGAGCTCCCTTAATTGACGACCCATCAAACCAGCGCTTAAATAATTGGACTTCCAACAACGTTGGGGCAACATTACAACATTTCTTCCCAAATCACCTTCTGGTGAGTCTAAATATTTGCTTAGAGGTGGTTGATGTGATAAATTAGTACCCTGTCTTCTAGTTGGCTTAACTACTAGCACGTTGCTAATAGGAGCTGTGGTGAAATAAGCAGAGAAGAGAAGGATCAAAGTGAAAAAACGTGTGGATAGCTTATGTCTATTAATGAGCAGCACAATTTTAAGACCCTGTTTGTTAAGTCATTTACATGATTCATTTATATGTTCTTTTGAAAGGTATGACTGGCATTTATACAAATTTGCGAATGAGAAACTATTGGTCAGGGTGATTTTTGACATCAACAGCAACTCTGTATGGGTAAAACCAGACTAGAAGCTTTTGACCTGTACATGATGGTAAGAGGAGGTACATAAAAGGACCGGTATCAATGCCATCACTGCAAAAGGATATCATTGTTCTTCTTATGTTGAAGTTAGCAAACTTTAAGATATAGAATGTAAAAATTTATTTAAGAACCAGCATCAGAACCTTTAGCATGTTTTAGCACGCGCAACACATGCTGGGTCTTGATGTCCCAAATTCGAATTATTCCATCCTCTGATCCTGAAACTAGTGTGGTTCCATCCTGACATGCTATGCTTGTCACAGCCACACTACATTATAGAAAATAATGTGAAACACATCAATACATCATGGATAAACATTAACTGAAGTGATGAAGCCAAGTAATGCACAGAAGCGACAAGTCCACGGTCATGTCAATTTTGCTTTCATACATCCACATCATTACAGGTTGATTGATTTGGGGTTGTTGGATGGATTTTGGTCAGATCTGAATGCTAGGTTAGTTGTGTTCAGTCTGATTATGCAAGAAAGGCCAGATTCAGGTCACAGATATCTGTGGAATATTGAGGTTTGAATAGTTTAGGCATATCAGCACATTGTGTTGGGTCAGTGGCCCCTCTGCATTTTTCAGGGGTCAAAATATAAACCTCCCAATGATGACCCTAATCTTGTTGAAAGTAGAAAACATCCTAAAAACTGAAAATTTTTCCCTATTATCTGCATCATTTTAAGGACTATATCCTCAGATAAAATGACCACTAACCCTGATGGACTGTGCATATGGCATTCTGAATCTGAAGTCTGGGTAGAGTCATTGCACAATAAATCACAAATACCAGATCCCTAAAATTAAACAAAAGATGGTTCCCTAGAACACACATGCACCACTACAAAGAATTACTAAATGCAATACATTGGACCTGAGGTTCCAATGAAAGACTAAACTGCTTAAGAAGAAGAGAAGAAATAATAACCTGTGGTCGAATAGTATTCCTATTGTGGGGTTGCTCTCAACATTCAGGGCTTTAATGTATATTTTTCCATCCCTGCAGCCAGCATAGAACCTGTGTTCCCCAGGATCTATTGCAAGAGCATCTGCTACACTATCAAGATGGATGCTCCTCAGAATTTTACCCTCTGACAAGCTAAATATCTGTAACCAACAATTTTAGACAAATCTGTCATAGACATGAGAGAGGAACAGGCAGCATGTATGGTGGTAGACCAGTGGGTATCATGTGCCAGCAAGGCTTCCGAAGGTGCACAAGCACAGACCAATGTGACGAACATTTCGGTAAACATGCCATAAATTTCGGACATAAAGAGGAATAGGCAGCGAATTATGGCGGTCAACCAACATGCATCAGATACCAGCAGTGCTCTACAGGTACACAAGAACATACCAAACTGATACAATATCAATACTGACCTATCCAAATATGAAAACTTATTTTGGCTAAGGACATAGTAGTTAAGTGCCACATTGCCTCAGAGAAATGCATTTCTTAAGCTGTAACCATAGCACCAGTAAACGTGCATGCGTATTCTGGGTCAGAAGGGTTTTCTACTAAACATATTTTGTTCCAAGTATACCCTACACTTATCCTTAGCCATGGTCAGCATTCAGGCCTCAAAATCTGCCTTAAAACCTAATTTGATATATATTCTCCAAAAAAGTAAAATTTGGTATCAGAAAATGAGCTGCACCTTGCAAGTATGATCTTCGGATGAAGAAATGAGGATAGAATTAGACAAACCACGGCCCACGACTATGTCAGTAACACGTAAAGCATGTTCAGTGAAACTATATAAGTATGATAATCCTGACTGAGCCTTCAGAGCATCAAATATCCTATTTTGAAAATAAAATTGTGACAAAACAATTATCAACCAAAAGAAGAATTGTAGGATCATAAAACAATGAAGTTTCTATATATATCCAAGAGCATTTTTAATCTTTCTTGACAATTGTAGGATCATATTTGTCCATTTTGAAAGGAATAATCTTTTGGTGAATGAATACATGATTTTTGCTATCTCTGGCTGTACGAATTAGAACAAACTTGGAAAAGAACTAACAGATAAACCATGCCTCTACTTTAATTCTGATTGGAATTATTTCTAATTGCCTAAAGGTAATTTCTTCCCATTTCAGCTGAGAGACGAAAGTTCAATGAGACTTTTTTCTACTATGTCTAGCTCATCTACACAGAGGTTCCGGCTATCGGTGACTTATTCCTTTCGATTCCTTATGCTACAAGTATGAGAAATAATGAGAAATAATTTATATGCAATTATACATACATAACTAGGTTCCAAACCCTAACACCTCCATCATCTGATCCAGATATCAGTAGAGACTCATCATCTGAAAGCACAAGACAGGTTACTGATCGGTAATGTGCATGCCATTTGTTTAACAGCTTTCCACTTGCTACCTACAGTGAAGGACAAAAAGAAAATTCATGTCAAACAAATTTGGAAAAAAAGTCTAAATTTCCAATCACTGTATAATATAGGTTTAAATACAGCATTGATAACCAAATGAATTAGAAATGAATTGAAATATCTTCATTACAACTAAAAAAATGAACAAAACACAAGAACAAAACATAAAGAAAATGTAACAGGTGATATGCACATGTTGCCTCAGTAACATGTTACTCTGGTAGTCAGGTACAGCCTGGTGGTGGTGGTTTTAGTAGGTTCATATCAGCAAGTACGGCCTGTTGTTAACCAGTGGAGAACCTTCTCCCTTGGTACTTGAACTTGAAGAATGTTGGTAGAACTCTAAATAATTATCTTATTTGATGAAAAATAAATAATAACTAGAATTACCTCCCAAAGGTAAATAGATCCAGATGAACCACCTCCAATTAAATAGGTACCTTCGGAATTTGCAGTAAGAGGACCAATTGGTTCAGCCGGGAAGCTCTTTACCTCAAATTGTGGCTGAAATTATGTAAGTTTCACAAAAATAGGTCCAAATTAAATTGTGGTTTCCAACTGTGTTAAAACTTTATAAAAACGAAACCCCTAATTTCTTTTATTCACAAGTAGACCAGAAACTGTTTCTTCCATGATTCAGAAGCAGTTTGCCAAATACCATAAATTGCTAATAAGTTTCTTTCAATGGCTCAGACTCAACTGAATCATGACATATTGAAAGAAGGAACAGTATATGTGTTAACTTTATTAACTCCAATTGACATCGTGATATACTGTCCAATCAACAGTACATCAGGAGGTTAAGCGAAGCACAGTAAATGACTATCTCACAAACTCATTTGCAACCAGTGTAAACTTCTAGGACCTTTAGAATAATAGTTCACCATAATACCCAAGAAAGAAAAAGCAAACAAAAACAACAGAAAAAGAAAAATAAATTTCAACTAACAATGGTAGAAGCATACCTTGTCCCAGGACCAGAAGTAAATTGGGGCGGTGGATGCAGATCGAGAGGCAGGAACTTGAGAAGAGGCGATGAAGCGGGACCCAACTGTAGTAAGCCCATGACGTGGCGAGGAGCATGTCTTGTAACTTAGCAGTTTGGTCCCTGAATTCAGACCCCAACTGTTAACGCCTGTGTCCACCGGAGACGACGCGATTATCATCTCTCCTTCCATTCGGCGGTGCGGCGGTTTGATTTAACTGGAGAGAGAGAGAGAGAGAGAGAGCCGAGAGAATAGAGGTTTCAGTTTCCTTAAACCCTATAAACCACTTTGCATCGGCGCTTGTCTGTGTGTGTGTGTGGGGAAATGGGAAGGTGGAGAGCTCGGAATCGGTATACTCTGCGGAAATGGGAAATGGGAGTTTTCGTGCAGAGCTGCGGTTGTTTCGTTTGAATCCGTCCGATCGTCAATTAACAGTTCTGATTTAATAATAATAAACAGCTCCGTACATTAAAATTCGTGTTTATATTTTACCACAGCCGTAAAAATTAAAATGAACCATTTAAATTTCTCTACAAAGATTTCCACAAAGAATGCACTCCGTCATCTAACGGAGAGAAGACACAAACAGTGTCTCCATCATCTAACGGAGAAAACGGATAGCATTATCACCGTTTAGTATATTCAGACATGTCAGAGAAACAAAGCAAGAAAATAATTATTCCATTTTTTAATTTTGTTTAAAATAAAATTTCTATTAACCCGATATATATTTTTTCTCGAGACTTGAATCCAAGTGAGACTAGATGTATTAACATCTATATTATCTATATTAGACCTGAAAAAAAATCATTAATTGCAAGAATTTGAAGTGCTGGTATACGTTAATTAGAAAATGACAGAAATCATTGATTGATTTTGGATACGAAGTTACATTATTTTTGTTTGTATTTCTCTACAAGTGGTGAAATTGATAGTGCAAGATCATAAAAATATTCAACTTATTTTGAAATACTAATTTTGTTAAGAGAAATTATTATAGTAAAAGAATTTTGTATGGATGAAATATATATTTTTTGTTTAATGAATTTTTCTATATTTAATATCATTTATATAGTTAAGCTCAAACCTGAGTTGCCGTTTACCAAAATTAGCCCATCCAACGAATACTTCACCATTTGTTAAACTAATACTACACCTCATCAGAGTTTATATTTACTTCACTTTTAAACATTTTATTACAATGATCGTCAAACTTTTAAAAAAAAATAAAAAATACTAAAAACAAGGGTTATAATGTTTGATTCGTATAGGATGACTCAAAACAAATCATCGATAAGAAAAAATTTATAACTCAAGTAACAAAAAAAAACAGCCAGATGTGATTTACATTATTATCTAAATGCACATAAAATTTCAGAATTTTGACTTCATATATGGACACTTAAAAAAAAAATAAAGATCCATAAATTGATGGAGTCAATACATTTTGCCAAGCTCTTGGTATCAACTAAACAAAATTGAAATGATATAACTTTTTTAACGTACATTGAAAAAAATGATAAAAAATTATATGTAATATCTTTTTAGTAAATGTTTTCCAAAGTGATATTTATGATAGTCCTAGGATGGTGGTATTTAAAAGCTAAAAGAGTGTAATAATGTAAAGAATCTAGAGATAAATATATAAATCGATTTGGGGCTTAGTGTTCAAGTATAATGACAGCGTAAGACAATTCAATTCGATTCAATTCTCACAAGAATATAGCAATCAAAAAAATGAGAGGAAAAAAAAAGAAAAATCAAACAAGAACACAATATGTAACGGAGTTCGAGTTAAAAATGCTTACGTCTCCGGAATTTCTAACCTCCAACAATTGAAATTGAGCCGAAATACTAAAAATCAGTTTTACACTTGTAGAACTTGGTCCCTTACATAAAATATGGGCTGCCAAACCTATCGGTAATAAGAGTGACAACACATTAAAAAATGTGAGTGACAACACACTAAAAAATGTGAGCACTACAGCTCAAAAATGTTTACAAGAAGAGTAGATCACAAAGGATCAAGTTTAGAGAATGGAGATAAGCTAGATTGAGTTTAAACAAGAATTTGGCTAATTGAGTGTTTTTATCTCTTGGCTTATCTCTCTCACTTAGTATATTGCTAGTAAGCTCTTTTGAGTAATGATTTAGCTAGATCGATCAAATGAGTATCAGTGAGAGAGGTGATCATTTTAAAATAGATCTTCTGAAACTAATGAAGAAACTATTTTCGGCCCGACCTGTTATAATGATTCCCAAATCGTTATATCGACTTAGAAAGAATAGCTGTTGGATCTGATTAAGTTGAAACATTATAAACGTTGTAACGATTCACTGAATCGTTATACGTTTCATAAATCATTGCAACGATTCCTGAATCGTTACATAACGATACGCTCTGATTTCTATGCGAACTTTTCTGCCTTAGAATATTTTTGAGTATTAAGATGAACCGTTATAACGATTACTGAACCGTTATAACGATTCACTGGGCAGAATCATTTTTCTTTGTTGTTTAAGCTCAATTTAACTTAACAATTCAACCCAGTTTAAGTCTAAATAAACTTAAGCCTAATTAAGTCTTGACTAAGCTCTTGTAACCCATCATTAGTCTTGGTTCTTATGCACGAATCCATTTACATTTCAATCCATGCACAAAACTCAAACAAGATAAATTATAAATGTTGTTTTGCAAATCGACAAATCAAAGAAAATATTTAGTGTAACAATTTAAATTCTCCTCAATTTTCAATTTTACACACGCATATATATATATTATTCATCCTTTTAAAACCTCTTTTTCGTTCTATCTTATGCCATGTGGCTAGATGTCCAGACTCTGTCATATATTTGTCCCATTTTGAAAGAAAGATAAATATCTTATTTGAGAGTTTAACCGTCCTCGACGAATTTGTACTAGAGAAAATTGGTGTCGCGGCAAATTATTATCCTGCAAGGGCGTTGAAATTATTGGAGAATATTATATTATGATAAATTTAAGTACAAGATAGTATTAATTATAACTATATATATATTAGGTTATGGTGTTACGCGTAGTTAATGATCAAATTTATTACGAATTAAAAAATATAGTTAAATCATCTCCAAATCTTAATTTATGGGTCTCAATAAATTTTTTATATCAAAATATGATGGGATATAAATTTTTTTCTATTTTTGAATTTTTAAAAATGGCCTAGAAAATATATATTATTTTATTACTATAATTGAATCATCTTAAAAATTCAAAATTAATATTTAGAAAATTAAAAAAATAGAATTTTTTTATATCCCATCATATTTTGATATAAAAAATTTATTGAGATCCATAAATCAAGATTTAGAGTTGATTTATTTAAAATTTAGTATGTAGCAAATTTGATTCATTAACTACGCGTGTAGCACCATAGCCTAACTCGAAACACAAAACTTTTCATGCTTCGTGTTCATATCTCGAATTTGAAAGTTCAAATGACTGATCCAAATAATTGAACATGATATTCATATTAAAATATCTTTGGAGATTAAATTATATATATTTTTGATTTTTTTGCTATTTTTTAGATGGGTGAAAAATCACTAGTATTGGATGATGCAAAAATCGTTAAATCAGCAAACTTTGTACCCATCTAAAAATACCAAAAAATTTTAAAAAAAATATAAAATTTGATCTCCAAAGATAATTAAATGTGAAGATCATGTTCAACGGTTTAAATCTGTCATTTGAACTTTTAAATTCGAGATACGAATGCGAAACACGAGAGATTTTGTACTTCACGAAGCACCATAGTCTCTCTCTCTCTCTCTCTCTCTCTCTCTATATATATATATATATATATATATATATATATATATATATATATATATATATATATATATATAGTATACCGTAAGCTTAAACTGAGCTTAACTCAAAAATTATATCAAATCATCTCCAAATTTTAATTTATCACATTAAATTCTTTATATGAAAATCTTGTGGGATACAAAAATTTGGTGTGTTTTGAGTTTTTTAAGTCACCATTTTTTATTTCAAAAAACGATGTTCAAGCATTAATTATTTTATTATTATTTTTAGAGCTAATTTTGAAAAATTAAAAACTATATTTTAAAAAACTCAAAACACATCAAATTTTTGCATCCTACAAGATTTTCATATAAAGAATTTAATGAACATGATAAATTAAAATTTAAATATGATTTATTATCATTTTTGAGTTAAACTCACAGTATCTTTACTCTATATATATATGTATGGTGGGGATCATTTGACAATGGGTTATTTTGACAATCTTGATAATAAATTTTTAAATAAATACGAAAAAAATCTTGAAAATAGAAAAATCTTATGGTTATGTTACTTATAGATTGATGGTGATTCAAATTTCATATAATTTCATTATCATTTGGTATTCCATCCGGACCATCAAAATTTTATATAATTTACAATGATTATAATTTGATCGTCTTTGATGGATTACTAAATGATAATGAAATTACATAAAATTTAAATCACCATCAATCTATAAGTATAAGAAGATATTCGTAAGATTTTTTCTATTTTTTTTTTTTTTTGTATTTATTTAAAAATTTATTGTCAAAATTATCAAGATAACCATTATCAAGTGATCCCTTAACCTATATATTTTGTGTTGATACATTGTATATTTTATCATTGTGCTACAGATTTTGCTTATTGGATATAATTTACTGAATCAAAACCGGATCACCCTCTCCTATTTTACGCACCTGGATCTAATGGCTCAGTAACACTGAGCCTGATTCAAGCATAAAAGAAATAACTACTGTAAATTAAGCAATCTGTTTTGATCCAGCAAACTGCATAAAGTAGCCCAGTTAAATTTCTTACAATTTATCTCAAACTCACAGGTAGGGTTGTGTAATCGATCAATTCAGTTCAAATCAAAATAAATACTTACATCCAAATTTTATTTAGTTTATGAAATTATGAACAAATAAAATTTATAAAAATATCAATTGAAAAAAATCAAAAATCAATTTTACATCAATTAAAGAGGAATAAAAAATATTGATAGTTATAAAAATTGATTGAATAAACAAATAATTTAAAAATAAAATAAATAACTAAAAACTTGTAGAAAATAAATATATTTAGATTATCTTTGATATGATCCTTATTCATATAAAATAAACTGAATTTGCTTGGTACAATTTGAACTATTCGATTTATTTTGTTGTATTAAATAATTTCTTTATTTTGTAAAATAATACTTAAATTTTATAATATATCTTATTTGAGTATGTGTAAGGATTGGAATGCAAAATGATGAGATATAAGAGCTAAATCAAGACTGCATTATAATTATGTTTAGTTAGACTCAAATTGGGTTGAGTTAGCTAAGGTAAATTGAGTTTAAACAATAAGAAAAAAATACTTTTACTTAGTAAACCATTGTAATGGCTCAATAATCGTTATAAAGTTTAAAGAATTATATAAAAATTTGGTTAAGTCATGAACGCTCTCAAAATAATTTAGAGAAATAGTTAAGAGTTCGAATGATCCTCTTTAATGACACATATCACTTATATAATATACATTCTTTTGATTCCAAAGTCAACAGTTCATAACGGTTTAAAATAGTTACAACGATTTAGTCAATCATTATAATGACTCATCAAGCTTGTGTTGGAGTTTGATTTTATCCATTAGATGTACGAGTACTCCAGCTGCCATTCAATCATTATAATGATTCAGTTCAAGATCTCAAAGAATCAAGAAACAAGATCCAGCATCTATCCTTTCTGATCCGTTAGGGCATCAATTCTAAAATGTTACAACATTTTAGAAGCTATCATAATGGTGCATGCTGAAAATATTTTTTTTATCAGTTTCAGGAGATCTATATAAATGGATTAACTCTCTTATTCCAACTAACTGTTCTATATTGCTAAATTCTCAATTTCAGAAAACTCATTAGCCACAACTAAGTAAGAGAGATAAATCTAAGTGATTGATAGTTCTTGCTAAGCTAAATTTTTGCTTTAAGTTCAATCTAGTTTCTCTCTGTTCTCCCATTTCGATCCTTTAAAATCAACTCTTTTCTTATTACTTTCTTTGAGTGTGTTGTCACTCATCTTTTCTATTGAGTGTGTTGTCACTCCCTTTTAGTTTTGAGCATGTTATTTACTCTTTATTTTGGATAGGTTTAAGTCCATTTTTATAAGGGATCAAGTTTCATATTTTGTAAACACTTTATTTTTAGTGTATTAGCCCAAACCTCGATTGATAGAGATTGAGAGTGTCGGAGACGTAGGCATTGCAGACTGAACTTGTTAAAATCTTGTGTTCTTGTTTGATCTTTCTTGAATTGTCATCCACTGTAATTAAACTTAAGTCATAAAACTAATTTTACATCTCAGTTTACCCTAAATTCTTGACATTCTTGTACCATTTATTCTCTTAGATATTGAAAAACCTTACATATTTGATTTAGAAAAATATAAACCAAATCAAAGAATAAAAATCAAATTAGCTAAAATTTTTCAATCAAATTGAGAATTTTGAATCCAAAAACTGAACTAAATAATACAAAATTTAACGGTTCAATTCAAAACCAATTAAATCGATCCATTTGAACACCCCTACTCATAGGAGTATCGATTAAAGAAAGGTTCTAAAGTGGAATGGAGTGGAGTCAGACTATTGAGTAGGAGACGAAAATTAATTTTTTTTAGAGGAATCAAAATTTATTTCTTCAATATAAATATATATTTTCATTTTTTTTTGAAAATATATAGAATTATAAAGATTTAAAAAAAAATTCTGACCAGGTAAACTATCCCTACATAATATGGCTTCGCGCTTGGCGCTGGATGACATTTTTTTATTAATTATTTGAATGAGTAATAGTCATCAATTTTAATCTGATCCCTTCGTTTATAATATAAATTCCGATTCACAGAAACATTTGGCTTTATTCTCCAAGTTGGTCGTGAGATGTTCATTTTTTTCCGAAATAAAAATTTCATATAAAATTTTTTATCCGAATATTAATTAAACTTATGAACCTCTGAATAGAAAATTATTACCTGCTCAAACAAA
Organism: Schoenoplectus tabernaemontani; assembly: GCA_037127355.1. Taxonomy (NCBI): domain Eukaryota; kingdom Viridiplantae; phylum Streptophyta; class Magnoliopsida; order Poales; family Cyperaceae; genus Schoenoplectus; species Schoenoplectus tabernaemontani. The sequence goes on along the minus strand of CM073755.1, from coordinate 20,391,264 downwards.
GCAAAACAAAACGATTTTAACTGACATTATAATTATTGCCTTGTTCAAATTAAACCAAACTTTGACTGGCTTAATATATCCACCTACCATGCACAAGTATTTGACATGGTTCAAACAAAGCGAACGGGGAAAAAAATATTTGTCAAGAACTGCGGAGTAGATGACCAGCTAGCATAGACTCAACGCTCGAGCATAAAATAACACGTGGAATGCACACACACACACACACACGCACAATTTATATAGGGTTTTGGATCGACGGTTTCTTCCTATTTTAGCAAGTTGTGATAAAGAAATTAGTGATGCATATATGTCAGCATGTGCATGCACCTTTGACAGTCACCTACTATTGATTCCGACCATGTCAATTTTTGGGTAAACGCTGAAGACCAGAGTACATCTACCAACTAAAACTTGACTATTTAACTGTTAACCACTGAACCATGATGTATCATTTAATATTAATTAAAAAAAATGTGAGGAAATGCAGGTCTTGGTACTCTCAATAATTTTGCAATATTGAAATGCTGAGGTATATATTGACGGGTCAGAAACAATTATTTATTTCAAAGTATCTCGCCTAATTTTTTGGGACAAAAAATGATAAAAAGATATTGAACATCAATTTATGATGCCTAAATGTGCTAGCAGAGATCAAACGAACAAAAAATGTTTGACTGAACTTATCAAGATTCTCTTCTATAAGTAGAGAATTATGGAAATTGACATAATTAGCTGGGTAGCTGGAACTAACTACAGTTTTATTTAATCAACTATATTAATTCACACGAGCGTTGTTATTGGCCACAGAAATTTGGCTTCTTCCATTTCTTCGGTCGTCGTCGTTTAACGTCTAGCATGTTCGTGTAAGTTTCCTAGGACGCGTTACATCAATGTACAACATGCAACTTGCCTTAAAAAAATGACAATGCAATTTATCCCTTGACGTTACTATTAGTGGTTGCAAAATATATTTCGCATGCTTGTTTTAATGAGTCCTGGGCGATGCTTGTCATGATCCTTTTTCAGATCAGAGGAATCACCATGTATGTACAAACTTTAATACATGGCATTAGATGAACATTATATTACCATGCATAGTTTGAGAATCCATGGTTCCTACCTACTGTTAAAATGTCTCTGATCCCTTTCTTTTATCTTGACTTCGGACCAATGTGATCAGTCATCATCAGTACCATTCACGTTTTTTCAGAAGCTGAGGGATTAATTGTTTATTCTATAACGGTCTCCTAAAGGCCGAACCAGAATTGAAGAATAGAGAGCTAGAAGATGATTGTTAGGGTAATTAGAGGATTGGAAGAGAAGATAAATTGAGAGTTTGGAGTAACGCTAATTCTATGAATCAAAATTTTAAAATTTATATTGGAGATCCAGAGATCAAGTTGATATTAATGATTATGATTTACTAAAATTTGATGACTGCTAAAAGTTTTAATCCACAGATTTTCTCTTGTTGGTGTTTGGTCAATTAGTGTTGCCTATAATTAATACATGATAATATTTACGTATTAGAACGAATAAAATTTTCTCAACAGCTAAAAATTCTTGCCTCTTGTGGTTAATGATTAGGAATGTTTCTTTTGTCAGCATTGACATATATTAATAAAATTTAGAAAATTCTTAAAAATTAACTCTTATAAATATCAATATTGTGATATATTACTAGAATCATAAATAAAAATGAATTATCAGCTACAAATAACTAACTACAAATTTAGACCTTGTTAACTATCCAGGAAATTGTCATGATAATTAACAACACAAGGGCCGTACTCGGCACGCTTGAAAAAGCAAACGTATCCACTTGGATATTCAAATGGAGAGGATAATTTAGCATGCCCATCAACTGTTATAAATAGGCACCCATATTGCACTCCTTTTATCTCAAACAACTTCTCATTTCCAAATTCCAAACTTCCTTGCTCCCCGTACTTAATTTGTAACATCTCTATCTCTAGTTCTCTTTCCAAGTTCTAATTAACTCTCTTCCTCCCGAAGTAACAAATTAAGTTCCAATAACATGCCTTGTGAGACAAAGGCCAGCACCTGCAGCCACACTGTGTGTGTCACTGGAGCTGGTGGATTCATAGCATCATGGCTTGTAAAACTCCTCCTTGAAAAAGGATATACTGTCAGAGGCACCGTGCGTAACCCAGGTGCGCATTCTCTCTTGTTTTACATAATTAAAAGATTTTGTGTTCAAGTTTTAGATCATTTTTGCTAATTAAAGAAGGATAATTGTGTGAATGTAGATGATCCGAAGAATGCACACTTGTTATCCCTCAAAGGAGCAACAGACCGCCTTGAGCTCTTGCGAGCAGATTTGTTAGACTCTGAAAGTCTCAGGGTGGCGTTTTCCGGGTGCCAAGGCGTGTTCCACACTGCTTCGCCGGTCACTGATGATCCTGTATGTTCAACAAACCACAACCACTAGTAACAAATTTATTTAACACTTATTAATGTATAATTGATGTTCCATTAATTCATCGATCTCTTCTGTTGCACTTGGCCCATTCATTTCTTGGAGCACTATATATTGTTTGCTCGGTCGTACAATTAATTAATGTATGCCACTTATTTTAAGTTCCAATAGTTCCTATTATGGATGATTGTCATCTATACACGGTCAGGGATTATTCTTAATTAAATGTGGTGCACATATGCCTATAATAAAAAAATATAATTTATTATACCTTTCCTATATATGTAACTTCTTTGTTATTGACAAAGTGAACAAATACAATTATCAGGAACAAATGATTGAACCGGCGGTGAAGGGAACGAGAAATGTGATTAATGCAGCAGCTGATGTAGGGGTCCAGCGTGTGGTTTTCACCTCCTCTATAGGCGCCGTCTACATGAACCCTAAGTACAACTCCTCTTCTCTGATTGATGAGACATGCTGGAGTGATCTCGAGTACTGCAAGAGTACCAAGGTATATATGAAATAATTTGAAACCTAATTGCTCTCAATCTCTGCAACATGACAATTAATCTCTCTCTCTCTCTCTTTATATGAAAATCTCTCTATATATATATATATATATATATATATATATATTTTCAAAAATAATGGTTAGTAATTTAATTTAATATAGAGAATTTTGCTAAAAGGTTGGTTAATTGAACCATGCAGAATTGGTATTGTTATGGCAAGACAGTTGCGGAACAAGGTGCCTGGGGGGCAGCAAGAGAAAGGGGCCTAGACCTAGTTGTAATCAACCCGGTGCTTGTACTCGGGCCGCTGCTACAACCGACTGTGAATGCTAGCATCATTCACATATTGAAGTACCTTACGGGTTCAGCTAAGACTTATGCAAATGCTTCACAAGCATATGTTCATGTGAAGGATGTGGCAAAAGCGCACATGAAGGTATACGAGACACCCGAGGCCAAAGGGAGGTACATTTGTGCAGAGAGCACATTGCATAGAGGAGAGCTGTGCCGAACGCTCGCCAAAATGTTTCCTGAGTACCCGATTACATTGAGGTAATTAAAGTTCTTTAAATAGTATATAGCATTGATCAAATTAAAATTAGTTGAATGGCTCTTTTATATATTGATGAACTGTATTTGTGAAAACAGGTGCAAGGACGAGAAGAGTCCACCAAATAAAGGATTTAGATTCAATAATCAGAGATTGAAGGATATTGGAATTGATTTTGCGCCTATGAGCGAATGTCTGTATGAGACCGTGAAGAGCCTCCAAGAAAAGCAAATACTTCGTGTTGTTTTATAATTTCTTATTTTTTTTTCTTCTTAGATAAGTGTTGTTTCACAATTTTAGAAGCGCAAATACAAGTAATTAATTAATGTACCACAATTAGGGGTACTACTGCTCAATATAGAACCGGTATACTGTTTTAAAAACAATAATACTTTTGATCAGTAATTAATTTGTTAGAAAGTAATTCGATCTTTTGTTGTGACACAGATCGAGTTCACATTTGGCAATGTTCGTTCTTTTTTTCATTGATTTAATGCAACTGATAAAGAGCAATTAAGTTCAATATCAACTAAAATACAAATACGTTAAATTATAGTTACTCTAAATGACAAAAAGATGTGATATTCATACAATCATACCTTTCTATATATATATCTATCTACTGATAAGACCAGAAACTAATCAAGGGTGACATTCTGTCGCTTTCCAAACCTTCCAAATCTGTACGAAAATCTGAACTGAACTAAAGAAAAACATATATATCAGTATTCAGTACTATTATAACAGAGACCTTTATTATGGTTCTTGAAATATGAAGAATTTTTAATTAATATTGCCATTAGCTAATTAAAAATGTACGTCATCCTTATCAATATCATCCAACAACCCTCGCTGTATAAGTACATGGAGTATAGATTGTAGATAGATAATAAATGGAATTAATAATGGATATGTTGCTGGTAGTGGTAGACTGGTAGGAGAATATTGCATGCGCTGGAGAACATTAGATAAAGAGACCCATGAAAGCCTCTGGACTGAACACATATCCCATGGTAAATTGGTAATGTAGTCTATATATCATGTATAAGCCCATCACTGCATTGACTGCAACTCTTGAAGTGATAATTAATTAAGAGCTGCTTGCTTCCCGTTTATAATTCAGAACAAGAGGCCGAGAGCACTGTACTGTAGAAAAAAGTGTAGATATGACATTGCTTTTGGGCCATCAGTATCGGTCTACGATAGAGGGATCCATCCATCCATCGTCTCACCTCTTCTCTATGGGTTAATAATAAAGTAATAAAAAATAATCATAATAAATAATAATATTATAATAGTAATATAATAAAAATATAAACATAACCATAATATAGTAATATAATAATAATAAATTATAATTACTATCATAATTATAATAATATAATAATAATAATAAGTAATCATAATTTTAATAATATAATCATAATATAATAATCATAATCATAATCATGATAATAATAATTATAGTCATAATCATAATAATATAACCATAATCATAATCATAATAATATAATAATAAAAATATAATCATAATCATAATAATAATAATAATAATAATAATATAATAATAACAATAAATTAATCATAAATATAATCAACATATAATAATATAATACCACATAATAAAATAATAATAAAGTAAAAAAAATAACCATAATAAATAATAATATTATAATAGTAATATAATAAAAATATAAACATAATCATAATATAGTAATATAATAATAAAAAAATATAATTACAATCATAATTATAATAATATAATAATAATAATAAGTAATCATAATTTTAATAATATAATCATAATATAATCATAATATAATAATCATAATCATAATCATGATAATAAAAATTATGGTCATAATCATAATAATATAACCATAATCATAATCATAGTAATATAATAATAAAAATATAATCATAATCATAAAAATAATTATAAATAATTATAATTATAATAATATAATAATAAATTAATCATAACTATAATCAATATATAATAAAATAATACAACATAATAAAATAATAATAAAGTAATAAAAAATAATCGTAATAAATAATAATATTATAATAGTAATATAATAAAAATATAAACATAATCATAATATAGTAATATAATAATAATAAATTATAATTACAATCATAATTATAATAATATAATAATAATAAGTAATCATAATTTTAATAATATAATCATAATATAATAATCATAATCATAATCCCGATAATAATAATTATAGTCATAATCGATAATAATAATAATAATAAATAATAATCAATGCCTCAATCTCCTCACCATAGTCATGCCACGTCATCAAATTATTTTTTTGCCCTGTTTATTTCTCTAAGCAGGTATGTTTCTTCCGAGCATTTACATATTTTCCGTTTTTAATTAATTAATTATTCTTTTTATTACCAATTAAACAACCGCCCCGTATCGATTAAACAAACGGATCACTTCCTAATTGCGTCCTAGCTCTATTTTAAGAGCAACATTTATTTGTATTAAATTATTTTTTATTCACTATATAACATTTGGGATGTTTTATTCTATCGGCTACCAATATATACAGATATGGATGTGCAATCAGTTGGGTTCAAATCAAAGTAAATATATGTATTCAAAGTTCTATCCGGTTTATAAAATTATAAACTGAATCAAACTTATAAAAATATCAACCAAGTAAATAAAAAATAATTAAAGAAGAATGAATAATATCAATAGTTATAAAAATTGATAGAAAAACCAATAGTTTAAAAATAAAACAAAAAACTAAATAAAAAACTATAAAAAAAATATATTTAGGTTATCTTTGATATGATCCTTGTTTATATCAAATAAAATGATTTTTCTTGATAATTTTTGACTATTCAGTTTATCTGATTTAAAAAATATATACTAGACCAAAAAATAAACATCAAATTAGCTAAAATTTTCAATCGAATTGAAAATTTTGAACTGAAAAACTGACCAAAAAATCTAAAATTTAACAATTCGATTCAAAACCAATTAAACTAATATGTTTGCATACCCTTATATATATGCACCTCAGTTTTAGATGCGATGTGCGTTATGACAAAGGATGATTCTCGACAAGTTGATTTTGGAAGCTTAGCGAAATGATTTTCCTATATATATAGGCAAGATTAATTAGTACAATTATTGTGTAAGGCATGAGATCGTTCTCGTTTAACCTCTAGCTAGTTTGTTCGTGTAAGTTTCCTTAGACGCGCGTTACATGATATCCAATGTAAACACAACATGCAACTTGCCTTAAAAAATAACAATGCAATTTATCAATTGACGTCACTATTAGTGGTTGCAATATTTCGCATGCTTATTTTGCATGATTCGTGGGCCGGCGGGCGATGCTTGTCATGATCCTTTTTCAGCTCGGAGGAATCACCATATACAAACTATAATATATGACATTAGAGCAGGGGCGGACCTAAAAAAATTTAAAAGAGGGTCAACACTATATAATATTTTATTAAATTTTTTGTAATGTAAATATTAAAAAAATAATTCATATGCTAATAATTCTAGAACAAATTTTTGCTCATGTGTTTTTATTGTTCTTTTACTATGTTTTTTTTTCTAATAATTCATTTGTTAATTTGTGTTATTAGAAACTAGAAAAATTTAGATCCTTATTGTAGCCAAGTATTTCAAAAAAAAATTGATGAAAACTATTCTAGAAACTTTTTTAAATCAATTGATATTGAGCTCCACATTAACAAAAAATATTAATTATTATGCATTACGATCATTGTCATCTTTTTATAATAAGGAATATTTGGTTGATAGTATGGTACAATTAAAATAAAATTATAAATTATTTGAAATATACTACTCTTTTGAAGCTAATCCACAAGCACCCATTCAAATTTATATTTATTGTACATCACTTTTTTTTTACATCGGATAACTTTATTTTCTTAAATAACATATTAGCAAAATACTCTATTTATAATCCCTTCAACATTAGATATTTCAACTAAAAACTTGCAGTCCATTCGCATTCAACAATTAGTTTTTTATTGTCATGAATAATTTAAAATGAGTGACGGGAACAACTATAAAAATTTGGAGTGATGAGTTTAATTTTTTTTCACCTGAATCGGGTCGGTTCGGGTTCGAGTCAACTTGATCCGACCCGATTAATTATATTTTTTGAAGTAATTTTATAATTTAGTACTAATTAAATTAAATATACACTAATTAAGATTAATTATAAATTAATTAATATTTTATTGCTTAAATTATATAAAAATAATTAATAAATATTTAATTATTTTACACAATGTCGGATTTTCATTCGTCGGATCAGATATGGGTCAAGATTTTTTTACCCGAATTTAATCGGGTTGAGTTTAGGTCGAGTCAAGAAAAATAATAAAATAATGTGACCCGACCCGAACCTGATCCAACCCGTCCCATTGACACACCTATATATGTCACATTGAATGTTAATGAGATTTTTTTTCACATCTCATATCAAGTTTAGTTTCTAATTTAATAGACTCCATTATTTTGCAGCTAGATGTAGGAATCAACTAGATTTTAAATAACTATAATTTACTAAACATAGATTTTAATGAATTAATTATTGAGAAAAGCTAAAGAGTAACAAGTCCATTATAGTTTGTACAAATGTGTTTGTCAATTATCTTTTCATTGGTAAGATATGGAGGTCAATAATGCAATTTTTATTTCAAAATATATAGGGGTCACTTTGAAGTTCCTTAACAATTTCTAAACAAAAATAGTGTATTAACAAATATTTTTATGTGTGAATTGGGGTCAATTGACCCCCATTCCTTCCATTTGCCTCCGCCTCTGCATTAGAGGAACATTATATTACCATAGTTTGAAAATCCATGGCTCCTATGTGATATATTGTTCCTACCTCTTGGCATATATATATGGTTATCAACACTAGTTATAATTAATGAAGATAAGAAAATTAAATAGACATACATACGAGAGGAAATTTAAATTAAAGAATATAATCTAATTAAATAAAATTGAGTATATAGATATATTTTATTTTGGGTCAACTATTGATTATGCCTTAAAAACCTGTCATTCTGCAATTTCACACATGCATATATATATGGACGAAATTAATTAACCATGTTTTGGACGCATCATAACGTTTCAAGGAAAGTGCTTTTGTTTTGTTTTGCGACTTCAGGTCATGACAAATTAAAAGGAATCTTATAATTAGAAAATCATCGTCCCCACCTACTATCGAATCTTTTTTTTTTTGTTGACTACGGACTACTGTGACCACTGACCAGCATAATAAATTCGGGATTATGAAATTATCCGCTGAGTTAAAAAAAATCGTGATTCGGTACAGTTCATTTTATATAATATAAATAAAATATATTATATTGATAAAATTTAAAAAATATATTAAAAACTATAAAATTTTAATTAAAATATATAATATTTTTTTCAAATAATTCATGAATAAAAGTTTTTCCTATCAAGAAACTCATTATATATTAAACTGATGAATTATTCGTAAAACATCCGATTATAGAGAAAAAATAAATTATTTGTGAATTATTTATGAATAATTTAGGCAGTATGTGACTATGGTACCAGTACTATTCATGTTTTGAGGGACTGTGATTCTGTATTTCTATACATGGCACTCTCCCCCACGTGGGAAATTCTTTAATTTAAACGGCCTACGAAACGATCTTGTCTCTTGGGGCCTAGACCTAGTTGTAATCAACCCAATGCTTGTACTCGGGCCTCTGCTACAAGTACAACCGACTGTGAATGCTAGCATCATTCACATAGGGGTGCCCACGAGACGATCTCGAGACGAGCTGACTCAGTCTCGAACTCGTTTCGTTTGCGAGCTAGCTCGTTAGCTCGTTCTGACTTGTGAGTTGGCTTGAGTTCGTCCTTGTGAAATTGAGCTCGTCCAGCTCGTTAATGCCAATACAATTTCAAAGTTCCAATAATTATGGATAAATAGTTCACAAAATGATAGAAATAGAAATAATACAAACAATCCGTATGAAAATTCATAGATAATTCTATAGTACATAAATTACATAATACATACAACAAACATTATTCTAAGAACATAAATATTCATACAGTAAACATTATTCTAAAAAGTTCATACAACCAAAGTTCATATAACACAAAACAACAAAGTTCATCCTAAATATTAGTCCATACAACAAAGATCATTCTAAAAATTCACACAAATACAAATTCAAAATAATTTATACAGTCCATACAACACAAAACAGTTCAACACAAAACAATTCAAATACAAAACAGTCCATTCAACACTTAAGTGATATTTAATTCGCTCATTGGTATCTGTACAGTCAGATCCTCTTTTGCTCTTGCAGCATGCTGTAAATAAAAAAAAATCAGTACAAAAATTATCCAAAACAGCCCCAAGTTCCTCTTCTGCTCCAATTCCCATAATACTCAAATAACAGGCCCCAATTCTCATAAATTATCCAAAACAGTCTCAAGTTCCTTTTCTGCCCTAATTTCCATAATAATTATTGGTCCCAACAAATAATTAGCTATAGTTTCAGGACCACTAACAAATTTCAGTAAGCTTCAAGCCAAAATTATTGATCCCAACAAATAATTTACACTAATTTGTATAATTTAGCTATAGTTTTTAAGGTGGTAACAACCTACATTGAAAAGCTACAATATATTGTGTAGGGGTACCCAACAAAAGCTACAATTTGCTGTGAATATTGTGTAGGGGTACCCAACAAAATTTGCTGTGAATCTTGGACACCACTGAGTCAGAGAAAAGTTTCTGATAAATAATTTTCTCATTAATAGAAAATGAAAACGCAAATCAATACAAATCACCGATGAGCGGGTAACTGTCGTAACTGATACGGGTGGGGGAAATTCGCATCTCTAATCTGGGATTCGCATCTTCTACAACTCTGCACTGTGTTGCACGATCTTGAATTAATGAATTATAGAGAATGTTTTTAGGATTGAGATTACACAAATCTTGGAGCAAATCAAAGGGAACCATCGAGCCACATGTCACGTCCAAGCACAACAACGAGAGATGCGATCATGCGAATTTCCCCACCCGTATATTTGTCGAACGCAAACTCGCATTATCGTGCAACTAGCATATCGGGAAATGAAAACCCAGAACTCAGAACTCAAATATATTTGTCAGAAGGCTCAGAACTCAGAACCCCAAATCTCGGAGATTAAGAAGTGAGAAAGTAAAAAAAAAAAGCGAGTTACGAGCTCGTCTCGTTAACAGCTCGTCTCGTTAATAGCTCGAACTGGTAATGAACGAGTTATAAACAGGGGCGGATGCACACTAGCCCAGGGGGGCAGCGTCCCCCCCGGATTTTGAAAAACAAAGTGCTTTTCGGTAATACTTTCGTAGTTTGCCCCCGGAAATTTTTTTTGCCCCCCCCCCCCGGATTGTCCGATTAATTTTATTGAGAAAAAAATATTTAATATCATGTATAATGAAATAATTATGCAAAGATATCAAAATATAAAGTTTTATAGACGAAAATTTTCTTCATCAATTTGATTATCTATTACTTTGAGCTTTATTTTATTGTTATTTTTAATATATAAAATGTTATTATTCTAATAAATTTTTTATTAGATAAGAATATATATTAAATTATTATTATTTTATTTAGTACCCGATTAGTTAATGGATTTAAACCCGATAAGCTATTACAATCCGATATTTGCCCCCCCGACTAAAATCCTGCATCCGCCCATGGTTATAAACGAGCTGTAGACGAGTCGAACACGAGCGAGTTACGAGCCACGAATATTTTGTGATTCACATATTGAAGTACCTTACGGGTTCAGCTAAGACTTATGCAAATGCTTCACAAGCATATGTTCATGTGAAGGATGTGACAAAAGCGCACATGAAGGTATACGAGACACCCGAGGCCATAGGGAGGTACATTTGTGCAGAGAGCACATTGCATAGAGGAGAGCTGTGCCGAATGCTCGCCAAACTGTTTCCTGAGTACCCCATTACATCGAGGTAATTACTATATTTCAACTGCATAAAAAGAAAGTAATTCGTTCTTTTGTTGTGTTCACCGAGTTCACATTTGTGACATTGTTCTTGTTTTTTTTCCCTTTGATTTAATGATAACTGACAAGGAGCAAGTTCAATACCAACTAAAATACAAATACGTTAAATTATAGTCACTCAATTGCAATGGATACCTTATCGTCCTTGAAATATGAAGACATTTTTAATTAAGATTACCATTAACTAATTAAAAATGTACGTCATCCTAATCAATATCATCCATCCACCCTCACTGTATAAGTGCAGAGAAATATGAAAAAAAATCTTAAAAAAAAAAATCTATAGATATATTATTCTATTTATAGATTGATGATTAAAATTTTATACAATTATATTATCATTTAATAGTCCATCAAAGACTGTTAAATTAGAACCGTAGCAAAGTGCATAACACTTTAATGATTTTTGATGGATTATCAAATAATAGTAAAATTGTATGAAATTTTAATCACCGTCAATCTATAAGTAAAAAAACATATCTATAATTTTTTTTTTAAGATTTTTTTCATATTTATTTAAAAATTCATTATCAAAATTATCAAGATAATCCATTGTGAAGTATCCCTTCCCAATAATTAAATAGAATTATAATTAATGGATAGGTTGCTGGTAGTGAGAATATCGACTCTTTTTACTCCATACAACATGTATAAGCCCATCACTGCATTGACTCATTGACTGGAGCTCTTGATTCTGGAAGTGATAATTAATTAAGAGCTGCTTGCTTCCCGTTTATAATTCCGAGCCAGAAGCAGAGAACACTGTACTGTAGAAAAAGTGTAGATATGACATTGCTTTTGGGCCAGAAGGCTCGGGCCACGATGGAGGGATCCATCCATCGTCTCACCTCTTCTCATGGCTCAATGCCTCAATAATCAATATCCTCTCTCCTTATTTCAAGCAGATGAATCTTTTATTTCTTCAATTTCAGAACCCAAGATGAATCTTTGGGCAGCGAAGCAGTCACCGTCTTTATCTCTGTCGCTCGCCCCTACATTTCAGGCGCGTTTCTCTGTGTTGGGACAAGTTATTCTATGTTAGATGCTAGCTGTGGCGTAGACAATTTGGTAATGATAAATCGCCTGCCATTTGGTAATGTGATAAATCGCAAGGTAGTCTGTGGCGTAGACAATTGTTGAATTACCTTTAACACGGTACATGTATGTTCTTTCTTTAGCTGATTTCTGATATTCATGGCCCCAAGAGTACTATTTCAATAACCAAATTGGCATTACTGTTTATGATAATCTGTGTCAAACTGTCAATGAAGTACCTTTTCTTAATTCAGTTATAGAAAATGGACAGGCATGCTGTCACTTGATAGAATAAAAAATGGCTCCATCCTCTACCTTTTGGTTAAAATCTAAGACAGACCAGTGTGAAACCATAAGAATGGAGATGACGCATGTGCTGCATCTCATCCCCTTTTGTTCCCTTCCGCTGTCAGCTTCCCTATCTAACATCCTCATGTGCATCACCATCCCTGCCTCTATCAGGTTCTTGTGAAGTTGTGATGGCCTCTATCTTTTCTGTTACAATGTCTCCCGATCCAAACTTCAAACTTCAAACCCACAGAATCACCACCAAAACCAAAACCACTACCCTCTAAACTGTTTTCCCTGGTGACACCAATGTTGGCGGCATTCGTGGAAAGTCTTGACCCACTGACAGAGATTTTGAGGACATCTTAACCGCTGTGACACTTCTAAAATCAAGGCAGGCACCTTCTCAGCTCTTGGGGATTCTATGATTTGAAATGCATGGAAAACATCATGGTTGTTAAGATAGAATAAATCTGGGCAGCTTGTGTTTTTCCTGAGATGCCAAGTACTTTTGGGTCCTGGTTGCCGCTGTTTAGTAAACAACTACTATGAACAGTGGTATCGAACTCTAAAGATAGTTGTGAGCTTACAAGTACTCTATTGAATTTAGTTCCTATGTATGCCCATGCATTGTCAGCTCTTCTATCAATTTGAAATGTTAAATGCGATCCATGTCTTACTGGTACTTACATTCCTACTTTAACAATCTTTTTGTTCACCTCTTTTGTGTTTAATGAAACCAGAGCTCATTTGTGCCATTCTTTTGCATGACTTTAAGCTAATTGCCCAGTATTGCGGGTCAAACGATGGAGTGAATTTTCTTCATTTCTTATTGTATTCATTTAGCTTGTTTTAGGAGTGTCATAATATTATTATTCTAAATTACTTCCATATCTGAATTTAGGAACCTAGGAGGTACAAGTTGTTCACCATTGTTTTGTCCGCACCACTATTAAGCACTCCGAACCTGTGCCAGTTTTGTCTCCTCATCTCTGATGGGTTTGCAGATATTCAGGAACCTTATGTTTGACAACTGCTAAGATGTGAGTGCCATTGTTGACCCTACATTCACCAAAAAAAGTCAAGTGATTGGAGGTGCTATTGGTGGCTGACATTACATCTGTTTTCAACAAATTCATTGCAAGCTTACCCCTGCATGCACCTCAACCATTAAGGAACTTAATTCTACTTTATGCTTGTAATTACCTTTCCTTTTGTCATAAGTAAAACAAAATCATACAAAAAGATCGAGGACATGAATAAAACAATTGAAGAACAATTTAAAACTATTCATTTAAGCATTTGATGAAACAACTCAGCTGCCAGCAACCTAAAACCAATTTAATTAATGAAATCAATGGAGAATAGAGATGACAATCGAGAGGGTCGGGTTCGGGTTTGAGTGGGTCGGGTCGGGTAAGTTTGATCAAAAAAATTGTCGGGTCACGGGTCGGGTTTGGGTCAGCCTGATCCGGGTCGGGTTAGGTTTCGGGTCGAATTTTGTTGGGTTTTTTCAGGTTTTAGGTCGGGCCGGATTTCTGGTTCTTAGTAGCTCAGGTTATATCGGGTTTTGGGTCATTCGGGTCCGGGTCGGGTCGGGTTTTAGGTCATCTGATATCGGGAAATCTTGGGTTTCGGGTTATTTCGGGTCAGGTTTTGGGTTCTTAGTAGCTCAGGTTATCTCGGATTTCGGGTCATTCGGGTCCGAGCCAGATTGGGTTCCTTTTTGTAATGTTTTATTTCAGGTCGGGTCGGATTTTGGGTCGGGTTGAATTTCGATTCGTCAGATTTTAAAACTTTTTTTTTTCATATATTCATTTTAGCCAATATTAGATCTAAATTATCAATTATATAATGATCAATTTAACTTTTTAAATAATATGGATATGATTAATTAGTTTGGGTCTAGTCAGATCAGTTTAATGTCGACATATTTCATTCATTTTATTAACGAACCGAAGACATGTTACTTATGATAATTCTGATTAATAGACATTAGTTTTTTTATGATAATTTTAATTTATGACATATAAATTTTGATTAATAGACATTATTATTTTGATTTGAAATGTAACTTTTTTATTTCGATATAAACTCTGAATATATATGCATGTAGATAATTTCTTAATTAAAATTATCAAAATTATACGTGCAATTGTTTGTACGTGCTATATTGATAAAAATATTTGTTAATTTATGTCAAAATAAACTGACAGTCCATTATTATTTATGAAACTCGTGCTTAACCTAGTCCCCCTCTAAACTCGTGCTTAATCCGACACCCATCAAAATAAACTGACAGTCAAGTACAAGTTGAATTTATAAAGATAAGTTTAATATTTGTACGGTACAATTTTAAAGTAATTAGATACATATATGCAGCATGAGTCGGATCTGGTCGGGTTTCAGGTTGTTTGATTTCGGATCATTTTGGATTTCAGGTCGTTTGAGTTTAGAACGGGTCGGGTTTCGGGTTGTCTGATCTCGGGTTTCAGAACGTTCGGATTCGGATCAAGTCAAGTTCGTATGAGTTTGACTTTCTAAAAAAATCAGATCAAATCAGATTTAGATCCCGATGAATTTTTCAGATCAGATTTGAGGATGTTGCGGCTTAAACCCCTTTCCTCCTACATGTTGTGGAATATTGAAATCTATATTTAGAAAAATAATTCAATTTTAACTGTTCAAGCAAAGAGAATTTCAATTATGTCAGGTTTCTACCCCACTTGGCATGGAGAGTGGTGAAAAAGAGTAAAAACTCAGTTTAAAGAAGTGATGAAGAGTTTGTTTTAAAAAGAGAGGAGAGGTGAGGAATATAAGTTTTTTTTTTTGGCGTTAATCAGGGAGAAAAGGCAAGCCATGAGAGGGTTTCAGACTAGGATGGGGGCTGATTTGGACTGCAGATTTAATGACCAAATTATTTTGAAAATAAATAAATTGAACAATTAAATTTTGATAATCATATTATCGCTTGATTGTCCATATAGATTCTGTCATAAAAGATTGGGATCGAACTATGTGTCTCTCTATTCTCTCTTTTCTTTTCCTTTGCAATGACCTCTCTCACATCCACAAAGTTTCTTCTTGACCGTAAAACCCCTAAAAAAAATTTAAATTTTTGACCCCTCCTAATTCAAAGTCTGACTCCGTCCCTCATCCTACTTCTTCCCTAGCATCAACTGTTGTTTCGTTCATACGGTGGGGTTTTTTGTTTCTTTTTTTCTCGAGTTCCAATAAGAGTTTGTTGCTCTCTAACCGAGCAATGCTGTTGGGTGGAGGGGGTGGGGCTTAAAAGTGCAGTCAAAGGCGATGAGGGTATTTTTGTGCATCTATCATCATTGAAGTCCGACATGTATCAAAATTGGTGTAGGGAGGATCAGTTGAGAATGTCGTCTTAGAAGATGATAAAATATCCAGATCGATGGATCATGTGCTGATTCGATAACGGCCGGAATGGTCAAATAGTAGCTAGGAAAGAAAAAGAATAAATCATTATTGTCAAAAAGAGAGGAGGAAAATCAGATTTTGGTTTCTCCCAATCCCAGCAACCACCTCTCTCTCTCTCTCTCAGCCAACCTTTGTTTCTTCAATCTACACCGACCGACCTTAGTTTGCATATTTTTGTTTCGTTTTAAAGAACAAAAGTAAGCTTATAGCTTACCTAAAAAAGGTCTTTACGTGACTTGTTATCGAATCTTTGAAATAGAGATGCCATACTAGGAAATGTTTACATTGAAAATTTCACTATCATGTCTTTATATAAATAGAATAGTATTTAACATTAAATTATAAAATATGCAATAAAAGGAGAAAAGGGGAAGGAAGAGAAATGAGTGAGAGAAGCTGGGAAGTAAATATTTTATGTTTTATTTGAAAACTAGAAAAAAATACTAAGTTTGTATAGAGCGGTTCTGCTCTTTTTTTTTTCCTTTTTTACTCCAAATTTATTGTGTTGAAGCAAATAAATAAATTTGAACAAGTCTAGTCACTTCTGTTTTTGAGCTAAGTTTAATAATTGACAACTATCCAAATAGAGATTCACAATAGACGACAAAAAATAAGTAAAAAGTTAGACACTTGATTTTGGAAGCTTCCGCAAACGAAAAAAATGAAATGATTTTTCCTTTAATTTTCTCGAACTGAATAAAACAATATTTGGCTCTATTCTCTTTCTTGAAGAACGGAACATAAAAAAGCTGGCCAATTTCTCTGTTTTTATTTTATTTTTAGGGTCAATTGCTGGTATACCCATCAAAATTTGTCTTATTGCCAATTTCCCCATCAAAATTTCAATGTATCTTATTTCTCCATCAAAATTTTAAATTCTTTCATATTTATCCACTTTTTAATTAATGATCAGAAACTAACCTAATCATTCATCGAAATTTTAATCAGAAGTTAAAATGACCCTTTTACCCTTCCCCTTGAGCAATTGTCGCTGTTGTTTTTCACACAATTTTTTTTGTCGTCAACTAACTATATTGTGAATTTTTAATAACAAAAAGAATTTACAATATTTTTTAATAATTTTATCATTTTAAAAGCAGCAACAATGTAAATGGAGATGACAGCAAGAGATGTACAAAACTCCAAGCATTGCAGTTTATATTTTTTCAAAAAGGATAACAATGTATACATTCAGAAAAAAAAAGAATTAGAATCAGTTTTATAAACAATTTAGCACCGGTTATACAACCGGTTTTAAAAGTAAGCGGTGTTAAATGTTTTATAATCGGTGTTTAAATAAAAGCTTTAGAACTGGTTTTATAAAACCAGTTCTATTTTATTCCAACAATTAAAACTCGGTTATTCAAATAACCGGTTCTAATCAACTCTCGCTATTAAAACTAGTTATTTCAATAACCGGTTCTAATCAACTCTCAATTAAAATTGGTTCTAATTAAAACCGGTTCTAATTTATAAGCTAATTAAAACCGATTTCATTAAATAACCGGCTCTAAATATATATTTTTTTAAATAAATTTTCTATTTTCAGTGACCACTCCATATACCAGAGATCAACTATAACTGTGATGAATATTGTGGCTGCTATTGCCGCTGATTAGAAGGAATAAAGATCAGCTTCTAATGGTGAATAGTGAAAATGAAGATGAAGGAGCGGCACTGTGAGAGAAAGTGTGATAAATAATCCTAAATTAGAGCCGATTTTTATTAACAATAAATTTATTTAAATATTATAGAGCCGGTTTTTTAAATAACCGATTTGAGAGTTAATTTAGAACCGGTTTTAATAAAACCGGATTTAATGGTTTTTGAATTTAGAACCGATTTTAATATAAACATTTTAGAACCAGTTTTGTTAAAACTGGTTCTAAATTTTTTGTTTTAGAACCAGTTTTGTTAAAACCGATTTTAATTCAATCAAATAGAGCCGGTTATATAATAACTGGTTATAATAGAAAAACTTATAACCGGTTGTTTTACAAAACCGGTCCTAATAATTTCAATAAAATTTATATTTCTGCCACTCTGAACTTTTAGCAGCTGTTTTTTAATAAAACGATTCTAAATTGGCGGTTCTAAATCAAATTTTTCTGATAGTGGTAAACGAAAAGAGTCAAAACAGAACATTGACATTGGCCCATTGCCTCTCAGTTTTTTTTTTTATGTGCAGTTTTTTTTTTCTATTTGTTTGTTACCCTATCATAATAAATTCCTTGAGCACATTGCATGTCCTTTCTCTTTAACAAAAATATATATAAGAAATACTAAAAATAGAGAAACGGAAGAGGACAAAACAAAATAATACTGCATGGAAACTTCGAAAGTTTTACCGAGGTTGTATAGAGTAGCATTATAATCTGTATTAGAAGTAAAAAGAAAGTACTGAAATTGAAGGTGACGAAGATATTTTCCAAAAAGGTGAATTTCATAAGAAATTTTTTGAACCTCTATATGTAATTCAAATGTTCAAAGAGAAAGAGAGAGAATGTACATCTAGTTTATTAAAAGGGTAAATAAGTCAATCTGACTTCTAGTAAATAGATTAATGATCATTAAATAAGATTTTGTTTTTTGAAAAGAAAAAGGGGAAATAAGAAAGAATTTCAGGTTTAGACGGGGAAATAACATATATTGAAATTTTGATGGGGAAATAAGCAATAAGCTAAGTTTTGATGGGTATAGGAACAATTCACCCCTTTTTATTTTTCCGTATTACATTAGCTTACTTGTCCTGTCTAACAAACATATAAAATGAAAATTTCATTTCTTTGTTCCTTCCATTTCGTGCTAGAATTAATTTCCCGTTTCCTCCCTTTTATTAATGTCTTACCTACCGGAAGGATTTAGTTTCGTGTATTTATCAATTTAAAATTTTTCTCTCCATTTATTTACAATTTTTGGCCACCAACAAGACGTGAAATTTAGCTTTTGAATAATTGAAGTTTAAAAGGGATGGAGATTCTAATTATTTACCTAAAAAAACAAGTAGATTCTTATTAATATATATAACAAAACTTCCTTGCTACTGTTGTTAGTTTCATGCATATATATACCTATGTTCTCTTATCGCAACATCGATGAATATATTACATGAGTAATTCTAGTGTACGCGCGTACATTCAACTTTTATATTACATCCAACTTATATAGTACATTTTTTTAAGAAATATTGTTCAAATTAAAAAAAAATTAAATCATAGATGTATTTTTATCTTTTAATAACTTAGATAGAATGTGTATTAAAGTTAAAATAATTTAGAGTTTGATTGATCATTCATTACAAAGTCATTAAATCTCCATCTTTAAAATTTTAAAATTGTATGATGGAAGACAAAATACCCTTCAAATTATCTCAAATTTGATATACATGCTATGTAAGTCACTATAAATATATCTATAATTTTGATTTTTTAATTTGAAAATATTTCTGAAAAGTATGCATTTTAAAATTAGGGTGGGATCCTTGATAACTATTTATTTTGACAATCTTGTCAAATAAATCTATATAAATTTATTGAAAATCTTGAAAATGAATAAAAACTTTACAAATAAATCTTAAACTCATCAATTGATTGTGATTCAATTTTAGTATAATTTGGATGTCATTTGATATTTCATTAAAGATTGTTAAATTTAAACCATTAAAATTATCATATAATTTTGATGACTTTTGATGGAATATTAAATGACACTCAAATTGAATCATAATCAATCCATAAGTTTCAAGATATATTTATATTTTTTTAATTTTTAAGAATTTCTATGAATTTATATAAAATTAGTTGTCAGTCCTTAAAATTAAATATTGTACCTAGAATTACTCATATTATATAACCATCATACTATCGTCCAAGTGATATTTGTAGAGGCATGCACGAAATCACAAATGTACATCCTCTATAGAATTATGCAAATACGATTGGCATTACACATGTTATATATATATATATATATATAGGCCGCGAAAGAATGTCTAGAATTATGCAAATACAAACGGGAGGCCCTGAATTTCCTACTCATAATTTTATATATATCTGTAATCACATTACAGGTAGCTCAAAGAGCATTTCTCTGGGCTAATTAAATGCATATCTGATCAGTCCCTGGATAAAATGGGAAGCAATCCTTTCTCCTGGAGACTTGTAACAGTTTCATAGAGACATTGTCTCACGGGTGTAAATTCAATTCCTAAATCCTTCAGCCTTTGATTTGAGAATTTATACCCTATTTTTGGTGGATTCAGCTCATCCTTACACCTGCACAAACAAAAAGAAAGGACCATTTATAGCTAATTAAAGTCGTTCTGCTGACAAAAAAATGAGAAATTTGTTTGGAGTACTACAGAGGCTGGTATATAGAATTTTAGACCAAGAGTACTGGTTTATATGATTTCGTACAGAAGTTGGTGTTGACACTGGCTTTTGCTGAAAATTAATCATCATGGTAGGTGAAAGAGAGTAAGAACATTTTTTTCCACAGAGGGTCGACATTATCTAAGAACAAATGCATATTCATATTATAGTATATTCGCTGAAATTTGGTATAGTGCTCCAGTTGCACAACCTCCTTACCTTGATTTATTTAGCTTGGTACAAACCCTTTTTATTTTTCTTGAAATAGAAAATTACTTGTTAGTTATGGGGTACTCAGGAAATAGCTTGGCAAGAATGCGGCAAAGCTCTCCCCGGTGCAGAGTGCTCTCGGCACAGATGTACCGGCCGCTTGCCTCCGGTGCCTCATAGACCTTAACATGCGTCTCGGCCACATCCTTCACATGCACGTATGCCTGGGATGCATTAACATATGTCTTAGCAGACCCGGTCAGGTACTTCATTATGTGAGCTGTGCTGGCGTTCACAGTCGGTTGCAACAATGGACCAAGCACAAGTACCGGATTCACCACCAAAAGATCGACCGCCCTTTCTCGTGCCGCCTCCCATGCTCCTTGCTCTGCCACTGTTTTGGCGTAGCAGTACCAATTCTGCATGTTATTTAACAAAAGATCTTGTAGTTTTTTTCTTTCTGAAAAATAAGATTAATTATATCCAAATTATTAGTTCTACTGGAGAATTTATAGCGAGGTATAATTATGACATGGAAACCTTGGTTTTCTTGCAGTACTCGAGGTCGCTCCAGCATGTCTCATCAACGGGCACGTCGAGGTTGCGCCGAGGGTTCATATAGACAGTTCCGATGGAGGAGGTGAATATGACACGCTTGACACCAGCATCAGCTGCCACATTGATCACATTTCTCGTGCCCCTGACCGCTGGTTCTATCATTAGCTCCTATATGCGGAATAGGCATCCTTAATTGGGCATATTAAAATCTTACCGAACCATTTTTTTTTATTTTTATAAGCTCAACCATCCAACATGAACTAAGCAAAAAAAGAGAATTTTTTGTTCAACACATATTGACTCTTGATTAATTACGATGGTGTGAACGCAAAAAACTGCCCATACAAATGAAGAATGTGTAGAAATCACTGTATGCATTGAATGCTGAGGACAGTTGCATTATCATATTTTTTATTGTTACAACTTGCCATATTTTTATACTCAATCTGATAACTTAATTTTTAAAATATTTACAATATAAATGGAGGAGCTGGGATTTTCGAATAGGGGAGAGATCACAATCGTTAATTAGAGAAAAAATAATATAAAAATATGATAAAGTAAAAAATTTAAATTAAATACTCATTATTAGCAGTAATGATAATGTTATCAATACTTCTTGAGTTCTATTTTTATAATTACAATCATTCATTTAAATTTTCATATTGTATGGAATTTGGTGTGGTGCAATTAGTAGAATGTAGCAAGAAATCAAGATTCATTACATAATTTTTTGTAGCATACTAATAATTATTTGTCAATTGCATTAAATTTAAATGTCCAATATGTACGATTGCATGTCAATAATCTTATGATTTATAAATAATAAAAAATGAAATTAAATTAAAATATTATAAAACTAATTAACTAGAAAGTATATTGATAGCCAAAGATATTGATGACTTCTGTATGAAATTTGTAAGAAAATTTTAGTTCGAACAGAAAATTATGTTTTAGACAATCTAATAGTAATTCAATTTAATTCTCAAAAGGAAGAAGTAAATTAAATATATGAAATAATAACTTTTAAATAGCAAAATACTTTTCAAACAAAGATATTGGTGAATTTGACAGAGTGAATTTGGCAGAGTGTAAAAGAAAAAAGAATGAAATAATTAATGTAATTATGCAAAAAAATATAAATAGAAGAAATAAATTATAATATTTTATCTCATCCACATAGAGCTTACTGAAAGCTTAACAATCAACATATAACTAATAAGTAATAACTCAACAATCAACTAACTTAGTACATGCATATTTGGGCACCCACCCCAGTCACCGGCCCTGACAATATGATAAATTTTGTTGCATCAAAGGTTTATGGCACTATATCTATTAATTGAATGATTGAATGACCGTACTCTTGTTTCCAAATTCCTTTTAATATTATCTACAATCGTACAAGTATATATGTTTTACTTTAGAAAATATACCCTAAACCTTCTCTGAAAAGGGTTAACCTTTAATTTGTTTCCTTCTGCATATGAATTTTGCGGCCAACATTATTTTCGACTTATATATAAATCAACTTTTCTTTTAAAAAGTCCTTTTATTGTTAATGCAGCGGTTAACGTTACTTCCAAATAAACAGCATCTCTTTCAAAGTGAAGTTTTCATACGTCGTGCAACTACAATTAATTACACAGCTCGACCAGAATTTTCAATTCCCACCGAATTTATTTTTTTGACGTGCCAGTAGAATTAATTAGTTGGGAAAATGAGCTTATATATTTTCAATAAAGCATATATACACACATCAATAGAATTAATTAGAAAAGTGAAATTTGCAAAGAGTAAATTAAAATATATAGAAGCATACTGGATCGTCAGTAACCGGAGAAGCAGTGTGGAAAACTCCTTCACAGCCAGCAAATGCTGTTCTGAGGCTTTCAGGATCTAACAAATCAGCCTGCAGGAGAACAAGCCGGTCGCTCGCACCCTCGAGAGACCTCAAGTGTGCATTTTTATCATCATCTGCAGAAATTTGAAGCATCTGGAAGTCATTATATATATGAACATCATAATTATTGACAAAAATATATTAATATAGTTAATGTTCATAAATTATTTTATATGCTAGCTATTTTTTATAAGCTTAGATCGATCTACCAAATTAAAGGTAACTCGGATGCTCACTGTCATATCAGCAACAAAGTTCAAGTATCTATTTCAAGAGCAATTTTCTATCAACTTTTATAATTATATCAATTATTCATTTAGTGTCAAACGTGAAAATATATTTCAATTTACGACATGTCCTTTATTAGCTGGAATTTTACCTCGAACATATATGGATTAAGTATAACTAAGGTTATTAACATTTTTAACAAGCAAACAACTTTACTAAAAAAGGAGGGGCTTCAGCCTTACCTTATTAAAAAAATGTCGAAAATTGAATCTTTTAGATGAAAAACATGTTTCTAATTTGGCCAAAATGAGAGAATCCATATTCAAATATGAAAAGAATACTCGTCTATCAATTTCATAAATCCATAGAGATAAAATGGGGTTTAGGTTCTCAATTTTAAATATTCATAAAATATATTTGGCAGATAGTAAGAAAAAAATTTCATAATGTTTTAGCTTTGCTTGATGACCCCTAAAAGAATGATATTATATATATTCTCGTGGAATGGAATTAATTAACTGACCAGGTTTACGGACTGTGCCTCTGACAGTGTAGCCTCTTTCAAGGAGGCGTTTCACCAGCCATGACGCTATGAATCCCGCTGCTCCGGTTACGCACACTGTGTGACCCAGACAGGGTAGGTCACTGGTTTTCTCAATTGGCATATTGTAAGAAATTAAATACTATAGAGTTTGTGGTAATGACTAATGAGTTTGTTGAGAGGGCGTGGATCGAGACTGGGTGTGTCGTGTGTGTGAGAGAGAGAGAGAACCGGAGGTTGATGCGAAGACAAAGTGTTCGCTAGGACACACTATTTATAAAGAGAGGATTTTATTGAAAAGGATTATTAATTTTGATGTATAGGCACGGTAGGTAAAGATAATTGGATATAAAGAAAAAGAGCACTGATATAGTGCTCCGATTTTGCCCTTGTACTTCCCCACCCTTGGATCAAAATTCGAGTTAGTATTTTGAGATTTGAGTTAGCACGAATCTCAAAGTGATCGAAAACACCATTCTCAGAATTTCCCTTGTACTTCCCCACCCTTGGCAATGCATGGAATAGCAAAAAATAAAAATAGAATTACTATTTCGATGAATTAGTTTGCCAAACAATTTTTTATGAAATTTTTCTCTCGTCAGAATAGCGATTATTGTTTGATTATTTTATATTATATTATATTATTATATTATGATTATGATTTATTATTATTATTATATTATATCATGATTAAGATTAAGATTTATTATTATTATATTAATATTATGATTATAATTTATTATTATATTATTAAATTATAATTATTATTATATTATCATCACTATTAGTATTATTATATTATTATAATGATTGTTATTATTATATACATTATCAAGACTGGTAGTATTAAAATATTTTTATTTTTATTATTATATTATAATAAATATGATTTTATTTATATATTATTATATTATGAATATAAATATAATTATTTTATTATATTATTATTATGATTATGATGATTTATAATTATTATATTATTATAATTATGATTATAATTTTATTATTATTATTATTATTATTATATTATTATTATTATTATTATGATTATATTATTATTATATTATTATGATTATGATTATGATGATGATATTTTATTATTATTATTTTATTATTATATTATATTATTATATTATATATATTATATTATGATTATTTTTATATTTTTATTATATTATTATGATTACAACTATGAATATTATTATTTATTATGATTATGATTAGGATTATGACTATGATTATTATTTTATCATTATTATTATTATTATTACTATTTTACTATTATTTTTATTATCATCATTGTTAGTATCATAATTATTCATATTTTAACTATTTTTATAAACAATTGTCAAATGATATTTTCGTTCTTCCGAATAGTCAAGAATACTATCCTTCTAAAAAAACACTATTCTATCATTCTTCCAAAATTATTCTTTGATTTGCCAAATAAACCTTAAAATGGGACCCACACACTGCTGATTTTTAAGGGGCCCTTTGTTTCAAGATAGTGGAGAAATAGATAGAGGAAAGATGGGGAGGGGAATATTTTCCAAAGAAAAAAGAACGCCTAAGATGACAAGAAATATTGTTAATCTCCAGTACCTATTGCACTGGAGGACATACAAGGACGATGACCTCGAGGGACTTGGTTAAATCGAAATTGATGCAACTTTTTTATACCAAACAAAATCGTGCAAATTGTTCATTGTGATGCATGTATTAATTCTATTATTTATATATTTGTTTGGCATTTTTTGGAATTTTCAAACCTAACCTCCTTTTTGATGTGAAAATATTAATATTTTTTTAAGGTTCCAAATAGCGATTATCGTGTCATCAAGAGTTATTTCTAAAAAAACTATCTATAGCGTGCTATTGAGAAAATTATCCGACATAGCGTAAATAAGTAATATTAATATTTTTATCTAGAGATTCATAGAGAAAATAAATAAATAGTACAAAATCAATTAAACGATAATACTGACATTGAACAAGTATAAATTTCAAACTACTATTCAAAATATTTTGACATAGTGAATTATTAAATTAAGTAATACATATCATTTCTTGTTAAACACATTATGTTATTATCTAAAGTTCATGATGAATTAATTAAAATATTAAATTTTGAATTATATTAAATTTTAAAATAATACTTTTTAGGTTAATTTAATTTAAATTAGATTTAAATTACAAAAGTTCAAGATACTGTCTAGTTTTAGTTGTTATTTCATATAAAGAAGGGAATCCAAGAAGAAAACAAGAGGGATGTAAGTCAGGGTCAAATCATAACGTTGATAACAAAGAAGAAAGACATTTTGATCCAAAATTTATATGGAGTGACTAATATTATATATCAATATTATAGATTTTATTTTTAACTTTCCAACGCACTTTGAATCAAATCATTCCGAGTTCAGATGCGGAATAATAACCTTTTGAAATTTATTATGAACAAATGTATGTTAGCGTGCAATAACGCCGGTATATGCTATAATCAATAGTGATTCGCTATCACTGCTACAACGTAAATAGCACACATAGCGTAGTATAAGTGCATAATATAACATTTCAGTTCCAAAACGCTTGGTTGTAAAGAAAATGTAATTTAGACCATTAACATCTCATCCGGGAAAAAAAGTACTGCCAACATACTAATAAATTAGCAAAGGTTTCCTCTGAAACTGTAACAAATTAATGATCATATATTGACGGAGAGAGTTCTCTTCTTGAACGATTAAAAAAGGTGTTTTTTTTAAGTAAAAGATAGAGATCAAGTCTCGAAATAAAAATTTTAATTTGAAAAATTACAAACCATAATGTATTTTTGAAAAGCTTATACATGATCCCATGAGGATTGGAATGCATGAAAAAATGTAAAAGAACTAACTTAAAATACACAACAAAACTTAAAATTTTAGAACATTAATTGTAAAATAAGCTCTTGAGGTTTGGTATGGTAGATTTATTCTTTCTTACTTTTAAATAGTTTTTTAGAGGATAAAATGACGCTATCATCTTCACTAAAAATAATGATAGTGATATTTTATTAGTACAAACAAGGTAATCAGAGACGAAAGGCACAGTCAAGGCGCAAATTGTTAAAATCGTCTAAGGAGCAAAGCGCATAAAAAAACGTACACCTGACTAATAATATTAGACACATATAATTAGTATAATGAAAATCTTGATAAAAAATTTAAATAAAAATGCATTATAATTAACTTTAATTCTTATTTCTAAATAATATATAATATTTCAAATATAAACATATATATATAATATACTTGAATTTTATTTCAAATAAAGAAAAAATACATACTTGAAAACTTGCATTGTAATTTAATAATATAAATATTAAATATTGAAATATAAATATATATATATATATAACTAAACTTCTATTATGTTTCGTCATAACTGTTACAAAATATAAATATATCGATGATATATAAAATAATACTAGAATATGTATACATATACAATAGGGTGGGGATCACTTGATAGTGGTTATTTTGACAATCTTGACAATAGACTCTTAAATAAATATTAAAGAAATTCTTAAAAAATGTAAAAAAATACATCTATAAAACTTTTTTCTATTTTTAAGATTTATTTTATATTTATTTAGAGGTTCATTGTTAAGATTGTCAAAATAATCCATTGTCAACCGATCCCTTCTCTTTATATATATATATAGAGAGAGAGAGAGAGAGAGTGTGTGTGTGGATATACCGTGAGCTTAAGCTCACGGAGGCCTTTCGTGAGCTTAACTCAAAAAATATATCAAGTCATCTCCAAATTTAAATTTTTCACTCTCATTAAGTTTTTCATATTGAAATTTTACGGGGTACAAAAATTTTGGATATTTCGAGTTTTCTAAATTACTCTTTTTAATTTTTGAAAATCGGCTCTAAAAATAATAATAAAATATTTAATATTTGTACATTATTTTTAAAAATTAAAAATAGCGAGTTAGAAAACTCAAAACATCCTAAAATTTTGTACCCCACAAGATTTCAATATGAAAAATTTAATGAGAGTGAAAAATCAAAATTTAGAGATAATTTGATATACTTTTTGAGTTAAACTCATGGAAAGCTTCCGTGAGTTTAAGCTCACGGTATCTTTACTCTCTCTCTCTCTCTCTATATATATATATATATATTATACTTATCTATTTTTTATCTTTTATATATTATATTTTTATTTTTATTTTAAAAATATTATATATATTACTGTTCCCTTATCGTAAAAATTTTAAAATTGATGTACCGTCATATCCGCACCGTACTTGATACGATACTCACATCCACACTGGTGCAACACACAGATCCCATTGTATTGTAGTCCATTTATCATGTATAAGCCCATCACTGGATGGACTCATCGACTGGAACTCTGCAAACGATAATTAATTAAGAGCTGTTACTTGACTTTTTTTTTTTTAGAAAAATGAGAGTCAAATTTTAATTTTTATAAATATTTATAAAAAATTTCATTCAAATTTTGAACTTTTGACTTTTCATATGGAATGTAAAGCAAGGACTAATGTTCATTGACTGGTTATCATTCGACCCGAGATTATACTATACTTCTGGATTGAATAATCAACAGACTTTTACAAAGGATTGCAGATTGCGTTAGGGAAATCTTACAAATTGCCTTCCTCCAGAAAAGTTGAAACTTATTATCTTTATATCTACATTTTTCAACAAATATTTTTTGTGGATTCCATTAGCATGATGATTACTTTTTTTCTTTCCTTTAGTCACTTCCAAGCATTTTATTCACGAGCAAAGCATATAATTATATAAATTTTTAAATTGCCATTATATATTCCTTTACATGATTTTTGAAGACTTTAGCATTTTCAATATATTTTATATTTATATCATGTAAAATAAAATATTTCCGAATTATATCTAAATCATAAATTTTAAACCTCGCCGAACATTTCCCGTGAGGGGTAGGGTACGTACTCAATTCAGGGGCCTATTCCTTATAAATCCAGATTCAGTAGCAGAGTCAATATGGAAGATCAAGGTGCCAGAACGAGTAAAGGTGTTTTTATTGCTCATGTCTAAAAATAGACTTCTAATAGCTTATAATTTGGCAAAGAGAAACTGGCTACATATTTCAAGCTGTGTAATGTGCAGGCAAAGCCTATTGGAACTAGTAGTCATCTATTTTGCCAATGCCCGTTCGATAGTGCGAGACTTATGGATGAGACTAGGACAACAGAGTCATTTAAATTCTAACATTTCCTTTAAATATTTTTCCTTTTACTTTTTAATAAAAGATTAAAGTAGCTATGCTGCTGGCCTACTTAGTCAAAAAAAAAGAAGTATTTATCCAACTTGTTTATAAATTGTAAATTTATATTTGACAAAAAATATATTTATCCAACTTGTTCATAAATTGTAAATTTATATTTGACAAAAAAATATGTATCCAACTTGTTCATAAATTGTAAATTTATATTGTATTTCAAACTGTGAATTATTTCGTATATTTCTGCATTGCAGGAATCGTACTATCGTCGACTATATTTTTTGCTCTGGATATCTTATTGCAACATGTTATGGAGGTGTCATATATTTGTAATGATTATACCAACAACCAGAATAACATATAATAATAATTAAATCAGTAAATTAAAAAGTATGAATATATATTTGTTATATAATTTATATAAACCGTGGTTACAACTAATGTTTAATAGCGAAGCAAATTGCTCATTATCGGCAAGTAAAAAAAAATTGCTTAATTCAACGTGTATTTTTTTTGTATAGCAAATTGCTCATTGATAGTCGTGTAATTTCTCAGATTAATAAACCATATTCCATATAAAATCTATCAATAGAAGAAGAAAAATATATTTTTGAATTTTTTGTCATCATAAAACTTTTTGTATCTATATATGCTCCCTTTGGTACCTTTTCCAATATATATACGAACAAAAAGAAACTCGAGCTGGTGCACGTACTCCACTATGCAAGATGCCTAAATTAACTTGGAGTACTTCCACAATTATTCATTCCGGGGGCGGAAAAAAAGAAGAAGCAAAGTAATAATATGATGCATAGAAACGCAGACCTAATACAGATAGTTATAAATATATATGTCTCTACAAAGTAATACAAGTTCAAATCTCGACCACGTCACTTTCATCAACTGCTCCACCATTCACCTTCTTTCCAAAAAGCTTACATGATAATCAATAATTAAGACGGTTGTATGGTTAATTATTTAACGTGGATGTAAACACGGTTTGTTTTTTAAAGAGAAATAATAACAGCTTTTTTCATATATATCTTACATTTCATTTTATATATGTTTGTATTTTTCTAAAAAAATATTTTTCCATAGCAAAAGTATAAATATTTATATAACTAGGAATAATTCTAAAAATCAAATATAACTTTTTTAGCTTATTTGACAACATATTTAATCTGCACTTTATAATAATTCAGAAAGAGAATAGAAAGCACGTTGTGTGTCAGATATAAATACTTGTGACTCCAAATATGAACAACTTATGTGTCAATTTATAGGCACTTCTAAATAAAAACTTGAGCTTATTATTAATAATTTCTCAAGAAAACTTATTACCTCTCCTTTCCCTTTACCTTCAGTGACAAAATATAGCGAAATACAAATTACAACTAATTTTATATTGTTAGTAAATGGTATGAACGTGATGAATCTATGAATCTGACATAGTCGTAACAATATTTTATTTTTAAGAATAAACTGTACGTATGACTTGCGTAGTGCATACATCATGATTCATTTCGAATATTTCATCAAGTGGTAATATTCTTTACCAATATAGTATTGATAACATATGACGTGTCATAAAACAATATTAAAAATTTATAAATTTCATTTCTATTCTATGATTCTATCTATGACCATTGGAATATCTTCATATTTTTATTTTTTTTAATTTGCAACTCTGTGAAATTTCGTGTGAGAATCAGACAAGATAACTCTTCGCAAGCATAGTAACAAGTTCGTAATTTGAGAAACGTTCGGTGAGGTCAAAAATTCGATTTTCGGATATAATATAGATATAATTCGGGAATAGTTTGTTTCACATAATATAAATATATATTATATTGATAAAAGAGTTTGGCTACGGTGCTACGCGTAGCACGGATGACCCGTGTGCTACGGACCGTTTCTCCGTCTTCAAAGTTCAAATAGTCGATCCGATCGGACAAAATATTTTTCATATGAAAATCTAGTTGGAGACCAAATTTTATATTTTTTAGAATTTTTTTACTATTTTTAAGATAACTAGAAAATCACTTGATTTTTTAATTTGAATCATTCAAAAGGCGTCATTTTCTAGTTATCTTAAAAAATAGTAAAAAAATTCTAAAAAAAATATAAAATTTGGTCCCCAACTAGATTTTTATATGAAAAATATTTTAACCGGTCGGATCAACTATTTGAACTTTGAAGACGGAGAAACGATCCGTAGCATACGGACTATCCGTGCTACGCGTAGCACCGTAGCCAAACTCTTGATAAAATATTCAAAATATATTAAAAACTAAAAAATTCTATATAAAATTCTATATAATATATTTTTTGCCGAATAATTCATGAATAAAATGTTTTTTGATAAAAAAAATACACTATATATTAAACTGACGAATTATTCGTAAAACATCCGACTATGGATGAAAAACGAATTATTCACGAATAATTCACGATTATTGCAATCGCAAGTGATCACTCAATTAATCACAAAGAGTGTTGTTACTATAATCGCAATCGCAAGTGATCACTCAATTAAAATAACAAACACCTTCGCTAAGGTACATATATGGCTGGATACAAAACAATTCCATCATCTCTTGATTGCCTTTATTTTTACCAAATCACAGAAAAGAAGTATCTTTAAAATTGTATCACATCAACAAAATTGCAATAGTTATCAGAATTGTTTTTTTAGTTATTAGAATTTTCTTTGTTTTTCTTATCATTTCTTTAATCTAGAATAAGAACAACAATGATTAGAAATCTATTTTTTTAATTTAATCCATCCTACAAAAATTATGATATTACAATATAGCCTTCAAAATCCATCTGATTTTAAAATAAACCATATCATTGGAGCGTCGTTCCCAAGCAACCAAACGAAATTGTACCAATTAAGAAAATTTTCAAACTTGTTTAATCATCATAACCAGCAAAATAAAGAAGAATAGATGCTTTAGGAAGGTGCAAACCAGCCATTAATGGCAGTATTATACCAAATTTGGAAAGAAGAAAGGAAGAGCACGTAACATGTATTAATCAGGTAAACATCATAATTGTGATGTTGGGACATCATAATAATTTCCTGTAATCATGGATTATGAGCAACTTTAATCTTGGATTCAGATACCCGAAAATTTTATGTTGTAATCACTCCTTTTATATAGTGTAATTGTCAAGGTTGATACAAATGAAGGAAACTAATTATATATTTATATGTTCCAAAACATTTAAATTTTTTTTGTGATGTCATTTATGTTGGAATTGAGACCTCAAATCCAATAAATAAAGTTTGAACTACGTGTTAATATGATTAATATATCATATACTATCACAAATATTATGTTGTATAATATGATTGATATGTCATATAAATGTGATTAATTAAAGGATGATATAATATGTATTTCACTAAAATCTTGGATACTAATACATATAGAATTAATAATAATTAATTTCAATTGTTAATGGACCAATTGAAATTAATTAATAATACTAGTAAATAAAATTTTGGGCTAAAATTAATTTTATTGGGCTGAAACTTAATTCAGAATATTATGAAAATAATATTTAAATTTTTGGATTTAATTTTTGGATTTTTTTTTCTGAAATTATTCCAAAAATATTATTTTTCAACCTAAAAACGGATGTAAATTAATCTAAATTTAGCCTAAAAGCTTATGAAAATCATACCCACTTTCTACATAATTAATTGTGGCATGATCTAATTGTGGCATGCTATCTTAGGAGTTCCGATACTAGTATATAAGGGGTTGGGTCTCCATAGCTTGAATTTGATTATCTAGCAAGTCTTACTCCATAAGAGACATCATACTCTACTATTAAAATTCATAAGTAGAGAAAAGAAAGAGAGAATTCAAGCTTTGGAATGACTCATAAGCTACAAGTAAGGTTTACAAGTAATTAAGGTTTTATACAAGATAAATGATCAACCTCTCAAGCCAACAAAAGGATCGATAAAGGATTTGCACAAGCCTCATCAAAGTGATCTCAAAATTCGCAAGGATGAATAGTAAGTTTTCACTTCCGCTTTTATTTTAATCTTATTTCTTATGCGGAGTTTTATTTGCAATTACTTATAATTTAGAATTTTGTGTTTTTGGCTCTACCTAAATTGAAATTGCACCAACAATTTATATTCTAAAATCAAAATCAACCACT
The DNA here is from genome assembly GCA_037127355.1 of Schoenoplectus tabernaemontani. NCBI lineage: Eukaryota > Viridiplantae > Streptophyta > Magnoliopsida > Poales > Cyperaceae > Schoenoplectus > Schoenoplectus tabernaemontani. The sequence continues at coordinate 20,357,616 of CM073755.1, read as the reverse complement.
CCTTGATTGGCTATTTTTGCAGGCTTATCTTTTGAATCTTACCTTGCTCTCTTTTTTATGACATGACACACAACAACAGGCCTGGGGGCTATTAGTGCGTTTTGTACTTTGTAGCTAACAAATTAATTCTTATCGATCCATGATTAATTAAAATTAGTTACTTACCTAATTAATGATTTAATATTCCGTTTGTTATATCTGTCCCAAACAGTTGAGCGCCCATTCAAGTTTCTAGAAGGCATTATTTCTACTAAAGTTGTAACTCGGGTATGATCTCAATTAAATATACCACACACATTAATTTAAATGAGAAAAGAGGAAAAAGGGGAAAATTATATATATTGATCATTAGATTTAAGTATATAAAAAGATTTTAAAAAAATCAATAGTAAATAAATTTTGATAATGTAATATGTGTGAGAGGTTAAAAATCTTAATCCTATTTACTCTTTATAAAGTATAAATCTATTTGTAAGGATGTAAGACATTTAAGATGAAGTTTTTTTATCATTAAGATGAGTATAAATCCTATTTACTCAGAAGTTTTTTTTACCATCCATAATATTAATAACCTTATAGGCCCAACACGGAGGATGCATATCATACGTCTGAGCGTGTAATTATATGATAGATAGATCCATAGATAAGATACATAGATATAGATAGATATAGGTACTTCAAAGGAGTGCCATGTCGTGTCAGCTCAACTATCAACTTTCTATCCGATCTGAAGTCTGACGATAACGAACTAACGAAAAAGGAATGGAGATCTCCGTTCTAATCTACTAATTCACCAAACCCGAATAAGTGAATTAACCGATCCCATGAGAGCGGCAGTAATTGATCAGGAATTTTTTGATCCTTTTTAATCTGCAAGGGCCCATTAAGGCCCAAATAGGACGCTAGCTGTTCTTTTATACAGCCCATTCTAAAAGCGGCAGGGAGCCCAGTACCCGCCGGTTCAAATATATCCTACCTGGACCTCTACCACCTTTAGAGTTATAACATCTTTATTATGAGTTCCATGAGAGAATAGTTTTGAAAGAGTGATTCAACATAATCAAATTATAATAATAAAATAATAATCATAATAATGACATAATAATAATAATAATAATAATAATAATCATAGTCATAATCATAGTCATAATCATAATAATATAATCATAATAATATAACCATAATCATAATATAATAATAAAAATAATAATAATCATAATCATAATCATAATCATAATAATAATATAATAATACTAATAGTGATGATGATATAACATCTCTACCTATATCTCTCGTTTGGCAAATGAGAGAATAGTTTTGAAAGAGTGATAATTTTAGAAAAATGGTAGAATAGTATAATTTTGGAAGAGTGATATGCTTAACTATTTAGAAGAGTAAAAATAACTTTTGATAGTTGTTAATCAGAATAGTTAAAATATGAATAATTATGATACTAACAATGATGATGATGATAATAATAATAATAATAATAATAGTAAGATAATAATAATTATAATCATAATCATAATAAATAATAATAATCATAGTAATACTCATAATAATATAATAATAATATAACTATAATCATAATATAATAATAAAAAATATCATCATAATAATAATAATATAATAATAATAATAATAATAAATAAACATAATCATAATTATAATCATAGAATAATTCAACATAATCAAATAATAATAATAAAATAATAATCATAATAATGACAATAATAATAATAATAATAATCATAGTCATAATCATAGTCATAATCATAATAATATAATCATAATAATATAACCATAATCATAATATAATAATAAAAATAATAATAATCATAATCATAATCATAATCATAATAATAATATAATAATACTAATAGTGATGATGATATAATCATAATCATAATCATATAATATAATAATAATTATTATTATTATTATAAATCATAATCATAATCATAATGAGAATGATAATGATGATAATAATAATTATTATGGTAATGTAGTAGTAATAATAAAGTAATTAATATAAATATAAAAATATAAATAATAAATTAAATAATAATGATGATGGTATAATATGATAACATATAGTTAATTACTAACTGTAATACAATATAATTAAATAATAATTGTTAATCTACAATTGCTATTCCGGTATACTACCTATGGGTTGAAATACCGGATTAGCTAAACAATGCACTATTCCGAACATTCTAAAATTTGTTTGGAAAAAGTTGAGTTGGAATAGTCTGCTATTCTGGAAGAGAGACTATTCAGGGGTTGCCAAACGGACCCTATGTAGGGGTGTTAATGGATCGGATAATATCCGATTTTATCTGTGATCCGATCCAAAAAATAATAAAAATTATCCGATTCATATCCGTATCCGAAATTCATTTACGGATGCGGATACAGTAAGACCCTTACCTATCCGTATCCGACCGTTTAGCTTTTATTCATTAATATCCGACATTATCCGAAGATATCTGATCCGATATTATCCGATTTTATCCGAATATGTATCCGAAATATTTCTATTATATATTTTTTAATTAGATATTTAGCATTCATTATAAATCTAATTTATTTTATATTTAATTTATGTTAATGTATCATATTTTTTATAATTCATTGATACATTTAAACTACTAATATAATAATAATAATTAATATTTGTAATTTATAATTAATTATTTTATCATAAAATACTATACAATTTTTTAATGATACATATAATATTTTTATTTAATATCCGAAATATATCCATATTCGTATTTATATCCGTCTGATATCCGTCGAATATCCGATTTGTATCCGTATCCGGATCCGGATCCGAAAAATGATAACGGATACGGATACGGTAAGAACATTATCCGTCCGTATCCGATCCGTTTACACCCCTAACCCTATGGGTTTGTTTGGTACTTGGTGGAATAGCAAAAAAGTAGAAATAAAATAGCTATTCCGACGAATTAATTTGTCAAACCAATTTTAGACTAAGTAGAAGAGTGCAAGAGAGTGCTAATCCGGTATACCAAGTTATAGGTGGTATACCGGATTAGCTCTCGTCGGAATAACGATTATTGTTTGATTATGTTGTATTATATTATTATATTATGATTATAATTATGATTATGATTATGATTATGATTTATTATATATTAATATTATGATGATTATTTATTATTATATCAATATTATGAAGATTATTTATTTATTTACTATTATTATTATTATTATTATATATATAATAATTATGGTTATTATTATGTTTACATCACTTTGTTAGTATTATTATATGATTAATTTTATTAATCATTTATTATTATTATTATATTTTAATAATTATGATTTTAGTTTTATATTATTATATTATGATTAGAAATATAATTATATTATTATTATATTATTATGATTATAATTATTTATTATTATTATATATTTATTATTATTATATTATTATAATTATGACTATGATTATTATTACTTATTATTATTATTTTATTATTATTATATTATATTATAATTATATTATTATGATGATTATGATTATTATTTTATTATTATTTGTTTATATTGTATTGTATTATTATATTATAATTATATTATTAGTATTATAATTATTTATTATTATATTATTATTTTTATGATTATAATTATATATTTTATTATTATATTATTATATTATGATTATGATTATATTTCTATTAAAATTATTAATATTATTATTGTAGACACCTAAAATTTCATAATAATTTTTAGTTGTAGTTTATTTATATTTCAAAATAATAATAATGATAATGAGGAAGAAAAATGCAAAAATATGGAGGTCAAGTGGCATGTGCGGTATAAGGTATGTTTCTTGACTTACATCATGTTTATTATTTTATATTTTCTTCTAATCATGAAAAATATATAATTTAATCTTTATCCATTTAAAATAGGGCAACACATATAGCTAATTAATACTTCACATCTATGATTAAATTGAAGATAAATTCTAACTTTGCAAAAATGAATTTGAAACATACATCTCCATTCAAGTGACATGCACTTTATTTAATGCACCTGGTAGGCCAATTTTATTTGTTATGCGCACCGCATTATTTTATAACATTAAAGGATTTCTAATTATCAAATATAATAATTCTATGCTTATAAACATATTTTAAAGTATAATAATGAGACGAATATCATGTATTAGGCACGAAAAATTCATTTCTCATAAATCTAACGAAGATCAAAGTCTCTGGTGAAATGTGACTTATCAAAGCATAATATATAAAAAGTTTTCTTTATGCATTTCATGAAGACATTTAGACTCATCCCTGATGTAAATAATAATAAATAGTGAACATCATAGAATTCGTTAACAAAGACTATCTACATTTATTTTAAATAGTAAACAAGTTAATAATTGCAAATAAGATAAATTTATTGGAGACGATCTACATTTAGGTTACAAACTATATGAATTCCATACAGGTCGTACAAAAAAAGCATTGGAGGTTGGTACCAACTTTATGTCAAAGATAAGTATATTTTAAAATAATAAATTAGGTTGAGAAATATTAAAATGATACTTGGAGCTGCGTATGGCTATTCAATGGCTCATCCAACTGATTACATGACACTTAAAAGCAATATCTTAGTTGGAAATAAATAGCCCAAATATAAAAAAAAAAAAATTGGTGCTACAATACGGTATGCCATAAAAAAAATGACTCTATTAATCATTACATCACAATAAAAAATTTATATCTCTGAAATAAGTTTGTGAGCTCTAATATTCATACGACAGAACACTGAAGCTTTCATACTTGAAAATGATCCTTTTACTTTGACTGAATCATCTGCACTATCCGATGACTTACTTCAACAAGTTATTTATACTTCTTCTTATTGGCTGTTGTCCGAGAACAAAACCAACGATGCATTAGTTTTCATGTCATAAATCAACTATTTAGCCTACTTACCCATACCATGTCAGAATAAAGATACAAAAAAGTATAATATTATTTGTCCTTTGTCCTATTTTCTCTCTATATACAAGCAAAAGACATCACATGGTAGTGATAAAGTCCTAACTGCAGTAAAATTCAGAAAGAAAATGACAAAAAAATTAAACTAATATCTGACTCATTTATCTTCGGATTATGTTGGATCGAGTTCAGATCGGATCAGATTAACTCGTCGGGTCGGGTCAATAATTGACACCCCTACTTCATACTATTCTCAATCATTAAATCTAAAAAATACTATTCTTATATTAATATCTTTCCACCATCCAAATACAGATTTACCAACAAAACTCGGTACCAGTACTGTAATTAAAGTAGTCAATAAGTTCCTATTTGATGAAAATAAAGAAAAATAAATAAATGTAATTTGACGGCTGATCTCCTAAAAGTGGTGCTTCACAAATTTACATCACAGCGCGTATGATTAGAGGCAATGGCGCAAAGTTTTGTGAATATTTTTTTATTTAATTTGTTGGAGGAGAATAACGAACACTTTAAAATTATTGTGCTTAGTTACTGAATTTTTCTTTCGTTCTCTCCCGTACAATTTACAAAGGATTTACGTTAAATACATAATAAAGAAAACTTAATTTCTTAAGTAGGGTTGTTAATGGATCAGATATGATCATCATTATTATTTTTTCTTTTACTCAATTCATAGTGATCCAACTCATTCAAAAGAGAGTGGCTTGACAGAACCGCTTTGTGCCCTTCTTCAAACTCCGATTCGTCTATTTCATTTCTCAATCTATCATAATGGATAGAAAAAGATTTATGTTGCATCATATCTAACGGATTCCTTGATTCGGACCGAAGAAATTATGTCTCACTGAAATTTTTTCTATCATTTTCTTCCATTACAAAAGAAAGAATTCAAATCTTCTCACTCATCACTTATTTGCATACAGTGGGATGACATACAAGCGAAGCGAGTATGCACACCGTTGCGTGCTCGTTCCTCTTTCTGTCAGGCGTTCTCTCCTCTCTTTTTAATTATTATATCTCTCTCTCTAATATTCCAGTAATTTCCAGGGATGATTAAACAAAATTCTGGAAAACCTAAAGTAAATCACTGTCCAGCAACGCATGCCACCTGTGACTGTGAATAGCACGAGTTTCGCGGGGGAATCGAGAGACCTTCCCCCAAGAAAACTCTGTTTCCCTCCCTGTTATTTCATTTATTTGGTTTCCTCGTTAATATCCTTGAAAAAACAAAAGATTTTTTTTTCTGATGAAGGGTTGGCACTGCTATAGGTGCTAGAGAGGTGGCGGCTTTTGAGGAAATCAAGGGTTCTTATTGAAGATGAAAGAGAAAAATGGAAGTACACTGCGTATTGTTTGGATTTACCAAAATTACTGTCCCTCAATGTCCTTTGCCTCTTTTATTTCTTTGAGGTATAGCTTCTCAGCTTCTCTGTACATCCTCTCTCTATTCCATCTTTTTTTCCTTATTTTTTCTTTATCGTATCTTCTTTTTTATTACCAGAAGCAAGTTAACTTCTTTCGCGAGGAATTAATATATTTAATGATTCAACTGTTTTCTTTCTTTTACTCGTTTAGTTTTGGCTCTTCTCCTGGTTAGCTCATACTTATTCCCTTTTAACATTGTTTGCTTTCATTAGAGGTGACTTACCAAAAGGGTATATTGGCCAAATCTCTTGTTTCCCTCTAAGAACCAAGATCGAATTGTAAAATATTATTGGATTTTCAAGAACCCTCTTGCAAAATTGGAAACCCTAATGGTGATTTTCTTTCAGCTATTTTATGTTCTTGGTACTATAGAAACTTAATTGGAATTAAGTTATCATTTTTCAAGCAACGCTTGTAGAAATGTGGCTTGATGTAAATGTTGCCTATAGCTTGTGAAGTCAATATCTTCTCCAAAAATTTTTGTGATATGATAAATGATGCGTAATGACATATGTTAGGAGATCTGTCCTAGTGTATTAATTGATCTTTCATTAGTATTGTTAGATCTATTTTCTTGTCCTTTATTTTGTGAGTCCATATGTTATGTCAAAGTTTTGTGGTCCATTACTCCATTAAACCTGTTACTTAACCCTAGGTGTTTTTCTGTACTAAATTATGGCAATAAACATCAAGTTGATGAATAGGAGATGTTAGGAGATGCATCTTTTCTCAATTGGCCCACAGAAGATGTAATTGTTTGTCTATATTTTTTTCCTAGTCTCATTTTGAAAAGATTATCTGCTGTTTTTAAGAAATTCACATTTCTCTTAAACTCGTTCAAGTTTTGTGTTCAATGCTGTGATGGAGTTAAAAGTATACAGCATACATGAATTTCATTTGTAGTTCGGTGAAAACTGAAATGGAATCAATTGAAGCATGATGTTGAATTTAGAGGCACTAGAATTCTGATGAGACATTGATATAACAACAACAACAAAGCCTTTAATCCCAAATAAATTGGAGTGGCTAGAAATGAAACTCATCGGAAAGCATAAGATAAAAGATCCCAAATATCAATGATAATAATGAGGATGTTGAAAAAGAAAAAAGAAAAATAAAATAAAAATAATAATAATAGTCTGAGACATATTGCTAAAAACAGTAAATTGGAATTTTTTTTTATTGATTTCACAATTAGAATTAGACTCATTGTTTTGTTCTTTCTACTTTGTAGGTAAGAATTGGTCTGGAGCTAATGATGGATCAGAAATCTAGTAGTCTGTAACTCAATAAAAGGTACTAATTATTGTCTACATATTTTCTTTGATTTTGCTATAACGACTCGCCACTATTTTGGCGTTGTCAGAATTTACTTGTGGAAATTGTGACCATGTTAAAATCTCTTTACACTTTGTGCAATGATCCTGTTCATGGTTTCTGTGATTGATTTTATATGTGGATTAAAACTAGAGTGATAATATCTTGTATGATATTTGCAAGTTTTTGAGGCGCCTAATTTATAGAAAATTAAATGATCTGAATTAGGAATTCTGGGCTTAATTTGCGGAAAAATAGTAAAATACTAAAAAAAAAGAGATTTACACCATCTAATATATACAGAGGAAGTTTAAAATGTAACGCGTTGCACAGATGTGTCCGTGCACCACGTCAAAATCTCAAACTTTAAGTTAAAAATGATCGATCCAAATAGTTCAGTTTATTCTCTATATCAAACTCTTGTAGAAAATTAAATTATATATTTTTTTTTGAAATTTTTTGTTATTTTTCGGGCTAAGAGAAAGTTACTTGATTTAAGAATTTTGGATTAATTGTCCAATAGTGATGATTTTCTTCCTAACCAAAAAAATGGTAAAAATTTAAAAAAATATATAAATTTGATTTTCTACAAGAGTTTGATATGGAGAATAAATTGAACGGATCGGGTTAGTCATTTTTATCTTTGGTCTTATTTGTTTAATATATATATATATATATATAGTCCAAAATCTAAGTACCACAATTTATTATTTTTTGTCTTATTTGTTTAATATATGAATATGATATATTTATTTATTAGAACCGGTTGTCATTCGTGTCATATCTTGCGAGTAGCAACTCTTAGATGGTTCTTTTAATCACAAGTTTTGTTAAGAACGAAAAAATCATATTCCGAGACCCCATAATTATCCCTAATTAAAGTTATTTATAGTATATGGAAACGAATTAATATTTATGACAAACAAGTTCTGAGCTTATGCAAATTTCATCTCAGTGCTCATCTTTAGTAACTATTATAATCTATGACACTAAGATGGTTACAACAACTGTGGCATTGGATTTATTTAAAATGTGAAGTACAAAAAGTACTTAAAAGAATGAAATTTGAGTATAACTTCTATTTTGTTTTCTTCTTTCCCACATTTTGGGTCTTGGCATTGACTTTTACGCCAATTGACAGTTGGTGGATATGCGCACTTCTCTTTCAATCTCTAGTTACTACTGTGATTTCTTAATAAGTCTAAAATAAATCATAACTTTAATAATAAGTATTTATTAATCAAAATTTTAATATGGTATTGTGTCAGTCCCACTGACGCGTTTAAGAGGTGCATCGGTATATCCATGTACTATTGGGTCTGAGAGTACAGCCTTGGTGGAAAGGCATCAGTTCCACCGGCGCGCGTTTGGTGGAAAAATGTTAGTAGTGGGATGCGCGCCCTACGTGCGCAGTGTCATATCTATTATTAAAATTTAGATTAAGTAATACTTATGATAAAAATTAAAATTTATTTGATACTTACTAAAAATGATCTCCGTAGTAACTATCAAAAGATCATTCTTCTTTAGTCCTATAGTATATGTGTACTTTAATTTATGGTAGATAATTGATGGGCTCGGACATTAAAAATTGATTAAAATGTTATACATTTGATATTGGTGGTTATATATGTTTGGCGGTATCTTTTGTATTGATATAAGTATAGAACCTCCATTTCTAAAGGGACAACTTAAATGTGTGTTAGTTAATTATGGTCTTGCAATAAGAACTTGTTTTGAGGCAAGAGTGATGGATCAATCTCTACTTGCAGCTATAAATCTCATGGTCTTGATATTCAAATCCAGACTGTCACGTACTATAATAAATGGTCCTGATGGGACAAGCCCAGATGCTGGGGTTTATTTTGAAGTGTACATGGGAACCAAAATGGACCGTATAACTTTGATTTTTATGGATGGACTCTGCTATTGAGTCTTAAAAAACATATGAAATATCATTGCTATAGAAGTTGATTCGACTCTGTCAAAAGAATTTCCATGTTTATTTGTCTATCTATTTAGCAGGAAAATAAAGTGCCTTTAGATGTTCATGATAACTGTAGTCACTATGTTGCATGATATGATTTAACGAAGACCCTCATAAAAACACCTTGTGTGCATAAAATCAGCTTCTAATTATATTAACATATGAGTACATTACAGATGTAGCACAAAGATTACATGGAATCCAAGCATAGAAGATCAGAGCTTCAAAGCAATTCAAGAACCTTAGTTAGTCATAGATACAATGTAATTAATGATTAGTTAGTTATAATTGTTTCTAGAACATTCGAGAAGATTATAATTAGAAAAGGCACACAACCTATTTAAGGATATGTACAACTTTGAGACAATAGAAGAAACTCGTTTTATAATTATCAACAATCTCCTTCTTCTCTCATGTTTGTCTTTATGGTATCAGAGTCAGTCGCTTAACAGCCTGATTCTCTCGATCCTTCTCTTTCCCCAAATCGACTTCACATCAAGCTTCTCCCATAGCGAATTCTCCCAACAACTCCAATGCTTCCGCTACAACCAATCCACCACAAATTGAACAAATTATTCATATCAATGTGTCAGTTCCAAGCAAAGTGATAGATACCAATTTCCTCTCTTGGAAAAATCAAATTCAGCTCATAATTGAAGGACATGACCTTGAATCCTTCCTTTACAACCCTCCACCAGATCCTACGATGTGCAATACAGCTGGGAAAACAATCCTAAATCCTCAATTTCTGATCTGGAAGCGTCAAGATAAACTCTTGAATGCTTGGATCAGATCCTCTCTATCTGATGTAATCTTAGCTCAAGTCATGATCTCTCCGACTTGCAAAGATCTCTGACACGCCATTGACCTATTTCTCGATCAATTCTCGAGCAAGACTCCAAGAACTCAAGGGCCAACTTCAATCTGTCTTGAAAGGGGACTCCAATTGCTCAGATTATTTATTTCGTAACAGGAAGCTAGCTGATGAACTCAGCTTCATTGGCAATCCAATACCAGAAGATAATCTGGTACAAGCTACATTAAAAGGTTTAGGTGCTGATTTCAATTCCTTGAAAACCTCAATACTCACTGCAAGATGCCATACCAACTTCACCTTTTCTGACCTGCGTGGACTTCTGCTTAGCCATGAATCTTTGAATTCTGCAGTGATTGATTCAAACCCAACAACATTTCTTGCTGGTAAACCCAACAAAAACAAATACCAGTCCTAAAACAAACCCAATTATAATTTCTCTAGCAATCAAAACAATTCTCTCAAACCCAATTCCAACTCTCAATTCTCATCTAACAGCTTCAATAACCAGAAATCCCTCAACCATGAGTCGATTCTTGCTATGAGTGCTTCTGGCCAACTCAAGATCCCTTGTCAAATTTTCCAAAGAATGGGACACCTAACCAAGAAATGCTACAAACGTTATAACAAAGACCTTGAATGATGGCCTCCACCTAAGTTCAATGCATACAACACTTTCACAGTTGGTTCCTCTTCTCAAGACCCTGATTCAAGCACATGAATTGTTGATTCTGACTCTTCTCACAATGTTACCAATGATGTCCAGAATCTCAACTCTTTCTTCTCCTACAAAGGGACTGACAAACTTCACATAGGTAATGGGGTTGGTCTTGAGATTTCTCACATCTGTTCTTAAATTATTAAAGTTGGAGATTACACAATTAAACTAAATAATATTTTATGTGTTCCTAAATTTTCTACAAACTTGATTAGCTTATCACAATTGCTTATTGATAACCCATCACTTTTAATTAACTTCACTTCATCTTCTTATTTTATAAAGGATCACCACCTACCCAAGATCCCTCCACTTCACATCACTAGCTCACATGGATTGTACAAATTCAAGGTGCTGCCTATCAATCAAACACCTCCAGTCTCTCAAGTTTTTCACACCTCCTCATCTTCTTCTATTATTTCTTCCAGAGTTTTTACTTCCACTTGGCATACCAGGCTTGGCCACCCCTCCACACCTACAACTTTGAAAATCATCAATTCTAATAGCCTATCTTGTACTAGGAATAAATTCACTTTTTGTAAATATTGTATACAAGCCAAGGCTCATATTTTGCCTTTTAATCTTTCTTCTTCTACTTCTAGTTCTCCATTAGAATTGATTCATAGTGACCTTTGGGGTCCTAGCCCTATTGTATCATATAAAGGATATAAATACTATGTGATTTTTATAGATGATTTCTCTCGTTTCACTTGGATTTGTTTTCTTAAAAACAAAAGTGATGTGGTTCAAGCATTTACAATATTTAAGACTCAAGTTGAAAATTTATTGAACACTAACATTAAGATTTTGAGAACTGATAGAGGGGCAGAATATAAGCCCATTATAACTAAATTTCCTCATATTGTTCACCAAACAAGCTGCCCACATATACCACAGCAGAATGGTGCATCTGAAAGGAAACATCGCCACATTGTAGAGTTATCACTTGCCACTTTATCTCACTCCTCAATCCCTACAAGGTATTGGGATGAGATATTTAGTAGCACAGTGTATCTCATAAACTGATTGCCATCTAATAATTCAATACCTTATAAAATATTGTTTAACAAGGATGTTGATTATACTTTTCTTCGAGTTCTGGGATATCTTTGCTACCCATTAACAAGGCCATACAACAAACATAAAATGAAATTGAGAGCACAGTCTTGTGTATTCATTGGTTATGGGGTTAATCAGAAAGGATATCGATGCCTTCACATTCCAATTGGACGTATTTATGTGTCAAGGAATGTTCAGTTTGTTGAAGATGAATTTCCCTTCTAAAAAATTCAATCGGAACCAAAGGAATTCAGCTCCAGCCCTACTTCCACCTTTCCCCTGTTTCTCCTTACTTCAACTCCCAATTCGACAGTTAGAGTTCAAATGACGGGCTCCTCTACATTGCCTCTTAGCTTAGCGCCCAACAGGCCTTCAGGTCAAGCTATTTTAAATCCAACTCCGGCCCAAGATCCGCTTCAACCCGCTTCAACTAACCTAGAACCCATTATCTATACTATTATATAAAGCATCTAAGAATTGGAGGGTTCATTTTTTGTCATGGTAATTTTTTATTATACCCATTTTATCCTCAATTAGATGGATAATATTTATTTTTGGTTGATTGAACGTATGTGATCGCGTCCATTGATCCCCTCTTTCTCCCATTTCTTCAATGTAAACCCATTATCTATACAATTAGATGGATAATATTTATTTTTTTATTGATTGAACGTATGTGATCGCGTATGTGATCGCGTTCCCTTATTATTTCCATACTATTATTTCTATATTATTTATTTTTATTTAACAACCTTGTGCATATTTGATAAAAAATTAATTGTGATAATATATGTTAGAATAATTTACTTTTCTTGCCATAAAAATTATGAATCATTAACTCATATTGTGCAAAAATCTCATCCAAGATTAAATATAGTCTTTATTATAGATTTTCTCTATAATTTGGTGAATTTATAATTTAATATTAGATAAATATGAATTTTTTTATCTTATAATGTTTTACTATTTAAATAAAAGAGTCTCGCCTATATAGCTAGTCATATACAAAAGACGCAATCAGGTCCCGACACCTATCCCGCTTGCGCAAAATCCTCTCAACGATACGCTTCATTCAAACTCTTCTCTCTCAACTATCCAGACTGAGCCATTTTTACAAGCACCTGTCGAGCATGAGCCTCTTCCTCCACCTGCTGCTGAAAATCCACCTAATTAGGGTCATCAGATGATCACTCGTACTAAGGACAAGACATATGAAAAAAGAGAATGCCCTGGTTTCTTTTCTTTTCATGTCTCCACTGAATCTGACCTAACTACCTTTGCTCAAGCTCACAAATCACCTAACTGGCGTTCAGCTATGGCTGAAGAGATAACAGCTCTAGCCAATAACCAAACTTGGACCCTTATTCCTCCTCCTATCAATCAAAAGGTAATAGGGTCTAAATGGGTCTTTAAAACAAAGACAAATCCATATGGGTCTATTGAGAGATACAAAGCCCGATTGGTGGCCAAAGGTTTTAATCAAATTTTTGGTGTTGATTTTGAGGAAACCTATAGTCCTGTTGTGAGAGCTCAAACAATTCGAGTTACTATATCTCTTGCTCTTACTTTTAATTGGTCAATTCGACAATTAGATGTGTCAAATGCTTTTCTAAATGGTGATTTGAAAGAAAGGGTTTTTATGAGTCAACCACAAGGCTTCATAGACCCTAATAAACCAGATTATGTGTTTATGTTGCACAAGTCACTTTATGGTCTTCGACAAGCTCCAAGAGCATGGTTTGAGAAACTAAGCTCAACACTTCTCAGTTTTGGCTTCAAGGCATCCCATTTTGACCCTTCAATGTTTTTGGCTCACCATCAAGGCCACATTCTCATTCTTCTGGTGTATGTAGATGACATAGTCATCACAGACAGTAGTCCTATTCAAGTTGATCAGTGTATTCAACAACTAAACTCTAGGTTTGCCATAAGGGATCTTGGTCCTTTACACTATTTCTTGGGTTTAGAGGCAACTCAAAATGAGTAAGGTCTTTATTTAACCCAAACCAAGTACCTAACAGATCTTATAAAAAGGGTTAACATGATGAATTGCAAACCATGTTTATCCCCCATGGCCCCTGGCACAATAATTTCATCTCACGGCAGTGAGGCTTGCAAGGATCCACATGGCTCTCCAATATGCAACTCTCACACGACCAGACCTGTCCTTTTCAGTCAACAAATTATCTCAATACATACATTCCCCTACTGAGGAGCACTGGACAGCAGCAAAAAAGATTTTGAGATATGTGGCAGGCACTCTTGATCATGGTCTTCAATTTTATAAACAAACCCCTCCTCGTATTAACTCTTACTCTGACTCAGACTGGGTAGGAAACTATGATGACAGACGATCTACTTCTGGGTACTGTGTGTACTTAGGAAAAAATCTAGTATCCTGGTGTGCTAAGAAGCAACCTACGGTTTTCAAATCTAACACTGAGGCAGAATATCGCAGCTTGGCATTGTGTACTCAAGAGGTTATGTGGCTTGAACATCTTCTCCAGGAAATTGACATTCAACAAAGTCATAAACCTATTCTATGGTGTGACAACATAGGTGCCACATTCCTTGCTTCCAACCCTCAATTTCATGTCTGGACGAAACACATTGAAATAGACTATCACTTTGTTCGTGAACGAGTTGTTTCAAATAACTTGTTGGTTAAATTTGTGTGCTCTAAAGACCAACTAGCTGATTGCATGACTAGACCTCTACCACTGCCTCATTTTCAATTTCTAAGGCGCAAGCTAAATGTGATTCGATCACATCCACTTGAGGGGGTGTATTAACATATGAGTACATTACGGATGCGGCACGAGAGATTACATGAAATTCAAGCACAAAAGATCGAGATCTTCAAAGCAATTCAAGAACCTTTGTTAGTTACGAGATATAATGTAATTAATGATTAGTTAGTTATAACTATTTCTAGAACATTCGACAAGATTGTAATTAGCAAAGGCGCACAACCTATTTAAGGACATGTACAACTCTGAGATAGAAGATAAGAGACTCATTTTACAATTATCAACGGTATCTTCTGTTTGTCTTTAAGCCTAACCTCAGGTTGGATTTGGGTCCATGCAACTTCAAGACTTTAAAATTTGAAAATTGCCACTCCAACCTTCACTCTTTAACTCAATGCCACTCTAAAACTCTTTTATTTAGAATATTGCCACACTTGCTTTAAAAATCTCTCTCAAACACAATGTTTTCTATATTGACTAAATTGCCCTTTGTCTATATTATTTTCTGAAAATTTCTCCCTTCCATTTATCATTCCACCCATTCTATCTGCCAGAGGTGATTGAACTTAGAACACTACTCCAGCCTTCGCTACCACCCACCGCCAGCCAACTGCCACCCGCCGACAGGCCACCTCCTGTTCGCCAGGTACTTCATTACCACTTTGATGCACTTTGCTAGTCTTTATTCATTTTTTTCGGGCAGGATCAATGATACCAAGAAAGAATAGTCCTTTTCAATGGTAAAATTAGAGTCATATAATTTCTAACACCACTTGCGACATTGATTAAGATTACAGCCATATAATTTCTGAAACCATGTCCGCCGGCTTGCTGATACAACTTATTTAGGCTGGTTTAGGCTTGTTGATTTGATTTATTTTTTTACAAAAATATGCCGTAGGCAACATTTATTACTCATAAAGGTTGGATAAATATATCCAGATACATTCCATCCATTTACTCTTACCCATTATGGATAATTGATCAGCTAACATGTGTTGTCCTGATAGCTTTCACTATTGCTGATATAGCCTGCAAAGAATTGGAAATTATAAGAATTTGGCTGATATAGATAGCTGATAAAACTAGCTTTGTCACTTAGGGGAAGAGAAACAATGCAACAAGAATGCTGTAATGATAAGAATCCGAAAATAATGTTTATTTGAAATTTGTATGACTATATTGTCTTTTATTTATTCTGTTTTTGTATGACTATGGGTGAACTCTGAACTTTGAACTTTGTAAGAACAATCAGTCAACAATGAACTTTGTATCAACAAATTTCAGTTTGCAAGAGAAGCTTGGCAGACAGGAGGTGGACTGGCAGTGGATGGCAGTGAAGGCTGGCGGAGTAGAGTTCTAGATTCAGTCACCTCTAGCAGATAGAACAGGTGGAACGACAAATGGAAGGGAGAGATTTTCAGAAGATAATACAGACAAAGGACAATTTGGTCAATATAAAAATATATTATATTTGAGAGTGATTTATACAGTAAGTGTGACGATATTCTAAATAAAAGATATTTAAGAGTGACATTGAGTGAAGAGTGAAGTTTGAAGTGACAATTTTCCAATTTTGATATTTTAAAGTGCCAGGGGACGACCCAAATCCCCCTTCTTTTTAGTGAAGAGTCTTGAATGTTTCTTTGTTTTATTCAGAAAAGTTGAAGGGTTCTTGAATGTTTCTTTCTTTTATTCAGAAAAGTTCAAGAGTTGTTGAGAATATTGTTTGAGTTGATAGCATGAGGTGCTTATCAGTCCTCATGCTGATTTTCTATATTACCACTTTCACTCTTCTTAATTTTCACTGTACTTAGAAATAATTCACTGTCAACTTCATTAGATAATTTTCAGTGGCAGGTAATAGCTGTTCCTGTTGTGTGGATAGTAACATGAGGAGTTTATTTCAATTTACTTGTCATTAATTAGGGATGAGAGAAGTCTGAACATATTATTTTGAGGGTACTTTTGTCCTGTAACACCAGATCAGTCTAGTGTGTGCTGGTAGGAGATCATTTGTCCTAATGAATCTGTAAATACTCGTTACTATGTGCTGGTTGGAGATCATTTAGTTTTGGCTGCTTCAGCTAGCTACTTTGTGGATGTACAGTATAATTTTTTTAACATAGCTGATGGTTAATAGGTTATGGCCTAGTCCATTTTGATCACAGAATGGTGATTTCTTAGTTCTTACAGATATTCTACATTTTGTTTATAAGTTTTGTTTTCACTGTCCAACTAATACAATCTATCCTTGAGATTTTGATATTAATTTTAACTGAACTGATTTTAAAATAAAATTTTATCAGAATACTAATTTGACTGGAAGATATTGATTAGTATATTATTTGCTGGGAATGGGATGCAGCATTACCCAGCTATCTCAAATTAATATCTGATGCTAGGTTCTTTGCTACTGTTCATTCAAGTTTTTGATAAGTCTGGTATTCATATATCAAGTTCTTAATTGAGTTTTGTGGCTGAGATGGATCATCACGCAAATATGATAAATTGGTTATTTGTTAAATATTTATATGTATCGGTTTTGATCGATTTCTCTCGTCCTTTTAACATAGTATGTATAGAATGTTAAATTAAATCCTATGGTAACGATTTACTAAATTAATATTCATGTTTTGTTCTTTTAATGAAGTTGCAGTATCAACCAAGGAAATTAATGCTGCAGGAGCTATTTAGGAAGCCATTTTACATAGTTAATAGTAAGGAAGATTTAATGTTTTTCAATAAATCACACTAAGCAAAAAAAATTACAGAGGCTGAAAAAAACAACTGGTCTAGAAATTAGATATAAAGATGAATGGAAGCTAATAAAATTGTCTATTATAAAAAGATGGGAAAAGGATTAAACGTGGTGAGTTGCATGAGCAATCATTTTAAAAGTTTCAGTGTCAAGGACTCAAGGGTACAACAAATCTTTATTTTCTTAAATTATATTAATATTACCTACATATTTGATTAAAATAAAAGAAGTTGACCCTGCCAGTTGCCACCATAACTTAAAAGCCTGAGGTATGTAATTTACAAGAGAAATAACAGAAAAATTAAATGACATGCTGTCAGATTGTCTAACACACATTGTGTACGTGTGTGTGTGTGTGTTTTGTCAACTACTTGCACGTACAGATGTCAATGTCCCTTTCTAACTGGGGGAATCTATCATTTATCATTTTTTTAGAGTTGACCGACTTCAACAGTGATCCTGTTGATTCAATTGCTACAAGGATTTATACAATTTTCCAGTGGATTCAATATTCTGAGACGAAAAATTCCAAAACTGAGAAAATTGATGATCCACCGTCATAGAGATGAATAGAGAAGAGGAATTTGAAGAGCAAAAGACAGTTTTTTTATATATAATTATTATTAAAAATAAGAGTAAGTGACGGTTATTTCTAAATCTACGAATGACAGCGTATCACTGTCAGTGACGTGTTTGCCTCTTATATAAACAAAATACGCGCAGATCTCCCTTTCACACCCCTGGCTTGAATATTTATAGCTATCAAACACGCCACTATCAGTGGCGTTTTCATCAAACACGTCACCTCTTAAAAACGCATCACTGACAGTAGCGCGTTTGGTGAAAACACCACTATAGTGACACGTTTGTTTTGCGTCAGTTCAATGGCGCACTGTCATTCGTAAATTTAAAATTGTACACTCATCACTTTTATTTTTAATAATAATTATATATAAAAAAAACTGAGGAAAAGATCTCCATCCAGGTCAGTAGGCAAATACTATTATAATATTATACAGAATTACAGAGCCTATTCTACGTTGTTGTTCTCCAATTAAATCATAGTGAAGAGTTATCAAATAATCATATATGTGCTAAAATGAGAATTTGTGAGAAATAAGGACTAATTAATCAATGAAACCATCTTCAAATGCAGCTCTTAATGGAAGTTTATTCAACTCATATGGCCTGTTTGGCCAGCCAGAGGGAAAGGAAATAGGTGAGAGAAATGAACTACTTTTATTGTGTAGGAAAAAAATTAGTTAAAGGACAATTATTTTTTTCCGTATGAATAGTGAAAGGCCCAAAGGCCCTTATTGTTGATTATCTACATCTGAAGGAACTCAGTGGACTATGTCCTGAATCGGCCCAATGAAATGGATTTCAACAATTACACGCATGATCATGATAAAATTACTTTGCAGATTGTAGAGTTGCGCTTATTTTATTGGCCATAGGGTGTGTAATCGGTTGGTTCGGTTCAAACTAAAATAAATATATATATCTGAAATTTTATTTGATTTGTCAAATTATGAATTGAACCATTTTTTTTAAAATATCAATCAAATAAATTGAAAACCGAATAAATCAGAGTTTTATTCAGTTTATTCGGTTAATTGATAGAAAAAATAAATAGTTTAGAAAAATAAATAAATAACTAAAACATAAATCGAACCAAATAATAAAAATTAAATTAACTAAAATTTTCAACCAAACTGAAAATTTTAAATCAAACCAAATAATCCAAAATTTGACGGTTCGGTTTGAAACTAATTAAACTGATAATTTTGCACCCCTAATTGCTGTGCATAGTTATTTATTTTTTTCGAAGGATAAATCAGAAGCTACCATCTTTCATTAAATAAGAAAACTTATGTACATAGTCGTGCATAGTTATTTATTTCATGCAGGTATAGGAAACCATCACATATTACTTCACATGGTATAATATGCTCGGAAATTACCCTGCCTCATAAGTCATGGATCCATTTGAACAGTAGCTCCTACTAAATCGGTGCATTTTTTTTTACCACTATTGTGTGTTTTAGGAATTAAAGAAAATATATATTAGTGTTCTTTGATTGTCATCCATTCGGCTTGTTTGTGTCATATTGAATCTAAAACAGATTGAGTTGCAACCGATGATAAATAAAATTGGATATACATAGTTGAAAGGCAAGTTGGATTTTATAAAATTATAAAATTAACCTTATAAAATGTACAAGTTAGGTCAACAGCGGTGACAATCCAATCTGTTTCAAATTCAATGTGGTAAAAATAAGACAAATGAAAGACGGTGCCAACCCAAATTTGAATGTTATTTTTTATCATTTCATAATTTCATAAACTTCAAAGTTCCTTTCACCTTGTATAACCAGAAACTTGAACCTTGACATATATAGCCATTGGATTTGGTTTTGTGAGTCATGGATTATGTTGTGGTGCATTGCTACGCCTAACAAAATGTGAGTCGACATGTGCAGCTTGAGAATATTCTCAGCTTGAAACAATGCAAGGAGATGTTCTCAATTTCGTCTCAATTATTCTATTGAGATTGAAAATGACAAAAGATTGAATTTCTTGTTGCGTGTACGTGAATATGTGATGGAAGGACAAAGATAGCTGTCCGTGAGATTTGGGGTGTAAACAGATCAATTACGGATGAATAATGGTATTATTATATTTGTATCCATTATAATTTTGTAAATACAGATAAATAGATACAGATCGAATATCGGACAAATATATATACGAATAAGAATATATTTTAGATATTAAATAAAAATATTATATGTATTATTGAAAAATAATTACATACTATTTTTGATAGGATCATTAATTATAAATTTTAAATATTAATTATCAATTATATTATTAGTTCAAATGTATCAATAAATTATAAAAATATGATACATTAGCAAAAATAGATATAAAATTAATTAGATTTGTAATGTACATTAAAAATCTAATTCAAAAATATATATGAGAATTTTCAGATATATATTTGGATAATATTGGATCGAATACTTTTGAGTAATGTTGGATATTGATGGATAATAGCTAAATGGTCAAATACAGATAGGTAATAGTCAAGTCACATATTTATCTGTTAAAATTTTTCAGATATGAATATCTTGAGATACAAAAATGAATCAAATAATTTCTCTCGGATTGAATCACGATTAAATTTGATATTTTACTATAGGTTACATCCTACCACGAGAAGTAAAGAATACTCATTAGTCAAGTCATTAAACACTTTTTAAGCATGAAAGAAGAAAATATATATTTTTTGTCGTTATTGAAAAATAATACAGCACTCTAGCAAGGAGAAATCATTTGTCAGAAGGAATCTTTGTCGTGTGAAAAAATTCTGAAACCGAACTCACTATGTGTAGGGCCTCGTGATGTGGATTTGTCATGGTTATGGGCTAAGATTTAGGATGGAGGATGGATGTAGGTCCAGTTAAAATGTTGTGAGAAACTCTTGCCCTGTATACTAGGCTTTACATTCATACTTCTTTTTTTAATCAAATTCTTCGTTTTGATTTCATACTTATAAATTAATAAATGTTTTTGAATTAGAATTAAATAATAATGAATCAATTTATTGTTGATACTTAATAGCTTTCTTAGGATGTTTCTTGTTAGAAGAAAAAAGTTACTGAGCACGACTTATTAATACTAAATGTTAGGTGTTTATTTGGGAAGACGAGATTTGTTAATTAACCTCTGGAAGAAAATGAGAGAACTATAATCTTTTTGGACTGAAGCTGATCAAATTTCGCACTGCCAAATTTAAACAGGCCAAATTGGGCCGAGTAACATTGTGCTAATTTAAACAAGCTGATCAATCTTTTTGCATTCCTCTTTTGTAGTTTGCTTAATGAAGCATAAAGATTCAAAAGAACTATCATATCAATATATATAATGAAGAAGATATCGCATCAAAATGCCTTAAACTGTTTGCCTTGTTTTTTCCATAGCAATTTAATTGTCCACTATATTCCGTTTACCTTTATTATTTGGGTTTTTTATAGTCTTCATATCTTTATTTGGGTTTTTTTTATGAGAAGGGATCCAATTACCACCATTTTGGTGCCACATCGGTGCCATTAAAATTAAATATCAAATAACTATTATTTAAATTCTTAAATAACAAAACTAATTGAAGAAATATTTTTTAAATATCATCTTATATATGTATACAAAAAATTATATCATTTCGATATTATTTATATAGGCATCAAGCGTTAATAAAATTAACGGACCAAATTTTATAATTTAGACACGTTACTTGATGGCTATACAAATAAAGTTAAAAAAAATTTGATGTTTCATATACATACAATTGAAATGATATAGAATACATCTAATAGTTCACATTTTTAAATTTATACATAAATAAATAAATAGGTACCATGGGCACCAAAAAAATGGTAATTGGATCCCTTCTTTTTTTTTATATACCCTCAATTTATTTCGGTTATTTTCCGTTTTACCTTTATTAAATTGTTGCATTGTTCTTTTCTGAATTGCTGACTTAATGCGATTACACCTGGTTTAATTTATATATAACTCAATAACAAAAGGTAAATATTTTTCTCATATTAATTTAAATTTTATCTTGTACGATTTTGTACTCTAACCCACAATAGACGCTGATTATAACTTGTTACACTGAATGAAAACTTTTTTAGGCAACTTTATTCAAAACAATATTCTTATGTGAACCTCATTTCTGTTTTTGATGAAAAGGTTTGATGAGAAATAACAGTGGAGAAAAAAATTAGATAAAAGATGAAAGTTAAATACCAGCTTTGAATATCTTGAAAATCATTTAGCTAAATTTCAAATATCTGGTAAATTTGGTAATTAATACCACAGTTTTTTGGAAGGACCTTTTTGTTATTTCTTAAATTATTTCTTATTTCTTAAATTAATTTAGGGCTCAGGAAAATCGTAAATTTGGTAATTAATACCACAGTTTTTTGGAAGGACCTTTTTGTTATTATCTCCGTTAGTTTTTATTTCCCTATAATTTGTTATTAGTGTTTTTGAAATGCAGGTTATAGGCTGCGCTATATTCTGTATTTCTTCATTTGTTAGATTGTGAAAAGGAATCAATTGGATAGCACCATGATTTTATTTTTATTTTATTTTCGATTATTAGGGCCTTGGGATAATGGCTTTGGTTGTATATTTTTTAGTCTTTTTTTTTTAGCTTTTATTGTTGGTAATATAGGTTTACTTGTTAAATTGTATTTTTTTTTACCTTCTATAAAGAAATGGGAAGTGGTGAATAAACCTCACTTTTTTTCAAAAAAAATGTTAAATATGACAAATTCGAATAAACCTTGTAATCAAGTAGAAAGGCTGTCAGATCCAACATAATTAAGTACCCCAAAGAAGAAAATAGTATTGTCCTGCATTCCTGCTCTTGTTAGTCGTCAAGAGCATTAATTGGTTCGTGCTCTCTTGGTACAATTTAAATGCGGTCATTTATGTACCCCTCGATTCTTGTAAAACGAATAGTAATAACCATGGCTTGTTACCACAAGGAGATATATTTTGTTTGACACATTGATTGGATGATTGTCATGAATAGTAAGATGATTCGAATAATATTTATTTAATTTGACAATTTAGATAAGAAGAAGGTTTTAATGTATAAATTTTGTGTACTATACAAGTTACAAACTTATTTTTAATTTATATTTTAAATTATGACACTTAAATTTCAAATTCAAACATTAATTTTATTAACTTCATAATAGATGCATGTTTATAAAATTTTATTATTTTTCGAGCTCATTTTATCTAGCATATAATTTTTAATTTTATTATAGAGCTATGTTTTTAAAATTTTAATTAGATGTATGTTTCAAATTGGTTCATTTTGTTATCATTTGATCTAGAATTTAATTTGACAATTTAGATAAGAAGAGGGTTTTAATGTATACATTTTGTGTACTATATAAGTTTCAAATTTATTTCTAATTTATATTTTAAAATTTGACACTTAAATTTCAAATTCTCAATTTTATTAATTTTATAATAGATGTATGTTTTTAAATTTATATAATTCATGTATGTTTCAAATTAGTTAATTTTATTATCATTTGATCTAGAATTTAATGATTTTCAAAAATTATTAAAATTTATGAATTAAAAGTGTATGAATATAATAAATATCTACAAGCTGAGCCGATCAAACTCAAGATCGGTTCTTTAACTTAGTGAGCTGAGCTTGTTTGTTCACTACTCTAGTTCTAAACCAAAAGCATTGTTTTGATGTTCGCTCATTAAGTTAACAAGTGAGCCGATAGCAATAGAGTTTAATAATTAAAATATTTTATACCAAAATTTATAAAAAGAATAACAAAAAATAACAACAACAAAGTTTTAGATATATTTCATATAATAATTTCATAAATATTAGACTATAACTTATATAATACAGTACAAATTTCACAATAGAATAATATTAATAATAAATATTAATAGTTTATCGAGCTTAACAAACTTAGTGAGTCAAATCAGACCTAGCTCAAACTCATCTCACTTAACGAGCTTGACTCTTTAACAGCAAGAATCATTAACGAGCAAGCTTTTAAAAAAATATTTAACAGCTCTTAACGGTGAGGTGACCATTTAACGGTTTTACACAGTCGTTAAATTAAAAAACGGTCAATCACTTTTTACCTACTAATTTATATTTAAAAAGGCTAAGAAATATATTATCATATCATTAGTGCTTAATAATTAACTAAATTAAGTAAAAATAATAATTATAACATTAATTAAGTACTTAAAAGTTAAAAATCTTAAATTATACTAAACTATTATGTAATGAATTTGCTTCATATTTTTATTAGGACATTAATTTATATTTAAAAAATAAAAATAAAATAAAATTTATAGTCACTAACTATTAAAATTTGAAAAAAAAAAAAAAATTCAGTCGTTAAATGTGTTTTTTTTAAACAAAAAATTTACGGTTTTAACAACATGAGATAAAACGGTTAAATCATAGAAAAGTCGTTAAATCTATTTTTTTCTAAAAAAAAAATTAACGCCATAGTCTGTTAGAACGGTTAAAATTTTCCATTTTTTAAAAACTTGTTAATGAATGAATTAAATTTGAGCTGATCTTATGAGACACGAGCTATCCACGGACTATGAATTTTTTTTTGATAGCCCTAAATGTACCATAAAGTTAGATAAAACAGATAAGCATGAATTAGAATGGAGCTATCAAGTAATGTATTTTCTTTATAAGTATGAAATAATCATAATTTTAATAATAAATATTAATTAATTAAAATTTTAATAATAATATGACAACGTGGATGTGGGGTGCGTGTTTACAATAAGCTAGTCTCACCGATGTCTTATCTGAATTTTTATGAAATAAGTATGTCCCACTGGTATCTTTGACCGTCTCACTTGTGCCTTATCTAAATTTTTATGAAAGAAGTTAGTCTTACTGGTAACTTGACCATTGATTCTATTTTTTTTTCTCAAGTTTTATCATCGTAAGTATAATAATTCTGACTTTTTATAAAAAGCACT
This sequence comes from Schoenoplectus tabernaemontani, assembly GCA_037127355.1. Taxonomy (NCBI): domain Eukaryota; kingdom Viridiplantae; phylum Streptophyta; class Magnoliopsida; order Poales; family Cyperaceae; genus Schoenoplectus; species Schoenoplectus tabernaemontani. The sequence continues at coordinate 20,332,198 of CM073755.1, read as the reverse complement.
ATATTTAAAACAGCTTTACGCGCTGTCATAACAATTGTTAGAATATTAAATAAGTAATATTTATTATTAAAATTTTAATTTATTTCATAATTATTGAAAAATGACGGAAGTACTTGCCCATTGATTCTATTTTTTTTCTCAAGTTTTATCATCGTAAGTATAATAATTCTGACTTTTTATAAAAAGCACTATATTTATTTAAAACAGCCTTACGCGCTGTCATAACAATTGTTAGAATATTAAATAAGTAATATTTATTATTAAAATTTTAATTTATTTCATAATTATTGAAAAATGACGGAAGTAAGAATATTAAATAAGTAATATTTATTATTAAAATTTTAATTTATTTCATAATTATTGAAAAATGACGGAAGTACTTGCGTCTATTTCATCACTGAGAAAAGAGAGTTTTGGAATAATGGAACGAATTTGCTTAAATTCGTTCCCTGCCTTGTATTTCAAAAATTGACTGTGTTTTCATGCTTCCTCAGATATAGGCTATTTACAAAAATAAATAATTAAAACTCAGTTTTTATAAAAATTTCCATCATGATGTTAAATACTTTTTTTCTTCGGATCCAAAATATACATCGAATTTGTTTATTATAACCTCCAAAATACTACACCGAAGTACCGAACACAATGTCAATGAAAAATCGTCTACATTTTTTTAAGTTAGAAAAAGCGGTTTGTACTTCATAATTTTTGACGCCCGACTAAGCTCTTTGCAGATATGGAGAAAATTATTGGGCTGTTACAAAAAAATGTCTAACATATTAATTTTGCTCATTTATTCACTCTTACCTGCTGCACTCGAATTGAATCATGTCCCACCTTCTTCATTTATTAACCTCACTTTCTCATCGCTCTAATCTAACTTCTCCTCCCCTAAACCCTAAAGTTTCCTCAAATTGAGAAAATACTAGCAACTAGCGAGGCAACGCCAGGGACAAACAAAAACCATCACCCCCCCTCCGCTGCTGGATGAGGATCCTCTCCAATTTTATAGAACCTTTTTTATGGTTTAGGTAAATCTGAATGGTTTATTTTGGATGTAATTTATTGAATAGAATCTAGTGAAATCATGAAATAGTAGCTAGTTCGATATCTTTTTTCATGTTGAGATGTTGGATCCAATATAAGCTGTTTTCAAGAAAGTGAAAAAGGTCACACCGGTTATTTCTATTCAAATGAAAAAGTTCCACTTACGATTATGGAATAAAAGTAAGAAATAACAAATGTTTATGAATAAATTCAAGTCAAATTAATAAATTATGGAATCCACTCAAGCCAAAAACTAGTCTCAAACTATATCACTATGAAATAAATATCCCAATCAATATACTTTTTAAATTATAATTATCAATATCAAATAAATAACAGACAAGTTGACAAGTGAAATTATTAAGTCAAAGTATACAATTCAATGGACCAAAACTAGTTTAATATATCCACTTAATTATTTAATTAAATGTAATTTGATAATTTTCTTAGCATTAAGCAACTAACCGAGATGATAAATAGTCTACTATAGTTCAAGAAGACCACGTAGTACGTTGAAATCTATATATCCACTTAATTTTCTAATTAAATGAATTTTATCTAAGATGATGCGTCGTTCATTATTTTATGTTAATAGAAATCTTGATCTATCTACTGTCAAAATCATAATTTTTAATACCCCGATGCTCCTCTGAAACCTTCAACATATTTCGTCAAGTGCAGAGAATCCGTCCCTTATTCTCTCTCTCCTTCTGTCTCACATTCCCATTCCCACCAAAAGCACTCGCCTTTTACTCCTGCACATAAAGCCTTAAACACACGGGGGAGAGGGAGAGGGAGAGGGAGAGGTGAATACAAAATAAACAAGAAGAAAATAATAGGGAAAAGTAGCAAGGTTTTTCTGTGTGTTGTAAGCTTTATATGCTCCACCGTATCCTATTTCTAAACTTCTCTCTCCAAAGTCCCTACTCTCCTCAGTACTTCTCTCTTTCTCATTTTTGCCCAATTAGTACCACTCCCAGTCTTCCCACCCACCACCTAAAATATGGATTTTTGTTTCATGGCGTTTTCCTTCTACTTTTACCCTCTCAATCAATAAGGCAAAACTCAAAGAGAGTTTGGAGCTGACGAATTCCTCTCCCCTTCCCTCCAGACGATGAGACTCTCCGACGTTGCATTTGCTCTCTTTCTCTTACTCCTTGTCGAAAGCTCAACCTCTCTAGAACCAAACACGGATGCCTTCATCCTCGCTGATTTCTTCACCAAAATGGGTTACAGCTCCATTAATACCTCCACTTCAGTCTGCACATGGACTGGAGTCACCTGCGCCCCCCAAACAGAAAGCGTCATCGGGTTAACCTTATCGGGTCTCGATCTCACAGGTGCCATACCTGAAAGAACCATTGGAAAGCTTACCAAGCTCCAACACCTGGATCTAAGCAACAACAGAATCAGCAATCTCTGTGATGACATGTGGGAATTGGGTAGTACTCTGAAATCTCTCAATCTCTCTTTCAATTACATAAGTGGAACTTTATCAGACAACATTGGCAATTTTGGGGCACTAGAAAGCCTTGATCTTTCGCATAACGGGTTCACTGGAGAGGTACCGAGAGCTCTGGGGTCAATCACGAGCTTATCTGTTCTTAATTTGGCCTACAACAGGTTCACCGGGACCATTCCTGATGATATTCTCCGTTGCCAGAACTTGGTCTCCATTGATTTGTCAAATAATTTGCTTAATGGGTCGGTACCAGATAATATTGGGAATATATTGAAATCACTGAAGAAACTAAACCTTGGTGGGAATAGGATTAATGGAAGGTTACCTAATATATCAGACCTTGTTTCTCTTACATATCTCAATCTTTCATCCAATTCCATTCAAGGGCCTATACCTGCTGTTTTTCATGAGCCGTTGGAGACCATCGACTTGAGCAATAACCAATTTGATGGATATATTCCGAACATAGATCTGACGACCTTGGTGTACCTTGATTTATCAATGAATAAAATTACTGGTCAATTTTCAGATGGTTTTGACTGGTATGGGTCTCTCAAGCATCTCAACCTTGCATTCAATAACTTCTCAGTCCAGAGTTTCCCTTCACTGGGAAAATTATCCAGTTTAGAGTACCTAAACATGTCTAATTCTAGCCTAACTGGACAGATACCATCTGATTTCTCTCAGTTGGTTAGTCTGAAAACCTTAGACTTATCACAGAACTATATTTTTGGTCAAATCCCAGATTTTAGTGTTGAAGACCTACAAATTATTGATCTTTCTGTGAACAACCTCACCGGTCAGATCCCTGAGCCATTAGAGAGAAAAATACCCAGCATGCAAAAATTCAATTTCTCTTACAATAACCTCACTGTGTGTGGGGCCCACTTCTCACTTGATGATTTCAGCACAGCTTTTGTTGGGTCTCGCAACAACTGCCCAATTGCTGTGGATCCAGTTCACATGAAAAGTACAGAATCAAAACGCAAACGCCTTGGTCTCATCCTAGCCGTGTCTTTTTCGGCTCTCTGCATGGTTTTGGGGTTGGTGTGCCTCTTCTTAGGGTTGAGAAAAAGAAGCAAACCAACAGAGGTGAAGCAAATCTCATTGAACAAGGAAGAAAATAGCTTGTCAGGTCCTTTCTCTTTCCAAACTGACTCGACCACGTGGGTTGCAGATGTGAAACTTGCTACATCAGTACCAGTCATAATTTTCGAAAAACCGTTGGTAAACTTCACCTTCTCTGATCTATTAGCTGCCACATCAAACTTTGACCGGGGTACCTTACTAGCTGAAGGACGTTTTGGTCCGGTGTATAGGGGTTTCCTTCAAGGTGGTATACAAGTGGCTGTCAAGGTGTTGGTGCATGGTTTGATCATGACAGACCAAGATGCCGAGAGAGAGCTTGAGCGGCTGGGTCGAATCAAGCATCCAAATTTGGTACCGCTTACTGGCTATTGCTTAGCTGGTGACCAGAGAATTGCCATATATGAATACATGGAGAATGGTAATTTACACAGCCTGCTCCATGACTTGCCGCTGGGGGTGCATAGTACTGAGGATTGGAGTAGTGATACATGGGAGGATGACGAAAATGGTGATAACATGCGAAATGTCCAAATTACCCCTGAAGGAACAACCACGTGGCAGTTTCGACACAAAATCGCACTTGGAACAGCTAGAGCGCTTGCATTTTTGCACCATGGTTGCATACCACAGATCGTGCACCGTGATGTGAAGGCCAGTAGCATATATTTGGATGACGCAATGGAGCCTCGGTTGACAGATTTTGGGCTATCTATGATTGCAGGTCTGCACCCAGATGAGGAAAATTATAATGGGTCGCCCGGTTATACCCCACCAGAATTTTCAGAAACAGGAAATCCTTCAGCTGTGGGAGCAACCACCAAGTCCGATGTGTACGGGTTTGGGGTGGTTTTATTGGAGCTTTTAACAGGTAAGAAACCATTAGATGATGATTACCTGAATTCTAATGAGAGCAGTCTCGTTGGTTGGGCTAGATCCATGGTGAAGAGAGGACAAGGGTCAAGCATAATTGACCCAAAAATTAGAGATACCGGATCAGAAAATGAAATGGACGCAGCATTGCGGATCGGGTACTTGTGCACTGCAGATTTACCATCTAAGAGACCCGCTATGCAACAGATTGTAGGTTTGTTGAAGGATATTGAGCCTAAGACTACTAAAGACCAAGGATCTTTTACCATAGGGTTTTAATTGACAACTTTTTTAAAGGATGGAAAAAGGATGTTGTAAAGCATGGGTTTTTTTAGCCATGCAAATGACAAGTGGCATGGCCTTTTTTCTTTCTTTTTCTTTTTTTCTTCCTTTTTATTGGTGTTTGCGGGTACATCCTTTGCAATGAAGATGCTATGTAGAGTTGCTAACACATGCTCACAGTGTCAATTTCTTTAATTGAGAAAAGAAGCTTTAAGGAGATCCTCTCTTTAGTTTCTTCTGCTTCAATACTAAAATAGGATCTGATAAGATAATTAACTTAGTTATAATTCAGCTTCTCTTTTTAATCTTTTAGTTTTTCATTTTTTTCCCCTTCACGCAGCCTAGTTTAGTAGTTTTCTATGTTGTTGTGCCCTCAATTGCAAGAAAGAACATTTATTTTAATTTGAACATGAGATCACGTGACATGATTATATGTTGTTAAACTGAACTAGATAAATTGGTTATTAACGGTTATGGGATAATTCTCTGTTTGACGATGAACGGAGTTATGTTTCTGTCAAGTACAAGATGTTTGCTGATTGCTAGGAGAGCTATCCATGCATGCAGAGAAGTTGAGAGAGCATCTTTGATAGAAAGACCCCAGAAAGCAATTAAAATGAAGCACCGCCTAATTATATGGTTCGCTATTTTGGGTGCAAAACAAAGCTGCTACTGATGAGTTCACACTGCCATGCTGAAATGTGAATGCCCATATATACAGGCAATATAATTATCATTTGCCAGATGTGTTCCTACCAAGAAAAGGGAGGACCGGAGACAGCCTATGACTTCCTTTTTATCATGTTTCAAGCCAAACTTACAATAAAAAATATATAATTAAAATTTTAGATCACATGCTAATAATTTCCAATTGCTTCCATCACCACCTCCTAAATCCTTAGCTGGCTAACTGTTGACCCATGAATCCATGATGTGTGATAACAACTTTAATGGGAATTCATTGAGACAGTATTGAATTAAATTTATGAAATTAACATTTTCAATTAATATAATGGCTCAAGTTCTTGCAATTCTTGTTATGTTCAGGAACTTCTCAATATAAATTGATCGACATTGGACATAAAATAATTTAATTTAGTAAAATATAAAAAATAGCCTATCCAAGTTCTTACATCTCCTCATGATCTGAAAGTAACAAACTTAAATAAAAGGAATTGACATTAAGTGGCTGTCACTGTGGAAAAAAAATGAATAGATGATTGCTATTTTCGAGTGGAAGTGCAACACTGAGGTTACCTGCTAAGTGGAGCAGATTAGAAACGAGAAATGGTTCTGGAGTTACTGGAATGTTTTGCTTTAGTAGAGTAGTTGGTTTCAGATATTTCAGTGTGTTTGCTCATCATTCCTTTTCGTGTGAAAAATGCAATTGCACTTTATGTATTTTATGAAGTTTATCTGATTTAACATATGTTTAGTTGGTAATGGCTAGATGACATTAAAAAAAATAAGAAAATAACAAATTTGTTTGAAAACTTATCTTGGTGGCTGGCATATACCTTACAATTTGCGTATACAACCGAAGTTAAAAACTGATCATAGAAAGAAGTCCATTATGACATACCCAGTTGTACCGTCACCTACGAAATGTACCATTTTAAACCTTCAATAGAATTATTTTCTTTACGTACATTATTATTATTATTATTATTATTATTATTATTATTATTTTTTTTATTATTATTATTATTATTATTATTATTATTATTATTATTATTATTATTATTATTGTTGTTGTTGTTGTTGTTGTTGTTGTTTGAATGTATGTGAGGCTCAGCGCCCTTTCACTATTACATAAATTAGGATTGTAACTCGGTTCATTTCGACGATATATTTCTCATATAAATAATTAGTAATATAAAATTTTACATTAAAAAAAATTAGACATAATATTTTTAAATGCTAAGTAATAATAATAATAATTATTATTATAATTATAATAATAAATAATATAATTAGATGCATAATAATTTATAAATGATCATATAAAAGAGTTGGATCATTTTAAGAAGATAGAAATTATTTTAAATAAGGAGATAGAAACTATTTTATATAAACTCTTAGATTGAACAAGATGAAAAGATTTAAATAAAATCAACGGTGAAAAAAAATGATGATGTGGCATGTTTGAAAAACTTAGAAGCTTAACTCTCTTTATATATTAAGAATTTATTTAATTACATTAGAAATAATTAACTCCAACTTGTGTTAATATGAGGTCGAGTTAATTTAACCTGTACGTATATTCATGATTATGTCACAATACGTTGAACCTGCCCAACATGAATTACTTTAATTATTTTCTTTCAAAATGTAGTTTACCAGCTGTTTGTTTAGAGCAGAAACTTAATGGTAGAACAATTCTACTTAACAATTGTAAACATTTTCAACAGCTTAATGATGTCTATCATTATAATCACACCATTCACCAAACCTCTATGACTATATCTCTGTTTTAGTTTTAAAAAAATATATATTATTCTTAAGGTGGTTTAGAACAGACTAAGGAGAGCTAATGCGCGTAGTATTATCTCCTCCTCCTAAAGAATTTAAACACAATCAAGCGTGGCAAAATTAAATTCAAATAATGATAGTTTATGATGGCAAGGTGTGTATTAAATAATAATGATCTGGTGGGGGCATCCATGATGGTCAGAACAGTCTGAAAGAATTTAATAAATCTGGCTTGGTTGGTGTGAATGTTTTGGTTCCTGTGGATGTTTGTTTGATTTCTTTTAAATTTTGACTTTTGCTTTTGTAGAGGAGTTACTATCATGTGCAGGAAATAAAGAAAATGTCACGCTAGACTAACACAAAATTTGTCCCAGAGAATAGTTTAGTCATGAGTACTATATTATATAGAGAAGGGATTCAATTACCATTTTTTTGGTGCCCATGGTGCCTATTTATTTATTTATGTATAAATTTAAAAATGTGAACCGTTAGATGTATTCTATATCATCTCAACTGTATGTATATGAAAAATCAAAATTTTTTAACTTTATTTGAATAGCCATCAAGTAACGTGTCTAAATTGTAAAATTTGATCCGTTGATTTTATTAACGCTTGATGCCTATATAAATAATATCAAAATGATATAATTTTTTGTATACATATATAAGATGATATTTACAAAATATTCCTTCAATTAGTTTTTTTATTTAAGAATTTAAATAATAGTTATTTGATATTTAATTTTAATGGCACCGATGTGGCACCAAAATGATGGTAATTGGATCCCTTCTCTAATAGAGAAGGGATATTAGAGAAGGGATCCAATTACCACCATTTTGGTGCCACATCGGTGCCATTAAAATTAAATATCAAATAACTATTATTTAAATTCTTAAATAAAAAAACTAATTGAAGGAATATTTTGTAAATATCATCTTATATATGTATACAAAAACATATATCATTTTGATATTATTTATATACTTCAGCGGAATAAAGGATTAGATTATATTGGCGATAAGAAACACATCGATGGCACATTCAGTACTCCATAAATCTAGAATATATCTATAAAGATTTTCTATTTTTGAAAATTTTCAAATTTAATTGAAAATTCTTAATTTGTCCAAATTATTGAATAAATTAATTTAGGCCATCTCCCAACGTAAAAATTGAGTACACATAAAATTAATTTAGTTGCCTTAATTTCAGAGCGTATTTATGACTTGTAAAACCGTGCCATAGGACATAAGTAGCTCCTTTAATACGAGGCAAACAAGCAACTGTATCAGGTACACTTTATCACGCGCATAGCAGTAAGACCATGACTTAATTAATGAAAAGTCTGATAAAGACTGCTCAATAGTTAATTTGTTAATCTTGAAAAGGCACCATGTTACTTTTCCAAAACACACACAGAGGCATCTTATGGAAATTAATGCCAGGTTAAGAAGCAACAGTACAATCTCAATGCCAATGGACAAACCAAAAGATCCACCAGTACTATTCTAAAATTTGAAATCATGTTTCATTATAATTCCTAAAATGCATTGCTTATGGAGTTACGGTTTGATGCAACTTCCTCATAAAACTTCCTTAAGGACAAAGCATAGGCAAAATCATATCACATAGATCTTCAAAAGTTAAGGAAACCAATCTTGTCTTAAAATTGCTCTTTTGTAGGGTTGTTAATGATATATTTTTATTCATTTATTCGATTTGTACCGTTTTCGATAAGATGGGTATAGATAAATATTTTTTCTATTAACTTATTTGATATGAGTAAGGTAAAAAAAAATTTCATTAAGTAAATGAATAAGAGTATGGGTAAAGATAATTTCATATCTATTTGCTCTATAGGGTAAATTATTAAAAAATAAATATTATTTTTAATATAATTATCTTATGTAATATTTTTCCCTATGTTTATTGTCTTGAGTTGTATGAGTTAATTATTACAGATTATGAATTATGAATTAAAATTATTATCTTCTTCAAATTTTATCATTTAATAAATTATAATGTTTGAATAATATTTAGTAGAGTACTTTTTAAAATGATAGGATGAGATAATATAAGATTTTATTTTAGATAAATTATTGTTTTTTTTTAATTTATTTTATTTTATAGTTAAAAAGTTTGATAAGAGATGTTTGTATTTATTTTTTATTTGTTTGTTTTAAATGACTCGAGAAGGAATTGATTGTATCATTATATTTTGATTTCATCTAATAAATTAGAGATGTATTTGTATGAAAGGAATGAGTTTTAATGTTTTTTTATAAGTGATAATGAATTAATTATTATATATTATTTATTAGCACATGTTATCATTTCATTATTAATTTATTTTTAACGGGTAAAGATAAGATATGGATAAGACTAATTTTAATGGATAAAAGTAGAATATAAATAAGAGTAATTTCAATAGATATAATAATAAAAATATCTCCACTTTCATCCTTACTCTTTTGTACTATTATAAGAATTTTTGCAGCATGTTCTTTTCTAGGATAGCACTAAATTTGTCTACATGTATCTTTTTTTTTGTATGAATCACAGTATTACACTGTTACAACTTACAACTTGCAAGTTACAAAGACATTTGACGTAGAATTGCAATCTTACCAAAAGCACACTAGCTACATAATATTTCAGGCACTTAATTCGCTACAGTATTTTATGAGAAAATTAAAAAATATCCGACATAATTATGACAGGTTTATACCCCAGATGCCTATGAGAGGTTCCAATCTTCAGGTGCAAGGAATTCTTTTTTGCCTACTCTAAACTCCATGATTCTGATTCTTCTATACCAGTAGTTTATATTATCATTTTGTACTATTTATAATAGTTTTCTTTTGTAATCATTCTTACGACCATCATTAATAAAGCACTATGTACAGTTAGATTAGACATAATCTATTTCAAACTTTGTTGGTTTACAAAATCATACAATTTTTTTATTGTGTGTGTATGAGGACCAACTACCAAGAGGTCTATAAAGTATAATCTTCCCTTTTTACTTTTCGCAGGTGACGAAATTAAGGTTTTATGTTAGTGACATCATCACATTTTTTTAACTGAAAAATAGCAAAAATAACTAAAATACGAGCTGAAATGGGCTCAATCGTTCAAGTACAATTAGATTTATAATCTTAAAATTAACTGAAATTGGACTACAATTGAAATTAGAGAGAATGAAATGAGTCGATGGAGTCCTCGATCTTTAAAATTATCATATATCACAGTAGGATCATATTTCTTTAATTACTTAGAAATGACTCCAAAAATTTAATACATAACCAAAATTATGAATGAGCGTATAAAATTTGAGTTGGGTCATGTAACCCCACTCAGTTCTATGTAGTTCCAACACTGTCTCCGTGCCAGCTAACCTCGCCTGAACAGGCCACCGTGTGGAAATATTTCAGTGTTAATTTTAATTAATTACCAGCACAGCACTACTGTGAATCTACTATAATCAGCTAGTTAATTATGCTACATCTGCATGGGTTTAAATTAGTTGCAGATCAGCATGCAAATGAAATGATTCCGCATTATAGTTCTAGAAGATCACATTAATTCACAACAAGTGTTAATATTGATGGAAAAAGGACGCCCCACAAAGCCGGATAGTATTAATAAGTACTAAGTACTAAACAAACGAATTTATAGCAAAAGGTGTTGAACTATTAAAGCATTGCCTAAAAGCAGAACTTATATAATATGCAATTATCTAATCGGAAATTGATAGTCACTCGGGCCCTCTTTGGAGGGCACCAGGACGTGGGAAGTGAAGGGATTTTGGACACAACTAGCTAGAAAATTTTCCAATTAATTGTTTCGTGTGTTCTTTTTTTTTCTTTTTTTCTAACATAGGATTTGATTTTTCCAATTTTTCCAGTGGTCTCTTGCTTCATCTCTCCCCTTCAAGTCTGAAAAATAAAATTAAAAAAAAAACATTAGTGCTTGTCGTGTAAAAGATCACTTTTAAACAAAATATTTTTCTATTAATCATTCACTCTACTAGTGACACTGATAAATTGTTATTTTCTTCATTATTCTTTTTAATTATTTTCACCATTTCTTTATGTTTATTATAACTTAACTTCCCAAAATTTATAATTACTTTGATGAACAAGAAATAGTTCTCTTAAACAATATACTAAGAATTCACATAAAAAATAATATTAGTATCAAGTATTTAAAATGAAAATTGAATTTCTACGGCGCCACAATATACAATTGAACAATAAAATTTGTTCGAACTCTTCTCACTCCAAGTTACGAGTGTGAAGAGTCCGAATACCTAATGTGTGCACATTTTCATTCTATTTTCCAACTGTGTGTGTATATATCGAGAGAGAGTAAAGATAATGTGAGTTTAAATTTACGGATGTATCTATGAGTTTAACTCAAAAAATATATTAAATTATTTTTAAATTTTAATTTATCATGCTCATTAATTATTTATATGAAAATCTTATGGGATGTAAAAATTTAAAATGTTTTGAGCTTTCTAAGTTAGTGTTTTTACTTTTTATGAAAATGAGCTCTAAAAAATAATGATATATTCAATATTTGAATATCATTTTTAAAATTTAAAAATGGTGACTTAAAAAGCTCAAAACGGTTCAAATTTTTACATCCCATAAGATTTTCATATAAAGAATTTAATAAGAATGATAAATTAAAATTTAAAAAAATTGATATACTTTTTGAGTTAAGTTTATAGAAAATCTCTATGAGGTTAAGCTCACAGTCTCTCTATATATATATGATCCCATAAATTAGTTTTTGAGTTCAATTGTATCTATATGGACAGCGATGACATTATTTTTTTTATCTATAATAAATGGGCCCCCTAAATAATGCACCTCTAGATCTAAATCAGACCGTTCAAATCTCATCCCAAATTCTGAAAACTATGACAACAATGGCATTTTCTCTATAATAGCGAATACCAACAATAGCATTTTTTTTTTCTATAAGTACACGGACTATATGTATAAGTATATTCCACTTAGTCCATGACAATCGAACACGACATCAATGTGTAGATGCTATGCAACATTCAGTCATGCTATGCACAGTGTTACAGTGCAATGCACATGATTGAAGTTCGAGATTCAAAAATAATTTTATAAAGTTAAACACCTATTATTTATTTATAATATGAATATATTTTGAAATATATATATAGAGAGAGTGAGGTTATGCTACTTCGCGAAGAACAAAACCTTTTGTGCTCCGCGTCCGTATTTCGAATATAAAAGTTCAAACGACCGATCCACACCGTTGAATATGATCTTCATATTGAACTATCTTTGAGATCAAAATTTATATTTTTTTGAATTTTTTGTTATTTTTTAGATGAGTACAAAATCGCTAGTTTTGGATGGTGCAGAAATCGTTAGATCAGCAAACTTTGTACTCATTTAAAAAATAGCAAAAAATTCAAAAAAATATAAAATTTGATCTCCAAGAATATTTCAATATGAAGATCATGTTCAATGGTTTGGATCGGTCATTTAAACTTTTAAATTCAAGATATGGATGGGAAACACGGGAGGTTTTGTGCTTTGCGAAGCACCGTAGCCTCACTATATATATATATATATATATGGATAGACTATTGTGAAAACGTTTGCATTTCAAGTCCAAATGCATACGGCTCAAATTTTATCGTAACACGTCCAAAATTTAAAATTTCATTCTCATTAAATTCTTCATATTAAAATATTAGGGGATACAAAAATTTGTCCTAAAATTTAAAATTTCATTCTCATTAAATTCTTCATATTAAAATATTAGGGGATACAAAAATTTGGGATATTTTGAGTTTTCTAATTATTTATTTTAGATTTTTGAAAATCAGCAAAAAATTGATGTTTTAAAAAAGAAATCAAATTGTAGATATAATTTGAAAATAAATATTTCGAAGAAATGTATATGTTAAAAATTAATAAATAATGCAAATCAGTAGGGTGCATGATCAATTCCTCAGATTGGTTGTCTATATGATCGTATTATCCACGGGCATAAATTATAAAAAAAAAAAAAACAGGAAAAAAGATGCAAGAAGAAAAGCATCCAACTGTCAAACTGAAATCATCAAGCCAAAATATATTTACATTATCCAGGTAATAAAATAAACGCCTCCAGTTTGAAAGAATGGAGAAAGAAAATCTTATTATTCATGATTATTTATGGCCATCGTCATAACAATAGAACATGGTGTATGCTTTTGTTTTGGCATGAGATCAATCATTTGGTATTATGTTATAGCACTAAGGAAAGTTAGCAACTAACAAGTCCAGTCATGTGCTGGGAAGAACATTTCTTCATCTGGAAAAATGTAAATCATTTTGTTTTGTTTCTTTGTGTTGCGTATACCGGACAGGTAATGTTTTACTTTGCCAACGTAATTAGCACGGTACGTGAAATATTTTAATTAAATCGTCAATAACAAATTTTTGAGACTTGGTAAGCACAAATAATGACGAGTGAATGTGCCAAGCTAACTAGAAATTGACCAAGTTACAATACTTGCAATTATTTATTATATATATATTACTAAATATACGATCAACCATTCAAACTTAGACAACGTAATTATGAAATAATTTTTCCTTCTATCGTCTAACACTACACATATACATTTTATTTTAAACGATGTGAACTCTCTGAACAATTCAGCTCAAACATAACAAGTGGATTATATTTCTAAGGGTTTTTTAATCTCTGTTTTCTTAAATAAAAAATGAGGGATTTAGGTCACTAAAATTTTAATGCTTATATACTGGCCGGTTTGGCATTGTGGTGGGTTTGGATAGGAAGTACTGAGCGTCATTGAATTTGTCCTCATGCACCCCATTTTTTATTTCAAATTTACGATCTTCCGTATAAAAAATATCATTTTTTCTATTAGATCAAAAGTTGCTTCAGATTAGTCTAATTAGGTTGGTTCTTTTTTTTTCAGGGTAAAAAATATAATTACTTGTAACAGAAATATATTTGTAACGATTGTCATTTCAATAAATATATTTTTAACGATTATAATATGTAGCTCCAACCCCCCATCCTCTAGATAATCCGAACTTGTTTTAATCAACACATCTTTAAAAAAAATAAAATGAATAAGTATACTTTGACATAATATTGAAGTGTACATTTAGCAATGATCAAGTGTATATTACTAGAGATTTAGAAAATAATTTTAAAATTAAGATGAAAGTTACTGACATTTGTCAGAATCCTGCAATAGTTGATTTTTTTTTCTTTTCTGTCCCTAAAAAGTTTAATTAAGATTCACAAATATATCTCTTTCAAATGTATAACAAAATTATCCTTATTTCCATGTGTTCACGTTTGCAGCTCTAACTGAACAAGGTTCAAAATTTAATTTTAAAATTTCTAAGTACTTGATTCTGAATGCGGTGTCTAAACCTTACGTCTATACGAGGGTCAAACGTAATATTCACGAGAAGTGTTTAGGGGATAAGTTATGGGGCTAGTTATATATTTACAAACTTGTCTAAAGTTGTACCAAATGATAATTGTTAAGCAAATTCAACATTTTGTTTGCAATACTTTTTATGTACAACAATTTAAATGGGCAAAATCGACGACTTTCGTTATTTCTTTCATAAATTTTATTGTTTGACTTGTTAGGAAAGAGAAAGAAAGGCCAGTCTATAACCTGGCCACAGATCCCAAGTTAAATGGGCCTTCACTTATGCTGTATATGTCGTTATATAAATATTTATCCGATTAAAACACATACTTCTACAAGGACTTAAAACTTAAAAGGCCTTAACTAATATGCCTTTCTAAACCCCTTAAATGAGTCTAAGCCCAAAATACTCTGACCCTGTTTAAATAGACAGGAGAAGTTTAACCTGCCTTCTAAAGGCCCATTCAAAGGCAAAGAAAATTTGAAATTAAATTAACATACATAGAAAAAAGAAAAAGATACCTCATAAGTGAAACCTATATATATATATATATATGAATTGACAAAATAATGTAAAGTAGTTAGACGAATGGAAACAATTTCGCATTAACAGGATTAATTTAATATAATTAATAATTTGCTTAGCTAAGTAATGAAAAATACACATCAGCACCTTTAATATATTCAGCACTTTACAATATTTACCGGTCAACAACAGTAACGGATCATCTATTAGATTACTACATTATATCTCGAAATTTTTTTGTCTATATTTCTAAGAAATTAAGAATAACAAATTTTTTTTTCTATTTGAAGATGAAAAACAAAACTATCCCTATCTTGTTGCGGTCAAATTCCCAGTTCAAAATGAATACAGCGATCGCAGACGAAAAAAATACAAAAAATACTGAATATCTGATTATGACCGCAGAAACTACAGCATCGATCTGCCGAGGTAATAATATGTTACTAGTATCTTGTCCGTGCGTTACTACGGTGATATCTTTTACAAACATAAAAATTCATATCTTTATGTGAAAAAAAATAATTAATATAAATTTCAATCATTAATACATAATTAATGTAAAATAAATATAAATTGAGAAGAAAGTTAACATTCAGTGTTTAACAAAAGTTGAAATTCATAATTGATGACAATATAAGAAAAAAATGAAATAAAATAGAGCAATTGTACTTCTAAATTATGTAGCATTTCGTATAACAAATAAAATTGGAGAAAATTCTAATTTCAATATAAATGATCATAGAGATAGTAACATTATTTGATGAATAACTCAATCCGATGAGTGATATTAGCTCTAAAAATTCAACAAAAAATCTGAACCGTTGCAGAATCATGATACATACGTGCTTAATAAGGAGTAGAGATTTAGCAATTTTAATAAATTTTTTTATAATACGATCACAATCAAATACTTAACATTTTTTATGGATCTTCATATATAACCGCTACAGTCATTTAAATTGTGAATATAACTGACAGAAAAATAAATATAATTATGTTATTCATTTTCAAATGAAAATATATTTATTATTCTTATTTTTTTTATAGGCATGGCAACAACAAAAATCTTATATATCATGCATGGAAAATGACAAGAGTATTAAAAGAAAAATAAAACAAAATAATTTATTGCTCACCGCTCAACCCTGTGAAAACAACCTTGGGACGGAAACGGGCAGAAAAAGCAAAAGCGAATCTTGATCCCGTGATGTATGGATACTTCAACAAAACTTCTGGCGGGTCACTGACATAAACTGAACTAATAGTTACTACATAGAGGACTCAATTGTTAGGGCGCAGGAATCTTTCCCTAAACTAAAGCAACAAAAGGTGGCCAAAGTTGGACCAGAGGTCCAGAGCGCAGTTGAATGTAGTTACTGGTCACTATGCGGAGGTCAAAGCTCCCTTCGCTAACGCCAGAGAGCCGTTAGTCACGGTAAATAGACCGTGGGGCCCACAGTACTGTCGGTCCCACACTACTTTGCCCTTAAACTGGGACTTTTGCATGGACCTGTTTCTCATTTATTCCTAACGTTCGTACAGCGAGGAATAACAGATGTACGAATGTGAGTGTTTGACTAACTTTTTTAATTTATTTATATAATTTGTCTTTAAATGAATTTAATGTGACCACAATCCACAGAGAGAGTTTATAAAATTTAATTTTGAAAACTGTCATTTACCATTTATTAATATTGATCTACTTGTAAAGTCATGTTGACATGTTGTACTTTTCATATATGTCTTGTGCATGATAAATAGATTGATGAATCAAGTATTTTGGTACATTAATTATTTTAATACTTTTGGATATATTGTTCTTGTAAATGGTAAGCCACCTACAAGTTTATTAGAACTTAAAATATATAACTTTTAAAAGTAATTGAAATCAAAAGTATTTTTTTACAATTTGATCATTTGAAGCTAATATTTTTGAGATAATAGATCTTTTCTTTAATCCTACTTTTTGGGAAGCTCGAGTCATATTAGCTTACCATCTTTTCCACCAGTTTAAATGAAATTTTGTAAATATAGAATAGAAGAGGTTTAACTTAATAGTTTATTTTGTGTTGCTTAGTAACACGTAACACAATTTGGAATAAACTCCTCTTATTTTCATACATTAATGTTTTGAACTTTCAAATATAAATATTACCATGAGTAATGATACACATAGTCACTTTGCATATTTTTTTAGGTTGTTTTGCATCTTATCAACATATAAAATAAATAAATAAATGAAATGGTTTTGAGCAATTTATAAATGTGTTGTAAACGAGATCATTTTCGGCTGGTTTTAATTTTTTTCAGACTCTGAATTAAAATAATATTGTAGAAAAGGTTTGTAGCAACTTGTCAAATAGAAACATATTGTAATATTTATACATCTTACAAAATAATATTAAAGTTACAAAATCAAGCACGAAAAACACAAAATATAGAAAGAAATTTTTAAGCTTTCTATTGGAATAACTTTGGTTGTGTAACATGTTTTAGGTTGTTTAAGTATTTATAATATTCAATTCTAGTATGATAAATATAAACATTTATAAGTGCAAGTTGTTCGATGGACAATAAAATTTGTATCAAAGTTTCATCAATAGATCATGATCTTGAAAATAACTTCGTACTCTTATTAATGAAATAATTTAACATTTATTTTGAAGTTCAAAATATCTAAATCTTAACATATAAACAATAATCATGGCAATTTCCCAAATAACACGTTAGAAAACAAGTGGAAGTATTGAGCTTTTCAATTACATATTCATTTGTTCATATATTTTACTAAATTATCATTGACTTTAATGCATTTTTATTTATTTAACATATATATTCATTGAGTGATAACATTCAAGACCGCCTCATTTTCAGATGTGAACTATTTATTGTTTAAACTAGGACTGGTCATTGGGCTTCGGCTCAAAACAAAATATAACATATATAAATAATTGGATATTTAAAATAATTTTTTATGTAAATTAACTTTTGTTAGGATTTTTTGAAAATTAATATTTTTTTCAAAATCCTAAAAATATATTTAATAATAAATATTAATTAACTATATAATAATTTATTAAAAAAAATACAAATTATTGCTTTAATATTTAAATTGTTCTTTATAGACATCATATCATCTCTTTAAATGAAGAAAAAATGATATGAATCATTTGATTAAGATAAATAAAGAGAGATAAATAAAATTAATGATGTAAAGCATAGATGATATGATATAGTTGAAAAACTTAAAAAACTAATAGAATTAATGTTACATTATGAAAAAAATACACATTTACTAAGATTAATTTGTAAATATTTCATTTTACTGTTCATTATTCATATCAAGTTATATTATACATAGGACATATCAAATTGTTTGTCATACTTCAGTTAGTTCACTTTCCAGCTCTTTAATTTTATTTTTTACGATAAAATATTTGATTATCTTTGTAAATATAAAAATATGAAGTCGGTATAAACTACTTCTCTTTCTTTACCTCTGTGTGTATTACAGTATTAGGATCCATTCGTTTACATCCCATGTTATGGGATTGGAGCAAAAATCCTATCAAAACTGTATTCGGCTGTTACTTTGAAAAGACATAAGTATAAATCCCATCAATTGTGTTGGTCATGTGCTTTTTCTTTTCTTTACATTTGACTGGAAACTAAATTCTTTGTTCCAATCAAATTTTTTTCTACCCACGCCACGTTGCTGAAGCCAAAAATACTTTACCCAATGAAATTCATACCCTCAAATAAAAGGATGCCGAACAGGGGTAATTATTCTCCAGAAAAATTTTTCTGTTAAAGTTTTTAAAAATTAATTAGAACAATTCATTTTCATTATAATGACTGTAAAGAAGTCTAAATACAAAATTTAATATACAGAGTTTATTATTATTAAATTAAAATCGTTATTCTCTCATGAACAAATCAAATTAAAAATACTGCTCTAAAGATGTCCTTCCGCTTCCGAACAGGCCTTGCCCCTAAATGAGCAATACATCCAGTCAACTCCCCTCCCCAACTAGTGGCTGACAGTCTCTAGACTCCGTATCGCCTCTTACCATTTTATTTGAATTAACGCCGTCAAGTCTCCTCCTTCCCCAAAAAGGCCAAAACAACACAACGCAACACCTGGTCAATCACAGTCAAAAGAGGCCTTCTCCCCTCCTCTCCCTTTCTCTCGACCTTCGACTTCTCTCTCCTCTGTCCCCCCTCCTCTCCTCTTCCTCAAAACCCTAACCTCCCTTCCTCTCCCCTCCCATGCTAGAAGAGTCTCCCTCTAAACCCGCCTCACCCCCTCCTCTCGCCTCAGACGAGGTGGCGGATCCTAGCAGCTCAACGGCGACTCCAGATGGTGATACTACCGAGAAAGGAGCTAAAGCGGCGGAGGGAAGTGGAGGCCGGAAGAATTTCTCTATGTTTTTATCTGGCGCCATGGCTGGGTGCCAGAAGGGATCGGAGGCACCTGGTGCAGAGTCCAGCAGTGGTACTGTCGCGGCTGTACCAATGGTACCGGTTGTGACGGTGGTTCCTCCGCCTGGGTTTCTGATCGAGGCCTCAGGTTTCGGGGTTAGCGCAGATTGACTCTTGACCTGTTCTTCTTTTAATCGGTTTAAAATTCATGATTGTTTTGGTTTTGGTTTTGTTGGGAAGTAAAGACTTCAGGATTACTTTGACTGGTCAACGGTGATTAGGGACATGCTAAAGCGGTTGAAGTTTAAAAGTTCATCGTGGATTTTTTTGGTTATTACCCATTTTGTCGGACAAATTTAACCAATTAACCCGTAGTTACCATTTACCTCTTTCTCCACCAGTACATGAACGACTTTTATTTCTACTTCAATATTCCTGTAATTCTACTATGACATGCCTGAATTGGAATTGCTAAATAAAGGATGCACGACTGTATTAAAAAAAAAATTGAATTGTTCAAGTCAACACACACTGATCGAGGTTGCAGTTCTATAATTCTCTGATTGCCCTGTAGGTTTTTGTTGGTTGTACAATGTGACCCTTTGATTTTTTTTATTTTATTTTATGGTGAATTAAATTGACATATTAGTTGAATATAATCCTTTACACTAGGGTTAATGCCATGCTAATATTGAATCAGCTAAGGTTATTTAATTAACAATTACTTTAAAAGTCAAGTTTATCCGTCATTTGTTGTCTGGTTTAGAACATTTTTTTTCCTTGGTAGAGACTTGGGTAGCTTGTGGTTAATTTTTCTAAAATTAGGAACTAGTTAAGTTGATATTTAAGCAAGATAAATTCAGCTGGTCTACGGTTTATATTTTGTTGCTTGCAGTATTTTTTTAGAAGGCATGAAGTCTGCTATTTTCTTTTTTCCACGTCCAGATTTAAGATTTTGGTATTTGGTAGGACTGACAGTTATCTGTTGTAGGTGCCATACCGGTCATGGTCTTTGCTATTGGAATTAGAATTTTTTCATTAATTTTTTTTTTTGTTATTCATGTTTTTTTACCAAATTGCAATCCTCTTGGTAACCAGGGCCAATTTGGTATGAGCCACCAGGCAGCCTTGGCAACTGTAACTGCCCAGGCACAAATGCATCTCCATTCACCAAAACCATCTTCTTCTGAGTTACCTGCAACTCCAGTTGCACACTTCGCAGAGCCTTCTACACCCAGGTCAGCCAACAACATTGTAAATGCCTCAACCAGTGATGGCTTCAACTGGAGAAAATATGGACAGAAGCAAGTCAAGAGTAGTGACAATTCACGCAGTTACTACAGGTATATCGATAATTATTCATCCCTATAAAACATGGAAGTATCTTGTTTAGCCCTTTAATATGAGAAATACTGAACAGATATGGTCATTTGAAACATGGTAAATATCACCAGTAACTTTTCTCACCTGGTTTCTTCAAAATTATGAAGTGTGTTTGTTTTTCCCTCATGGTATTTTTCCTTGTGACATGCAAGGAAGACAGGTAACGTGATTTCTTTTTAATAATTCAGGGAGGCATCCCTCATATTCTGTGAAATTGCAACAGCATGGAATACAGATTAAATTTCCCAGGAATAGATGATATGGCTTTGTAACATTTGTTTGTTGGTGGATTCTTAGCTTAACTAAATGCATTCAATGCACATAAACCAAAGTTATCATAACAAAAAATCTTTTCCTATACACCTAACATCCATCCGAACAACAGGTGCACCAACTCAAGTTGCCTCGCCAAGAAGAAGGTTGAGCACTGTCCTGATGGACGTGTGGTTGAGATCACCTACCGTGGGGCCCACAACCATGAACCTCCTCAAAAAACAAGATTCTATAAAGTTAAAGGGATGTCTGATTCCATTGAGAAAGAGCCGCCGATGCCCCTGGTGCTGACAAGTGATGAACCAGAGGCATCCATTGATACTGGTTGCAAGTCAGAGGAGGTGGTGAGGAAGGAGGAGAGTGGAGAGCAGCAGCTGTATTGCTCAAGTGACTGTGAGGGGGACCCAGGCAGTAAAGCTGAAGAGGATACTGGAGACGAGCCTCACCCAAAGAAAAGGTGAATTGTCAAAGTGTCTATTTTATGTAGTTCTATGTTACTCGCTCACGCTAATTTATTTTCCTGAGCCAAATGGCTGTATATTTCTTTTCCAAAAAGTATGTTTCTTTAGGCTTTTCCATTCAGCAACACTAAACTAGAATACATTGTTACCTTACAACGTTATAAGGCTGTATTTTCCATACAAGCCTGTGATGCTTCCTTTCTCATTTCTGTGGAAATGAGAAAGAGATTCCTTGAGTCCTTAAAATATGAAAAAGCTGTAGGGAAGGCCTACTTTTTCAGTTTTTCCTATTGGCAAGAGAGTCCCACCAATCTTATTCAACAATGACCAGTCAGGTACTCAGATGGACTGCTACCAGGATTGTGTTGCTATCCAAGAAGGATGCCCAAAAGTATAAAGTCGCTGTTGCCAGTTTTACACTGTCATGATTCTGTTTCAGGATACAAATGGTTTCTGTCCATTCAATATATTTTAACTTTTTCATCCTTTCAACTCTAGAGGGGTTATTGTCAATGTGACATATCAGTTTTCAAGTAGTAAAGAATGATTTTTTTTTTGTTCTGTATAGAAAAACTAATAATATGTTCTGCAAATTGCTTGATTGCATAGAGGTTATGCTGTTAATATCTGTTTATTCATCTAATTTGTTTTGTTGATTATCATAAATGTTGCAGGGTAATAGCAAGTCAAAGTAGTACACCTAGTACCCCAGTGCTGTTACCTGCGCCGGTGCTGAGAACAGTCAAAGAACAGAAAATTATTGTGCAAAACTCAGGCCAGGTCAGTGATGGGTACAGGTGGCGCAAGTATGGGCAGAAGATTGTGAAAGGAAACCCTAACCCTAGGTATGTTCATTCCTCTGTTATCAATCTTTTGTTACAATGATCTCATCCATGCTTCAGTGTGTTTGTCATGCTATGCAGTAGGCATATATTGAACTATGGCTTTCTGCAAACACCTGAGCTCTTCACTGAGTTTTAA
Organism: Schoenoplectus tabernaemontani; assembly: GCA_037127355.1. NCBI lineage: Eukaryota > Viridiplantae > Streptophyta > Magnoliopsida > Poales > Cyperaceae > Schoenoplectus > Schoenoplectus tabernaemontani. The sequence goes on along the minus strand of CM073755.1, from coordinate 20,309,470 downwards.
TTAGAATATTTTCCCTACATTTGCTTTTTTTGTTTTTCTAACTGCAGATTACCCAAACTGAAGTAAATTTGATTTAGTTAATGGCTTGTCTGTTTGATCAGGCAATAGTTTTAAGAGTTGATTGCTTTATCTGTTCAGTTGATATGTACAATTTGGTGATTGCTTTATCACATTCCAGCAACGTAGCTGTTGTTGTAGAGTTATAATATTTTTGTGGAGGTGTCTTAAAGAGTATTGGTCCTTCCTACTATGTTGTTGTTGTTGTGAAAGATGGGGAATTTAGGTTTAGTCTGCAAAATGCATTTCGATTGACCTTTCCCTTAACTAATATTCTGTACTCGGTTTTTATCTTTACAGAAGCTACTACAGGTGCACATTTGAAGGCTGTCCTGTCAGAAAACATGTTGAAAAGTCTCCTGATGATTCGAAAAATGTTGTTGTAACCTACGAAGGAAAACACAACCATGAGCTACCATCCAAACTATTACTCGACTCTCCTCGCCCTTCAGTTACTACAAATCCACCTTTGCTAAAACCTGATGTGCCTTCCAACTCAGACTCTAACCTTGCCAAGGAGGTTGAATTAGGAGGCGACAAGATGATTGAATCAGCACATACTTTACTGAGCATGGGTTGCAACTCTTCTTCTTCTTCTTCTTCTTCTGGAGATGGTAATTCAGAGGGAACTAAGACACCAGCTTTAAAGGATAATTCTTCAGCAGTTAAGGTTGAAAATACTTGAAAAAGACTTGACTAAAGGAATTTTGATCATGCATGTTCTATTGTTTATCATCTTGTTTTAGCTTAGTGAGGAGGTGAGTTAGGTGTTTATGTATGTGTGATAAAGAATTGATGCTGACAAACATTGGTATGGTCATTAATTTACTAGCTGATTAGTGGCAGGAAACCTTTCTTTTGTTTCTTTTCTTTTTTAATCTCATGATTAATGGGTGTTGCGTGTATAGAATCCTGTTCTAGTTTTTGTATACTGTATAATTTGAAATGATCTACTGATTTTTAAGTACCAGGTACTGTTATTGTGTTGTCAGTGATCTGGGAGCCCTTGTTTTTCTGGCAATGGTTTTACACAATACAAATTTTGAAACAATGTCGTACCAGAAACCGGCTTGCAGCATGTTTGTTTGCTGAGAAGGATCTCAAGCGTCTTTTAATCTCTTGAAAATTCACATTTAGTACGTATAATTCATCTGGTAATAATTGTTGAGATCAAATTCATAATTCTTAAATCTTTGGCCTTTTTTAAGTACCATTATATATGAACAATAAGATTTTTTTTAATATAAAATGAGAATTGTTTAATTTTATTTTTCAGTATTTAATAAGACACTGCTTCATCTAGTTTCTAAAATTATACTCCTTTACTACTTTGACCAGATTGAAAAATATTTAATTTCCAAAATTTTAATTTGGAAATCCATTGTCATTCAGTGAAAAATTATGATACCTGTATAGGTGTACTCAATGTGTGCGAGTGATTTAATTCTCATTAAAATGAACTGTCATTTCAAGATACAGAAAAGGACGAGATACAAAGTTACGTCTCCTTTCTCGTTTCTTCTGACAATGGTGCACTGCTTGCAAAGAGTTCCTACTTTTAATACTCTATCTACAGTTTAGCTTAAGCTTAGTATTATACAACAAATTATTTATTGACCTAAAAAATGAGAGCAAGCCTTGAAAGTATATCTTATCATAAGACTGAAAGAAAAAAAAAAATACATAATCCACCAAATAAGCAACACTATAACCCGAAATAGTTAATAAAACTGAAGACAACAAATTCCCAGTTATTTCCAAATAGGTCACATTATGTCACCATTAAACAACAAAGATAATAATCATATGACAAGAGCAGAGTAAATATGTCCTGAACAAATAGTCCATTCCTCACAGTTACCTGAATACATTCTAGCAAGGATTATTTCAGATAAACAAAACAAATATTAATGACTAGCATGCAACATCTTCAAACAAATTTCTACCTCCTAATTATCTGCCACTTTTACCTCTTCAGCATTCTCACATGCATCATGCTTAGATCCAGTCAGATGCACAACCATCTCAGCTGAACTGGTGAATGTAAAAGTGCAATTGTTGTTGTTGTTGCACCACCAGATATCTCCTTTCTTATACACCACAAACAGTTTCCCATTTGCTTGAATCTTCATTGACAACCCGTTTGTGGGCATTTCTTTTCTGGCAACAGAATCCGAAAAATCACTTTTCAAACCTTTATGGACTTCAATGGATAAGAGGTGATAAAGATATACCATTACCAGTATTTGCCAATTGGTAACATGAACTTCTACCCTGCTCCAATGGTAACCTTAGTTTTGGCATATTTGCATGATCAATTGGAAGAAGGACCAAGTTAATCGGCTTGCCTCCAATCTCTAGTAGTTTTTCAATCTCAACCATTTTCTTTGTTACTTCAGACAGGATTCTCTCCTCTTCTTAAAATATCTCTTTTCTCAGTTTCTTTTTCCATAATATTTTCTCATTTAATCCCCCAGCGGTTTCATCTTGAATCAAATTTGCATCCAGTTGTTGATCTTTCTTCATTGAATGGTGCAACAATCACCTGCAAGTTAATTTAAAATGAGATTGTTCTTGTGCATGCAATATCCTATTTAGACTGGCATTTTTTTTTCAAAATAAGTAAAGTATAAATTGGAACTCGAATTAAATAAAGAAATTTGCATGAGATTTAATACAGTAAATAGCAGCTTTATATGAATTTTCGCGTCCATGCTAAAATTATAGCACATAAGCAAATATGGATGCACAAACCATAACTTGCACTGCGTAAGAAAATAGAGATTTACTTGGGTGATGCAGGATTTTAGCCGTGAATAGTAATCAGATTAAAATAATTTATCGGGTTTCAACTCATTAGCTAATCGTATACTAACTAAAAAGAATTAATAATTCAACATACAGTCTTATCTAATTAAAAATTATCAAAATAATATCCTTTTATATATTGAAAATAATAAAAATATAATACTCAAAATGATAGATAATCAAATCGATGAAAAAAAATTTCTCTATGAGACTTCGTATTTTGAAATATTTGTATAATTCTTTCACTATCCACGATATTAAATAAAATTTTCTCATTGAAAACAATTTAGGAGGCAGAAATTAGATTCAGAAAGGACAAAAATTAGACCCATAAAGAGTCGATTAGCAAAAACTTAACCTAAAAATATTATTTTTCGAAATTTAAGTACAGTAAATTTTATTAACTTAAAAGTACATAGTAGATCCGCCCCTGTTCAGGACATACATTTTAGTAAAACAAAACTTTAAATGATTTTGCTCATTAAATTAATTAAGAATATAAAACTTGAATTATAAGTTAAAGTTATCTTTCCAAAATTCATAAAAAGTGTGGGAAAATATAACATTTCGTATTTAGCCAATCTCAAATTCTCACCAAAAAAAACCCTCTTCATCAAATAATAGCAATTTTTAAATCCATAATGATTGAAATAAGCTAATCAAGACAGTTCTACATTTAGAATCTCTTCCACGAACATAATAACAACATCAATATCTAAAGATAATTCAAGGACTCTAACATTAATTGGTGATATTAATTTAAAATTTATTTTACTGAACGCTTCACAGATTGGCTGATTGGGACTAAATTTAAGTAAAACGAAAGAGCATAGGAAAAAGAGTTTAAAACATAAAAAAAAATATCAACTCTCACCTCAAAATCGTCTTGCTCGCTGTTGTTTCTACAGAAATATTTCGCAGAGATTGAGATAAATAAGGAGAAAATGAGTTTTGAGCATAATATTTTTCACATTGAACAGCATTTAATGCCCAATATATATGCCATAAGCATGTGACCAGTGGGAATGTTCTGTTCCGAATTTACAGTTTCCACTTTTTCACCAAAAATAAAAACCAAGTTTCTATTTTTAATTTTACTCCTGAAATTCTTATATTCCTCCCAGAATTGAATTTTGTTATGTGGATTTTCTTTGACGGGGTACTTTTAGCGAAACACCAAATTATCGTACTTCAGCACCCAGAACCGTCAGATAAGCATCTCATACTTTATGAGAACCTGTTATTATACGAGATCATTTATTTGCATCACACAAAATTACCAATCATAAGTAAACATATAGTTGAAAGTCTAATGGATAGTCAGTAATTGTTTTTTTACCAATCCTTATTTTTTTTAGACAATTATTCGTATTAGGATAATTTTAATATAATTGTGCAACTTGAGAGATAAAAAAATTTAAAACATTAAAAATTACGATAAAAAAATTAAAATTGATATCTTTAGAATCATGTGTGTGATTCTCTCCAAAGATAAGTGCTGAAGGAAATCCAAATTGTTAAACCGTAAAATTTAATTAAGAAATAATGATGATTAGGATAATAATTATAATGATTTAACGTAAATTATTAAATAACTTAAATCAATGTTTAATGGAGTATATATATATATATATGTATAATTAAATAAATAATAAATTAAGTAAGTTTGGAATATGAGTAGTCGAATGAGATTTGAGAATCGAATAATAAAACCCAAAGATAGAATTGGACTGCTATTAAAATATAATAACTTAAAACGTAATAGATGAAACTGAACAAAAATATCTGGTCAAATGAAATTGGGTACACAAATAAAGTAAGAATTTAAAATTTCTCAAAAATTTATTTGAGCTTTAATAATTAAAAGAACGATATAAAATAAATAATCACTTAAAATAATTTAAATCAAAGATTTTGAATTATTAAATAAATATATATTCAGAATATTGCTAAACGACTTCTAGACTTAACCTATTTGGATTTAACAAAGAAATAAATGATTTATAATAACAAAACATTTAAATTTCCTAGATTTAAAAATTTAAAAAAAATGAGTAAGAAACTAATTGCCACACCAATAACCATAAATTTCTGCCACAGAGGATCTTAATATCCACTGTTTTCTCTCTCCTCTATCTCTCTTCATTTATTCACTCATTTAATGTCGCTCTCCTCTCTCTTCTACCCTCTCCCTTCTCTCTCTCTCTTATTAATTACCCACTCACACTCTCTCTCCCAGACCCTCTCCCCTCTGAACCCTTTCTGTCTGTCTCACTCATTTCTTTTCTTTTCCGCCGTTTCTCTCGACCCTTGCTGTCTCTCTCTCGCTCTCTCATCGGTCCCTCTCTCTCTGTGACCGCTCGCCGATCACTTTCCCCCCTTACTCTCGATCCGTACCCGCTTGCCCATCTCCTCTTGTCACCATAATGGCGACGCCGACCCTCCCTTTTCCCTCTCGGTTCCTCTACGATATGTTTGGCCACTTGCCCCGTCCTTGTCGGCCGTACACGGTTGTTGCCTCGGAAAGGCTCAACTTTCCCCTTTAAAAGAATCTCGCTTGGCCACCCTCTTTCTCTGGTTTACTTGGTTGCTCATGAGTTGAGATTTAGATTCAAATTTCCGATAAGAACAGTACTATTCAATTTCGTGTTTTCTCGGTTGAAAAGAAAGAGGGAAAGGCCGACGTTGCTCAGAGAAGGGGAGGCGCTCAGTCTTAGTTGGTGCTGTGAATACCCTTGTCAGACCCCTTGTTGCTCACTGCCTCTCTAATCTGTTCTGGTAAAAACCCTAGTTGAATACCTCTCTTTTTTCCCTTCCTGTGCTGATGAAGTATTTGCTGGTTGTTGGTTTGATTTCGGAGTTGTATGGGATTGTTTGTTTGCCTCACTTGTAGCATGTTTACTTATCGGTTTCTTTGGCGGGATCGGGCAGTACGGACCTTGGTACACTTGGTACCTATGGTACCAAAGTGACGCAAGTGATGATGGCCAAGTCTCCGTGGGATTTATCCGGTAAAAAAGGGTTAGATACGGTGAGGTTGCTTTGCTTGGGTCGGGTTTATGTCTATAGTTGTTTGTTTACACTCGATTTACCCTTTTAGCTCTCTCGAATCTGACTGGTACACCCCACTTTTAATGTGCTGCACTACCCTTGTAGCTCGATGCTGGTAAACGTTGCTTGCCTAGCTCGATTTTGTTGTTGTTGGTTCAAATTGAGTGTCGTACTGTTACTGATTTGGGTTCTGGTATGCGTTGTACCTTATTGTTTTTGTTGGCTGAGCAGTCTGGTACACCCTAACTGGTACCAGCCTCCTATGTACCTCTGTTGCTCAATTTCTGTTGCTGATTGGGTTTGTCTGTTGCTTGAACTGCTCGTTGGTTGACCCTTGGTACACTGGTACCACTGGTACCAGTGAAGCGAGGGTCGGGGGGGTTAGGTTGTGCCTATGGTGCCTTACCATCTCGGCCTGGCTTATTGCTATGCCAGTTTCATGCGCAGTTGATTATTGATTTGCCTGTTTATTTGCCTATAGTCCGTCTTTGTTTGTCTGGATTGATTTTTGCCTTTAAATCTATTAATGAGTTAATATGGACCTTGGGATAAATTGGCGTAAAATTTTTGTAGAGAAATGGGCTAAGCCTCTTTGTAAGTCGGATTTTATTTAATAGGCTATTGGGCAGGTTGGGCTTAGGCCCGAATTGAGAAATTCAATAAGAAATTAATAAAAGAAGTTTAGGCTCGTTTTGAACAATCTGGATTTAAGAAAAAAAAAATCATCATAAGAATCTCATTAGGCCACTAATTAAGTTATAATTAATTAAATTTAGAATTTCGTTCGGATTAGTATTAAAATGATTGAGGCATAATGATTTAAAAGTAGCAAGATAACTATGTGATAAAATAAAAATGTGATCAATTAATTGGAAGCCGCCCCGAAAGGTTTGGCGGTATCCATGGACTAATCACGTAAACTTAAAGAATCGGGAAATGATTATATTCCCTGACTGCCCCCGATTCGGGATATCGGTGCATTGGCACCAATGATTTGGTAGTCAGCGTATGATCCCGAACATTAAAACACCAACACAGTAATAAAACGATAATAATTTTCTTAATTTATTTACTTCTTCTTATTTTTAATTTTTCTTTTAAGTTTTCCTTTTTAAATTATTTTAAACTATTTTTGCTAATTTATCTAAATATAAGGTTAAGTATTTATATACATATACATAATAATAAAAGTAAAATTAATAAGAAAAGATAATTAGGATATAATGAATATATATATGAGTATATATATGTACATATATATATATATATTAACCAATTTCTCTATTTTTAGATTTAAAAGAATATTAGAAATAAAGAATAGATATATATAAAATAACAATATATATTAATTAAATCTTTCATTTTTGAGTAAGCAAAAGAATACTAGAATAAAATATTACACATATTATATATTATATATTAATCAATTTCTCTATTTTAAATTAATAAGAATAATTCTAAATATATTAAATATAATATTATATATTAATCAATTTCTCTATTTTAAAATTAATTGATTTAAATATTTAAATCAATGAACTCGAATTTAAAATAGAGAATGAACGTATAAGAACGATCGAGAATGATAAACACAATTTAACGGATCTATAAGCGGGCAACTGAAATTTCCGACGCCGCATGTATGCAGCGGAAACGCTGCCGAAATTTCAAGAAGAGACGATAAAACCCGAACAAACGTTTAATTAAATTATCAATCTAATCCTATTACTAATTAGTAAATCAAGTAAAACTAATAAACATCTAATTTAAATTAATTAGGTGATACAGTCGACTCGGATCCCCTCGCGGAGTACGAGGTCATTCCCGACCCGACGTACGCGGACACCGACCCCCGGCGGTGTTCTACCTCCGAGTAGAGCGACTCGCGATCCTCACCAGCACTCCCAGGTACGGTTTCCTGGGATTTAATTTTCTTTCTTCAGAAATAGGAACCCAAACCGATAATAAAACCGTTTTTAAAATATATCTGAATTGCGGTATTTTTGGCCAAAAAAAAAATTTGTAGAGTCTAAATCTGACCTGTCATATGCATCCGGTAAAATTGACCAGCATATTTGAGACATACCCGCATTTACATGTCATATCATGTCATACGCACGTAGATAGGATAGGAGTAGGATCCGGAAATAGTCCCGAGATAGGATCAGATAGAATTAAATAAATTCAAGTTGTAGATTATAATTATTAGGAAAATATTATTACTATCACTAATTATCAATTAGGTTAAGTAGTTAATCATGCATTAAATGCATGGGAGTGCTGAGAGGCGGACCGGGTAATTCTCAGTCGGAGTTGCCTTGCATAACCAGACCGTTGTGGTTACGTACGGTGACCCATAGGCCGTGGGACCCACCCTGTGCTCGTATATGCACCGCGCATCCTCGCTTTGTCGGGTTATCCACCGATCCCGTCATTTGGCGGGTTCGGTGTGTCGAGTGTTTTCTTTTGATCTTTATATTATTATTATTCTTTATATGATTAAATTTTCAATCCAAATTTGAGCGATTTAGGATACCGTGTACTTCGGTATTTAGTGTGGGCGGCCATATCCGAGACTGGGAATCTATTTCGTGATACTATATTATTATATTTATCCGGCGTATTTAGGATCCTAATATTGTCCGAAGGGCTTTCTCCTTTGGCCCGTAGTTGGTACGAGAGAAAGTCGGGATGCGGTCCACATCGGCCTTAGTGGGTACAGTGTAGGCTCCCTTTGTTATATTTCGTTTTGATACTTTTATGGGATGCGGTCCTCGACCCTTGGTTGGTACGAGTGTAGGCTCCCATTTGTTTCCGATTTGTTAATTCACGGGTAGTTATCTCCTTTTTACGATATGGCAACTGAAGACATATTATATCCTTTTGTTTATATTTTGGAAGGGTGAATTACCAGATTCAGCAGACTAGAGTACGTGCTTATAGCCGTTCACTCTCCTAGGGCGTTATCGCCTCGGGAGCCCGAATTGTCGTTTGTGCGGCGTTGTCGCTGCACAAACATAAAGTCCTAAGTTAGTAAGTTGGGCCCTGGTAGTGCCCGCTTAGGCAAGGCCCGAGTTAGTAAGTTGGGCCCTGGTAGTGCCCGCCGGGATGAGTCCGGTAAATTTACAAACCCGGGTATTTATTTCGGGTGTTTGACTCTCGTATCTTATACTTTATATTATATTATTATTTCCACAGAATTTTCTATTTCGGGTTTCTTTATCATATCATATCATATCATATAGGTCAATGTGCATAATAATATTATTATATTCACTTATCAATATTGCTTTCGCTGTTCAAACATCAGTATCGGTTTTTGGGTCCAGTCTAGGAAAGAAGATTAAATCTTAAGGTTTGGATCTAAATCCGTCGAGTAATTTTTAAAATTACTCACGTTTCCACGGTGGTTGTGGGATCCGGGTATTTCGGGTTCGGGATTTTTTCTTGGAGCGAGTGCTAGGACGAGTCTGCCGCGCGATGACGGGGATGCTTCGCCGCATTGGCATGTGAGTGGGTAGTCGATTAGGATCCATCGGGTTTTTGAGTCTTATTTCTTTCTTTTGGGTTTTTATTTTGAGAGATTGCGCCCATTCCGATGGAGCTAGCCCCCGCCTATGTAGGCGTTGTATTCTCTTTGTTCATTCGGATTTGTATGGTCATGTATTCTTATTATTATTATTTTGTTTATTCTGTGATTGCCTTATTTTATTCATTTAGCCTTTCGTACGCACGTCTCGTCGTGCGTACGTGGCGGGATTAAGCACCCCTAACCCGATTCATTATTTCTGGGGTGTGACACAAATTCCAAATTTTTCTCCCTTTTACAACGTTAATCTTGTTTTTTTTCTCTCTCTCTCTTTTTAAATTGTGGGCTTCACGCTAGAGATATCTTATAACGGAGTAAATACGTTACTTGGAGCTGGAGGTAGGGGGTGTAAATGAATCGGATATAGACGGATAATGATTTTTTATATCTGTATCGATTATAATTTTTCAAATATGAATAGTCTAAATACGGATACAGATGAAATATTCGATGGGTATCCGGATACGAATTGGATATCGGACAGATACAAATATGAACATTGATATATTTTCGATGTTAAATAAAAATATTATATGTATTATTGAAAAATAATTACATACTATTTTTTGATAGAATCATTAATTATAAAAAATATATTAATTATAAAAGTTAAATACTAATTATTATTATATTAATAGTTTAAATGTATCAATGAATTATAAAAAAAAAATGATACATTAACACAAATTGGATATAAAATACAATAGATTTATAATGTACACTAAAAATCTAATTAAAAAATATATTATAGAAATATTTTGAATATTTATTCGGATAAAATCGGATAATATCGGATCAGATACCTTTGAATAATATCATATATTGATGAATAATAGTTAAACTGTCGGATACGGATAAGTAATAGACAAACTATATTTTTATCTGTAAAAAAAAATTCGAATAGAGGTACGGATATGAATATCTCCAGATATAAATATGAATCGAATAATTTTTACTATTTTTCGGATTAAATTATAAATAAAATCGAATATTATCCCATCCGTTGACGCACCTAACTGGAGGAGAGGAGTGGAGAAAAGAACTTGAAAATTGGAAACCGACAAATTTAGGAGTGTCTTGATTGTTATGATGACTAGAACATTCGGTGCGAAATAACTTTGCCAAAAGGAAAAAGTTTTAGACTAATTGATGTCAGATATGCTTTAGTTTGGCAATCATGACTTAGATTGTAGAATTTAGACTCTTGCGGGTTCATTTGACATTTCTTAATTTCAAAAAGTAGGAATAGTCCGATAAATTAATTTTTCAAAAGAATTTTAAATTAAAAAAGTAGAGTAAAAAAATGCTAAATCGGTATATTAAATTATAGGTATATAGATTTAGTTATTGTAGAATAACAATTATTATTTAATTATATTATATTATATTATTATACAATTATTATTATATTATCATTACGGTTAATAATATTATGATTATTACTATTATTATTATTATATTATTATATTATGATTATTTTATTTTATTTTATTATCATTATCATCATCATTGTTAATATCATAATTATCAATATTTTAACTATTCTGATTAATAACCGTCAAATAATATTTTTATTCTTTCGAATAGTCAAAAATATCACTATTCTACCGCTCTAAAACTATCACTCTTCCAAAATTATTTCTTAATTTGTCAAACGGAACTTACAGTTTATACTATAGACTCATTATTGCTATTTTTATTAGAACTATTACTATTATAATTGATATTATTATTATTATCACTATTATCATTGCTATTAATACTATCTAATTGATTAATTTGAAGACTTCTGATTTGGTTTTATTTCTTGCCTATCCATTTTATTTGGGACTAATGATTTTTTTCGTTGATGTAAAATATGCAAATATGTGTCTTTGACTCTTTGGCACCTATGATATTAGTTCAAGTATGGTGATATTCAAGTCGTATATGTCCAATTTTAAAATGGATGAACCGTCTTGACATCTATGATGGAAATCTTACTAAAAGTTTCATTTGAGACGTTAACAGAAATCTAATATAATATTATGTTATTTGTAATTGTAAGTTCTTTGGAATAAAATAGCAATAAAAAAATACCAGATCGAAAGAACAGTTTCAAAATAAACTGATCAAAATCACTTAAATCAGAACAGATGGATAAATGCACCATATCCCACAGCATATGAAATATAGTGCCCGTTTTAAGAAAATGAGGGAATCCGAAAAATTCTGGAGAAACTAATTTATCATCAATAATCCTTGAATATTTATTTATATTATAGATGTTTGATGCATGTAAATCTAGAAGGTGATGGAGAAGTAAAGGTTACTTCTTTTCTTTATTTTGTAGCTAATCAAACGGGCCCATAGCGTAAAGTTCCGAGCCTGTTGGAGCCCGGCCCATTAACTAGTACAGAGTCAGAAACCGATGAAATCTTCTCTTAACTTCTCTTTTGGAGTTTTTATAATCTTAAGGGCTCCTGCACAAAATGTCTTGATATTTTATCACCAGTTTCAATTTTACGCGCGTGTCCCAAAAAAGAATAAAATTATAGAGAGTAGTTAGGGATAGACATTTCCACACTCATCTCCTTTTCACACCCCTCTCTAATGGCGACTTCGGCTGCTTTAACATCTCAATTGCCGAAGGTTTCTACCTTTCCGGGCTTTCCCTCTTCTTCTCTTCGTAAGTTCACAGTAACTGGGCTTATTTGCTTTAATTCGTTTGTGTTTCTTTTCCCCCCGAAATGAAAAAGATATTTCTCCAATCCTGTACAATCTCAATACAGTAAGTTACACCGTTTTGGATCGTATAAATATCTGATTTCTTTGCGCATCTCTTTTAGGTTGTAATGGCAGGACCGATCGGGTGCCGTTTTCAAAATTTTCCCCTGTAAAAAGAATTAATTCTGGGAGATGCGTTACTGTTTATGGTTTATTTGGTGGGAAGAAGGACAACGAGAATGGTGGTGATGGATCCTCAAAGGTTTGCTCTTATTTATTTAATTTTACAGAGATTAATAAAATAAATAACCTCTACACCTGTGTATTTTACTGGTCAGCAACAACTACAACAATGCCTTTAATCCCAAATAAATTGGGGTAGGCTAGAAATGCCAAAAGAATAGAGATCAAATATAAAAAATCTGTGTATTTTACTGGAATTTCAAAATAATAGTACAAAACTGAAATTTTATTGTGCATCATTGCATATTCAGAAACATCATGAGGATGTTCTATGAAAAAATAGCTTGGATAATTATGTATTAGATAGGTTTATTGGTGATAAGTTTTTCTTTTGTGGAGAAAAGGTTAGTTTTTTTTTTTTTTTGAGGGAAAAAAAAGGTTAGTTATTAGAATACTGGGTTATTAGAGTGTTCTTACTTCAACTTACACTGCTATTTTCCATAGGGCTACCTTTATTTTTCTCTGTGCCAAATATTCAATTTACAATGTTATTTTCTGCTGTATGCTTCGTAGCCTGGGTTCTTTGGAAACATGCAAAATTTGTATGAGACGGTCAAAAAGGCCCAACAGGTTGTTCAAGTTGAAGCTGTTCGAGTACAAAAGGAACTTGAAGAGTATGTAACAGATCTCTTGTTTCTTTGTTTTAATTTCATATGTACTGTAAACCCATCAATTATCATCATAAAACCTACACAATATCATCTGCAATGTAATCGAGGGAAATCTGGGTTTCTTATGAAGAAATTTGGGTTTTTCATGTTCTGTAGTTAGTGCGTGATTTACATGTTGATGTTTGCAGAAGGACAATTTGATAGATTTTTATCTACATTGATAACAACTAGCAAGAGTAAATAAATAGTGGTAATATTTGTTTAACATTCAATTTGTAGAGCTGAGTTTGATGGCTATTGTGAGGGCGAACTCATAAAGGTTCCTCAGACTTATACTTTTTTATGGATTTCACTTTTTCTAATCTATTTTTAGCAATTTGTCTATTACATGGTTTATTAATTAATGGTTTTAGGTAACACTCTCTGGAAATCAACAACCAATACATACTGAAATAACAGAAGCAGCAATGGAACTAGGTGCTGAAGTAAGTGATACTTGCTGTCTCACTTTATGAATGTACTATACTACAATAGAACTTACAATTTGGACTGCTTCACACTGCCCATTGTTACCTTCTGAATATCTTATTATGTTTGCTATTTCCGGTCCCAGTCTCTTTCTCAAACTTAAAAGTTAGTTCAGTGGCCTATATTAATACAGAGGTCATTTCATTTCATCTTATAACTTATTTGTATTGACCCTTTTCTGTGGTTTACAGAAAGTCTCCTTATTGCTTACTGAAGCCTACAAGGACGCACACCAAAAAAGCGTGCAGGTAAAACAATACTTTACTGGTACCATTTCTCACTTCAGTTGGACTGTATGGTTTAATCTGTTACACTATTGTATAGTACTATATATCCAGCATCCTATCTTTGCAATACAAATTAAGCCCAAATAGAATGACTTGACCGTTGTGCAACTCTAATTTCATTCTCAATTAGTAAATAGACCAACCGTTGTGAATGAGAAAGAGAAACCAATGTAATAACTGATCGAGGAGTATCATACCAACTCTTGATCGCCATACTATTATTGCAAAAAAAAACTTGAACAGATTAATATGGAGTTATTGCTGTAACCTGAGAGAGTTAACTTTTCTTTTGTTTCACATATTTATATGTGACGTAACCTTGACACAGGCAATGAAAGAGAGAATGAGCAATCTGGCACAGAGCTTGGGAATTCCTCAGGGTCTTGATCAAACCTTGAATAAGTGATTGTACTGATATTGAATCTATATATCTCCATTCCCCTCAATTTTGTAGTCGGTACTATTTGTAGTGCGCAAGAGTATTTTTTGAAGCTAATCTATCATTTCAAGTCCTTATTTTCTGTTCAAGTTGAATGATTGGTGCTATATTATCAGCCATACTGATTCTCAGTTTTCTCACAAAGGAAACTTCAAAAGGGAAAGTGGGAGAGCACTGAACTTTTTTTTTAAAAGAAAATTATTATAATTAGAATCAGGAAGAATTTACATCTTGTGCTAAACCGTACACAATAAACCAAATAGAAATCAGAAAACCATCACGCTCCCCAGCAGTACAGAATAGACCCCGATTTAATACCAGCCGCACATCAACAAGTAACGAATCATAAGACAGACGATCACCAATTAAAAGGTAACATGTCCTTTGCCAGAGGCAACCCCCTCCCCCTTCTAGGGGGGATGGATATATTCTGATTCTTTCTAGGGAACTCCTGAAGTGAAGGTGAGGAGACAATTTAAATAGAAGAGATTTTGCATATTTGTGATGGGAAAGTTAGAAAGTGCGCTCACTGTTATGGGAAATTGGCATGTAGTTGTGCATTTCAAACTCAATATTTCTATCGGAACTAGGAGTATGATCATCAGTCAATTGGCATTACCTTTTTTTTTCTGCTTGTACTGTCCTGTTCCTTTTTAGCTGGAGTATTGCTTCAATTGAGTGTAATTAAGGCCTAGTTGACGCATAGTAAACCTAATTGAATATTTGTTTCATAAACTTGAAGAAAGGATGTCGAGAAAAATAGCTATCTTACTTCGGTTGGGGTATTGCTCAAAGTCTTATCGTGTCAGATACTGTAATGATATTAAAAAAAATGTTTAATTAACCAATTTTTTGACATTACATTTGTTGATTGTCAGTTATGAAGCTACATTAAATTTTCAACATGTAATGTTGTTAGCTAGCATAATATACAATATAAAGATATTTAAAGATTCAAACCAGTCTAATAAACTCCAGGCTTTAGTTCCTACTCTGCTCTAAAAATGTCACATTGGCCATGTTCACCTCAAATAAGCTCGTTTATTGTATTTGTTTGTTCTCACGACACGACTGTAAAAAGGTAAATGAGAACTTGAAATTAAGATATCCATGATCAAGCAAATCTTAAGAACAAACAATTGTTTTAATTTTCTTATTACAACACGTTCAAACAAAATTTTGGTACAGAAGCTGCACCATTGTACTAGAAAACTAAAGATTAAGCTTAAGATCCCCTCTCTAAAGAAAAATAAAAAACTAAAAGTTCTCCAGGATTTAAAATTTATTTGAGAGATGGTTGGCCAGCAGAAAGTCGATCACTCCTAGCTTTGTTTGCCTTTTCCATGTAATCTTGGTGAGACTGATGTTTGGATCCTGTGTTTGTCAAATATGATAATGAAGATGTCAGGTACTAATTTTTAGGTTATATAACAAAAAAATAACCTACTTAGAACATTCAAACAAACAGATACGATACAAGGTTTTGATTGAATTCTGGCAAGGTCTTGTACTATTAAGTACCAGCCTACTGTGGTAATAAATACCACTGGTTTGATCACTTTGTTGCCGTTTCTATATTTTCTTTTTGTACTAGAATTCATTGCTGTTAATCACATAACTAAGGATAATGGATTGATTTGGCAGTTGATGTTATCTTTCTATTTTATTTAAGAAAACCCAAATAATCCCCACCCACTGGATACAAAGCTTAAAAAAAAAAAAAATTGGAGGTAAAGACTTGGTACAATATTTTACTAGAGATATAACAAGAAATGGATTTCATCAGTCGTTGAAGTTATGGTAAATGATTTTGTTTGAACATCTGGACTAGATTCTTCAAATAATTTGAGTGAATGAATCCACTCCCTGTTCATACCTTTATATAAATTAAGAAATAAATTGAACAACAAAATCTAGATGTTTCACCGGGTCAACTTAGCTTCAGTCCATTATTCACCCAACTGGTATATCAACATGTACATAACCTTAACTAATTATTCAACAGAGAGACACATATCACCAAGAACAGTTCAGTACAGTCCAATCTAGCACAGGCAAACTATCAAGTTCCAAACAGGTGTAGTTTGACATGCATGAGAAGGAAGCTTGAAAGCATACAGACAAACATACTCAGTATATTATCCAGATACTGGCTAACACAGAATTTGATTCAGAGAATAGACTCGATGTAAATAAAGAATTGATAAAGGCGAGCGACCAGAGAAAGAGACAAAACTATGTTCAACTTTGCTCGGATTCTAATCAAAATCCGAACAGGAGCGGGCGCGCCGGCGGGAACAGGGGTAGAGAGAAAGAGAGAGTACCTCGGTTCATGAAATACCACGGGACGGCGAAGATGGCGGAGATAATGGCGATTCCAGCGAAGACATGCTTAGGGTTTCCACTGTAAAAGTAATGGTCTATCTTTGCTCTGAACCCTCCTCCGCCTACTCGGCCGCCGCCGCTGGTGGTCTCTGGCCCCATTTCAATTATTGGTCTCAACCCCTCCACGCAATCGCACCTCTCTCTCTCTCTCTCTCTCTCTCTCTAACTCGATCTCGACCAGAGAGAGACCGGTTCCTCTAGTCAACGAAACGAACCCCATCCCCATATGATGTTACATGCTATTTCAAAATAGGGCTCTAATTGTGTTGTCAATTATGTGGTGAGTAATTCCTGCAAGGGCCCACACCACAGTCGGCCTTACTAGGCCAAGCGACAGGAAGGTCGATCAAAGACACACCAGTAGTCAGTAGAGAACAATCGCTAGTACTCTCTCCGATGGCTCTTACCTCCATTCTCCTCCGACGATCGCAAGGCCACCTACTCTGGCGCCCATTTCTTCGTCACTCGTCCTCTTATCCTCACAATTTCGCTCTCTTATCTTCCTACTCAACTTCTTCCTGTTCTATTCCCATCTCCAATTCACACGACGACCTCAGCGACTTCGAGCCCGAACCCATGGGGTTCATCAAACCCGATACTTCCGATCTACATTCCTTCATCCAGCTCCTCTCCACTGCGAAATCTCTGTCCTCTTCCCCGAAACAAGCTCTGTCTATGCTAAATAGTTCGTCAGCCGTACGATGCAGCAAGGAATTGGTGTGCAAGGCCATGTGGGAGGTGAGACGGGATTGGGAATTAGCTCTTTTCGCTTTCAGATGGGGCGAGGAATGCGTGGGGGATTACCCTTGGGCCTGGCATTTCATCATACAGGTTGTGTGCAAGAAGGAAAGGTTTGATTTGGCATGGATTTTGGTGCGAAGGATGTACAGAAACGGTATTCTCACTCAGCGAGCAGTGATTATCATTATGGAATGGTAATCTCTTATACTCTTTTTGTTTCAAAAAATTTTTTAGTTGGTACAATGCTTATCCATTACCTGGAACTATTTGTTCATTCTTAATGTCTAAGTGTCATAATTGCACAATTCACAGAATATAGTAAAATTAAAATAATTTTGAATTTTCCAGGTATGCTGCTGCTAATAAGGCAGAAAAGGCGATTAAAACATTTTATATGTTTGAGAGATTCAAATTAAATGCTGATATGGAAACCTTTCAATCACTTCTCCGTGCACTGTGCAAAAATAAAAACATAGAAGAGGCTGAAGAATTGCTTCTTACTAACCGAAAAGTATTTCCACTTAGTTCTGAAAATTTCAATATAATTCTTGATGGGTGGTGCAACATAATGCCCGATATAGTTGAGGCCAGGAGAGTTTGCAGGGAGATGTCAAATCACTGCATTAGCCTTGACAGTACTTCCTATTCGCACATGATCAGATGTTTTGCGAAAGAAGGAAATCTATTTGATTCTCTGAGGCTTTATGATGAAATGAAGAAAAGAGGGTGGACCCCAGCTCTTGAGGTGTACAATTCTTTGATTTATGTTCTGACAAAAGAAAACTGTTTGAAGGATGCTAAAAATATTTTTGAGAGAATTTGTGAGGCTGGTTTGGATCCAAATGTGGAAACATACAACTCTATGATACACGCTTTATGTGAAAGTCAAAAGTTTGAAGAGGCACACGCTTTAGTGGAGGAACTGACAGTCAAGGGCATAAAACCCAATTATGAAACCTTTCATCTGTTGATAAACCAAGATGATCCTAAAGAAATCTCAAAGGTTCTGAGAAAAATGGAAGAGAATGGATGTGGGCCTCATGGTTCTATATTTCTCCTTCTCCTGGAAAATTATTTTAGTTCTAATGAATCAGAAAAAGCAATGAAGTTATGGTATGAAATGAAGAAATATGAAATAAAACCTGACCGTTCACACTATATAGTACTGGTACAGGGGTTGGTGAAGTATGGCTGGGTTCAAAAGGCCTTAGTGTATTACAATGAGATGAGAAAAGAGGGTTACATGTCTGATCCTCGGCTTGATAAAACGTTTAAGACATTTTTATTGAATAACAAGGAGCTCTGGGAGAGAGGTGACAGAAATTTTGTTTCCTTGCCAGGGGGTTAAATCACAATTTCAGATCAAGGAGAGATGATGTGTATAGTGAAGATTTAGGTGAATATAATATGGCAACTTAACTGTTCTTTGACATCTGTAGAAGAAGTGTAGTCGAAAGCCATCTGATTTTTGAATTCTTTGCCCCGAAGTAGTTTTATTTGTTCCTTTCCTGTGACGTTTTGATGTCAAGAAAAATCTTATGAGTTTTTCTGTAAACAGAAAATTTTATGATATATTTACTGGCTGATATTTTTCATTATCTGTAAACATTTTAATTGCACACATGTTTTTGGTTTTTGCTTTTGACCAAATTCAAATTTAGGACAAGTGTAATTCACATTTGATTTTGTTTACAAGTTTGTTACTGAAACGGTTAACCTTTTTTTTGTGCGAGACTTAATGTCCCACTTTTAAAATCTGTTGAGGTTTGGTTACTCGAATGCTTACTCCTTATTAGTCTTATCTCTTATGTTTAAATTTTTGATAAATTAGAAATTTATAAGGAACTGCTACTGAACTCTAATTGGGCCTACATGCAGCTGCTAATTAGGCCCTTGGTATGTTGGAAACCCTGTTTCTTCTTCAACCTGAAGCGTTCCCTTGACTAAATCTGACCGTTGTTTGTCAGAAACCAAAAAGAATACAAAAGACCAATTCTGACCGTTACTTCCTGGCAGTCAACATTTGACCGTTTGTAAACATGCCAGGTTACTTCTTTTTTTTAGGGTAAAATGCCTGGTTACTAGAGAAACGTACCCATAATCCAAGGAACCTGTAAGTCTGACTCAAGAACGTTCTTCTCTAACGGCTAGTTTTCCCGTCTTAAATACCAAGCCCAGCCATTTTATCTACACAAGGCACTTGATATCTCTCATTTCAAAAACCAAATTCATGGCGTTCTCTTCTTCTCTCGGTGTGTCGTTGTTTATTCTTAGTGCTTGTCTCAGCGTCACCGTTGGACAAGCTAAAGAGTTTATTGTAGGAGGTAACACCAACGCATGGGCAGTGCCAGCATCCTCATCTTACACGCTCAACAAATGGGCCGAGGCTAATCGCTTTCAAGTCGGTGATTCTCTCGGTAATAAACTTTCTTTTCCTCTCTTTAAATTCTACATCCGCTTTAAAATTAGAAATGAGAAGCAAAACTATTCAGTCAACATATCCATCAATAAACACTTCATAATAACTTGATGATTCCACCGTTGATCAGACTCACAGTTACTCCAAAATTCAACAACTTGACAAGTTACTTGTACTTGAATAAGTTTACAAATTTTCTAAATTCACCAATTAAAATCCTTCATGCAGTGTGGAACTACAACACAGAGAAAGACTCAGTACTCCGTGTCACAAGAGATGCATATCTAACTTGCAACACAACAGACTCGATAGCATCATACAAAAACAGCTCTACAGTCGTGCCACTGAACCACTCCGGGGCATATTATTTCATCAGTGGTAACTCAGACAACTGCCTAAAGGGAGAGAAGGTGATTGTGGTGGTCATGTCAGAACGCCACTCATTGCAAAAATATTTGGCTCCTGCTCCAGCACCTGAGTCCATTACTGATTTCAGGGCTCCTGCTCTTGCTCCCATGACTGGTGCCCAGGATAGGGTTGTTATTAGAGGGGTGATGGGTTTAATGCTTGGTGTGGGATTGCTTGCTCTGCAATTCTGAGTTGAGTTAGATAGCATTTATAGAATTACAAATTTGTAATTTGACTGAGCTGTCCTCATAAATGAGAAAACTCCGTTGTCTACCTAGAATATCGTATTAGATAAATCAATAGGTTACTACTGGATAAATCAATAGTTAAAATCCAAAAAACTGGAGCATGTTAACAAAAAAGACGTATTAAATAAGTATAAAATTAATTTTCATGCTAGAATTGAAAGAGTACATTATCCGACAAACAATCAATTTAGAAAGAAAATGACTATGAAAGAAAGTAATAAAGAACATTACTGTAGATGATGCTATCTGAAAAGGTTGTCAAAGCCTCAACAGCAATACTGAATATTGGTCCATTGGATCACTTATAAAAATGATTACCTATAATAATTTGCACCTAAACCAAAAAACAGTATGATAAATAATTATGAAAAAGGGTACCTAAAAAAACTAAACTATAAAATATTTTGCAGTTGCTGCAAGAAATAATTAACAGAACATCATTTTAATGATGATAACATTAAAAGCACCCTGCAATTTTTTTTTATCTTATTTGGAGGTAGAAACCAAGATGAGGATGAAGATAATTTTTTTCATGCACCTTTAGAAAGAAAGGAGAAAAAGTGTACCTTGATTCATAGGAGTCACAAATTGAACTTTTCCTGGCTAGACTTTGCTTATGACACAAAAAGAGAAAAAAAATGTTTGTTTGATGCCAAACAATAATCAAAGACAAATGTAATGTATAACGAGTGGTAAACAAAATGCAGAGAAGAAAATGATAAGTTCATAAAAGAACTAAACACTGTAAAGGATACTTTTCTTCAGTTCTTCAAGGCAAAGTGCGTTCAATCCAGCATTACTGATAAGTTCACAAAATGCAGAGAAGAAAATGATAAGTTCATAAAAGAACTAAACACTGTAAAGGATACTTTTCTTCAGTTCTTCAAGGCAAAGTGCGTTCAATCCAGCATTACTGATACCGCGGATAAAACTTACATCTATGCTATAATCCATGTACAATTTTCAAAGCGGAGCATACATTTACTGATGCTCAATTAATATTATTAACAGAGCACATATAATTGATGAAGTGATCTAGTTAATGCAGTTATATTCAGTGCTGACAGAAGCTCATCAAATTTTCTATTTAATGCAGTTGCCACATCAACAAACTATGCACATTGGTAAAACTGCCATCATTGACCTAGTTGATATTGTTGAACCTGTTAAATCTCAATCTGACTCCTGGTGAGGATATAATAGATCTATTTGAAAAGTGGATATTTGATGAAACTAATATATCTGAAAAGTGGACACTGTTGATTTCTGATGTTATGGTTGAGGATCTCATTGATCAAGTCATGGGATCAGTTGATAACCTAACTGAGAGGACCCCACAGTGGTAACAGCACCAACATTGTTGATAAAATGGATGGCATTGATGTCCTTGCTTAAATGCATGTACAACACATGAACTTTGATTGGTTGATCCAGTTTGAAGTCAATATCATTGATCTAGTTGTTACAGTTAACCCGTAAAGATGGTCAGCATCATAGATAAAGTTGGCATTATTGGTCTAGTAAAAAATTGTCAAACCTGTTAAAATTGTAGTCCATTCAAAAAAGAAAATATAATATATCCAGTTCATAGTGTTGATTAATTTGTTACCAGCAAAAGGGAACAATACTGATTTAATGAAATAGTTGATAAGCAGACTTTCATTGATGTGTTATCTAATCCAGAGTTAATATCTTAATGAAATGGCTATTTTCATTAGAATTTTGTCGAAGTAGATGTTGTTGATCCTGTTGAAATCATGAACAAAATGAATATCATAATCCAAATTAATAATGCTTCCATTGACAAGATGAGTATTGTCAGTCCTGTTGATCTTCTCTATTGATGACATGGGTATCCCGATTTTGTTAATGAAGTGTTGAAGTAGATACATCAACTCAGTTGAGATTATAATGAAGTTCATAATTTATATCATCGTCATTGACGAAATGGTATCTTAGATCCTGGTAGCATTATTCATGAAATATATTCATTTGACCATTGATATATCATTGCTCCAGCTCATGTCGCCAACTACAAATGTACTTGTACATTTTCTTGATCATATATCACTGATCCACTTATGTCATTGATCAAATATCAGGCCATAGCTTAAGTTGACATCCTTCTTTTTTATATATCTATATAAGTACGTCAAGGAATAACTCCAAAAAGAAAGTACTAAAATATAAATGTATGAACAGAACTGTGCATAACAGTAAATAACTTTGTATGCAATGATATAATAATCAAAACAACAAAAATATTAGAACTGGTACAAAACCTTTTTTAGGGAATAGGAAGTCCAGAGTGTACAAATTTCCATGACTAAGAGCACCTATGCTTTCTTAGGGAATGTTGAGATGCCTTTTCTTATAGTTTCCTGCTGCTAACATGTCTCTGTCAAGTGCTTTTTTGTGCCATTGAGAAGACCTATTATGACGAACAATTAGCAAAACAGTAATCAACCTCTTTTCTTTTGTTCTCTTAAAGTACAGGATATCAATTTTTATAATTTTTCTTATGCATAAGAAAATGTAAAATGAATCTGTAAATTGTTTCACCCAATATTAAATTAAAAATGAACTAGAATAAGAGCTATGGATAAATTGTGAAGTTATTTCAATGCATTTTCCATTTTAAACTCTTCCAAAGTACACGTAGTAATACTTTCCGCCATTTCCTTTTTCAGGAGTTATAATTACAAGCCATGATTTGTTGCAATTTCTAACACCAAGAAAAAAAAATAAAACATAAGAATGATTCAAAAAAAAAACTCCATATATATTCTCGATGCATTTCATTTCCCATTTTCCCTATTTTTAATTGTTCAACAATTGGAGGCATTTTTTATTCTTAAATAGTATTCTGGATACAATACAAATGAAAGATATTTCATCACATGCTTTCTATTGGTTAAATTACAGATCTGCCGAACATAAGAAACATTTTGAGTACCATATCAATCAGACTGTCAATAATTGAAATGCTAGTTTAACTATAATAATGTCAGTTGGGACCAAATTGTGCTTTTGGCATCAAAAGGGTTTAAAAACATAGATAAACGTGAATCCATACTTTTCAAACTAATAATAATTTAATAAAGAACAAAAATAAGGGACCTTGTGCGTTCACATTACAAGTTGACCAAGACTTGTAGACATACTACTTTTGAGTTTTCTATAAGAGTGAAATTTTGTAAACAAAATTAAAATATATTCTCAGTATTTTAACCAAGACTTGCTCACATAAATTACAAGATGACCAAGACTTGCTAACATAGTTTTCCAGCTGTCCATGTCAGAAAAAAAATGTTTCATATTATACCCATTAATTTAACTTACATACAAGACCCAGTCCTTGTTTTTCCTTGATACCGAGGCAAAAGTTACAAACACAACCCTAAATTTCTAAGAATTCGTAAATGATCCAAATTAGATACCAAAGAAATGCTCTTAACTATTTATCTAAATTGTTTAGATGAAGTTTTTTCATATCCCTTCTACCTTATCAAACAAAATTTTTTATCATTTGTTTTTGTTCATCTGAGATTCTTATATTCACTATTTTTTCTTTCTAAAATTTTAAAACATTTTTGATATGAAAATTATGCAAAGGGTTAATATAAAATAAATAAAAACTTACATAATAACGAAAAAGGCAGAACCTCTTTGTCGTTATTGTTTAACCTTCTATTCAATTCAGGAGCTAGCACCGCAGGGCCCAATCAGGATCAAAAGTCCGTATCTTTAATTCCTGACATTTGCATCAGATATTTTCTTTCCGATAAATCGTAACAAAAAGAAATCGACATAATTAAGGTATTGATATTTCATTACGTTCTGGCAAATACTTTTCGTAGAAAATCAAGCACCTTTCTTGAATAATTCTTGATTTTACTCATCAGTTACAATAAAACAGGAAGAGGCTTGAATCTTTGAAAATAAAAGAATAACGGAAGTTTTAGCCCTGGTAACCAAATTTCAAGGAAAATAAAGTCAAAACCAAAAAAAAATACTAGCGCAAATAGGACATCAACCAAGAGAATTATGTAAAAAAATGACTGAATGAATTAGATATAAAGGGCTTAAATTTTAGAAATAAAATGAAAGGAAGGGTGCGATTTCAGTATTCAAGATAAAGATGGTTTCAAGAACATTACAACCATTCAAACCACGAAAAGAAGGGGTAATTATAAATTTATAATGCAAAACGATTGCTGAATAATAGAACGCTAACCATCATCTATTGCGCATATCTTGGAATCAGAAATACATAGCTACTGATCAAGTTTCGTTTCGTTTCCACCAGCAAGCGCACTTCTTCCACCCTAATTTCATCTTCTTCCCTTGAAACTTCGGTTTAAATTGAAAGAATAAAGCACGGGATTCGAGCTTTCTACGAAACAGAGAGGCAGGGAATGTGAAATGAGAGAAGAGTCCTCTCGATTCTTTTTAAATATTGGGAAAATGGAGAATAGAAGGAGAGTTGAGCCACATGGGGATTTAAAAGTATAATAAACAACAAATAACGTGGGACCCATATATCAGTTTCAACAATTCGTATCGAGCGATGAACAATTAGTAATAATTCGCTTTAGGCGCTCCACATCATCCGTAAACCAAAGACCATGCAGATTTAGTTTTCTGACCTCCGGGGCCTATCTATGAGTAGGTTGGGAAATTGAACTGAAGACCGGGTTTACGCGTTGCTTCAGCATCTGACCTCTTTCAGGGACTTTTTTTATCATTTACCCCTTCATTATTTTTTTTATTTTTTTTATTTCAGGCTTAATGATTGTTCAATGCTCAGTCAAGTCTTCGTCAACAAAATTGTATATTCTATAGAATGCAAAATTTCATATATCTCCCTCAAAAATCTCAAAGCCCTTCATATTATATGTCTCTCCATTAAAAATCTATAATATCATACTTATCCTTTAAAATTATGAACTCTCCAATTTGACTGATTAAGTAACTTCTCCATTATAATTAACTTTAATTTCGTTGCTTAAAAAAAGACAGATTGTAGTCTCATTCAGAATCCTTATTTCTATGAATGTGTATGGAATAATGCAGCTCTGCAAGAGAGTTATTTTTATATTTGTACAAATTTTCGGAAGACAGTCGTGATGTGCCCAATAATTTTACGAAAAAAAAAGACAGATTTCGGAACAAAAAATCAATTGTTGTTAAGATTATGGCGTTATTCTTTTTTTTTTAAATAGAGCCTTCATGAACTTCTGTATATACCGCTTGAGGAGGGATCAAATATGTGTGATCATTGATGTCCATTGTGTTTATTATTTATTTATACATAAATTCATAAATATGAACTGTTAGGTGTATTATGAATCATTTGAGAAATGCATGTATATAAAAGATAAGAAATTTGAATTTTATTTTAATAGCCTTCAAATGAAGAGGTTAAACAAAAAAATTTGATCCGGTGATTTTATCAATACTTGATGCATATATAAATAATATTAATTTAATTTAATTTTTTATTTACACAAAATAGCATGACATAAAAAATATTTCATTAGTTAGTATTGTTATTTAAAAAAATCAAATAATAATTATTTAATATTTAATGCTATAAACACCGACATCAATTATCTCCTCCATGTTACTTTTGTATATGTATTTAAAAACTTGAACTTACACGTAGGAAGTAGAGACGTATTGTCATATGTACTAGAACTGCATTTCATTATGACATTTATTTATCTACTAATACAGTTATTGAGCAGTTGACTTGACAACATACTACGTGTGACTTGTGACAGAAACAAAACAACTTCTATTCAAAAAAAAAGGAAAGAAAAAAAAAACTAGGCCCAGAGCGGATGGCTGACCAAGTCAAATTCTTGTATATGCAATATTAATACTTGTTATTATAGGCATATATATCTTCATATCTTATGGGTTGCTTGTTATTATAGGCATATATATCTTCATATCTTATGGGTTGCAGCCTGAATGCTTGATGCATGGTCGTATATGGACTTTAGGGATTCGGTCATCCAGATCAGACCTGATTTAAGAATATGGGGTGCCTGATTTCTTTTAAGGCCTGTTCGGTGGGTGGGTTCTAGGGAATGAGAATGAGAATTTACATTTACATTGAACTAAAAAGGTACTGTTTTGTGGGTAAAGAAAAATTCACTCTAAGTAACTTTTTTTGGGTTAATTTTCTAACAGGTAACTGAATTTTGATGTTTATTCATATTTGATCATTAAAGTTTTATTTATCCATTTATAATTACTAAACTTTGATGTTTATCTATATTTGATCACTCCATTTAGTTTTTTCACTCAAAAATAATTGAAAAACTAATGAAAAAGCAAATATAATTTTATTTTATTTATCTATTTTTCCTTCCAATTAATTTTGACAATAAATGTAATTTTATTTCAATTATTTTTGAGTGAAAAAACTAATTGGAGGGATCAAATATGGATAAACATCAAGTTCAATGACTAAAAATGAATAAATAACAGTTCAGTGATTAAATAAGAATAAAAATCAAATTTCAGTGATTTGTCAAAAAATTAATCCATTTTTTTCCCACAGAGACGGAAATAATCCGAACGGGTCATTAAATAGTATAGTGTCAGCGTCAAGATATATATTCAAGGGCGAAGGGAAAAGGGGACTGAGGGGTGTCAAGACCCCTCATGAAATAGCAAGTTATGTATGAAAAACATTAATGTTGTATGTTTCTATGTGAGAGATTATCAGATGTACGTTATCTCCTTTCTTTTGCCTCTGACACTTTCTTGGTTCATTCATGTCTCAAAGTGTAAGTTCTACTTTATGAATTTATTCATTTTTTGCAAGTATTTTTTAGGTCTAATCAATTAAGTTTGATGTTAACGAGGTTCATATATGATGTTCTCTGCTAGGTATTGCAATGGTACTGTTCAGAAATGAAGTACTACCAATCTGAGAAGATGCACTTGGTAATGTGGATATGTATGTGAATATTTGCTACTGAAAGCTTTTCTGCAGATGTTATTTATACTTACTTTTGTACAGATATATGGAGAAGTTTTTATTAGTAGTCATTTGCAAAATTGAAAAAAGCTTTGTATTTAAATTCTTTACATTTGATTGAATAGCAACGAACTTTGTAATTTTTGTACAGACAAATTTTAAGAAAAAAATTATACTTAGTATCGTACAATATTGGATTTTTTTTTCTTCTTCTTATTTGCCCGTAGGATATTGGATTTGTTGAGAAGTGAACTTCTATTGAAATATTGCAATCAAATGTGGTTTATTTTCGGGCCTAATTTTATTCATTCAAAAGGGCCGGACTTTTATGGACTGATAGCCCCTCATCAATTCCTTTTTCTTCTCTCTTCACTGTGTTCGAATTTGTATTCACTATCATATTTTCTATGACAGAGAAAATATAACACGTTTGTACATCCGTCGGATGAATTTAAATGGCTCAGATTAAATTCAGAAGGGATTTATTATTGAAGTTTGGAAGGAAAGAATTCACATCAACCATGGCAAACGCCAAAAAAGATTGGCAGCGCAATGCTGACACACAAAAGATGAGTCCTGAGGTGGAGCGCAAGTCGGTGTTAATTTGTTACTTGTTTTCAAAATAAAAATTAAAATCAGAAAAATCGGTAAATCAAAATAAATAATAAATAAATTACATAACAATGTACAAATTACATAATCAAATATGCTTAAATAATATAAATAATATTTAAATAGCAATATGAAATATGATAAACCTAAATATATGAATTAGTTGACGAGTTGTCGAACGAGCCAACTATAACTGTACATAAGTTAGAAAGTATATGAGTGAATTCAAATTTAACTCGAATCAAATTCAACTTAAATTATGACGAATTAAAATCTAAACGAATAAGTTACAAATTATAAGTTATTTGCCCAGACATATCATCAATAGTTTGCGCAATTCTAGCGGCCACTTTCCATGGAGAATTTAATGCACATCACTGTCAGCCAGTTCCGATCAAAAATTTTGACACTAAATGAGGTCAAAATCATTTAATTGACTCTTAAACTGTTTTGAAATTTCAACTGAATTGAAAGACTGTTTCGATAAAAATGCAAAATTGAATTATAGAGATAATTGTAAATTTTCAAGTAATTTTAGTGGTAATTAGGACAACAAAAGAGATAATTATTTGCATAAAATTATTGTTCAAAAAATAGATAAAAGACTGTTTGGTGTTTTTGCATTTTCAAATAGATGTTTTTCTTAGCTAACTAAATTAGTGTTCATTTAATCATTTTAATAAAAAAATTTTTTTTTAAGAATTTCGTCCTTAAGAAACTTTAACTAAGATGGAGTGCTAAAATATAATCCTTACGCAGTTGCGATCCAACTTTTCTGTGAAATTAATTTTCAGGGACTGAGTAAATATTTTCTTTATGTTTAATAAATATTTAATATAGATGTATATTGGCTGTCAAAATATTTTTTAAAAAAATATAGCCTCTCTTAGACTATATGCTGCACTATTTTTTTTAGATCCATTGATGTTAAAAAATACAAGAAAAAGGAAAAGGAAGTGTTTTAATTCTGCTTCCCTTATTTTTGTCATCTTGTTCGGTGGAATATTCACAAACTTCGTTAAGCAAACATTTGACGATGAAGGACAATTTTGATTCTCGTTTTATATTAAAAAAAAACGTTGTACGATAATATAAAATTTTTAGAATTATTTTGAGATCATCTCCTTGTATTTTGTAATGTTCTTTTTGGAATTTTAATCAACAACCTGAGCATACCTTGTCTTTTCTGAAATTAATTCAAAATCAACAAATAAATTCAGTGATTTTTGTATTTTTGTTATTAGTTTTTCCCACCGAAAGCGAACTTTTCAGTCCCCACGAAGTCTCAATCTTTCACGAGGCTATGAATATGATCCATGTTGAAAACTACAATTTGCATGTTGCATGTAGGAAATAGCTACAACAAATGAGACAAAAAACGAACAAAAGCCTATAGAATTATTAATTATAATAGAAATAATTAGAGCGATTGACGCCCCTCGCCGATTGTTTTTTTTTTATTTTAATAATTGATATATTTTTTATGTACTGAATTTTCAACTGTTGCGTAAAAAATTATCGTTCGAGATGCAAAACCATAAAGTAACTATTTGTTTCGTAAATTTAAAATATTCATGTTGTGATTACCGACGATCAACAAAATTTAAACAGTTACTTTACATGAAGATTCAAAAGAGAAGAAGACACGGCTGGATCCTGCATCTGAAGGGGACTTAAATTTTTGGGACATTGTAATTAAACTTATGAGATGTAATTTCTTTACTTAGCTTTGTCATTAATTTAAGAACGTCAATACATGTAATATATAATTTTTTTTTATGAAAATATATAATATTATTTTCATTTCAGTTACTTTTTATTTATGACATTGTAACGTGATTTAGGATATGCTTACAATGTGCGCTTATAAAATGTTGGACCGTTAATCAGATGATCTGAGATTCATACCAACCTACCAATTCAAATAATTCATATGTGAACCAGCTAACACAACAATTTTTTATTTGTTTTCATACACTTTTCCAGCTTATCGCCGTCAAAGATTGATTTTTTTCTCTCTCGTTTTTTTTTTTTCATTTCAATCTCGTGGGGACCAAATAAGAAATGGAAAAAAAAAACATTTTTCTTGTTATGTGAACGGTGGAAATTATCATTTTTTTCGTCAGATAGCTCTGGACGCATACAAAATACAAATACTAGTGCGATCCAGTGAATAATTCATTCAGGCTACTGTTCAAAAGCAGCAGGGTGACATTGTTCGGGTTAAATTTAAATTATTTTTTATTTAAATTTTAATTAATTTTTTTTATCTCATCCAATCTGAAAAAAATTATTAATTATTTTATATATTTTAAGTGATTAAATGCTAATTATTTTTTATTAATATATATAAGCATAATTAGTACCCGAATCAAATTGTGACGAATCAAAAAAATCTTAATCTGATTCATTATTCTTAAATCATTTTAGATTGAATCGGATGACTTTTAGGTCAGGTCAATTATTAAATTCCCATTTAACTAAAGGAATTACCTTTGATGGTCAATTCTCTTTTTTTTCTTTTTTCTTTCGGAGGTGGGGAGGTTCAAAGTCCTTTGAATCAAAAATTGAGTTCAAAGACTTTGAGAGTCGTTGATTTTGCATCGAAATTCGTAATAATTATTGAAAGTATGAATTTTGAATATAAATTTTATTAAAAGTATGAATCTCAATGTAAAATCAACGGCTCTCAAAAATTTTGAACCCAATTTTTAATTCTTAAGACTTTGAACCTCTCCACCTCCTTTTCATCCTACTTTCTGACACAAATTTTAGCGATAAAGTCGGATACACATAGGTAAGTATAAAATTAGTACACACTACGTAATATTAAGTCACCTCCTAAAAGGAAATGTCAAACGCAACAGGTCCTTGAAATAGAAAAGAAACTAATTTCTATATTTTTTTTATCTCTGTCAAATAATTGCTGTGACTGTGAGTCATATAATTAGACTATCTAACCCATACTGGTCCATGGTGAAATGCACTAAAGATTATCTCTTTCTTCACGAAATGAAAAGAAGCCCGAGAAGTCTATATCCTAGATAAATTTTCTATGGCCAAACCATAATATTTTACTATTAATTTATTATGCTAAGATTCTGTTTCAGTGTCTAAAGCTAAAATCGGTCCCAATTTTAATTAAAAGTAGCGTATAAAATTCCTTCCTTATTATGCGGTCAATTCACCTTTCTAATATTGACTACTAATAAATTATAAACAGTACACAATATGACAGATACAGAGATTTTTTTTTTCATAATTGTGATATCCAATAAATTGTTATGAAAATAAATAATGAAATAATAAGGATGATCATCTGGTTTAGATTAGTTGTGTTTAAAAAATTGTAAACAATAATTTGAAAATAGTTTTGGACACAGATTAAGTGTAAACTGAATTGTTATTTTTTTTTAAAAACAATTTTATGGGTGATTGAACGATTATCAAATTAAATTGAATTAGTATACAACATGAGTAAATTACAACCAAATATTTTAATTTATGTTTTTTGTTTTCATAACTGTTTGATTGGTGATCAAAATTCTCAAAAAAAAAAAACTTATTATCAATATGTCAGGAAAAAAACTTATTTCTCATGAGTCATGTATAACTAATTTTGCTATAATTTTGCGACAATATATCTCGCATCGCAGTTCGGAAAAAGTAGTTTGATTTTAAGTAGTTAAAATCATGTGCAAATTTTCTCTTTGAGTAAAAAATAATCTTACGGGCCCCATCCAAAAGTAGTTATTTTCGTTTTATAAAAAGGAAGTGTCATAATTAATAGGCTTTATGAAAGCTGAGGGATGTGCATAAAGTGTCTCGCTTTCTTGAACAACAATTCATGACATTTTTAAGATGCGTATCAATGCAACATATATTATCAATCAAATTCAATGTTTTCTTAAATTTCCTGTAGATAGATGTCTGCAAGATTTTCAATAAGGATCATGAAATCAGATTTATATACAATACATGCATTATATATATATATATATATATTTTTCTCAGCAGATGTTTGCTTCGAAACAACAACCAATGATTATTAAAATGTACAAAATATTGGCCTATTCCATCCGGAATTTTTTACCATTATTCTTTTCTCTTAGCTGAGGATTTGTCTTCTAGTATTTAACTCCGTGCTTTGACAATTGCATATTTGTCAGCTTTTTTAAATTTTTTATTAGGTATAACTTCCATATCTGAAAAATCGCCTATCGCCGAATTGAAATCAAATTCAAACAAAGTCATTTTCAAGGTCATAAAGATGACACTATATTAATAATAATTTGACCACCTATATGCGTTGGGTCATTATCTCAAGTACTTCAATCGTATACATATCTACAAAGTCAACTGTTGGAAAACTATTGATCCTATAAAATTAAATTGAATAGCACTCAAAGGCTGATGACTCCGCACCACAACAATTTATTTTTATGTGTGCAAAATTTAGTGAAGGATAAGAGGCAATCATTGTCTTGGTATGGATATTTCTGTCATTAACATAAATCCTTTCAAAATAATAAGCAAACTGTACGATGGTTAACTATTTCACATGCCTGAGCACATGCAAAATAGTATTGTAAAATGACAAATTAGTCATATAATTATCGATTCAAGATATACAATTCACACCTTGAAAAAGGTCTAGAAGCAGCAAAACTTGCAATTTCAGATCACATCGCCATGCATGCAAGTTCTATTAGGAAGCTTCTCTCTCTTCTTTCAATTAAGAACAAAATAGCCTTTACATTTACAAAGTTACTTGCCACTTGAACTAGTTTGATTCATATAACAAACTTGATACAGAGATGCTAAAAGAAATTACTTCATCAGTCTAAGATGAAAAGTATGGATAAACAATCATATCTCATTCCAATTGCGAACAAGAAATGACTTTATATACAAAATTGAACATAATCTAACAATTGCACTAATCTCATTTGGCCACCACCAAACCTCAATCACAGAGTTAAGAACCATCAAAATGAAAGAAAAAAGAATAACTTACTCAGCATCTGACAAAACCTTTCTCCTTGCTCGATTAAACCCGCTGGTGCAAGGTGAAGGGGAGAACTCGAAGGGTAAATCAGGAATCTCCATCTCTCCTCTCAAAATCTTCACAATCTCGCTACTATCCGGTCTCAACTCGGGCATCTTTTGCAAACACAACAAGGCCAAGTTAATACAAAGACTAGCTTGATCCTTGTCAAATGATCCATTTAATCTCTCATCCATTAATTCCAAAATATCTCCGCTCCGAGCCAATTGTCGACACCAAGAGACAAGGTTCGCTTTCTCTAGCTTAACGGGTGACGACAGCACATGCAATGGCCTCCGACCTGATAATACCACCAGAATCAACACACCATAGCTATAGATATCAGTTTTCTCGAATAAATTGGTTGTAAACCCATATTCTGGTGCGACATAGCATACTGTCCCTCTTATGCTGGTGGTAGTGCTCAGTTCACGGCTAAATAAATCACCACTAAACATGTCACTATTAATAGATCGGCTTCTCTTCTTCTTCCATGCCTTTCTGAGACTCATATCAGAATAATTTCCTTCTTTTTGAGCGTCGGTACCAGTACCAGTACCACGGGAACTAATAGACCGGAGCCATTTGAACCCTTTCTTTTCAGGATTGACCCCTTTATTACTCATCTCTGCGAAGTACTCTTCTTTCCACCATTCGCGCACTTTTCGATCTTTTCTCTCATTTGAAGTAGTATTATCTTTCTTTCTCTTTTTCATTCTTTCAGGGCTTTTATCAATTGAAAAGGTGGTGCCATCATCTGCTTGGCTTGAGCTCGCCTGTTCAAAGCACTTCTCTGGTTCAGGTTCAGGTTCTGTCGGGGTTCTCTGCCCATTATCCCAATCAGGATCCGGGTTCTTATCTGAGTCTATTTGGCTACCAATCCACTCCGCTACATAGTCCTTAGAATCCAACTCGCCGCTTCCCTCTTGCTTCCACCACCAATCCTTTCCCCATTGCCCATTTTTGTTCTCTCCTTGCATCATCAATGGAGGTGAAGAATTGATCATCTCCTCTGTTTCACCAGAAACAGGCTCTTTCCTCTTCATACCATAATTGTGTGCCTCCAATTCACACAAGGCTGCCTCCTCTCTTCCAATTTCCCCACTGGGCATCTCTCCTGCTACAAACTCTCTTGCCACGAGCTCTTGGCTTGGACCAAGTTCTTGGCTCAACGGGAAGTTGTAATCGGTTGCATTATTCTCATCTTTTAATCGAGATAAACCAAAGTCAGATAGTTTTGCGCGAAAATCCGACGTAAGGAGCACATTGCTGGGTTTGAGATCCCCATGTATGACAGGTGGGTCACACTCGAAGTGTAAAAATGCTAGTGCCCGTGCCACGTCTAGTAGGACAGAGAACCGCTTGGACCAGTCGAGAACGGGCGAGGAGTCTGTAGAGGCATTGAAGAGAAGAGACTGGAGAGATCCATTGGGCATGTACTCGAAGGCTAAGAGAAGAGGGCGAGAAGGGGAGGTAGGAAGAGAGTATCCGACCAGAGACACGATGAACTGGGAGGAAGGAAGAGAAGAAAGGAGGTGAAATTCATGGAGCGAAGGAGGAACGGGAGGTAAGAGTTTCACGGCTAGTGGAGGGGAGGAAGGGGAAGGGAAGAGCGCGAGGTAAACAGAGGAGGAAGAGCCGCGGCCGAGGGAGCGGGAGGGGTTGAAGGAGAGAGTGGCACGGCGAAGGAGAGAGAAAGGGAGAGGGCAAGGAGAGGAGGAAGGGGAAGGGAGAACAGGGGAGAGGAGAGGAAGGGTTCTCCGGCGGCGGCGACGAAAGATGGTGACGCAGACATAGAGTAGAAGGGAAAGGAGGAAGAGGAGGACGGAGGAGAGAATGATCAAAAGGAGATGGTGGCGGCGGTGGAGGAAGGAGAGGTGGGGAGGTGGAGGAGAGGGGGAGGGAAGGGAGAGGAGGCGACGCGATGGCATGGAAACAAGGTGAAGAGAAGTAAAGTGAGAAGAGGAGAAGTTACACACTTACACGAGAGGTGGTGGTGGAATGCTATTTGGCAGCAGGGAGGGATGATAGGTGGAGCCGTGGAGCATGAGACTTTACACTTGATTGAGTGTGGAGCGGAAAAAGGAAAAAAGAGAGGGGAATGGAATGGAATGGGAACGAATCGAGGAGAGATGCTATTTTGACTGTTTTCTTATTTGAGGGATTATCTCACGCGTCAGAATCGGATCATTTGCATCAAACTTGGGATCGAGCCTCATCAAGGTATGATCTAAACCGTTGGATTTACCATACCGCCAGCGATGGAATCGGAATTATTTAATTGCAATTGTTTTTGCTTCGTTGGATTAAATGGGCCTAGAGGCCCTATACGGATATGATCCAGTTATCCAGGTGGCAAGGTTGTTACGGATAATAAATAAATAAATAATCCACCTCAATTTCTCTCCCTCTTTTTTTTAGTTGAATATAAAGATTAAGCGTATCCTTATCGGAAGAAAAACAGAATATTCAAAAATTGAAAAAAAAAACAGAGACAGATTAATTATTTTTTGGTGATATGAATTCTTTTTATGACTGATGAATGATATAAATTTAGAATATAGGTAGACCTATTAATTGAAGAAGAAATAATGGGCATGCATGATGCATTTAAAACAATTTAATTTTGGGTGTACTGGGTACGTAGATCCTTTATTCTGCGTTGAAAATTTGGAACAAACAACTGGACCTCTTAGCCTATGAGCCTATAGCATAATAAAGATGTCTTTGTTGTCACTTAATAATTTGAAGATTGCTTGTATAAGTTGATGTTAATTTAATGTCATTCTTTTTCGCTTTTATTTCTTTTCTGATTGCAGAGAGGGGCCAAAATGTTGGGACGGCTTCCAAACTAAACCCATCCTTGTCCTTGACAGGTACTTTATTTGTAAATGTGAGCAAATAATAAATATATGTATTTTATCTATATTCAATATTCAATGATGGATTTAGGAGAGAGAGAGGCTGCAGCATCTCAAAGTAATAGTTGTCTTGTCCAGAAATAATGCAATGCAACTTCTCCCACGAAGAAAAAACAAATATCATGATGAAGTTGTATGATTTCTTGCAACGAATCTTCTAGTAATAGTTGTGTGGATTTTATTAAAGAATGTCAGACAAATTCAACTAACTGCTTTGCATTAAGAACTAATCCTGATATATAGAGTTCAGAATGTAATATCAATATGTACAAGTGAAGAAAGAAGAATCCAAGTATCCAACAGAGCTGAAGTGACCGCGACAGCAAGGATGGGTCCCGTCTCACTCTCGCTTTTCTTTCTTTTCTCCTGTTTCTTTGTTGAATGCATCAGTCCATTCCTATAATCCATTCTATAGATACTGGTTCACTTTGTTCAGAATCAGAGATGAGATGGAAAGAGAATGAACAATTAAGCCCCAAAATATCCTTTTCATTTTTCAGTACCACCTGCCAAGCCATGATCCATTGATCCAAGTTTTCTTCAGTCCAGTCGGAACAAGCAAGGATGGATTCCCATGTTTCTTTTTTTCTTTCTTTTTTGATGAATGCACCATATTTCTTTACCTAAGAACTAAGAAGGATGGATTCCTTACATACTGTTTTTCAAGTTATATCAGATCAATTTGTCCGATTCTCGATTTTTATTTTCTAAAGGACTATAATAATAATTATTTATTTGTACCATCTAGTAACTTAAGTAGTAGTTGATTAGGATGATTTTAGATATTACGAATTCAAATCCTCATCAACACAAAAGAAAATATAGACCTACCTTTACTCAAAAAAAAAAAAACAATTGCTAGTTTTACATAATGTAACCTATCTAAAATTGTCAAAGATCTTGTATCATTAGGGCTGTCAATGGGTAAGATACGATACGGATGGACGTATTTTCATATCCATATCTATTAAAAATTTCTTTATTCATATTCTAACCACACCCATTAAAATTTTCATTATCCATACCCTACCCTTACCCATTAAAAAATTCGGGTAACGAACGTATAACGGTAGATAACGGATAAAAATAAAAATAATTCAATGAAAAAATTATATGATTTAGACAAATAAATAGCATTAAATAAATATACTAATAAAGTGCAATAATAATTAATAGTTTAGATATAACAAAAATCATATAATTTTTTAATGTCAATTGTCATAAAAAGCATGTACTAATTACTATATATATATTTATATAATTTAACTATATATATATTTATTAAAAATATAAAATAATTATATTTATATATATTTAGCTATATGTATATGTATGTATATATATATAATTTATCTAACGGATAACGAAAACCTCTTACCCATATTCATATCTAATAAGTTAACGAAATTTTTTTCTTACTTATACCTATACCCGATAACCTAATGAAAATAAAACTTACCCATACACGTCTTATCGGGTACAATACGGATCAGATAAATGACAAAAAAGTGCCATTAACAGTCATATATATCATGTTTCAATTCCAAATTTTAATAATATAATTAGGAAAAAAATTATTAATTAGACGTCTCCCCGTGCCGGGTACGGTCTTACTTCTCGATAAGGAAAAAAAATTAGGAAAAAACATTATCCTTCAAATTGCCCCGGTTCCTCTCAACTATTTCACATATGTCAGAAGAAATTATTCAGAATAATTACACTTTAATATGTTTTACATATATAATTATAAAAAAAATGATGTAGAAACGGGACAACGGACAATAAGCGATTTCTTTTCAACATCTCTAATCTCTATGATTTTGAATTGAGCTTCATTTCTAGCCTACTCTAATTTATTTGAGATTAAAGACTTTGTTATTGTTGTTGTTAATTTTCCTTTATAATTTGTATCTCCATTGTACCTTTTTAAATTTTAATAACTCAAAATTTAGAACTAAAATATCAAAATAAATTTGTCAGATGTGATCTATATTTAGGGGTGTCAATGGGTCGGGTCGGGTCGGGTCACATTATTTTATTATTATTTTTTATCCAACCCGATTAAATTCGGGTCAAAAAACATTGACCCATACCCGACTCGACGGGTCATGGGTCAACCCGACCCGTATAAAATAATTAAATATTTATTAATTAGTTTTATATAATTTTAAATAATAAAATATTAATTAATTTATAATTAATCTTAATTAGTGTATATTTAAGATTTAATTAGTACTACATCACAAAATTACTTCAAAAAACATAATTAATCGGGTCAGGTCGGGTTGACCCGAATCCGACCCGACCTGATTCGGATAAAAAAAATTAAACCCATACCCGACCCATTTATTTTCGGGTCATGTCGGGTCGGGTTCGGATCGGGTCGGGTCAATAATCGATACCCCTATCTATTTTATATTTTTTTTACACATAAAAATATTCATTTTTTTAATTCTATTTTATATGAATCAATAAGTTAAAAAATTAACGTACAAAAATTATTAATATTACTGATTTGTTTTACAAACTCTATTTAAATATTGCAAATTTTAGTTTATGCATTAGTAAATTGATATAGATCAAATCTATTTTTTTTTATTTTGAAATTTTAGTCTCAAAATTTGAGCAAATGTAAAAAGTGAAGGCAATATAAAGGAAAAAACATAGAGATAGTTGAACTATCTATTTCTTTTATGTGTAAACATATTTTATTTGAGGTTTCATCGGGAAATGGCTGTTATTCAAAATAGTTGATCTAATAAAAAAAGAGCACGTGCATATGCATGCCCTTATAAAAAAAATCTTTTTGAGGAAACCCTTATAAAAAATAAAAAAAATAGCATGTCTCTCACTTAAATTGGCAAAATTGGAGAGGTGAAATTCGCATGAACACGAACGGTACCGATATCTAATCTTTCTACCAAAATTAGAGTGACATAATTTGATCCGACCCGAAAAACTCATCCGATTTTTCCGAATCCGACTCCGATCCGATTTAATTATTTTTAAAAAATCAAAATTGATTTGATCCGATTTAAATCCGACTTAACTCATTCCGATTTGAGATCAAATGACTTTCAATTCAATTAAAATCTATTAAACATCTGAAAAAAAATACAACATATAAATTGATTCGATTCTGACCTTAAACTGATTCAAACCGATATGATTTCTTTTAAAAAATCAAATTGATCTGTTCCATTTGATTTAAATTTTGAACTCAACCCGTCCGATTATCAGCTCTAACCAAAACTATGAATGTCAACAAGTGTGAAGCCTCATAGTGGCCGACAAAATACACTTTCATCAAGTTCTTGGACTGCTCTATCTGACAGTCAATAAAGAATGCACGGTTTTTGTTACCGTCTTTTACTGGCCAGTTGAAAGTTTGAAAGTAACCCATCTTTCTTTCTTTCTTTTATCCTTTTTATACTGATAAGCCACCTCAATAGTCCCTTCTGAGTTCTGACTCCAACAATTGGAATTTACTTTTACTTTTTTGAAATGGAATCGTTATGTATATCTAGTATTATCAAAATAACATTTATTATAAATTTATAATTGTGTACATAAAAATTCAAATATAACCTTCGAATTTTTTTTTGTCGATATTACACTCATCATGTAATAGTTTTTTTTTGCAAGTAATAGTAAAATGCATTCCAGTAAAGTACCACGACATGAAAAGCAAAAACCCAGCTCATAAGACGTGTCTAATATGTATGATTTTTTTTTCTTTTTCTGCCATTTGTTTTTTTTTTTGCAAAGCTGATCATTGACTGTTGAATTCCCTTTTTCTTTAATCCACCTTGCAACGGTTATTTGCTTAAACAAGGTGGTGCAACAATTGGTCACAATGCTCGATTTCATATATTTTTAAATTAATCATAATAAATTTTTTGCATAAAATTACAACTCATTCGACTATTCGTTTGGGCTTAGTGGGTTGAGAACTTTTCATGTCTGTATTAAAAAAGCTCGGGTTTGTGATTTAATTTGAAACAAATTCAAGCTCAATTTAATCTGTTTTGATTTAAATAAGATAATTAAATAAGCTGAGTTTAAGTTAGTTGACTTGGTTTAGTTTAAATAATAATAATTTATATATTTTTCTCATCAAATTCTATCACACCATTTTAACGGCTTAGCGTCTTTTACTCGATTGTGACTCGATTTGTACATCTGACTCGATAATTTTCTATCAGTCCACTCATTAATACAATAAATGTCATTGAAAATATAATTTCTTAATATATCAATTTTGTATGAACTCTTGTACCAAATTTGCAGATGTTTAACATTATAATTTGTACATGTATCAAATCTAAATATCAAACCTAACTAACACATATACATTAGCTCACAGGCTAACTCAAAACATGACGAGCTAAACTTAAACTAGATCTTTCAGCTCGTAACGTTTTACGTTAGCTCACAGGCTAACTCAAAACATGACGAACTAAACTTAAACTAGATCTTTCAGCTCGTAACGTTTTACAAGCTCAGCTCAAATCAGCTCATATTTTTATAAATAGAGTTTGAACTTAACTCACTCAAACTCGACTTCTTTACGGCCCTAACTTTCTATACAGCGAGAGCAATGACATGCATGTACACGCCTGTTTTATGATGGTACAAATAGCAATAAACTACAGCAATGCAAAAAAGGGTGGAAAAATGTCGTTTATTACTCTCCGGGCAAGGTAAGACGTCGTAATATAGTGATGGTCACAATTTTGTAACTGAACTGTCATACAAATATTGACTTTCTTATACAAGAAATACACCAACTTTCCAATGAAGCGTGACGAGAACTATTAATGAAAGAAAGAGAACATAAACAATATATGGCTGGTATACATGAATCCTTAATCTCTAAACTGCCACAAAATGTCTCTCACGGCCATCAAAGGAACATAGAACGAACCAAACTATCAATTAAATTGATTATCTACCTAACAAAAAACACATACCGCATTTTCATATTAAGGTGCAATTATTCCATGATCTTCTTTAAATCTCTTTTAATCAATCTTCACAGAAGAGTAGATTAGCCTTGTGAAAAGGAAGCAAGCATAGAAACCGATGGTGCCGGTCAATACGAAGAAAGAATATGATGCGATAAGCATGTAACCGAAATACAAAATTGCTGAAACAAACTTGGTGATCTCCAGCTTTGTGAAGAAATAGAAGGTTGCATAGAGAAATAGATATAGAGCCGAGGATCCAGATGTTAGGTATGACCGCCACCACCACAAGTAATCCTCGCTGCAGAGCTGGAAGTAGCACAAAACTATAGAGATCTCGGCACAGGTCACAATGAGTATAATAAACACCAGGAAGAGGAACCCGAAAATGTAGTAGAATTGGTGCAGCCAGATTGAGGTCAGGATGAAGAATAGTTCAATGAATACAGCACCAAAAGGTAAGATACCACCAATTAGGATGGAGAATAACGGGTTCATGTACCAGGCCTGCTCAGGTATCTGTCTTGGGATTTTATTCGTCTTCACTGGGTCTTCCAATGCTGGCTTCTTAAACCCGAGGTAACTCCCAACAAATACAAGGGGGACCGAGATGCCGAACCAGAGGAAAACAAGGGCAAACATGGTAGTGAAAGGGACTGCACCAGATGATTTCTCTCCCCAGATAATTGCATTCAACACAAAGAAAATTGCAAAAACTACTCCAGGGAAGGTGAATGCAGTTTTTAGAGTGATTTTCTTCCAGTCGGAGCCTTTGAATGATTTGTAAAGGCGGGCTGAGGCATAGCCAGCTAAAAGTCCCATGAAAACCCATAAGAGGACCATGGCAGTCATGAGACCACCCCTGTTCGATGGGGACAGGAAACCCAAAACAGCGAAAATCATAGTTACCTGGTTAGGTCAAGAAACAAAAAAAAAAAAGATTTTAGAATAACCTCTAGGACCAACTGGTTTGTTCACATGGCACATTAGAGCACCAACCAACTAAAATGAGAGGGACACTCCAAAAATTCATTTATAGGAGATTATGGCAAAGATTCTAAGGTTCTAGCTTTACAAATTTGCAAAATGCCTCACATGATGGAACTACAAGTAGAATTATGTTGTTGTACAGATTAATACATAAAAACAACATTAATTAAAAAAAAACATGGTATTTTTTATGTACATCAATACAAGTCTAATTATTTGTATTGGGAAAAGGATGATCAAGCTACTTAATGGTACTCATTTGCGTTATTGAAATAACTCCTAGTCTCTTTACTAAATTTATTAATATGTTACAGGCTTTATACTGCTGTACACTTGCTTTGGAATTTCTCCAAGCATTAAAAACTTTTGTTGCGAATTCTGATGAAATTCTGAGGCATAAAGAATAAAAATGCTCATTTGCATGATTTTTAAAGTGTAAGCCTATAATTCAACAAAACAGTTAATAGGTTACATTACCAAGAGCATGCCAAAGAACTGGACGCCGGTGCCGGCATAGACACAAAGCCAGTCGGAGTGAACAGGGGGGCGGAATACATCGCCATGGACAAGTTTCCACCCAGTCTCCTCCTGGGCCTCCTCTTGGGTCTCAAGCTCATTGTACTTAGAGATGTCGCGGTAGAGGGTGCGCAGCATGATCATGGCAACCATACCCGAGAGGAAAAGCACAATCATCAGTGAGTTCACAATTGAGAACCAGTGGATCTGGTCATCTGTCATGAGGAGGTAGGTGTCCCATCTGGATGCCCACTTGATATCACTTTCCTGAAAAAAAAAATGAATAAATCTGAATGCCTGCTAATTCCTGATTCTCATGTAATAATTATCTTTACCAAAACAATCCTGTGGCATGAAACATCAAGCTCTGCATGCCCAGTAAATTAAGTTGAACTATATAGAAGAATATTGTATGTCTAACTTTTGAGAATCATCATTTTATTGGGTAGTTTTATGCATGCGGAACTTAAAAGAAATGCCATCTTCATTGTCCAATGCTAAATGACATGCTTTTGGGAAAGTCAAGTGTTCATTGTTGGACTTATACAACTTTTTTTTTTTCATTTTTCTGCAAACATAGAGCTTCCTACTGGATTGTGCATGAACTAGCAACATATAAGCAATATGAACATAACACTGAAGACAACTGTACCCAAATTAATAAGAACAACACATAATTTATCAACAAAATAGAAAAAAAGTAATTTCAAACTAGAGTGAAATTATCATAATCTTAGTAGTAAACCATGGTCATACCAGAAAATCAACGTCATATGTGAATATAATTTCCTTGTTAACATCCACCTCCTGGGGTGAATCTGAACTGGTGATCAATCGTTTAGAATGGGGGTCACATGTTGTCAGACGGGTCTTCTCGCCATCCCATTGTGCTTCATATTCATGCTTAACACTGCATCATGGAATTGAACAAGCATTAAGAACTACAGGCAGTATGCTTCTCCCAGTGGTAGTAGCTGAGTTACAGACATGAAAAATAACAGTATACCTGAATGGCTTAACCTCAAACCCAACAATTCTCATAAGGTCCTTTTGCTCATCCCTGTGATACTTAACTAGAAATGAAAGATGGTTGTGGATGAAGTACTTCTCCTCCTTGCTCTGTTTTGAAAAGGTAAAAAAAAAAATTAACAAATAGTAATAATATGCTTGAAAGTTCTTGACTGGAAATATTTTTTCTAATTCTTTCATTGCATAAAGAAAAAACTTACTCCTGAGTATTGACCTTTCACGCCGACATGGAAGCCATGTTGGTACATGGGTGCAGTATCCTGATCAAGCCTTTTAATTGGTACTACCAGTGGTAGGTTGTCAAGAATCCTATGTTAAAACTGCAGTTAATCATAACAGGCCCAATAATTGTGCATCTTATTGACATGTAAAAAAAATGTATTAGCTTTATGCTTTTAGTACAGAATGACCATTATTTATAGCTTGTTAAAACTATAGAAATGTGTAAAAAACAGATTTGATATGATTAAGCCCTTTTTCAGAATTATAGCCACAAGTCATACATGTTCACACGGTATTCATCCTCAATTTTCTCCTTAAGCTCCTTAGCTTCTTTCTCCCCCAGTGTAACCTTGCACACAATTTGGCACATCTTTGGCTCTCGCATTTCAAACTACAAAGAAGTATAGCAAACAATTAACGAGTGTTGATTTTTTTTTTTTCATTTTTCATTTGTTTATTTCTGGCTTGGCCCTCTGAGACATTTTAACTGAACAATTTGAAGGCAATCTAGCAAAGTCATGAGCCATAACTAGATAGAGAATTAATTGAAGCAAAAAAGGTTAAATTTTAGCTTTCATTACCCTCAAGCACTGGAGGAAAAGCTTACCACATAAGGAGAATTCTCAATGCGATCACCACGCAGCACCTCACCAAGGTTTTCAGCACTGTCGACTATGACATCCGGCTTACAGTAAGGAAGTGAGTAGTAGGAATAAGGAAGTTGTGTCTTTATAGATGTAAGCTTGTTGACCTTCACCGGGAGTGGGTCTCTCTGGAATAACAAAAAAAAAGATGCTAAATGTTGAACAATAATCAAACTCAATTGACTCCTTAAAAAGTTCACATATGCACTAGTGTCTGAGTAAACTTATTAGATGAAGGCGGTAGAGATTATTTTGTTTGACTTTTCATCAGTTGACATCTGTGCTACACACATGTATATCTAATGAATATCTCAATTCCCAAGTGTATTCTTAATACAAGCTAGTGTATCTCTAATAAATACCTCCAACTCCCATGCCTT
Source organism: Schoenoplectus tabernaemontani (assembly GCA_037127355.1). Lineage (NCBI taxonomy): Eukaryota > Viridiplantae > Streptophyta > Magnoliopsida > Poales > Cyperaceae > Schoenoplectus > Schoenoplectus tabernaemontani. The sequence goes on along the minus strand of CM073755.1, from coordinate 20,264,625 downwards.
CTTGCTTTACATATATGGTGTTATGACTGTTGAATATAACATTGGGTCAAAGACAGTTTTCGCGTCAGATCTGATCGCCTCTTACTTAAATATCTTGCAAATTTAGTGCACAGAGTTGACAAAAATAAAGATCCCAGAAAATAATATTTTGAAAAGAAACTAAAAGATGTAGAAAATTGGTGAGAGGAAAAACTCAATTAGAAGCATTATCAAATATTGCATGCTTTGCTATAATAGCCAGCAAGACACAATGAACTGCCAGATTATATGCATGAATTTGGTGAACGAAACAGGATGGTTGATCAAAAGAAGGATAAAGTGATTGCTGAGAAGTTTCCACAAAAAAAGGCCACAGTAGCATTAAAATATTACAGTGGAGTGGAAGTAAATACTAGATATAAAAAAACTGAGCTACCTGGAATACATTGATGAAATGTTACAGAAAGATTTAACCACATAATCCAAACCTTTGATACATTGTCCTAAGATAGCCAGATCTAAAGCTGAAAAACAGTCAGCAACATCCATTCCCATCGCAAACCCGTATAAATTCACAAAGAAACTAATGAGAAAGATAAAACCAACTTAGATCTAACAAATGCAGACTCACATCAAACAACATTGAGCTCAAACGAGAAAAAAAAAATAATACCTTTTGGAAATCAGCTGGGGCGACGCCAGGGAGGTAGAATGCATGCGACAGTGAAGCCATGAGAGAGAAACAAAGGAGCGCCAGGGCTATCCATGGCGACTTGGTGGCGATCGCCATGGGATCTGGGGTAAGTTATCGGAGATCTGAGATTTGGTATCGGGATCTACGAGCAAAGATAGAGAGAGAGAAAGAGGGACCTAACTCTTAACTGGGATTAAAATAAATAGTCTATGAAGGTTTCAACTTTCAAAGTAATTCCGATCGGTCTCAACTCACGAGTCATAACCCGGTTGGTGCGGGAGGTCAAAGCTCACACTCTCTCTCGTTCAAGGGACGGGGAGGGAGAGGGAGGGTGACCGGAGCTTTTATTTTTATTTTGGGTTTATTGACTGGATCGGTGAACCCGTGGTCATAACTCTGTGGACTGAAGAAAAGAGTTGGTTTTGAGTTTGGTCCCCTTGTAGTAATACATTTTGTTTAGAGCTGGTAAAAAAATTTGTGGCTAATAGCTCGCTCCTAATTTATTTGTAATCGATTTATAATTAGTTCGTTTGTAAATAGATAAGTTATTAGTGAGGTGGTTCTTTAAATTTATTAAGTTAATTAGCTGAATTTGAGCTTGGATAAACTCAAGTTTGTTAGACTCGTTTGTTAGACTCGTTTTACTCGATAAACTATTAATAATTATTATTTATATTTTTTATTATGAATTTTTAGTATAGTAAGTAGTTTATTATATGATATGTACTTAAATTATTATATCAAATTTGTGTGAAATATTTTTAGTTATTTTAATAATTTTTAGATAAATTTTGATATAAATTATCATAAAAAAATATTATTAACTGTTAATGAGTCTTAATGAGCCAGCTCGATTATTTATGATAAAGTTTTTGGCTCGAAAATAATTAGTGAGCCAACTGGGCTCAACTCATTAAGCTCGGCTCGGCTCGGCTCGTTTATAGCTCTAATCTCGTCAGATTTAAATTATGTAAAAAACATATAAAAAATAATATATATCAAAGTTTATGAGAATTCTATTTAATTAAAAAAAAATTGTTTGGTCCTAATTTTTTTTTAATTTTAATAATTTTCTAATTAAAAATTTCTCCATCAATTATTTAACTTTGAGTATCTATTAGAAACTCATTTTACTGATTATTTATTTAGAGCATCAACTAACTTTAATAAATTAATATTAATATTAATTAAAAAACTAAAATTTCCTCCTAATTCCCTTCTTTTTCATTTTTATCTATTATCACGAGCGACCAATTGCTTTTTGTTTCATTGACTGTATCGTAAACTCAAAACTCTCTCCTCTGAAACTGATTGTATCATAAATCATCTTCTTCCACTTACTACTTTGCCTTTATGAAATTATTTTTGTGTAGTACTCAGCGGAAGACAAAATACTCACAAGATTAAGATTTAACATGAGACTTAGTACAAAATATGAATCAACTATCAATTCGAGCTGTTGACTAGATTGGTGAACTCGTGATCATGATTTGTTCTGAAGTAGGGTTGTAATTGGCTCACTTAATTTAACGAGTCAAAATTATTGATTTAATATTGACTCTTTAAGTTAATGAGCGAGCTGAACTGATTTATTATTTAATAATTAATAATAATTTATATACATATTTTATATCAAAATTAAAAAAAATAACAAAAATAAATGATAATAAAGTTTTATACATAGTTCATATAATTTTATTTATATTAAATTATAACTTATTAATACACTAAAAATCATAATAAAATAATATAAATAACAAATATGAGTAATCTAACGAACTTAGTAAATTTAGCTAGCTGAGTCAAATTTAATCCAAACTCGACTTATTAACTTAACGAGTGAATCAAATACAAATCGATCCGAGTGATTCACAACTCATGAACAATCCATGAATATGAGTTTTTATGACAGCTCTAGGACACTGAAGAAAAGAATTAATTTGAGTTCGATCCTCTAAAAAAAATTAACTTCAATAATTAACTGCGTCGGTCTGAAATAAAAGTAACAGAACTTCACGGCAAAGGAAAGTTAATATAAAATTATATAAATATACATCGAGGTTCGGTTGGTTTCCTCTCACGACTCGTCACTCGTGAGAGTTCGCGAGATTTTACTTCTCAATTTTATATTGAAAATTTAATATAAAAAAGAGGGAGTTGTAACTTGTAACATCCAGCATAGGTACTGACCCAGCAAGTAGAACATTTAAATATTCTGATTGTTCCCAATGTTACACAAAGAAAGAGACGTAGCTTTTTACTTGTTAAAAGAGGAAGATAAACGCTCGTGTTATATGGCGTAGAATTGAAGCATCGACCTGTTAGGTTGATTGGGCCAGGAAGGATCCGAACAATGGTGTGGTGGCCTGTCATTTCTTAATTTGCGCCCGTTAACATGTCACCTCATTTGGATCCGATTGGATTGGCCCCATTCTGACCCACCATCTGAAAATAATTCTATTTCCTCTCATCAAGTAGTAACAACAGAACCATGAAGTAACACTAAATACACTCGCATTTTTCACTTTAATGCTTAGGAACTAAGAGCAAACTTATAGCTGAATTAAATTAAGCAAACAAAGAACTTAACTGAAGAATGTCAGAAAAGACAAAAGAGCTTTGTAAATTTAGATCTTAGAGAAACACTTTATCCTCCCCTCCACCACACAATTCAAATCCTAACATCCCAATACAAAAACCGCACCCAAAATTCCATTCCTCATCACCATCTCCATCAATGGCCACTCTTCCCCATCTCCACTCCTTCTCCTCTCTCTCTCCTTCTTCCTTCCCTCCACCCAAATCCCCTTTGCATCCCTTCATAACCATGCCACCCCCCTCGGCCTCACCGTTCACCGTCTCAGCCAAGAAAAAGAACCCATGGCTTGACCCATTCGAACCCGTCGAGGACCCCGACATGGAACTCAATACTCCTTTCCCCGATGGTAAGCAATTGGAGGACCCTCGACCGCCCGATAGCCCGGAAAATCCATATGGCTTTCTTAAGTTCCCACAAGGATACAATGTAGAGTTGGATTCGCTAGCCTCATATGTACGCGGTGACGTGAGGCGGTGTTGTTGCTTGATCTCAGGCGGAGTGTATGAAAATTTGCTGTATTTTCCTGTGATACAACTTATCAAGAACCGATACCCCGGTGTTTTGATTGATGTTATCACATCTGCTAGGGGGAAGCAGACTTATGAAATAAATAAAAATGTGAGGTTCGCCAATGCTTACGATCTCGAAGAAAGTTTCCCGGTGCCGGCTGAGTATACTGATATGATTGGAGTGCTTAAGGTTGGTCTGTGAAGATTTATCAGAATTATGTTATTTCCACAAGTGTTATACATGTTTCTTATTCTGATTTGAGTACAGTTTTACAGATTAAAATATTATAGAACTTGATCCATCATATTTCATTTAATCCACTGAATTAATCAGATAGTTTGTAAATATTCGAATCTGATGTTGGAAATTTATTCACCTCCTTATTTGAAATATAGATATAAAATAGAGAGAATTCATCTTTTGATCTGTGAACTTCCACAAAATAATTAAATTAGTCCTTAAATCCTGTTCCTTCAAGCTGATCCAAAAAGTTCAATTGTACCAAGTTGAACTTTAAACTTTTAAACAAAAATACCAAATTGGCCCTTAAATTTCTTTAGAAAAGCCCAATTGGTCCTTAAACTTCAAGGTGCACCAAATAAATCCTTAAACATTTAATACAATAACTAATTCGGCCAATAAACTTTATAATAAAACTAACTAGTCCTTAAGTTTTTATTTTAATATTATATTATTATTTTTAAAATAAAAAATACTAAGTTTTTAAAGGACTGATTAGAAATTTATTAACCATTACAAATAAAACATCCCACAAGCCAAATTATTTTTTTCAATTATGTTGTAATTTGGTCTATGAGATGTTTTCCTTGTAATGATTAATGAATTTTAAATAGTTCATATCATGTAATAATAGGTACTTTAACAACTTACTATTTTTATTTCTATTTAAATAAAATATATTTATTTTCATTCTATTTAAACTTAGAAAACAGAAAAATAAAATAATGTTAAATAAAAAACGTCAGGGCAAGATTTTCTTTTTTTGAAAGTTCAAGGGCCAAATTATTTTTTATTAATAGTTGAAGGATTTATTTGATGTACTCTAAAGTTTAAGAATCTATTTATGTTTTCTGAAGAAGTTTAAGGAACAATTTGGTGTCTTTTAAAATATTTAAGGATCAACTTGTTGCAATTGAAAGTATGATTTGGTTTCCAATTGGCTTCTTACATGGCTTTTTACTACCTTAATAGACAGTCATAACCTTTCTTATTTTCTTTATGCGTGGTAACAGAATAGGTACTATGACCTCATGCTATCAACCAAGCTAGCGGGGTTTGGTCATGCGGCATTTATGTTCATGACATCAGCACGAGACAAGGTTAGTTATGTGTATCCAGATGTGAACCGGGTAGGTTCTGGATTGTTCCTGTCAGAGATTTTCATACCGCCAAGCTCAAACCTTTCTGATGGTGGGTTCCACATGTAAGATTTTTCTTTAATCAGCATTGAACATGTTTTCTTAACCCCCAGAATTGCATTCAACATCTACATGTCAAACTTTTGTGTCAGCACTTACAAATGCTTGGATTTCAAGCATTTTGTTTACTTTCTATTTATTCGATTGTTTATGTTGAATCAACACATTTAACCATATGTGCTTCCTATTATTGGAATGTCAGCTTTTTAAGCATATATGCTTCCTTTTATCTATTTTTCCTCTTTTTAATAGTTTTGATAGTATAGTAAATCCTGAATTCCTGATACAAACTTTCAGAAATGTTACTTAAATGGGAGCTAAGCAAACTTTGATTAGTAAAAATTATGATCTTTTTGAAAGCAAATGGCCTCAAGTCAAGGGCTAAAATTTCCATCTATAGAAACAAACGCAATAAAATTCTGAATTTTATAAAGATAAAAATTCCCTAGGCAATTAACTTTGATCTTCTTCCAACTCTGAAGCCTCCATTTATCTCGTTGAACTTTGAAAAGGTACGACCAGATGATAGAATGGCTGGCGAGGCCCCAAAAAAATATACCACAAGAGCCTGTGCCACCACTTAAGGTTTCCATTTCTAAAAAGCTCAGAGCTCATGTGGCAGAGAAGTATATGAAAGCAGGTGCACAGAAAGGAAAATATGTTGTCATTCATGGAATTCAATCTGATTCAGCTGCTTCAATGCAATCTAGAGGAGATACAGACAGCTTGTTGCCAATACAAATCTGGGCAGAAATAGTTAAGGATATCAGGTTACATTTGCTTAAAGCTTCAAGCATTTTCATTTTTAAGTGACGACAAACACCCCAATTTATTTGGGAGTAAAGGCTTTGTTGTTGTTGTTGTGTCAAACACCTGATAAGCCCATCTTTTGTTATTTACCAGGCTGTGCCAGACCAGTAATGCTTATAGCTTAGAGCATTTGTGTTCTGATCATACCAGCATAGATTGATTACATGGCAGTTTTGCTATTGTGTACTTGATAACTTGACCTTATTGTTACAAAAACAGTGATGTAAAGCCAATAATTGTGATTCCACATGAGAGAGAAAGAGAAGATTTAGAGGAACTAGTTGGAGATGCTGCTGCTATTCTTTTCATGACCACTCCTGGCAAGGTTTTTACTTCAAATCTCTAATTACTTCTTGTAAACATAATAAATTAAAAATTGCAAACAAAAATGCATTTCTTATTGAATATGTTATCTCATTTATTAGCTTGCTGCTTTGATCGATGATTCGGCCGGTGTCATATGCACCAATACTGTCGCTGTTCAGCTTGCACTCACGCGAGATAAACCATGGTAAGATCATTTTTTGTTCTTTGCTTAAGTGATCCTACCATAACCACTGAGCCGGGCTTAGGGGCGGATGCAGAATTTCGGTCGGGGGAAATTATCGGATTGTAATAGCTTATCGGGTTCAAATTCATTAACTAATCGGGTTTTAAATAAAAATAATAATAATTTAATATATATTCTTATCTAATAAAAACCATCAAAATAATATCATTTTATATATTAAAAATAACAACAAAATAAAACATAAAGTGATAAATAATCAAGTTGATGATGAAAGTTTTCCTCTACGGAACTTTATATTTTGAAATCTTTGTATAATTATTTTATTATGCACAATATTAAATATTTTTTCTCAATAAACGTAATCAAACAATTTAGAGGGTAAAAAATATTCCAGGGAGGAGCATATTACCGAAAATATTATCTAAAAACACTATTTTTCAAAATTCAAGGGAGGACAGCTCCCCCCGGATTATGCTGAATCCGCCCCTCGCCTGGCTCAAACCCAACCTAGTATAATTTGTGACATGTTCCAAAGTTTAATTTTAGGTCACTATGTATAAAATGTCATTCTTCCTAATCATCATCATTATTTTTTATTTGTTTTGATAGTGTGGCCATGTTTTCGTCTGAAGAGAAGGCCAAGGTATTTGTGCCAAATGTAGAAGTAAAAAATTGCACTGTGATTGCATCCAAAACTGGAAAACTAATAGACATAGATGTTGAGGCAGCAAAGAGTGCGGTAAAATTACTTGGAAAAACAGCCGTTTTTGCATGAAGAAAAGTTCGTTTGTGCCGTTTTCTTTCAGAAAATGTACATATATACACTCTTGTTTTATAATTTGATGTTGTAAATTCTTTGCAAAAAGTATACCCTCAATGTAATACTTGATAACAACAATGAAAGATCAGCAAAAACCTCAACTACAAACTCTTTAACTTCGAGTGATATAAAGGTATGGATTCTACAGCAGTTTTTTAGTCGGATGGATTTATCCAAATTGCAGTTTACCGAAATAAAAAAACTCATCATTATTTATCAGAAATAAACAATAGAACAGAAATACACAACTACTACAACAAATGTACAATGGAAAAAATACACCATACCTCATAAAATTAAAACCAAAATTAAATGCATAGCAGATACTTGCCAAAATTAGGAAAAAAGAAAAAGACAAATGAAAATTATGCACCCCTATGAAGAAGTTTCAACATGACGTACAGTACGGGGAAGCAAAAACTCGGCACAGATGGGAAAATGTGAAGATGGATAGAAGCCGTCTATATTGTTATTTATTACTTCACAGACTGCCGGAACTAATGAGCGGCCTCGAAAAAGGATCCAGTCGACATGTAGATCTTGGGTTTGCCGGTCCCAGCAGAGGCACAAAGCCCGAAAAATTAGTTTGATAAATTCCATGGCACCTTGTTTGTCACCTGAAAGATGTTCAACCAGTATATTATAATCCGTGCATACTTAGGAATTAACTATTTAATGTGCCATAACTTCTGTTCTTATTCCTTATGATTATCTAATTGGATCTGTGCAACTAACTAGGAGCTTAACACAAAAGAGGTCCTTAAAAGCTGAACCGTTCACCTTTAAATCCATGATAAGTCCGTATTAAGGATACATTTTTCCGCGTACGAGCATTTGGCCATGCATCCCTCATGTCTCCAACAACTCCATGCTCTCTGTATATAATAGAGAAAAAGAATAAAAAATAAAACCAATCAGAGAGACCATACATTATATTTGGACCGGCAATGTTCTATTTCTTGCAACCAAAATATTTATATTGTAATTTTTCAGTCTCTTGTCTGGATCACACTTTAAAGTAACCATGTCCATACCATACAGAAATGGCCATGGAGAGCAATTGGACTCATATACTCAGCACCACAATTTTCACAGTTCATTATAATCAATACAGCACTTGGAAGCATTAATAATTTAACCCTTGCCATATTAGGCTTGCTAAGCAAAAAGGAAGTTCCTCTTGCAGAATTAAGACACAATAATAGTATTTTTTTTAATACTAAATTAAGAAAGCTTTCATGTGTTTTTCCTCCAAAACACCTCAAACAATTATATACCCACGGCCCCACATAACACAAAATCTGTACAGTATACAGACCTGATGTATACTGTTGAATAACCTTGGCTAATACCCTAAAAGTATCATGCCATGAACAGCAGGTCTGATTATTAAATTAAGAGAAAAAATCTGATTTTGGTCCCTGAACTATTGGCTCTTAAACCTTTTTTTGGTTCAATTAGCCCCTTGAACCAATTTGGTTCATCTTGGTCCCTATGTTACACAATCGTTTTTTCTGCTGTTAAAAGAAAGTTCAGTGATCTATTTGAACCAAAGCCAATAGTTCAGTGATCTATTTGAACCAATTTGGTTCATCTTGGTCCCTATGTTACACAATCGTTTTTTCTGCTGTTAAAAGAAAGTTCAGTGATCTATTTGAACCAAAGCCAAAAGTTCAGGGATCAAAATCAGACTTTTCTCTTAAATTAAAGGGCCTACATGGTGGCAGCCTACCATCTATCTACATATAAGTTCCCATTATTGTGTTTTCAATTCTTTATATATACCAAATAAAACACACAAAAATAATATAATCCTTTCCACACCAAGGTAGTGAATATGTGGTCATTAATGGAGCCACAAAAGGTACTACAAGAATTGAGGCTCCTTTTGTCCCTAATCTGTCCTTTTGAAGGAAGGACCAAAGTAAAGATATGAAACTTTTTAAAAAATATATTAATAGCACTAGAAATGAGCTTTTTAAAAGGTATATTAAATAGTGGGATGTGGCTACGAAGTTACGTTTTCCTTTTTAAAAGGTACAATGGTACAACTCAACATATCTTGACCTACATAGTTCTGGTTTTTGAATTGGTAAAAACATGATAAAAGAAAGATAAAAACAAAACATACCTTGACCTACCGAGCAAGAAACGACCGGTCATGGACTCCTTCTGTGTGTTGAACCCACCACAATATACAACTGGCAGATTTGGTGGAAGAGATGCAATGTGCTGCCACGTAAGCAAGGCACTGCGCCTCCGGGCCTTTGGGCTGCACTCATCCAAGTTTGTGTTCACAATTTGAAAGCTAAATCCTGGTGGTTCTACTCTCTTTAATTGAAATGTGTGTAATTTATGTCAAAGAAACAGTGAATCACTAAATGGGTCCACTAAACCAAGAATTGCTGCAAACCAAAAACCAGTACAATACTGAGCCAGCATCTCTTATATCTATTAACATTCTTGTTTAGGTACCAACACTGCATGACCATTTAGGTCCCAAAACTTCCAAATTTTTTGTTTTGGTCTATATAATTTATTCTATACCACAATTTAGACCATGGCTCGCTGAAATCACACTGAGTCAGAAATAAAAGGAAGCTAGTAATAGCGGTCTCGGTGTTCTTATCAAAAGATATCTAATAAGAATCGTTCATTCTAGGTGGGAAGTTAACTAGCAATCCATCCATACTATAAAATGAAAAATAATGTTAAAGACCGAAATGCTGCAAATTAGAAGGTTCAGTACGCAGAAAACCAGGAAATTTCCATACCCTTACACCTCTAAGGACCATTGGATCACCTCATTTCCAATTTAATTCAGTATATATTGCTCCAGGAGCATTGCTCACACCTACAAACACATGTAAACAACACACCGAACCCCTCTACTCTTTATATTATATGCACTGTTGAAACCCGAACCCCCCCCCCAAAAAAAAAATCCCTTTAAATAATTTACAAATAAAACAAAATTAGTTTAGGTACCTTTACATAAATTAAGGAGTGGGAAACAATATTTACATATATTAACAAATATACTTCATATTTCTTGTTTCACACTGATACCGGCAATAATTTGACATTTTGAAGTCAGGCAAATGAAATTGCCCACTTTAACATACAGTATCATCATATGACCAGCATGTTTTTGTCGTGCTACATACTATTGACACAATCTATTTTTTTTTATAATAATTAAAGCAGAACGTTTATTTTGATATTCTGTGATATCGTGCTTAGAAAATTGGCAAACACTCAAAAGTTAACAATGCATCATTCCAATAAAATTATAAATTTTGGCTAATTAAATGACTACTTTATTTTTACTGGCCTGCTAAAAGAGAAAAAAGAACAAAGCCAAAACTGAAAGGATATAGCCCATGTGGCAATACATGGTACCGTTGCCCCCCATGAAATACTTCCAGGTACTGAAGGAGATTCAGATAACCAAAATGTACCGCCTTCCAGAAGCTCCACCTTTTTCAAATAATCAATAATATATCAGAAAGGCAGAAATATTTTATAAGAAAATAAATAAATAAAAACTAGTACCTTTTCCTTCTCATAAAAGATGGTACAGTACTCATCAGAGGTATCTTGTGATCCTTTCCTTGAAATTCCAAATTGTTCATAACCTAAATATTTATCACCAATGAATTCAGTGCCAATTTCAATGACTGAAAAGTCATTGATCAGGACTTAATGACCAAAATAATCATATAAACTAGTGAATTGGTATCAATCAAATCTGCAATTAACATGATAAATTGAAAATTCGAAACAACTAATCAATTGTGTCCCCTGATCGATGTACATCCAATGTCAAATGCTAAATAATAGATAATAGAGAGGAATGCAAGAAGAAGTGTGGTATACCAGGCAAACACTGCTGCAGATAGTCAAGCTGCCACTTCAACCCTGCAATAAATCAACAACAACACTCAATAAAATCAAAATGCAAAAAATAAGGAGACGAGATTACAAGAGACAAGGGAGAGACCTTGTTGCGTGCAGAGTATCGTAGGAGAGTAATTGGTGATGACACTGATGCAGATCTCCTTGCGTCGATCCCAGCCGTTGGGGCTGTCTCTCGCTTGATCCCCTTCGTGTAGGTTGAGGCTCATAACTGTAATCGATACACCCGATACACTCATCTCTCTCTTTACCTCCTCTCTCTTTGATGCGTCGGAGTGAGGCGAGGCGAGGCTCCCTCTCAGTCAAGTCACTCTCTCCGATCTGCACGGTGTAGAAATGTCGGACTGACAAGGGAAAGGTCCGAACGCTGGATTTAATTAATTTGTTTTTAATTTGATCATTTCTTTTCTTTCCCTCTTATATTTATCAATTCCTGGAACGTACAATGTACCTGTTCAAGTTGCGTAAATTTTTGAAATTTCCGGGTTTGTTGTGACATCCATAGAGTTAGATAATTTTTATAACCATTGTGGATCTATTCGAAAATTTTGAAATCTTGATACTTAAATTATTTATATTCAATCTCGTTCAGGAAAGAATTTAAAAAGTATAGAGATATGTAGCCAGTTGCTGGATATTTTAAAATATCGGTTGATAATTCGGAACAATTATTGTGATTCAAATTAAGTTTCTACATCAAGTGATATAAAATTACAACGGTTCAATATTAATAATTATTTATACATCATCAGTTCAAAACAATACTTAGATTAAATGAAATTAAACATTATCTCATCTATAATATACATACTTATATATTTATTTTAGATTTACTATTTAGTTTATTTAATTTTATAAATTATTACAAAAAATATCAAAATAATTCAGTGTTGTAAAAATCGGCCGTTTTGGCCGTCTAGTCGGCCGAATAGTCGGTGACGGCGGCCAAACCGTCACGAATAGCTAATCGATCAATTTTTTTTCGTTAATCGTTATGCTACAATATATTTTTTTAATTCAGCAGTTTGTTTTTAATTTAATGAGTGTTATGTTAATGTAAATATACAACTCATTATACTCATCTCTCTCGAGAAAATAACAGAACTACTATTGTATGTTTTTCTTCTTCGAATCAATCGCTCTGATCTCTATTTTTTATTTTTTTTTAAAGACATGTGATATCCTCCTTCGTTTACTTCTCAAAATCAAACTAAAAAATAAATAGATGATTAGATCATCCAAATCTCAAAAAAATTATAAGATCTAAGTTATTTAATTCCGTTTCTCTAATAATAACATCATAACTTTAGAAACCAAAACATCTAAAAATGTTATTAAATTATGTATAATTTTTTTGTAAAATTAATTATTAATATAATAAAATATAAAAAAGATAAAGTTTGCACCATATATGTAGTATTTTGGTCCGGTTGTAAGTAACATATGTATTGAGTGTATTAGATGTATTAAAGTAATGAACTATGAAATATCATATTATGAGTTTATGACTTTTAAATCCTTTACCATATATAATGTTCAATGACTACAATCGTTAATATAATATTATGAATGGATAATATATATTGGATATAAATAAATATATATATAATAATATTATTAAATCATCCATAAAATTTTGTTTAATTGACCGCATAACGATTAATCGCTTGGCGTACCCATCCATCATCAAGCGCATACCGTTTTTTACAACATTAAAATAATCATTATAAAACGATGGATTTCCTTAAATAAGAGTTTAGTATGTGTCACAACTTATGACGGGTGCTAAAATAAAAAAACATTGGCTTGCATCTTTCTGTTCTTATGTGTCGCTTGTATTTTTTTGCGTTTGATGCTGGTCAAAATTACTTCTTTAACATCCATCTGGGTTCAAAAAAATAATTCTTTTCACAGAATTTGTGTATCTCAATATGTTCGTGTTCTGAAATCAAACAAATTTTGTATTCAAATGTGTAAAGTACAATATTTCCTTGACAAGCATTCCGTACAATGATAAACCATAATAGAGAAATTTGTCTTTAGGGATTACCAACTCTAATTTACCAACTATTGCGTGACAATTTTTTCGGTATAATGTTTCATTGCTTAGACAAAAAGGAATGGAAATATTACAAAGCTTATTATTAAATGTTAAGCGACAAACTCGTACTTTGATCCCCATTTATTATCGGTGGAATATCGTCTCCAACACCACAAAATATTGATACAATTATAATAATGTATATATATATATATATATATATATTTAAGATAAAATAGGGAGCGCCTGCCGTTTTTCGTTGTTATTTTGTTTCGGAAAACAATTGATTTGTCACCAAAAAGGGGCTGATTACAATCTCCATTGGATTTGTCATTAAAAGCTTACTTACATTGCCCGCAAGCTATACAACATGATACGGATACAAATATGTGACACGACACAATCATGTATATTTCAAAACTACATATACGATACGGTTTTAGACATCAAACTAAAGTCAAATCAAATCAAACTAAAATAAAACCAAACTAAAACCGAATTGAGATGACTCAAACTCGAGCCGAGATTGAACTCTAGATGAACTCAATTATTATTATTTTTATATAACTATAACTAATTAGGGTTTAAATAACTAATATTTTATCCATTTTATAATAAATTTTGAAAAATAACTAATACTTTCACATTGTCATACATAATTATAAGTTATAAGTATAAATAAGTATATTTTTTATTTTTTTTGGATTGTATTGATTAATTTATCTTATCTTACTAATTTTATAACTAAAATATATTAAAATAATTAATATCAAGCTATTTACGAGTCAAACCGAGCCGAGCCGAGCCGAGCCAAACTATTAAAAAAATAATAAATTCGAACTCAAACCGAACTAACAAAAAAATCAAATTGAACTCAAGTCGAGCTATTAAAAAATCGGACCCAACTCGAATGAGCCACGAATCTCTAACTTTTTTTACGGCCTTAACCTACATGTGCTTTAGATCTCATATAGAATTTAGTTAAGCCAAGCTATGGTTCTAGATGCTCTCCAAACGTCTCTCTTTATGTGCTTTAGTGCTCTCCAACTATATAGTATAATGTATCTTGTGAGCGCCTCGTAATTAGAGATGTAAACTTATACGGATAATATTCAGTCATATTTGATTTATATTCATAAAATTAAATATGATAATTCATATCTGAATATTTGAATGAAAATGATATGAAGTTGATTTTTGAATCTTAATTATCCGTATTCGAATACTAGTTATATAATATATAATTTAATATATATTATACAAAAATAAATATTATTCACCACTATAATTTAATTTATATTATGAATTTTAATATTTTAAAAACTAAAATATATATTTTAATAAATATTTGTACTGAAAAACTTATTTTATTATACATTTCAATAAATTTTATTAATTATAAGCGAGATTTATCTATATATTTGATAATTTATATATATTATTTGTATTTGTATCTCAAATTTTTATATTCTTATCCGAAAAAATATCCGTATTCATATTTATATTTGAAAAACTAGAATAAATATAAATACTATTTTAATTATTATCTAACCGTATCCACACCCAACTTACAATATTAATAATTGTGCGCTTAGTTTCATTCTCTCGACCGTATCAACAATAATAATTAACTGTGTCCAATGTGTGTCGGAGCGTGTCGCGAACGTTTTTGTGTCTGATGTGTCTTACACGACAAGCCTATTATCTGAAAGTGTCTGTTCTTCGTAACCCGCAACATATCCATCAGATTTTAATATAAATAATTATTAATAAATTAATATTATTAAAAATAAGATTGATAACGGTAAAATTCTAAATATACGAATCGCACCGCGCCACTGGCACTGGCGTGATTGAAATGCGCCACTGGCAATGGCGCGTTTCCTTATTATATTGAAACGCGCCACTGACAGTGGCGCGTTTTACCCTTACATATAGGGCTGCAAGAAAAGTTTGAAGTTCGTAGTTCGTTCGTGTTCGATTCGAAAAAAGTTTGAAAAAAGTTCGTTCGATTTTAGTTCGAAATTAATTTCAAATCAAACTGATTCGATTCGAAATTATATCGAATCAAACTCAAACTAAGGTGAGTTCGTTCGAAACGTGTTCGCAAACTATTATAGTTCGAATCTTAAAAGCTGATGAGCCATCCGATTGTGATGACCTGATGAATTACATGAGTTTGCCCTAGGTATATTAACCATTCGCCGTTTGCCCCTCCCCAAAACCTTTTTTCCGTCTCTCATTCTCTCTTATTCACCGCCACCGCCCCCCAAAACCCTATTTTTCGTCTCGCCAGGCGCCGGCGCAAAAACCCCCCCCCCCCCCAAACCCTCTCCTCTCGCCAGCGCACACTCGCGCGTCGCGCCTCTCGCCGCCAGCACACTCGCGCGTCGCGCCTCTCGCCAGCGCACACTCGCGCGTCACGCCTCTCACGGCGCACACTCGCGCCTCTCGCCGGCGCACACTCGCGCCTCTCGCCAGCGCAACTCGCTCCTCTCGCCAGCGGCGCCAAGAGTCTCATCCAGCGGCCTAAGCACCGCCACCGCCAATCGCCAACCGCCAAGCACTGCTGCGGGCACACCACTGCCGCCCGCCAAACACCGCCAAGGTAGATACGCGTAAACTTGCGGTTCATTTCTTCAAAAATCTAAAAGTTTTGCAAGTTTTGCTTGGGTCCAGCGAGTAAACTGTGATATTATCCAAACCTAAGATTAATTAGATTAAATTTGAACACTATTTAGTTAATGTGTGACCCTATAAACACATCATAAGGCACAAGCAAATGTTTGAAGAAAAGGAGAAACACATTTTATAAGCACAGGCTTATAAACACATTTTATAAGCCTGGAGTCCTGGAGTCTCAAGTTGTAGGTTCATATATCCACTATGCAGGTTCATCCAGCAACAGGGGTAAACTTCAAGTTGCCTTTTTGTCAAAAAAAAAGAAAAAAAAAAGAAGTGGGTAAACTCCCAAGTTCTAACATGTATTCAAGAACATGCAAGTGCACATGTGAATCCCCAGATGCACTGCATAAATTAGTATCAGAAGTTCAGAACCACATCCACCTTTCTCATCTCTGTTGAATATTGATGATCCTTCTACATGCTCAACCCGTGTACAAACATTTTGCCATATTGCTGATTAATACATATTGCTGATTAATGCAGGATTAATACATATTGCTGATTAATACATATTGCTGATTAACCTATCCAGGACCAAATATAGGTTTCTTTTATCTTTAATCATACATATTGCTGATTAATGCAGGATGTCAGGAGCTCCTTCCTATCCTATCAGTATTGAAGCGCCAGATAATGAATTGGAAACAAATGATGCTATAGATGTCGATTTTGAAAGTGAAAATGAAGTCAACAATGATGAGACGCAAGCTAGAGTGGATACAATAGTTGAAGAAGGTAACTGAATCTTTCATGCATATATTAAAGTTCCTGTTTTAGTCATCTCATTTTTTATATTTTAGGCATCTGATTTTTATTACTTGGATGTAACAGGTGAAGAAAGTGGGAAAAAAAAATCAAAAGGTGGGCGCAAAAGGAAGTCGAAGTATGGAAGTATTTCACGGAGTTTGAAGAAAAGGAGAAAGATGTTCTAGTGCGCAAGGCAAGATGTAATCATTGCGAAAAGTTTATAATTTGACCGCAAACCGGTAGTACTTCTCCTCTTTTAAGGCATGTTGATTCATGTTATGGCATAAAAATGGTCAAAGGAAAATCCAAGGGTATGATTAACTTTCAGGGCAGTAATCAAATCGATTGTGAGGTAATTAGAGAGAGTGGGGGTTATGATCAAATGAAGTGTAGGGAATTAATTGCCAAGATGATTATAGCTCATGAATTGCCTTTCATGTTTGTTGAATACCAATGGTTTAACATACTAATGAAGTATAACAATCCGTTGTATCAAAGAGTGAGTAGAACCACCATTAAAAATGATTGCATCAAGATTTTTGAATCTGAAAAAGAGAAGATTAAGAAAAATTTCAGAAATATCAAGATGATCTCTCTTACAACTGATTGTTGGACTTCAAATCAGACCATTGGTTATATGTGTTTAACTGCTCACTACATAGACTCAGATTGGAAGTTGCAAAAGAGAATAATTAGTTTTACCGAGCTTGCACCACCTCACACCGGTGAGGTGATTGCTGATGCAATAACCGAATCTCTCATGAAATGAAATATCTTACAAAAAGTTGGGACTATTACTTTGGATAATGCATCAAGTAATGATAGGGTTGCGAGCATTTTAAAGTCCAATTTCGAGGAAAGAGGGGTGTTGCATTTTAATGGTCTCTTTTTTCATGTGAGATGTTGTGCTCACATATTGAACTTGATAGTGCAAGATGGCCTCAATAAAATTGAGTGTTGCATTGTTAAAATTAGAGAGGGTGTGAAATATCTTAGAAAATCCCCAGCTAGACTTTTTAAATTTGGGGAAATTGCAATCCAATTAGGCATATCCACCAAGCGGTCGTTGTGTTCCGATGTGAGAACTAGATGGAACTCAACGCATCGCATGCTCCAATCCGCCATTTATTACAAGAGCACTTTTCAAAGGTACGCTATGAGAGATTCTAACTTTGAGTGGTTACCCACGGAAATTGAATGGATAAGAGCTGAAAAATTAATGAAGTTGTTAGATGTTTTCACCAATACCAGCAACCTCTTTTCTGAACTGGAGACAACATCATCAGGCGTATGTAGACATATGGGATGAGCTTCCTCCACGAGACCCGGATGAAGAAGAGTGGAATGCGGAGGACTATAGGAGGTATCGACAGTGGTATGATTTCTATGGAGCCGCTAGCGCTCCACTTATTTTTTTATATGTTGTTTTTTTTTATTATGGATATTGTTTTTTTTTGTATTATTTTATTATGGAGTTTCTATGTTGTTTTTTTATTGTTGTATTATTTGTTTTATTGTGGTTATATTTTATTATGGAGTTTCTGCTTAAATACAACATATTTTCTGCTTAAATACAACATACCCTTGCTTAAATACAACATACATCTAGTACGAAAAAATAAAACATACATCATTTTTTTTCCTCCGTGCGAAAAAATTTAAGATTCTACCTCCAAAATTATTTCCTCTAGCAGCCCTAGTTGAAGCATTGACAGCTTGTCTTTCTTGATCATTACCAGTTGAGAATCTCGTTGATTGCAAGGCATCTCGAGAAGTTTGAGTTATTCTGTTGTTATCTCTTGGATCATAACTAGTTGAGTGTCTCGCTGATTGCAAGGCATCTCGAGAAGTTTGAGTTATTCTGTTGTTATCTCTTGGATCATAACTAGTTGAGTGTCTCGATGATTGCAAAGTATTTCGAGAAGTTTGGATTCTTCTGTTTGTTGTGGGACTTGAAGTCCTACTCCTATGCCGTCCTGATTGTAATGTATCCATTGGAAGTGGGTCACGACTAATTTCATCTCTTCGAGATGACCCACCTTCAGAAGACTGTATATTTCTCATTCTACCTCGACCCCGTATCCTGCCCTCCATCTCATCCATTACCATTCGACGTCTAACATTCGCACGCCGACCAATTTTTATCAGTTCTTTATCTGGTATTATAATTTCTCCAAGATATGGCGGCCAAACTTGTTGATCACCGTAACAATGAAATTATCCGGACCAAGTATTCAGTAGTTGAGCTGTATTGTATCGCTCATCTATGAAATCGTACACATCAAAGTTTCTATGTTGGCATACAAAGAATTACGTGAGAGCGGGGGTATCCCACGATCGGTTCGGGTTTTTGACAATCACACGTGCGGTGCGGTTCCGCAATTGTGGGTCATCTCGAGTGCGTCGTTCACTCGAAATTGTAACAGTGTACTTGAATGGTCCATACCCTCCACTCTCGATCCTCTCACCAAGCACATGAACCTCATATTCTCCTCGAGCAGTTCCGAGTGGAATTACGTTCATACGAGCTGTAATTATTGAAACAAATACAAAAGGTATCACAATATGTTCAAAATTTTGTAAAATATAGTAAAATAATATCAACACGAACCTGCTTTGTCGTCACGTTTTGCCAAGATGTCATCAATTTTTTTTTGCCATTGCTTGCATGCTCTATGCAGGTTCAATGCTTCCATTTCCCTCTTATCGAACCATTTAGCACATTTATACCATGTTCCCTCCACAATTGCTTTTAACCGGTAAAGTTCGTTCAACTCTGAAGACGTTATTGAGAGCTTCAGAACCATTGCTGGTCATTATACCCCATCGATGTCCTCCATCATACGTTTGTGCCCACGAAGCAAAATTAGGAGGTTCTTTATCATCATTTTCTAATCTTCTGCCGACTTTTTTTAAAAAATCATAACCTTTTCTATTTTATTTCCTCAAAATTCGCCATCTCTCTACGAAACGACACGGTTTCTTTTTGTTCGCTAGTCTTCTTCGGAAATCATCTCTGAGATTATCTTCTTTCTTTTTAGTTTTTCCGGCTTCCTTATATAAATTCTCTGCGACATGTTGCATGCAATACCGGTGTACCGCCTCTCCATGTTGTACAGACCATCCCAAATGCGGTCGCTCAAAAACTCCCTTTATTCCCCTATGACGGTCGGATATAACACATATTTTCATATTACATTGGATCACTTCATTACGGACTCATCGCATGAACCAACCCCAATTGTCCACATTTTCTGCATTCACGATTCCAAATGCTAGAGGAATGACTTTATTTTCTGCATCGTATCCACACGCCATCAATAATCTACCCTTATAACGGCCCGATAAGAATCCAGAGTCAATGGTTATAACGGGCTTTAAATGTTTAAACGCTGCAATACACGGTCCATAAGCCCAAATTATGGATTTAAATATTTTTACATTATTATCCGAAGTATCACACGTCAATAATTTAAATTTTGTACCTGGAGTAGTCCGAGCAATCGCCTCCAATATTTGTGAAAGCAATGTATATGATCCTTCCCAAGTGCCAAATAATTGTTCAATTGCTCTTTCTCGGCCACGCCAAAGTTTACCGTACGTCGGTGCCACACCGGGATATTTTGTTTCTATAATCATACGATTTGTTGAACTGTTAGAGAGATCCTTCTTTAAATGTTGTTGAACACATTCTGCAATCAAATTAGATGTGAGTTGTAAGTGTTTGCGGTCTCCTGGTGGTCTTCTACAGTTGTGGGGGTTTTTATTTGTGATGATCCTCCATGTGGTCGAGCCATCTTCAGGTCTAGCGTATAATATCCAAGGACAACTACCTTCTTTGCATTTCATAATAAGTCGTGTTTTACAACTTTCTTGTACCCAACATTGAACGTTTTTCCTAACACTCCAATCACAAATTACCCAATTTAAAGCCGATTTAGAAGCAAATATTCTATTTTCAGCTAACTCATCATCGAGTCCTAAAAGAGATTCATTCGCGCCTAAACGGTCAAACATCTCAAAATTATTTAACGCTTCTACGGGATGGTGTCTCTCGATTCGTCCTAGGTAACTAACAATGTGGTATCGCATCTCTGAATTTCCTCATCTTCAGATTCATCGATCGAAAAATCCGATTGCTCAGTGTAATCCTCTCCTGTTTCTTCTTCATTTGAATAATACGGACCGCCATCATCTTGCTCATCCTGATCATCACTTAATTCCACTATCGTTGGATCAACACTACTTCTGTCATCAATATTATCACTAAATTACGACCAGACGTAGTACTACTACTACCGCCAAAAAAATTATATAAAGTATAACCGGGGTTTGGTTGTTGATAAATTATATTGTTACTTGTAAATAGTTGGATATGGATATAAATTGGTTTGATCGTAGGTAGGATAGGAATTGGTTCGATCGTAGGTTTGATAGGAATTGGTTTGATCGTAGGTTTGATAGGAATTGGTTTGATCGTAGGTTTGATAGGAATTGGTTTGATCGTAGGTTGGATAGGAATTGGTTTGATCGTAGGTTTGATAGGAATTGGTTTGATCGTAGGTTTGATAGGAATTGGTTTGATCGTGGGTTGGATAGGAATTGGTTTCATTCTGGTCTGGAAATATTCCCGTCAAAAATTTACTACCGCTTGGTTGTTCTGCAGTATAATTTTCTTCATCGGGATTATAATTTAAATCCGGTAGCATTTTGAAGAAATTGGATGTTTGTTGTTTTTGTGGTTGTGAGAAATAAACCGCGGGGAGTGGTATTTATAGCAAACATAGGCGCCATTGGCAGTGGCGTGTTCTAAGGAAACGCGCACGCGCGATTGCGCGTTGAAAGACGCCACCGGCAAGATGGCGCGCGTTCAAACGCGCTACGGCGATGACGCGTTGTAATTCGTATTTTTAAACTTACCCGATTCTCACTCTTATTATTAATAATATTATTTTATTAATAATTATTTACATTAAAATCTGCATATCCATACAGTAGTCAACAAACGCCTCTCAATTTTTGCTAGAGCGCTTGATTTTTTTCGCTCCAATTATATCTATACCAATCTCTCCATTTATTTAAATTACATATAACAGGAATGTAAAATATGGGTGGAGTCGGCACAGGACAGGTGGACAACAACATGACTGACAATTAATGTTTTGAACAAATAGATAATTATAGTTGATAAATAAAATGATGAACAACGGATGAATAATGGATAAACAATAAAAAGGATGGGCAATAAACAACACTCTACCACTTCTCATAATATATCGATCACCTTTTTCTTGTGGGTCAATTAAGAATGCTAGATTGTTTCTCATAATATATCAAGCACTTTTTTCTTGTGGGTCAGTTAAGAACACTAGATCCAACGATTTTTTTAATTAAGCAATTAAATATTTAGGAAATAAAGAGAGAGATTTCGAGATATAGGAGGGTCAGTATTCTATTTACCGGTTCATGACACACTTTTTCATGCAAAAGCCATATATTAAAGAAAATATTATTTTAATAGAGTCAATATTTACTTTCTGACTCAAAGAACGGGTCGGTGTTTTAACTACCAATCCAAAGAATGAACCATCCTTTCAATCTCGGTCCTGATAAAAAATATTTTTATTTAATTATAATTCCGGAAGTGAAAAAAAATACATCAAGGACCGGTGAATAGAATACTGGCCCTCCTATACTTCATATTTCATCTCTTATTTTTCTACATATTTACTTTTGAATATTTATTGCTTGATAAAAAAAATTGGCTAGGTCTGGTGCAATGCTTCATTATTGGAATAAGAATCAATGAAAAAGTAAAATTGAGGGATCATAATAATTATTTTGATAATAACATTTTAAATAAATTAAAAATTATAGATATATTTTAAATTTATAGATTTATATATTTTAAATTCTAATATATTTAAAACTTATTTGATAGTTTATCAAATATTATTAAAATTTAAATAATTTATAATGAAACTAATTTAATCTAATTTGATGGTCTCTAATAGATAATGAAATGAATTTGAAATCATAAAATTTGAAGTCTATTCAAAAATAAATTTAATAATATATTTATAAATATTTCTCTATTTTTCTAAAACTTTTTAAATTTATTTAGAATTTTATTGTCAAAATTATCAAATAACTATTCTGAACCGATCCCTTCCAATCCCCAAATCCCCAAAAAGTATAAATGAGTTTCTCCACTCTGATCTCTACGGGTACGTTTGGCACTTGGTGGAATAGCAAAAAGTTAGAATAGAATAGCTATTCTGATGAATTAATTTGTCAAACAAATTTTAAACTAAGTAGAAGAGTGCGGAAGAGTGCTAATCCTGTATACCAAATTATAGGTGGTATACCGGATTAACTCCCATCGGAATAACGATTATTGTTTGATTATGTTGTATTATATTATTATATTATGATTATAATTCTGATTAAGATTTTTTATTATATTAATATTAAGATAATTATTTATTATTATTATTATATAATTATTTTATTATAATAATTATTGTTATCATTATATTAAAGTCACCGTTAGTATTATTATTATATGATAAATTTTATTATTATTATTTATTATTATTATTATATTATTATTATAATTATTTATTATTATTATTATATTGTATTATTATGATTATGATTATAATTTTATTATTATTATATTATTATATTGATGTTATGGTTATATTATTATTATATTATTATAATTATGACTATGATTATTATTACTTATTATTATTTTATTATTATAATATTATATTATATTATATTATTATATTTTGATTATAGCTATGATTATATTATAATTATATTATTATGATTATAATTATATTATAATTATAATTATTTATTATATGATTTTAGTATTGTATTATTATATTCTTATTATAAATATGATTATATTATTATGATTATTTATTATTATTATATTATTATGATTATTACTATGATTATTTTTACTTACTATTATTATTATATTATGATTATGAGTATAATTTTTCTTATTATATTATTATGATTACGACTATGATTATTATTATTTTATTATTATTTAATTATTTTATATTATATTATTATATGATGATAATATTATTATTATATTATTAGAATTATGATTATTTATTATTATATTATTATATTATTATATTATGATTATGATCATTATTTTATTGTTATTATATTATTATTATTATTTTACTATTATTATCAACATCATCATTGTTAGTATCATAATTATTCATATTTTAAATATTCTGATTAACAACTGTCAAACGATATTTTCAGTATTCCTAATAGTAAAAAATACCACTCTTCTATCACTCTTCAAAAAATACACTATTTCATCACTTTTCTAAAGTTATCACTGTTTCAGAATTATTCCTTAATTTGTCAAACAAACCCTAGTTCTCTAGGGGTTATCAGTGCTAAAACGGCATCAGACTGTCACCGGCTACAGCCAGTGGAAAAAGCCGCTTCCACTGGCACCTCCCCGTCGCGAAATTTAAATACGCTCACCCACTTTATAGAATGCACTTCTTTCGCTTCCGTCGAGGAATATAAACTTCCAGTCAAGGAAATTTACAAAGTTTTTACTCATTTCAGTCGTTTCAGTACTAGACTACTAGGCCAGTAGAACAGTATCCTTTTTACTTTGATCTGACACGTCGTTAAGTTGTATAAGTTCGTAAATACTTCGTTGCTGAAGAGATACTTGCTCGCCATCGCCACAGGAATCCGATGCACATCCCAGTGATTGCACCTACTGACAACTGGGTCCCACCTTTCATTTTTCGTTTCTTTTTTTAATCTCTTTTCAGACTTTTACAGCTCGTTTGAACTGGTCCTATCCTCCGAAGGGTCGAAGCAATCGAAGTCGATAATTCAAAAACCCTACAGATTTCGTATGATCTTCGCAGTTAACCTTGGCCGTATGTTTGAATGGTTAGTTCAGTTGCTCAGCTGATGCATTTTCCATCTCCCTTCTTCTTCATTTTCGAATTTCAGATATTTGTTTGCTTTTTGTTTCTTCTTCTTTCCTCCTAATTTGGGAACTATTATTATTGCATTTCGCTATTTCAGATGTTTAATCTCTCTCAAGATTTTAAATAAATCAATCCGTCCGATCCAGGTAACAGCATTTCATTTATTTTCTCATAGTTTTATCTCGATTCAGTTCTTTTTTTGAATTCAAACTTTTTTATGTTTGTTCAAATGAAGAGCTTGTTCAAACAATTAAGACCGTGCACTTTCTATGCTCTGAATTGCTTTCCCTTTGTCCCCACAATGCCATTTGAATACATTTGAGATTGGGGTTTTTCACAGTAAAACTTGAGCTGAGTTGACTCAATTGGAGCCTTCAATTGCTGACATGGACACTGAGACAAGGCCGGTGCTCGTGCCTGGGGGGAACAAGACAAGACCTGTTAAATCGGTCACTTCTAAGCCCATTTCAAAACCTTCAAACCTGCAAATGGTGAAGTCTAAAGAACCAATTATTACCAAAACCCCTTCTCCTATCTCAAACCCTCGTTCAATTCTCAAAAAGGCATCTCTTCATAGTAGTCTCTCTCTAGATGCCTCTTTCTTGTCAGATGCATCTAGTGATTCATCTTGTAGCCGGCCATCTAGTGGGTCAACCAGTAAGAGCCGCCGTGTCAATGTGGTGAGTCGGCCAAAGAGAGAGCTGGGCAAAGAAGTCAAAGTAGAAATAGATGAGAAAGAGATAGTTTCTGTTGCATCTCAGGATTTCAGTGAAAGAAAGCGGCGCTGCAGCTGGGTGACAGCAAATGCTGGTAAACTTTTTGTTTCTTATTATTTGTTTAATCTAGTCAGAGTTGGTTGATTGCTGGTTTGGACAGTAGAATGCAGATATTTTTTTCAGAAGCGATCAAAATCTAAGATATGCATACCATGTTATGAGAATATAGGCTTAGCACAAATATTGATGGACATCTCCTCTCCAAGAGGGACATGGGTTTGAATCCCACAAGAGGCAAATGAATGTCAGGGCTACTAGAAGCCTTTATTAAAAACGAAAAAGAAAAGCAAAACATGTTATGCTAACCAAACTTTGTGTTCACACCATTTTCTGAAGTAGTTTTTGCTGACAATACTTGTTTTATCTTTTTCATAATCTCATTCTTAAAATAGGGTGGGGATCCTTCAACAACTATTTATTTTGACAATCTTTACATCAACTTTCAAATAAATTTATACAAGAGTTTACAAACATTTTCTTGAATTTAGAGATTGAGTGTGATTAAAATTTTATGCAATTTGAGTGTCATATAATATTACATCAAAGACCGTCGAATTATATGACAATTATAACAGTTTAAATTTAATGGCCTTTTGTGGAATGCCAAATGATATTCAAATTGCATGAAATTTGAATCACAATCAATCTATAAGTTGATGACATTTATAAGATTTTATAGGAATTTATTTGAAAGTTGTTGTTGAACTTGTCAAGATAAATAGTTGTTAAGGGATCAGCCCCACACACTAATATATCTATCTCATCTACCTTCATATTGTGTTCGTATGCATGGTAAATTTTTTGTTCTTTTTTGCCTGTTGTTATAGAGCAATGTTACCTTGCTTTCCATGACGAAGAATGGGGGCTCCGTCCATGATGATAGGTATGTTGCAAAATAAAGCATTAAAAATATTGAAATAAATATTTAATTGCCATGTAATGAATAATCTTTTTGTATATTTTTTAGGAAATTATTCGAGCTTTTGGTACTATCTGGTGCTCTAGCTGAACTGACTTGGCCGGTTATTCTCAGCAAAAGACACATATTCAGGTACTTCAAACTTTCAAAGCATAATTAAAGGAAAAGCAGCAAAGGTTGAATTACTGTTGAAACTTCAAACTTAACACAATGTAATGTTTAATTGTAGGGAAGTGTTCACAGATTTTGACCCCATCTCAGTTTCCAAATTGAATGAGAAAAAACTAGTGGCAGCTGGAAGCCCTGCCAGATCCCTATTGTCAGAGCCAAAGCTGCATGCAGTCATCGAGAACTCAAAACAAATTATAAAGGTTTGGAATGGTTCTCATTGCCAGTACTGTTGTACCAATACATGCAAGTACTGATGATTTGGTACTGACCTTATTGCATGCAAGGACAATAATAGCCAGATAGATATTAGTAATCCCAAATAATTCAATTTATAAGATGAAACTGACAGAGGTGAAGGTATACTTTCTTGATCAATACATACTTTTGGTAACCTTCTTTTAAGTTATTTATTGAATCCAAGAAGGTTGTTGCCTGAGGCAAAGTACCAAATAGTGAGACTTGGCATGCATCTGTTGGTGTCAATCCCAATCAGAATCTGATCTGGCTGCTATGATTTTTCTTTCTTTTTTTTTTAAATTTTATTCTCCATTTGCATTTTCTTGTTGTGCAGATACTAGATGAGTTTGGAACATTTGATCGGTACATATGGGGCTTTGTGAACCACAAGCCAATTGTCAGCCGATTCAGGTACCCACGCCAGGTGCCAATAAAGACTTCTAAAGCTGAGACAATTAGCAAGGATATGGTACGCAGAGGCCTTAGATGTGTGGGGCCCACTGTTGTATACACTTTCATGCAGGTTGCTGGTACGCAGAGGCCTTAGATGTGTGGGGCCCACTCCGTTGTCTACCTAGAATATCGTATTAGATAAATCAATAGGTTACTACTGGATAAATCAATAGTTAAAATCCAAAAAACTGGAGCATGTTAACAAAAAAGACGTATTAAATAAGTATAAAATTAATTTTCATGCTAGAATTGAAAGAGTACATTATCCGACAAACAATCAATTTAGAAAGAAAATGACTATGAAAGAAAGTAATAAAGAACATTACTGTAGATGATGCTATCTGAAAAGGTTGTCAAAGCCTCAACAGCAATACTGAATATTGGTCCATTGGATCACTTATAAAAATGATTACCTATAATAATTTGCACCTAAACCAAAAAACAGTATGATAAATAATTATGAAAAAGGGTACCTAAAAAAACTAAACTATAAAATATTTTGCAGTTGCTGCAAGAAATAATTAACAGAACATCATTTTAATGATGATAACATTAAAAGCACCCTGCAATTTTTTTTTATCTTATTTGGAGGTAGAAACCAAGATGAGGATGAAGATAATTTTTTTCATGCACCTTTAGAAAGAAAGGAGAAAAAGTGTACCTTGATTCATAGGAGTCACAAATTGAACTTTTCCTGGCTAGACTTTGCTTATGACACAAAAAGAGAAAAAAAAAATGTTTGTTTGATGCCAAACAATAATCAAAGACAAATGTAATGTATAACGAGTGGTAAACAAAATGCAGAGAAGAAAATGATAAGTTCATAAAAGAACTAAACACTGTAAAGGATACTTTTCTTCAGTTCTTCAAGGCAAAGTGCGTTCAATCCAGCATTACTGATAAGTTCACAAAATGCAGAGAAGAAAATGATAAGTTCATAAAAGAACTAAACACTGTAAAGGATACTTTTCTTCAGTTCTTCAAGGCAAAGTGCGTTCAATCCAGCATTACTGATACCGCGGATAAAACTTACATCTATGCTATAATCCATGTACAATTTTCAAAGCGGAGCATACATTTACTGATGCTCAATTAATATTATTAACAGAGCACATATAATTGATGAAGTGATCTAGTTAATGCAGTTATATTCAGTGCTGACAGAAGCTCATCAAATTTTCTATTTAATGCAGTTGCCACATCAACAAACTATGCACATTGGTAAAACTGCCATCATTGACCTAGTTGATATTGTTGAACCTGTTAAATCTCAATCTGACTCCTGGTGAGGATATAATAGATCTATTTGAAAAGTGGATATTTGATGAAACTAATATATCTGAAAAGTGGACACTGTTGATTTCTGATGTTATGGTTGAGGATCTCATTGATCAAGTCATGGGATCAGTTGATAACCTAACTGAGAGGACCCCACAGTGGTAACAGCACCAACATTGTTGATAAAATGGATGGCATTGATGTCCTTGCTTAAATGCATGTACAACACATGAACTTTGATTGGTTGATCCAGTTTGAAGTCAATATCATTGATCTAGTTGTTACAGTTAACCCGTAAAGATGGTCAGCATCATAGATAAAGTTGGCATTATTGGTCTAGTAAAAAATTGTCAAACCTGTTAAAATTGTAGTCCATTCAAAAAAGAAAATATAATATATCCAGTTCATAGTGTTGATTAATTTGTTACCAGCAAAAGGGAACAATACTGATTTAATGAAATAGTTGATAAGCAGACTTTCATTGATGTGTTATCTAATCCAGAGTTAATATCTTAATGAAATGGCTATTTTCATTAGAATTTTGTCGAAGTAGATGTTGTTGATCCTGTTGAAATCATGAACAAAATGAATATCATAATCCAAATTAATAATGCTTCCATTGACAAGATGAGTATTGTCAGTCCTGTTGATCTTCTCTATTGATGACATGGGTATCCCCGATTTTGTTAATGAAGTGTTGAAGTAGATACATCAACTCAGTTGAGATTATAATGAAGTTCATAATTTATATCATCGTCATTGACGAAATGGTATCTTAGATCCTGGTAGCATTATTCATGAAATATATTCATTTGACCATTGATATATCATTGCTCCAGCTCATGTCGCCAACTACAAATGTACTTGTACATTTTCTTGATCATATATCACTGATCCACTTATGTCATTGATCAAATATCAGGCCATAGCTTAAGTTGACATCCTTCTTTTTTATATATCTATATAAGTACGTCAAGGAATAACTCCAAAAAGAAAGTACTAAAATATAAATGTATGAACAGAACTGTGCATAACAGTAAATAACTTTGTATGCAATGATATAATAATCAAAACAACAAAAATATTAGAACTGGTACAAAACCTTTTTTAGGGAATAGGAAGTCCAGAGTGTACAAATTTCCATGACTAAGAGCACCTATGCTTTCTTAGGGAATGTTGAGATGCCTTTTCTTATAGTTTCCTGCTGCTAACATGTCTCTGTCAAGTGCTTTTTTGTGCCATTGAGAAGACCTATTATGACGAACAATTAGCAAAACAGTAATCAACCTCTTTTCTTTTGTTCTCTTAAAGTACAGGATATCAATTTTTATAATTTTTCTTATGCATAAGAAAATGTAAAATGAATCTGTAAATTGTTTCACCCAATATTAAATTAAAAATGAACTAGAATAAGAGCTATGGATAAATTGTGAAGTTATTTCAATGCATTTTCCATTTTAAACTCTTCCAAAGTACACGTAGTAATACTTTCCGCCATTTCCTTTTTCAGGAGTTATAATTACAAGCCATGATTTGTTGCAATTTCTAACACCAAGAAAAAAAATAAAACATAAGAATGATTCAAAAAAAAAAACTCCATATATATTCTCGATGCATTTCATTTCCCATTTTCCCTATTTTTAATTGTTCAACAATTGGAGGCATTTTTTATTCTTAAATAGTATTCTGGATACAATACAAATGAAAGATATTTCATCACATGCTTTCTATTGGTTAAATTACAGATCTGCCGAACATAAGAAACATTTTGAGTACCATATCAATCAGACTGTCAATAATTGAAATGTTTAACTATAATAATGTCAGTTGGGACCAAATTGTGCTTTTGGCATCAAAAGGGTTTAAACATTGATAAACGTGAATCCATACTTTTCAAACTAATAATAATTTAATAAAGAACAAAAATAAGGGACCTTGTGCGTTCACATTACAAGTTGACCAAGACTTGTAGACATACTTCTTTTGAGTTTTCTATAAGAGTGAAATTTTGTAAACAAAATTAAAATATATTCTCAGTATTTTAACCAAGACTTGCTCATATAAATTACAAGATGACCAAGACTTGCTAACATAGTTTTCCAGCTGTCCATGTCAGAAAAAAGATGTTTCATATTATACCCATTAATTTAACTTACATACAAGACCCAGTCCTTGTTTTTCCTTGATACCGAAGGCAAAAGTTACAAACACAACCCTAAATTCCTAAGAATTCGTAAATGATCCAAATTAGATACCAAAGAAATGCTCTTAACTATTTATCTAAATTGTTTATATGAAGTTTTTTCATATCCCTTCTACCTTATCAAACAAAATTTCTTATCATTTGTTTTTGTTCATCTCAGATTCTTATATTCATTATCTTTTCTTTCTAAAATTTTAAAACATTTTTGATATGAAAATTATGCAAAGGGTTAATATAAAATAAAAAAAACTTACATAATAACGAAAAAGGCAGAACCTCTTTGTCGTTATTGTTTTACCTTCTATTCAATTCAGGAGCTAGCACCGCAGGGCCCAATCAGGATCAAAAGTCCGTATCTTTAATTCCTGACATTTGCATCAGATATTTTCTTTCCGATAAATCGTAACAAAAAGAAATCGACATAATTAAGGTATTGATATTTCATTACGTTCTGGCAAATACTTTTCGTAGAAAATCAAGCACCTTTCTTGAATAATTCTTGATTTTACTCATCAGTTACAATAAAACAGGAAGAGGCTTGAATCTTTGAAAATAAAAGAATAACGGAAGTTTTAGCCCTGGTAACCAAATTTCAAGGAAAATAAAGTCAAAACCAAAAAAAAATACTAGCGCAAATAGGACATCAACCAAGAGAATTATGTAAAAAAATGACTGAATGAATTAGATATAAAGGGCTTAAATTTTAGAAATAAAATGAAAGGAAGGGTGCGATTTCAGTATTCAAGATAAAGATGGTTTCAAGAACATTACAACCATTCAAACCACGAAAAGAAGGGGTAATTATAAATTTATAATGCAAAACGATTGCTGAATAATAGAACGCTAACCATCATCTATTGCGCATATCTTGGAATCAGAAATACATAGCTACTGATCAAGTTTCGTTTCGTTTCCACCAGCAAGCGCACTTCTTCCACCCTAATTTCATCTTCTTCCCTTGAAACTTCGGTTTAAATTGAAAGAATAAAGCACGGGATTCGAGCTTTCTACGAAACAGAGAGGCAGGGAATGTGAAATGAGAGAAGAGTCCTCTCGATTCTTTTTAAATATTGGGAAAATGGAGAATAGAAGGAGAGTTGAGCCACATGGGGATTTAAAAGTATAATAAACAACAAATAACGTGGGACCCATATATCAGTTTCAACAATTCGTATCGAGCGATGAACAATTAGTAATAATTCGCTTTAGGCGCTCCACATCATCCGTAAACCAAAGACCATGCAGATTTAGTTTTCTGACCTCCGGGCCCTATCTATGAGTAGGTTTTGAAATTGAACTGAAGACCGGGTTTACGCGTTGCTTCAGCATCTGACCTCTTTCAGGGACTTTTTTTATCATTTACACCTTCATTATTTTTTTTATTTTTTTTATTTCAGGCTTAATGATTGTTCAATGCTCAGTCAAGTCTTCGTCAACGAAATTGTATATTCTATAGAATGCAAAATATCATATATCTCCCTCAAAAATCTCAAAGCCCTTCATATTATATGTCTCTCCATTAAAAATCTATAATATCATACTTATCCTTTAAAATTATGAACTCTCCAATTTGACTGATTAAGTAACTTCTCCATTATAATTAACTTTAATTTCGTTGCTTAAAAAAAGACAGATTGTAGTCTCATTCAGAATCCTTATTTCTATGAATGTGTATGGAATAATGCAGCTCTGCAAGAGAGTTATTTTTATATTTTGTACAAATTTTCGGAAGACATCGTGATGTGCCCAATAATTTTACGAAAAAAAAAAACAGATTTCGGAACAAAAAATCAATTGTTGTTAAGATTATGGCGTTATTCTTTTTTTTTTTAATAGAGCCTTCATGAACTTCTGTATATACCGCTTGAGGAGGGATCAAATATGTGTGATCATTGATGTCCATTGTGTTTATTATTTATTTATACATAAATTCATAAATGTGAACGTTAGGTGTATTATGCATCATTTGAGAAATGCATGTATATAAAAGATAAGAAATTTGAATTTTTATTTTGATAGCCTTCAAATGAAGAGGTTAAATAAAAAAATTTGATCCGATGATTTTATCAATACTTGATGCATATATAAATAATATTAAATTAATTTAATTTTTTATTTACACAAATAGCATGACATAAAAAATATTTCATTAGTTAGTGTTGTTATTTAAAAAATCAAATAATAATTATTTAATATTTAATGCTATAAACACCGACATCAATTATCTCCTCCATATTACTTTTGTATATGTATTTAAAAACTTGAACTTACACGTAGGAAGTAGAGACGTATTGTCATATGTACTAGAACTGCATTTCATTATGACATTTATTTATCTACTAATACAGTTATTGAGCAGTTGACTTGACAACATACTACGTGTGACTTGTGACAGAAACAAAACAACTTCTATTCAAAAAAAGAAAAGAAAAAAAAACTAGGCCCAGAGCGGATGGCTAACCAAGTCAAATTCTTGTATATGCAATATTAATACTTGTTATTATAGGCATATATATCTTCATATCTTATGGGTTGCAGCCTGAATGCCTGATGCATGGTCGCATATGGACTTTAGGGATTCGGTCATCCAGATCAGACCTGATTTAAGAATATGGGGTGCCTGATTTCTTTTAAGGCCTGTTCGGTGGGTGGGTTCTAGGGAATGAGAATGAGAATTTACATTTACATTGAACTAAAAAGGCACTGTTTTGTGCGTAAAGAAAAATTCACTCTAAGTAACTTTTTTTGTGGTTAATTTTCTAACAGTTAACTGAATTTTGATGTTTATTCATATTTGGTCATTAAAATTTTATTTATCCATTTTTAATCACTAAACTTTGATGTTTATCTATATTTGATCACTCCAATTAGTTTTTTCACTCAAAAATAATTGAAAAACTAATGAAAAAGCAAATATAATTTTATTTTATTTATCTATTTTTCCTTCCAATTAATTTTGACAATAAATGTAATTTTATTTTAATTATTTTTGAGTGAAAAAAACTAATTGGAGTGATCAAATATGGATAAACAGCAAGTTCAATGATTAAAAATGGATAAATAGAAGTTTAATGACCAAATATAAATAAGCATCAAATTTCAGTGACTTGCCAAAAAATTAACCTTTTTTTCCCACAGAGACGAAAATAATCCGAACGGGTCATTAAATAGTATAGTGTCAGCGTCAAGATATATATTCAAGGGCGAAGGGAAAAGGGGACTGAGGGGTGTCAAAACCCCTCATGAAATAGCAAGTTATGTATGAAAAACATTAATGTTGTATGTTTCTATGTGAGAGATTATCAGATGTACGTTATCTCCTTTCTTTTGTCTCTGACACTTTCTTGGTTCATTCATGTCTCAAAGTGTAAGTTCTAATTTATGAATTTATTTATTTTTTGCAAGTATTTTTTGGGTCTAATCAATTAAGTTTGATGTTAACGAGGTTCATATATGATGTTCTCTGCTAGGTATTGCAATGGTACTGTTCAGAAATGAAGTACTACCAATCTGAGAAGATGCACTTGGTAATGTGGATATGTATGTGAATATTTGCTACTGAAAGCTTTTCTGCAGATGTTATTTATACTTACTTTTGTACAGATATATGGAGAAGTTTTTATTAGTAGTCATTTGCAAAATTGAAAAAAGCTTTGTATTTAAATTCTTTACATTTGATTGAATAGCAACGAACTTTGTAATTTTTGTACAGACAAATTTTAAGAAAAAAAATTATACTTAGTATCGTACAATATTGGATTTTTTTTCTTCTTCTTATTTGCCCGTAGGATATTGGATTTGTTGAGAAGTGAACTTCTATTGAAATATTGCAATCAAATGTGGTTTATTTTCGGGCCTAATTTTATTCATTCAAAAGGGCCGGACTTTTATGGACTGATAGCCCCTCATCAATTCCTTTTTCTTCTCTCTTCACTGTGTTCGATTTTGTATTCACTATCATATTTTCTATGACAGAGAAAATATAACACGTTTGTACATCCGTCGGATGAATTTAAATGGCTCAGATTAAATTCAGAAGGGATTTATTATTGAAGTTTGGAAGGAAAGAATTCACATCAATCATGGCAAACGCCAACAAAGATTGGCAGCGCAATGCTGACACACAAAAGATGAGTCCTGAGGTGGAGCGCAAGTCGGTGTTAATTTGTTAGTTATTTTCAAAAAAAAATTAAAATCAGAAAAATCGGTAAATCAAAATAAATAATAAATAAATTACATAACAATGTACAAATTACATAATCAAATATGCTTAAATAATATAAATAATATTTAAATAGCAATATGAATATGATAAACCTAAATATATGAATTAGTTGACGAGTTGTCGAACGAGCCAACTATAACTCGTACATAAGTTAGAAAGTATATGAGTGAATTCAAATTTAACTCGAATCAAATTCAGCTTAAAATCCAAACGAATAAGTTACAAATTATAAGTTATTTGCCCAGACATATCATCAATAGTTTGCGCAATTCTAGCGGCCACTTTCCATGGAGAATTTAATGCACATCACTGTCAGCCAGTTCCGATCAAAAATTTTGACACTAAATGAGGTCAAAATCATTTAATTGACTCTTAAACTGTTTTGAAATTTCAACTGAATTGAAAGACTGTTTCGATAAAAATGCAAAATTGAATTATAGAGATAATTGTAAATTTTCAAGTAATTTTAGTGGTAATTAGGACAACAAAAAAGAGAATTATTTGCATAAAATTATTGTTCAAAAAATAGATAAAAGACTGTTTTGTGTTTTTGCATTTTCAAATAGATGTTTTTCTTAGCTAACTAAATTAGTGTTCATTTAATCATTTTAATAAAAAAAAATTTTTTTAAGAATTTCGTCCTTAAGAAACTTTAACTAAGATGGAGTGCTAAAATATAATCCTTACGCAGTTGCGATCCAACTTTTCTGTGAAATTAATTTTCAGGGACTGAGTGAATATTTTCATTATGTTTAATAAATATTTAATATAGATGTATATTGGCTGTCAAAATATTTTTTAAAAAAATATAGCCTCTCTTAGACTATATGCTGCACTATTTTTTTTAGATCCATTGATGTTAAAAAATACAAGAAAAAGGAAAAGGAAGTGTTTTAATTCTGCTTCCCTTATTTTTGTCATCTTGTTCGGTGGAATATTCACAAACTTCATTAAGCAAACATTTGACGATGAAGGACAATTTTGATTCTCGTTTTATATTAAAAAAAACGTTGTACGATAATATAAAATTTTTAGAATTATTTTGAGATCATCTCCTTGTATTTTGTAATGTTCTTTTTGGAATTTTAATCAACAACCTGAGCATACCTTGTCTTTTCTGAAATTAATTCAAAATCAACAAATAAATTCAGTGATTTTTGTATTTTTGTTATTAGTTTTTCCCACCGAAAGCGAACTTTTCAGTCCCCACGAAGTCTCAATCTTTCACGAGGCTATGAATATGATCCATGTTGAAAACTACAATTTGCATGTTGCATGTAGGAAATAGCTACAACAAATGAGACAAAAAACGAACAAAAGCCTATAGAATTATTAATTATAATAGAAATAATTAGAGCGATTGACGCCCCTCGCCGATTGTTTTTTTTTTATTTTAATAATTGATATATTTTTTATGTACTGAATTTTCAACTGTTGCGTAAAAAATTATCGTTCGAGATGCAAAACCATAAAGTAACTATTTGTTTCGTAAATTTAAAATATTCATGTTGGGTCCGTTTGGCAAATCAAGAAATAATTTTGGAAGAGTGGTAATTTTGGAAGAGTGATAGAATAGTGTTTTTTGGAAGAGTGGTATTTTTGACTATTCGGAAGAGTGAAAATATCGTTTGACAGTTGTTACTCAGAATAGTTAAAATATGAATAATTATGATACTAATAATGATGATGATGATAATAATAATAGTAAAATAATAATCATAATAGTAAGATAATAATAATAATAAAGTAATAAAAAATAATCATAATAAATAATAATATTATAATAGTAATATAATAAAAATATAAACATTATCATAATATAGTA
The DNA here is from genome assembly GCA_037127355.1 of Schoenoplectus tabernaemontani. Lineage (NCBI taxonomy): Eukaryota > Viridiplantae > Streptophyta > Magnoliopsida > Poales > Cyperaceae > Schoenoplectus > Schoenoplectus tabernaemontani. Next base: position 20,227,785 of record CM073755.1, on the reverse strand, counting down.
ATATAATAATAAATAATTATGATTACAATCATAATTATATAACCATAATCATAATTATAATAATGTAATAATAAAAATATAATCATAATTATAAAAATAATTATAAATAATTATAATTATAATAATATAATAATAAATTAATCATAACTATAATCAACATATAATAATATAATATAATATAATATAATAATAATAAAGTAATAAAAAATAATCATAATAAATAATATTATTATAATAGTAATATAATAAAAATATAAACATAATCATAATATAGTAATATAATAATAATCAATTATAATTACAATCATAATTATAATAATATAATAATAATAAGTAATCATAATCTTAATAATATAATAATCATAATCATGATAATAATAATTATAGTCATAATCATAATAATACATAATCATAATCATAATAATATAATAATAAAAATCATAATCATAATCATAACAATAATTATAAATAATTATAATTATAATAATATAATAATAAATTAATCATCACTATAATCAACATATAATAATATAATACAACATAATAAAATAATAATAAGTAATAATAATCATAATCATAATCATCATAATATAATAATAAATAATCTTGATCATAATAATATAATTATTATATTTCTATTCGTAATATAATAATATAATATTAAAATTATATTTATAATAATAATAAATAATATAATAATGCTAATAGTAACGATAATATAATAACTATAATGATAATAATAATTTAATAATAATAATATAATGATAATAATAATAATAATAATAATAATAATAATTAATAATCATAATATTAATATAATAATAAATTATAATCATAAATATAATATAATAATATAATAATACTAAATCTTAATCATAATCATAATATAATAATATAATATAATATAATCAAACAATAATCGCTATTAATGAAAGCTAATCCGGTATTCCACCTATAAGTTGGTATACCGGATTAGTACTATTTTTCACTCTTCTACTTAGTCTAAAATTCGTTTGGCAAATTAATTCGTCGGAATAGTTATTCTATTCTAACTTTTTGCTATTCCATTGAGTGCCAAACACTCCCGTTGTGATTACCGACGATCAACAAAATTTAAACAGTTACTTTACATGAAGATTCAAAAGAGAAGAAGACACGGCTGGATCCTGCATCTGAAGGGGACTTAAATTTTTGGGACATTGTAATTAAACTTATGAGATGTAATTTCTTTACTTAGCTTTGTCATTAATTTAAGAACGTCAATACATGTAATATATAATTTTTTTTTTATGAAAATATATAATATTATTTTCATTTCAGTTACTTTTTATTTATGACATTGTAACGTGATTTAGGATATGCTTACAATGTGCGCTTATAAAATGTTCGACCGTTAATCAGATGATCTGAGATTCATACCAACCTACCAATTCAAATAATTCATATGTGAACCAGCTAACACAACAATTTTTTATTTGTTTTCATACACTTTTCCAGCTTATCGCCGTCAAAGATTGATTTTTTTCTCTCTCGTTTTTTTTTTCAATTTCAATCTCGTGGGGACCAAATAAGAAATGAAAAAAAAAAAAACATTTTTCTTGTTATGTGAACGGTGGAAATTATCACTTTTTTCGTCAGATAGCTCTGGACGCATACAAAATACAAATACTAGTGCGATCCAGTGAATAATTCATTCAGGCTACTGTTCAAAAGCAGCAGGGTGACATTGTTCGGGTTAAATTTAAATTATTTTTTATTTAAATTTTAATTAATTTTTTTTATCTCATCCAATCTGAAAAAAATTATTAATTATTTTATATATTTTAAGTGATTAAATGCTAATTATTTTTTATTAATATATATAAGCATAATTAGTACCCGAATCAAATTGTGACGAATCAAAAAATCTTAATCTGATTCATTATTCTTAAATCATTCTAGATTGAATCGGATGACTCTTTAGGTCAGGTCAATTATTAAATTCCCATTTAACTAAAGGAATTACCTTTGATGGTCAATTCTCTTTTTTTTTTTTTTCTTTCGGAGGTGGAGGTTCAAAAAACTTTGAATCAAAATTTGAGTTCAAAAACTTTGAGAGTCGTTGATTTTGCATCGAAATTCATAATAATTATTGAAAGTATGAATTTTGAATATAAATTTTATTAAAAATATAAATCTCGATGTAAAATCAATAACTCTCAAAAATTTTGAACTCAATTTTTAGTTCAAAGTACTTTGAACCTCTCCACCTCCTTTTCTTCTGACACAAATTTTAGCGATAAAGTCGGATACACATAGGTAAGTATAAAATTAGTACACACTACGTAATATTAAGTCACCTCCTAAAAGGAAATGTCACGCGACAGCTCCTTGAAATAGAAAAGAAACTAATTTCTATATTTTTTTATCTCTGTCAAATAATTGCTGTGACTGTGAGTCATATAATTAGACTATCTAACCCATACTGGTCCATGGTGAAATGCACTAAAGATTATTTCTTTCTTCACGAAATGAAAAGAAGCCCGAGAAGTCTATATCCTAGATAAATTTTCTATGGCCAAACCATAATATTTTACTATTAATTTATTATGCTAAGATTCTGTTTCAGTGTCTAAAGCTAAAATCGGTCCCAATTTTAATTAAAAGTAGCGTATAAAATTCATTCCTTATTATGCGGTCAATTGACCTTTCTAATATTGGCTACTAATAAATTATAAACAGTACACAATATGACAGATACAGAGTTTTTTTTTTCATAATTGTGATATCCAATAAATTGTTATGAAAATAAATAATGAAATAATAAGTATGATCATCTGGTTTAGATTAGTTGTGTTTAAAAAATTGTAAACAATAATTTGAAAATAGTTTTGGACACAGATTAAGTGTAAACTGAATTGGTATTTTTTTTAAAACAATTTGATGGGTGATTGAACGATTATCAAATTAAATTGAATTAGTATACAACATGAATAAATTACAACCAAATATTTTAATTTATGTTTTTTGTTTTCATAATTGTTTGATTGGTGATCATAATTCTCAAAAAAAAACTTATTATCAATATGTCAGGAAAAAAACTTATTTCTCATGAGTCATGTATAACTAATTTTGCTATAATTTTGCGACAATATATCTCGCATCGCAGTTCGGAAAAAGTAGTTTGATTTTAAGTAGTTAAAATCATGTGCAAATTTTCTCTTTGAGTAAAAAATAATCTTACGGGCCCCATCCAAAAGTAGTTATTTTCGTTTTATAAAAAGGAAGTGTCATAATTAATAGGCTTTATGAAAGCTGAGGGATGTGCATAAAGTGTCTCGCTTTCTTGAACAACAATTCATGACATTTTTAAGATGCGTATCAATGCAACATATATTATCAATCAAATTCAATGTTTTCTTAAATTTCCTGTAGATAGATGTCTGCAAAATTTTCAATAAGGATCATGAAATCAGATTTATATACAATACATGCATTATATTTTTTTTTCTCAGCAGATGTTTGCTTCGAAACAACAACCAATGATTATTAAAATGTACAAAATATTGGCCTATTCCATCCGGAATTTTTTACTATTATTCTTTTCTCTTAGCTGAGGATTTGTCTTCTAGTATTTAACTCCGTGCTTTGACAATTGCATATTTGTCAGCTTTTTTAAATTTTTGATTAGGTATAACTTCCATAGCTGAAAAATCGCCGAATTGAAATCAAATTCAAACAAAGTCATTTTCAAGGTCATAAAGATGACACTATATTAATAATAATTTGACCACCTATATGCGTTGGGTCATTATCTTAAGTACTTCAATCGTATACATATCTACAAAGTCAACTGTTGGAAAACTATTGATCCTATAAAATTAAATTGAATAGCACTCAAAGGCTGATGACTCCGCACCACAACAATTTATTTTTATGTGTGCAAAATTTAGTGAAGGATAAGAGGCAATCATTGTCTTGGTATGGATATTTCTGTCATTTACATAAATCCTTTCAAAATAATAAGCAAACTGTACGATGGTTAACTATTTCACATGCCTGAGCACATGCAAAATAGTATTGTAAAATGACAAATTAGTCATATAATTATCGATTCAAGATATACAATTCACACCTTGAAAAAGGTCTAGAAGCAGCAAAACTTGCAATTTCAGATCACATCGCCATGCATGCAAGTTCTATTAGGAAGCTTCTCTCTCTTCTTTCAATTAAGAACAAACTAGCCTTTACATTTACAAAGTTACTTGCCACTTGAACTAGTTTGATTCATATAACAAACTTGATACAGAGATGCTAAAAGAAATTACTTCATCAGTCTAAGATGAAAAGTATGGATAAACAATCATATCTCATTCCAATTGCGAACAAGAAATGACTTTATATACAAAATTGAACATAATCTAACAATTGCACTAATCTCATTTGGCCACCACCAAACCTCAATCACAGAGTTAGGAAACATCAAAATGAAAGAAAAAAGAATAACTTACTCAGCATCTGACAAAACCTTTCTCCTTGCCCGATTAAACCCGCTGGTGCAAGGTGAAGGGGAGAACTCGAAGGGTAAATCAGGAATCTCCATCTCTCCTCTCAAAATCTTCACAATCTCGCTACTATCCGGTCTCAGCTCGGGCATCTTTTGCAAACACAACAAGGCCAAGTTAATACAAAGACTAGCTTGATCCTTGTCAAATGATCCATTTAATCTCTCATCCATTAATTCCAAAATATCTCCGCTCCGAGCCAATTGTCGACACCAAGAGACAAGGTTCGCTTTCTCTAGCTTAACGGGTGACGACAGCACATGCAATGGCCTCCGACCTGATAATACCACCAGAATCAACACACCATAGCTATAGATATCAGTTTTCTCGAATAAATTGGTTGTAAACCCATATTCTGGTGCGACATAGCATACTGTCCCTCTTATGCTGGTGGTAGTGCTCAGTTCACGGCTAAATAAATCACCACTAAACATGTCACTATTAATAGATCGGCTTCTCTTCTTCTTCCATGCCTTTCTGAGACTCATATCAGAATAATTTCCTTCTTTTTGAGCGTCGGTACCAGTACCACGGGAACTAATAGACCGGAGCCATTTGAACCCTTTCTTTTCAGGATTGACCCCTTTATTACTCATCTCTGCGAAGTACTCTTCTTTCCACCATTCGCGCACTTTTCGATCTTTTCTCTCATTTGAAGTAGTATTATCTTTCTTTCTCTTTTTCATTCTTTCAGGGCTTTTATCAATTGAAAAGGTGGTGCCATCATCTGCTTGGCTTGAGCTCGCCTGTTCAAAGCACTTCTCTGGTTCAGGTTCAGGTTCTGTCGGGGTTCTCTGCCCATTATCCCAATCAGGATCCGGGTTCTTATCTGAGTCTATTTGGCTACCAATCCACTCCGCTACATAGTCCTTAGAATCCAACTCGCCGCTTCCCTCTTGCTTCCACCACCAATCCTTTCCCCATTGCCCATTTTTGTTCTCTCCTTGCATCATCAATGGAGGTGAAGAATTGATCATCTCCTCTGTTTCACCAGAAACAGGCTCTTTCCTCTTCATACCATAATTGTGTGCCTCCAATTCACACAAGGCTGCCTCCTCTCTTCCAATTTCCCCACTGGGCATCTCTCCTGCTACAAACTCTCTTGCCACGAGCTCTTGGCTTGGACCAAGTTCTTGGCTCAACGGGAAGTTGTAATCGGTTGCATTATTCTCATCTTTTAATCGAGATAAACCAAAGTCAGATAGTTTTGCGCGAAAATCCGACGTAAGGAGCACATTGCTTGGTTTGAGATCCCCATGTATGACAGGTGGGTCACACTCGAAGTGTAAAAATGCTAGTGCCCGTGCCACGTCTAGTAGGACAGAGAACCGCTTGGACCAGTCGAGAACGGGCGAGGAGTCTGTAGAGGCATTGAAGAGAAGAGACTGGAGAGATCCATTGGGCATGTACTCGAAGGCTAAGAGAAGAGGGCGAGAAGGGGAGGTAGGAAGAGAGTATCCGACCAGAGACACGATGAACTGGGAGGAAGGAAGAGAAGAAAGGAGGTGAAATTCATGGAGCGAAGGAGGAACGGGAGGTAAGAGTTTCACGGCTAGTGGAGGGGAGGAAGGGGAAGGGAAGAGCGCGAGGTAAACAGAGGAGGAAGAGCCGCGGCCGAGGGAGCGGGAGGGGTTGAAGGAGAGAGTGGCACGGCGAAGGAGAGAGAAAGGGAGAGGGCAAGGAGAGGAGGAAGGGGAAGGGATAACAGGGGAGAGGAGAGGAAGGGTTCTCCGGCGGCGGCGACGAAAGATGGTGACGCAGACATAGAGTAGAAGGGAAAGGAGGAAGAGGAGGACGGAGGAGAGAATGATCAAAAGGAGATGGTGGCGACGGTGGAGGAAGGAGAGGTGGGGAGGTGGAGGAGAGGGGGAGGGAAGGGAGAGGAGGCGACGCGATGGCATGGAAACAAGGTGAAGAGAAGTAAAGTGAGAGGAGGAGAAGTTACACACTTACACGAGAGGTGGTGGTGGAATGCTATTTGGCAGCAGGGAGGGATGATAGGTGGAGCCGTGGAGCATGAGACTTTACACTTGATTGAGTGTGGAGCGGAAAAAGGAAAAAAGAGAGGGGAATGGAATGGAATGGAATGGGAACGAATCGAGGAGAGATGCTATTTTGACTGTTTTCTTATTTGAGGGATTATCTCACGCGTCAGAATCGGATCAGTTGCATCAAACGTGGGATCGAGCCTCATCAAGGTATGATCTAAACCGTTGGATTTACCATACCGCCAGCGATGGAATCGGAATTATTTAATTGCAATTGTTTTTGCTTCGTTGGATTAAATGGGCCTAGAGGCCCTATACGGATATGATCCAGTTATCCAGGTGGCAAGGTTGTTACGGATAATAAATAAATAAATAATCCACCTCAATTTCTCTCCCTCTTTTTTTTAGTTGAATATAAAGATTAAGCGTATCCTTATCGGAAGAAAAACAGAATATTCAAAAATTGAAAAAAAAAACAGAGACAGATTAATTATTTTTTTGTGATATGAACTCTTTTTATGACTGATGAATGATATAAATTTAGAATATAGGTAGACCTATTAATTGAAGAAGAAATAATGGGCATGCATGATGCATTTAAAACAATTTAATTTTGGGTGTACTGGGTACGTAGATCCTTTATTCTGCGTTGAAAAATTGGAACAAACAACTGGACCTCTTAGCCTATGAGCCTATAGCATAATAAAGATGTCTTTGTTGTCACTTAATAATTTGAAGATTGCTTGTATAAGTTGATGTTAATTTAATGTCATTCTTTTTCGCTTTTATTTCTTTTCTGATTGCAGAGAGGGGCCAAAATGTTGGGACGTCTTCCAAACAAAACCCATCCTTGTCCTTGACAGGTACTTTATTTGTAAATGTGAGCAAATAATAAATATATGTATTTTATCTATATTCAATATTCAATGATGGATTTAGGAGAGAGAGAGGCTGCAGCATCTCAAAGTAATAGTTGTCTTGTCCAGAAATAATGCAATGCAACTTCTCCCACGAAGAAAAAACAAATATCATGATGAAGTTATATGATTTCATTGCAACGAATCTTCTAGTAATAGTTGTGTGGATTTTATTAAAGAATGTCAGACAAATTCAACTAACTGATTTGCATTAAGAACTAATCCTGATATATAGAGTTCAGAATGTAATATCAATATGTACAAGTGAAGAAAGAAGAATCCAAGTATCCAACAGAGCTGAAGTGACTGCGACAGCAAGGATGGGTCCCGTCTCACTCTCGCTTTTCTTTCTTTTCTCCTGTTTCTTTGTTGAATGCATCAGTCCATTCCTATAATCCATTCTATAGATACTGGTTCACTTTGTTCAGAATCAGAGATGAGATGGAGAGAGAATGTGAACAATTAAGCCCCAAAATATCCTTTTCATTTTTCAGTACCACCTGCCAAGCCATGTTCTATTGATCCATGTTTTCTTCAGTCCAGTCGGAACAAGCAAGGATGGATTCCCATGTTTCTTTTTTTCTTTCTTTTTTTGATGAATGCACTATATTTCTTTACCTAAGAACTAAGAAGGATGGATTCCTTACATACTGTTTTTCAAGTTATATCAGATCAATTTGTCCGATTCTCGATTTTTATTTTCTAAAGGACTATAATAATAATTATTTATTTGTACCATCTAGTAACTTAAGTAGTAGTTAATTAGGATGATTTTAGATATTACGAATTCAAATCCTCATCAACACAAAAGAAAATATAGACCTACCTTTACTCCAAAAAAAAACAATTGCTAATTTTACATAATGTAACCTATCTAAAATTGTCAATGATCTTGTATCATTAGGGCTGTCAATGGGTAGGATACGATACGGATGGACGTATTTTCATATCCATATATATTAAAATTTTCTTTATTCATATTCTAACCACACCCATTAAAATTTTCATTATCCATACCCTACCCTTACCCATTAAAAAATTCGGGTAACGAACGTATAACGGTAGATAACGGGTAAAAATAAAAATAATTCAATGAAAAAATTATATGATTTAGACAAATAAATAGCATTAAATAAATATACTAATAAAGTGCAATAATAATTAATAGTTTAGATATAACAAAAATCATATAATTTTTTAATGTCAATTGTCATAAAAAGCATGTACTAATTACTATATATATATTTATATAATTTAACTATATATATATTTATTAAAAATATAAAATAATTATATTTATATATATTTAGCTATATGTATATGTATGTATATATATATATATATATATATATAATTTACCTAACGATAACGAAAACCTCTTACCCATATTCATATCTAATAAGTTAACGAAATTTTTTTCTTACTTATACCTATACCCGATAACCTAATGAAAATAAAACTTTACCCATACACGTCTTATCGGGTACAATACGGATTAGATAAATGACAAAAAAAGGTGCCATTAACAACCATATATATCATGTTTCAATTCCAAATTTTAATAATATAATTAGGAAAAAAATTATTAATTAGACGTCTCCCCGTGCCGGGTACGGTCTTACTTCTCGATAATCTATAAAGTAATAAGAGATGGAAAAAAGAGAGATGAGAGGTTTGATGCATATGCACTCAGATTCACTGTGGCAGGTATACACAAGGTTCATCATGTATAATATAACTGACAATTTAGTCTCTATCTGTACGAATTCTTTTTTTCTTCCAATGCTACAAAATTTCCAAGTTAGTTAATTGAGAGTTGAATTGCACTTATAAGCCCAGTCACATCTTAGAAAGGAAAACAGCTGAGCTCAATAAAAATACGGTTTACTCGAAATGAAAATAAATCAACTAACTCATCATAAAATGACATATACTTTTTTAGAACTTGAGTCACTTTTCCAAAAGTGCGCTGTATTTTGATTTTAGAAAAAAAAAAACTTTACGTTGAAGGACTTCGAATTTTCAAACTTTATAGATAATATTGTTGACAATTTTACTGATAAATTTTCAAATAGACTCGAAAAATATGTAAAAAGTTTTAAAATAGGAAACAGCCGTAGACATATTTATAGATTAAGTATGATTTAAATTTCAACGATTAAATTAGTTTCTTTGATCAGTGGATTTGCAAAATAATAAACTTGAATTTCTCACCACTAATTAGGTGTGTTTTCATACCAAAATCCATACCACCAATAATTAGATTTGGCATGCACAAAAAAAAGAAATAACAATTAATTTATATATATATATATATATATATATAGAGTGGAGATAGCGTGAGCTTAAGCTCACGGAGGCTTCCGTGAGCTTAACTCAAAAAATATATTAAATGATCTTCAAATTTTAATTTATCATTCTCATTAAATTCTTTATATGAAAATCTCATGGGATGCAAAAATTTGGAGCGTTTTGAGCTTTTTAAGTCGCCGTTTTTAATTTTTAAAAATCAGCTCTAAAAATAATAATAATATATTCAATACTTGAACATCATTTTCAAAAATTAAAAACGGCGACTTAAAAAGCTCAAAACGCTCCAAATTTTTGCATCCCATGAGATTTTCATATAAAGAATTTAATGAGAATGATAAATTAAAATTTTAAGATCATTTAATATGTTTTTTTGAGTTAAGCTCACGAAAGCCTCCGTGAGCTTAAGCTCACGCTATCTCCACTCTATATATATATATATATATATATATATATAACATCTTCCTTAAAATTGCTCTGGTTCCTCTCAACTCTTTCACATGTCAGAAGAAATTATTCAGAATAATTACGCTTTGATATGTTTTACATACATAATTATCGAAAAATGATGTAGAAATGGGACAACGGACAATACTTGTGATTTCCATTCGATAGATGAGATCTCTAATCTCTATGATTTTGAATTGAATTTTACTTCTAGCCTACTCCAATTTATTTGAGATTACATACTTTATTATTATTATTGTTGTTCTTGTTAATTTTCTTTTCTAATTTTTATCTCAATCATGCCTTTTTAAATTTTAATAACTCAAAATTTAGAACTAAAATATTAAAATAAAATTATCAGATTTGATCTATATTATATTTTTCTTTTTACATAGAAGAATTATTCATTTTTCATTTCTATTTTATATGAATCAATACGTTAAAAAATCAATGTCTAGAAATTATTCATATTATTGTATTTTTTACAAACTCTATTCGAATATCACAAATTTTAGTTTATACATTAGTAAATTGATATACATCAAATCTATTTTTTATTTTGATATTTTAGTCTTACATTTTGACCAAAAGGTAAAAATTGAAGATAATATAAAGGGGAAAATTAGAGATATTTGAACTTTTTTTTATGTATAAACAGATTTTATTTGAGGTTTCATCGGGAAATGACTGTTATTCAAAATAGCTGCAGAATAATTAGCTGGGAATTTTATATGTGAACTCGTACCAATCCCAAATCACCAAGTTACCATTGATTTTTGGTCTAATAAAAAGAGCACGTGCATGTGCATATGCATAACCATATGTTTTTTTTTTTTTTGACAATTTTACTAATAAAATTTCAAATAGACTCGAAAAATATGTAAAAAAAATTAAAATAGGCACATTCATAGACATATTTGTAGATTATGTTCTAAATTTCAACAACTAAATTTGCTGTACTTCGATTTGTAGATTTAAAAAATAATAAAATTGAATTTCTCACCATTAATGGTGTGTTTTCATACCAAAATCCATACAACAAATTATTAGATTTGAAACCAAAAAAAAAGAAAAATAAATAACAATTAAGTTATATAAAAGAAAAACATTATCCTTCAAATTGCCCCGGTTCCTCTCAACTATTTCACATATGTCAGAAGAAATTATTCAGAATAATTACACTTTAATATGTTTTACATATATAATTATAAAAAAATGATGTAGAAACGGGACAACGGACAATAAGCGATTTCTTTTCAACATCTCTAATCTCTATGATTTTGAATTGAGCTTCATTTCTAGCCTACTCTAATTTATTTGAGATTAAAGACTTTGTTATTGTTGTTGTTAATTTTCCTTTATAATTTGTATCTCCATTGTACCTTTTTAAATTTTAATAACTCAAAATTTAGAACTAAAATATCAAAATAAATTTGTCAGATGTGATCTATATTTAGGGGTGTCAATGGGTCGGGTCACATTATTTTATTATTATTTTTTATCCAACCCGATTAAATTCAGGTCAAAAAATATTGACCCATATCCGACTCGACGGGTTACGGGTCAACCCGACCCGTATAAAATAATTAAATATTTATTAATTAGTTTTATATAATTTTAAATAATAAAATATTAATTAATTTATAATTAATCTTAATTAGTGTATATTTAAGATTTAATTAGTACTACATCACAAAATTACTTCAAAAAGCATAATTAATCGGGTCAGGTCGGGTTGACTTGAATCCGACCCGACCCGATTCGGATAAAAAAAATTAAACCCATACCCGATCCATTTATTTTCGGGTCATGTCGGGTCGGGTTCGGATCGGGTCGGGTCAATAATCGACACCCCTATCTATATTATATTTTTTTACACATAAAAATATTCATTTTTTCAATTCTATTTTAAATGAATCAATAAGTTAAAAAATCAACGTACAAAAATTATTGATATTACTGATTTTTTTTACAAACTCTATTTAAATATTGCAAATTTTAGTTTATGCATTAGTAAATTGATATAGATCAAATCTAATTTTTTTTTTTTTTGAAATTTTAGTCTCAAAATTTGAGCAAAATGTAAAAAGTGAAGGCAATATAAAGGAAAAAAACATAGAGATAGTTGAACTATCTATTTCTTTTATGTATAAACATATTTTATTTGAGGTTTCATCGGGAAATGGCTGTTATTCAAAATAGTTGATCTAATAAAAAAGAGCACGTGCATATGCATGCCCTTATAAACAAAAAAATCTTTTTGAGGAAACCCTTATAAAAAAATTAAAAAAATAGCACGTCTCTCACTTAAATTGGCAAAATTGGAGAGGTGAAATTCGCATGAACACGAACGGTACCGATATCTAATCTTTCTACCAAAATTAGAGTGACATAATTTGATCCGACCCGAAAAACTCATCCGATTTTTCCGAATCCGACTCCGATCCGATTTAATTATTTTTAAAAAATCAAAATTGATTTGATCCGATTCAAATCCGACCTAACTCAATTCGATCTGAGATTAAATGACTTTCAATTCAATCAAAATCTATTAAACATCTGAAAAAAAATACAACATATAAATTGATTCGATTCTGACCTTAAACTGATTCAAACCGATATAATTTCTTTTAAAAAATCAAACTAATCTGATCCATTCGATTTAAATTTTGAACTCAACCCATCCGATTACCGGCTCTAACCAAAACTATGAATGTCAACAAGTGTGAAGCCTCATAGTGGCCGACAAAATACACTTTCATCAAGTTCTTGGACTGCTCTATCTGACAGTCAATAAAGAATGCACGGTTTTTGTTACCGTCTTTTACTGGCCAGTTGAAAGTTTGAAAGTAACCCATCTTTCTTTCTTTCTTTCTTTTATCCTTTTTATACTGATAAGCCACCTCAATAGTCCCTTCTGACTCCAACAATTGGAATTTACTTTTACTTTTTTGAAATGGAATCGTTATGTATATCTAGTATTATCAAAATAACATTTATTATAAATTTATAATTGTGTACATAAAAATTGAAATATAACCTTCGAATTTTTTTTTGTCGATATTACACTCATCATGTAATAGTTTTTTTTGCATGTAATAGTAAAATGCATTCCAGTAAAGTACCACGACATGAAAAGCAAAAGCCCAGCTCATAAGACGTGTCTAATATGTATGATTTTTTTTTTCTTTTTCTGCCATTTGTTTTTTTTTTTTGCAAAGCTGATCATTGACTGTTGAATTTCCTTTTTCTTTAATCCACCTTGCAATGGTTATTTGCTTAAACAAGGTGGTGCAACAATTGGTCACAATGCTCGATTTCATATATTTTTTAAATAATCATAATAAAAAATTTGCATAAAATTACAACTCATTCGACTATTCGTTTGGGCTTAGTGGGTTGAGAACTTTTCATGTCTGTATTAAAAAAAGCTCGGGTTTGTGGTTTAATTTGAAATAAATTCAAACTCAATTTAATCTGTTTTGGTAATTAAATAAGATGATTTTAAGTTAGCTGACTTGATTTAGTTTAAATAACAATAATTTATATATTTTTCTCATCAAATTCTATCTCACCATTTTAACGGCTTAGCGTCTTTTACTCGCTTGTGACTCGATTTGTACATCTGACTCGATAATTTTCTATCAGTCCACTCATTAATACAGTAAATGTCATTGAAAATATAATTTCTTAATATATCAATTTTGTATGAACTCTTGTACCAACTTTACAGATGTTTAACATTATAATTTGTACATGTATCAAATCTAAATGTCAAACCTAACTAACACATATACATTAGCTCAACTCAAAACATGACGAGCTAAACTCAAACTAGATCTTTCAGCTCATAACATTTTACGAGCTCAGCTCAAATCAGCTCATATTTTTATAAATAGAGTTTGAACTTAACTCACTCAAACTCGACTTCTATACGGCCCTAACTTTCTATACAGCGAGAGCAATGACATGCATGTACACGCCTGTTTTATGATGGTACAAATATAAACTACAGCAATGCTAAAAAGGGTGGAAAAATGTCGTTTATTACTCTCCGGTCAAGGTAAGACGTCGTAATATAGTGATGGTCACAATTTTGTAACTGAACTGTCATACAAATATTGACTTTCTTATACAAGGAATACACCAACTTTCCAATGAAGCATGACGAGAACAATTAATGAAAGAAAGAGAACATAAACAATATATGGCTGGTATACATGAATCCTTAATCTCTAAACTGCCACAAAATGTCTCTCACGGCCATCAAAGGAACATAGAACGAACCAAACTATCAATTAAATTGATTATCTACCTAACAAAAAACACATACCGCATTTTCATATTAAGGTGCAATTATTCCATGATCTTCTTTAAATCTCTTTTAATCAATCTTCACAGAAGAGTAGATTAGCCTTGTGAAAAGGAAGCAAGCATAGAAACCGATGGTGCCGGTCAATACGAAGAAAGAATATGATGCGATAAGCATGTAACCGAAATACAAAATTGCTGAAACAAACTTGGTGATCTCCAGCTTTGTGAAGAAATAGAAGGTTGCATAGAGAAATAGATATAGAGCCGAGGATCCAGATGTTAGGTATGACCGCCACCACCACAAGTAATCCTCGCTGCAGAGCTGGAAGTAGCACAAAACTATAGAGATCTCGGCACAGGTCACAATGAGTATAATAAACACCAGGAAGAGGAACCCGAAAATGTAGTAGAATTGGTGCAGCCAGATTGAGGTCAGGATGAAGAATAGTTCAATGAATACAGCACCAAAAGGTAAGATACCACCAATTAGGATGGAGAATAACGGGTTCATGTACCAGGCCTGCTCAGGTATCTGTCTTGGGATTTTATTCGTCTTCACTGGGTCTTCCAACGCTGGCTTCTTAAACCCGAGGTAACTCCCAACAAATACAAGGGGGACCGAGATGCCGAACCAGAGGAAAACAAGGGCAAACATGGTAGTGAAAGGGACTGCACCAGATGATTTCTCTCCCCAGATAATTGCATTCAACACAAAGAAAATTGCAAAAACTACTCCAGGGAAGGTGAATGCAGTTTTTAGAGTGATTTTCTTCCAGTCGGAGCCTTTGAATGATTTGTAAAGGCGGGCTGAGGCATAGCCAGCTAAAAGTCCCATGAAAACCCATAAGAGGACCATGGCAGTCATGAGACCACCCCTGTTCGATGGGGACAGGAAACCCAAAACAGCGAAAATCATAGTTACCTGGTTAGGTCAAGAAACAAACAAAAAAAAAAAATTTAGAATAACCTCTAGGACCAACTGGTTTGTTCACATGGCACATTAGAGCACCAACCAACTAAAATGAGAGGGACACTCCAAAAAATCATTTATAGGAGATTATGGCAAAGATTCTAAGGTTCTAGCTTTACAAATTTGCAAAATGCCTCACATGATGGAACTACAAGTAGAATTATGTTGTTGTACAGATTAATACATAAAAACAACATTAATTAAAAAAACATGGTATTTTTTATGTACATCAATACAAGTCTAATTATTTGTATTGGGAAAAGGATGATCAAGCTACTTAATGGTACTCATTTGCGTTATTGAAATAACTCCTAGTCTCTTTACTAAATTTATTAATATGTTACAGGCTTTATACTGCTGTACACTTGCTTTGGAATTTCTCCAAGCATTAAAAACTTTTGTTGCGAATTCTGATGAAATTCTGAGGCATAAAGAATAAAAATGCTCATTTGCATGATTTTTAAAGTGTAAGCCTATAATTCAACAAAACAGTTAATAGGTTACATTACCAAGAGCATGCCAAAGAACTGGACGCCGGTGCCGGCATAGACACAAAGCCAGTCGGAGTGAACAGGGGGGCGGAATACATCGCCATGGACAAGTTTCCACCCAGTCTCCTCCTGGGCCTCCTCTTGGGTCTCAAGCTCATTGTACTTAGAGATGTCGCGGTAGAGGGTGCGCAGCATGATCATGGCAACCATACCCGAGAGGAAAAGCACAATCATCAGTGAGTTCACAATTGAGAACCAGTGGATCTGGTCATCTGTCATGAGGAGGTAGGTGTCCCATCTGGATGCCCACTTGATATCACTTTCCTGAAAAAAAAAAATGAATAAATCTGAATGCCTGCTAATTCCTGATTCTCATGTAATAATTATCTTTACCAAAACTATCCTGTGGTATGAAACATCAAGCTCTGCATGCCCAGTAAATTAAGTTGAACTATATAGAAGAATATTGTATGTCTAACTTTTGAGAATCATCATTTTATTGGGCAGTTTTATGCATGCGGAACTTAAAAGAAATGCCATCTTCATTGTCCAATGCTAAATGACATGCTTTTGGGAAAGTCAAGTGTTCATTGTTGGACTTATACAACTTTTTTTTTTCATTTTTCTGCAAACATAGAGCTTCCTACTGGATTGTGCATGAACTAGCAACATATAAGCAATATGAACATAACACTGAAGACAACTGTACCCAAATTAATAAGAACACATAATTTATCAACAAAATAGAAAAAAAGTAATTTCAAACTAGAGTGAAATTATCATAATCTTAGTAGTAAACCATGGTCATACCAGAAAATCAACGTCATATGTGAATATAATTTCCTTGTTAACATCCACCTCCTGGGGTGAATCTGAACTGGTGATCAATCGTTTAGAATGGGGATCACATGTTGTCAGACGGGTCTTCTCGCCATCCCATTGTGCTTCATATTCATGCTTAACACTGCATCATGGAATTGAACAAGCATTAAGAACTACAGGCAGTATGCTTCTCCCAGTGGTAGTAGCTGAGTTACAGACATGAAAAATAACAGTATACCTGAATGGCTTAACCTCAAACCCAACAATTCTCATAAGGTCCTTTTGCTCATCCCTGTGATACTTAACTAGAAATGAAAGATGGTTGTGGATGAAGTACTTCTCCTCCTTGCTCTGTTTTGAAAAGGTAAAAAAAAAATTAACAAATTGTAATAATATGCTTGAAAGTTCTTGACTGGAAATATTTTTTCTAATTCTTTCATTGCATAAAGAAAAAACTTACTCCTGAGTATTGACCTTTCACGCCGACATGGAAGCCATGTTGGTACATGGGTGCAGTATCCTGATCAAGCCTTTTAATTGGTACTACCAGTGGTAGGTTGTCAAGAATCCTATGTTAAAACTGCAGTTAATCATAACAGGCCCAATAATTGTGCATCTTATTGACATGTAAAAAAAATGTATTAGCTTTATGCTTTTAGTACAGAATGACCATTATTTATAGCTTGTTAAAACTATAGAAATGTGTAAAAAACAGATTTGATATGATTAAGCCCTTTTTCAGAATTATAGCCACAAGTCATACATGTTCACACGGTATTCATCCTCAATTTTCTCCTTAAGCTCCTTAGCTTCTTTCTCCCCCAGTGTAACCTTGCACACAATTTGGCACATCTTTGGCTCTCGCATTTCAAACTACAAAGAAGTATAACAAACAATTAACGAGTGTTGATTTTTTTTTTTCGTTTTTCATTTGTTTATTTCTGGCTTGGCCCTCTGAGACATTTTAACTGAACAATTTGAAGGCAATCTAGCAAAGTCATGAGCCATAACTAGATAGAGAATTAATTGAAGCAAAAAAGGTTAAATTTTAGCTTTCATTACCCTCAAGCACTGGAGGAAAAGCTTACCACATAAGGAGAATTCTCAATGCGATCACCACGCAGCACCTCACCAAGGTTTTCAGCACTGTCGACTATGACATCCGGCTTACAGTAAGGAAGTGAGTAGTAGGAATAAGGAAGTTGTGTCTTTATAGATGTAAGCTTGTTGACCTTCACCGGGAGTGGGTCTCTCTGGAATAACAAAAAAAAAAGATGCTAAATGTTGAACAATAATCAAACTCAATTGACTCCTTAAAAAGTTCACATATGCACTAGTGTCTGAGTAAACTTATTAGATGAAGGCGGTAGTGTCAATATTGTATATTTAATTAGTTATAGCTGTAGAATATAATTTGCAATCTGTAAATAAAGGGGCATGATTTGTTTCCTAGATTATAGGCTAGATTGTAGGAATCAGAATAAATATTTCAATTAATGTACAATATCCAAGGGTGATCTATAAAAGAGGAGCCTGGATCTCATATTGGGACAGGTGATTCAAATACATTTTCTCTCAAAAATACATATTCTTGAATTTGTCATGGTATCAGAGCCACGTTGTTTCTAAGTTCTCTTAACAACTTGATTCCTTTTAGTTTTGGTTTCTTGGGTTCTAATCTGCAAACCAATTGCAGAACTTAGTCAATTTTTTTCTCAGGTTATAAGTCCTTGTTATCTCATAGTTAGATGGAGTTTTCTCAAAAGAGTTCCATTATACCTGTTTGTTTGAATGGTAAAAACTACCCATTGTGGGAGTTCAACCTTTGTTGTTTTATTCAAGGGCAAGAGTTGTGGGGGTATGTAGATGGTTCGGAAAAGAAACCTGATGACAAAAACAAACCTGAGTTTAAGAAGTGATGCAGTGGAAATTCTAGAGTTATGAGTTGGATTCTGTGGTCAGTAGAACCTCATATTGCTATTAATTTGAGGTCGTACAAAACAACAATTGAAATGTGGGAGTATCTTAAAACCATCTATAACCAAGATAGTGATGCTCGTAAATTCCAATTGATTTGGAGATACATGATTTTTCTCGGGGAGATAGAAATATTCAGAATATTACTCTAGTTTTATGTCTCTTTGGCTTCGAGTATAATTCAATTGTGTATTCTAAAGTTCCGTAAGCTTGCTTTAGCTACCGTTCAAGAGTTGCAAGAGAAAAACATGAGGGATCGCTTTCTCATGAAGCTTCGATATGAATTTGAGCCGATCCGTCTAAGAATCGATGGCTAGATCTCCAATTCCTTCCTTAACCGAGTGTTTTCGAGAACTTCAAAGATGAAGAACAACGTATGAGAACTAGATCCACTTTGAAGAACGTAAGACGGGAGTAGATGCATCAAATCCGCCTTTTTTGGCTCGAGGAAAGTACAATTCTCGGGACATGAGTGGCATCCAATGTTTCTCATGCAAGGAGTATGGCCATATCGCTAAAGATTGCAAGAAGAAATTTTGCAATTATTGTAAGAAAGATGGGCATATTATTTCTGAATGTCGTCGCCGACCCCAAAAAAGGCACACTGCTTTGCAAGCCATTGCAGAGGAGAGCTCACCGATCCAGTCTTCACAGCCTGGCCTTGTCACACAACCAGCACAGACAACTATTACTACAGAAGCAATTCAACAAATGATTCAATCAGCATTGTCAGCAATGGGGCTATCAGGTATCCTCTCTTCCAAATGGTATTTTGATTCAGGGGCTTCAAATCACATGACTGGAACTTCAAAAAGTTTCGTCTCTTTATCCCCATACCAAGGTTCTGGTCAAATTACCACTGCAGATGGGACAAATTTGCCAATTTCTGGTACTGGTACTGTTTTGGTGAACAGTACGAAATTAGAAGATGTCTTATTGGTACCAAAATTGTCCACAAACTTAATTTCTATTGGCCAGATTATCGAGAATAACTGCAATGTGCTTTTTACACCTTTTGGATGTGTGATACAGGACCAGGAAACTGGGAAGATAATCGGGAAAGGGCATAAAAGTGGTCGTCTTTTTTCGATTCAGATTACACAAGACCCTTCCAGTTTTTCTAGAGTTGTTTTTTCTGCTTCACAAAATTCAGATCATTGGACCTTATGGCATCGTAGGCTAGGACATTTGAATTCGATAGTTTGTCTTTCATGTTTAAGCAAGGTTTAGTTTCTAATAAAAATTTCACCAAGTGTATGTTCTCGCTTGTTGTTTGTGTAAAAGTAAAATTCTTCCTTTTCCTTCTAGAACCACTAAGACTACAAGTGCTTTTAACCTTGTTCATTCTCGATGTATGGGTGCTTCATTCATAGTCTCAAGTACCGGATTTAGGTATTTTGTTACCTTTATTGATGACTACACTAAATTTACATGGGTCTACCTTTTAAGAACTAAATCGAGGTTTTTCAAGTTTTTAAGTACTTTGTCAATATGGTTGAAAATCAATTTGAGTGTTCCATAAAAACTTTGCGATCTAATTCTCATGTGGAGAATATGTTTCAACAGCTTTTCAAAAATTTCTTTTGGATAAAGGTATTCTTCATGAAAAATCTTGTCCCGCTACTCCACAACAAAATGGCGTAGCCGAACAAAAAAATAGACATATACTTGACACTGTTAGAACAATTCTTCTAGAGGGGGTTGTTCCACCCACTTTTTGGGATGAGGCTGTTCGCACCTCTGTTTTCCTAATAAATCGTCAAGTTTCAAAAAATTTGGAAAATCAATCTCCTTATTTTTTGTTGTATAACAGAAATCCTAGCTATGAAATGTTACATATTTTTGGATGTATCTGTTATGTTCATTTACCTCCATCTGAACGCACAAAGCTTACTGAACAATCTGTTGAATGTGTCTTTTTAGGTTATGCAATAGGACAAAAAGGTTTTCGCTGTTATGATCCAAAGGCTCGTAGGGTTAGAATTTCTCGGAATGTTATTTTTAAGGAGTCGGTTTTTTATTACCATAAGTGCCCCTCTTTGTCATCTACTGTGTCTAGGTCAGTATTGCCTCTTTTTCAAATTCCACATGCATCTATTGATGCTCAAATGTCAAATAGGTTCAAACCTGGTTTTGTGTACAGAAGACGAAAAAAAATGATTGATTTTATGCCTCAACTTGATGATTCTTCTCATAACCAAGGTTCAAATCATGACATGCCAAATCTGGAAGAACGGATCGATACGGGTCTTCGCCGGTCAACACGGCCATCTCAACCTCCAATAAAATATGGTTTTCTAGCAAGTTCTTCATCTTGGGATATTCCTGTATCATATCAAAAAGCTGTTCAGCATGATTGCTGGACAAGTGCAATGAAAGAGGAGTTGGATGCGTTGCATGAGAACAAAACATGGGAGCTGGTCACATGTCCTTCTGATACTAAACCTATTGGGTGTAAATGGGTTTATTCTATCAAACAAAAACCGGATGGTTCTCTAGATAGGTATAAGGCCAAATTGGTTGCTCTTGGTAATAAGCAAGAGTATGGCATCGATTATCTTCAAACCTTTGCACCAAAGCTGGCAAAGATGACCACGGTAAGAGTTGCTTTGCCCTCGCGCACCCACAATTGGTCCATAGTACAAATGGACGTAAAAAACGCTTTTCTTCATGGTGAGTTGAAAGAAACCGTCTACATGAAACCCCCTCCAGGTTCGACCCTTGATTCCCATGACAAGATGTGCAAACTAAAACTATTCTTTGTATGGGTTAAAACAAGCACCACGTGAATGGTTTTTTACTTTCAAAACCACTCGTTCTTTCGCCGGTTTTCAGCAGAGCAAGTCTGATCCTTCATTATTTCTCTCTAAATCATCTCATAGTTTTTCTAGCTCTTGTTTATGTAGATGATATTCTAATAACTCGAAATGATGTTCAAAGCATTACCAAACTACAAGCAACTTCTAGCAACCGTGATTTCGCATGAAGGATCTTGGGAAAGTTCAAGATTTTCTTGGCCTTGAAGTTCATCACACACCAAGGGTATTTTTGTGAACCAACACAAGTATATCAATGAGCTGGTAGAAATGGCTGACCTTAATCAATCCAAACCAAAGAAACATGCCCATGGAGGTAAATCTTAAACTTCGCAAGAATGATGGTGATCTAATAGCTGATCCAACTTTATATCTGAGCCTAGTTGGCGCTTGATATACCTAACAATAACCCGACCTGATATTTCTTTCTCGGTGAACATTGTTAGCCAATTCATGAACAACCCTCGACATTTACATCTTGCTGCTGTTCATCGCATCATTCGTTACCTTAAAGGTACTCTTGAGAGGGGTATTTTTTTCCCTTCAAATTCCTCTATGCAACTATCAGCCTATGCTGATGCTGATTGGGCTGGCAGTCCAGACACACGAAGATCCACCACTGGGTGGTGTGTTTTCCTAGGAAATGCTCTCATTTCATGGAAATGCAAGAAGCAAGATCGAGTCTCTAAATCTTCAACTGAAGCAGAGTATCGAGCTATGTCATCCGCATGTTCTGAAGTTGTTTGGCTACGATGTCTTTTGGCTGAACTTGGGGTTAAGCAACAGACACCAACACCACTGCATGCCGACAACATGAGTGCTATTCACATATCGATTAATCCGGTATTTCACGAACGAACTAAGCACATTGAAGTTGATTGTCACTATATTAGAGATATAGTTGATCGAAATCTCATATCACTTCTTCATGTGCCTTCTGATCTACAAATTGCGGATATATTCACTAAAGCACTTGGTGGTACTTGATGATCGTTTGTCAAGAAATTGATGTTGGTTAGCTCACCATCATCAATTTGAGGGGGATGTCAATATTGTATATTTAATTAGTTATAGTCAGTAGAATATAATTTGCAATCTGTAAATAAAGGGGCATGATTTGTTTCCTAGATTATAGGCTAGATTGTAGGAATCGAATAAATATTTCAATTAATGTACAATATCCAAGGGTGATCTATAAAAGAGGAGCCTGGATCTCATATTGGGACAGGTGATTCAAATACATTTTCTCTCAAAAATACATATTCTTGAATTTGTCAGGTAGAGATTATTTTGTTTGACTTTTCATCAGTTGACATCTGTGCTACACACATGTATATCTAATGAATATCTCAATTCCCAAGTGTATTCTTAATACAAGCTAGTGTATCTCTAATAAATACCTCCAACTCCCATGCCTTCTTGCTTTACATATATGGTGTTATGACTGTTGAATATAACATTGGGTCAAAGACAGTTTTCGCGTCAGATCTGATCGCCTCTTACTTAAATATCTTGCAAATTTAGTGCACAGAGTAGACAAAAATAAAGATCCCAGAAAATAATATTTTGAAAAGAAACTAAAAGATGTAGAAAATTGGTGAGAGGAAAAACTCAATTAGAAGCATTATCAAATATTGCATGCTTTGCTATAATAGCCAGCAAGACACAATGAACTGCCAGATTATATGCATGAATTTGGTGAACGAAACAGGATGGTTGATCAAAAGAAGGATAAAGTGATTGCTGAGAAGTTTCCACAAAAAAAAAAGGCCACAGTAGCATTAAAATATTACAGTGGAGTGGAAGTAAATACTAGATATAAAAAAACTGAGCTACCTGGAATACATTGATGAAATGTTACAGAAAGATTTAACCACATAATCCAAACCTTTGATACATTGTCCTAAGATAGCCAGATCTAAAGCTGAAAAACAGTCAGCAACATCCATTCCCATCGCAAACCCGTTTAAATTCACAAAGAAACTAATGAGAAAGATAAAACCAACTTAGATCTAACAAATGCAGACTCACATCAAACAACATTGAGCTCAAACGAGAAAAAAGAAGTAATACCTTTTGGAAATCAGCGGGGGCGACGCCAGGGAGGTAGAATGCATGCGACAGTGAAGCCATGAGAGAGAAACAAAGGAGCGCCAGGGCTATCCATGGCGACTTGGTGGCGATCGCCATGGGATCTGGGGTAAGTTATCGGAGATCTGAGATTTGGTATCGGGATCTATGAGCAAAGATAGAGATAGAGAGAGAGAGATAGAGAGGAACCTAACTATTAACTGGGATTAAAATAAATAGTCTAGGAAGGTTTCAACTTTCAAAGTAATTCCGATCGGTCTCAACTCACGAGTCATAACCCGGTTGGTGCGGGAGGTCAAAGCTCACACTCTCTCTCGTTCAAGGGACGGGGAGGGAGAGGGAGGGTGACCGGAGCTTTTATTTTTATTTTGGGTTTATTGAATATTGACTGGATCGGTGAACCCGTGGTCTAACTCTGTGGACTGAAGAAAAGAGTTGGTTTTGAGTTTGGTCCCCAAGGGAAAGGTAGTAATACATTTTGTTTAGAGCTGGTAAAAAAAATTGTGGCTAATAGCTCGCTCCTAATTTATTTGTAATCGATTTATAATTAGTTCCTTTGTAAATAGATAAGTTATTAATGAGCTGGTTCTTTAAATTTATTAAGTTAATTAGCTGAATTTGAGCTTGGACTAACTCAGTTCGTTAGGCTCGTTTTACTCGATAAATTATTAATAATTATTATTTATATTTTTTTATTATGAATTTTTAGTATAGTAAGTAGTTTATTATATGATATGTACTTAAATTATTATATCAAATTTGTGTGAAATATTTTTAATAATTTTTAGATAAATTTTGATATAAATTACCATAAAAAAATATTATTAACTGTTAATGAGTCTTAATGAGTCAGCTCGATTATTTATGTCAAAGCTCTTGGCTCGAAAGTAATTAGTGAGCTAGCCGGGCTCAACTCATTAAGCTCGGCTCGGCTCGTTTACAACTCTAATCTCGTCAGATTTAAATTCCGTAAAAAACATATAAATAATAATATATATCAAAGTTTATGAGAATTCTATTTAATTTAAAAAAAAATGTTTGGTCCTAATTTTTTTTAATTTTAATAATTTTCTAATTAAAAATTTCTCCGTCAATTATTTAACTTTGAGTATCTATTAGAAACTCATTTTACTGATTATTTATTTAGAGCATCAACTAACTTTAATAAATTAATATTAATATTAATTAAAAAACTAAAATTTCCTCCTAATTCCCTTCTTCTTCATTTTTATCTATTATCACGAGCGACCAATTGCTTTTTGTTTCATTGACTGTATCGTAAACTCAAAACTCTCTCCTCTGAAACTGATTGTATCATAAATCATCTTCTTCCACTTACTACTTTGCCTTTATGAAATTATTTTTGTGTAGTACTCAGCGGAAGACAAAATACTCACAAGATTAAGATTTAACATGAGACTTAGTACAAAATATGAATCAACTATCAATTCGAGCTGTTGACTAGATTGGTGAACTCAGTGATCATGATTCGTTCTGAAGTAGGGTTGTAATTGGCTCACTAATTTAACGAGTCAAAATTATTGATTTAATATTGACTCTTTAAATTAATGAGCGAAATTTAACTTGATTTATTATTTAATAATTAATAATAATTTATATACATATTTTATATCAAAATTAAAAAAATTAACAAAAATAAACGACAATAAAGTTTTATACATAGTTCATATAATTTTATTTATATTAAATTATAACTTATTAATACACTAAAAATCATAAAAAAATAATATAAATAACAAATATGAGTAATCTAACGAACTTAGTAAATTTAGCGAGCTGAGTCAAATCTAATCCAAACTCGACTTATTAACTTCACGAGTGAGTCAAATACAAATCGATCCGAGTGAATCACAACTCATGAACAATCCATGAATATGAGTTTTTATGACAGCTCTAGGACACTGAAGAAAAGAATTAATTTGAGTTCGATCCTCTAAAAAAAATTAACTTCAATAATTAACTGCGTCGGTCTGAAATAAAAGTAACAGAACTTCACGGCAAAGGAAAGTTAATATAAAATTATATAAATATACATCGAGGTTCGGTTGGTTTCCTCTCACGACTCGTCACTCGTGAGAGTTCGCGAGATTTTACTTCTCAATTTTATATTGAAAATTTAATATAAAAAAGAGGGAGTTGTAACTTGTAACTTCCAGCATAGGTACTGACCCAGCAAGTAGAACATTTAAATATTCTGATTGTTCCCAATGTTATACACAAAGAAAGAGACGTAGCTTTTTACTTGTTAAAAGAGAAGAAGATAAACGCTCGTGTTATATGGCGTAGAATTGAAGCATCGACCTGTTAGGTTGATTGGGCCAGGAAGGATCCGAACAATGGTGTGGTGGCCTGTCATTTCTTAATTTGCGCCCGTTAACATGTCACCCCATTTGGATCCGATTGGATTGGCCCCATTCTGACCCACCATCTGAAAATAATTCTATTTCCTCTTATCATATAGTAACAACAGAACCATGAAGTAACACTAAATACACTCGCATTTTTCACTTTAATGCTTAGGAACTAAGAGCAAACTTATAGCTGAATTAAATTAAGCAAACAAAGAACTTAACTGAAGAATGTCAGAAAAGACAAAAGAGCTTTGTAAATTTAGATCTTTGAAAAACACTTTATCCTCCCCTCCACCACACAATTCAAATCCTAACATCCCAATACAAAAACCTCACCAAAAATTCCATTCCTCATCACTATCTCCATCAATGGCCACTCTTCCCCATCTCCACTCCTTCTCCTCTCTCTCTCCTTCTTCCTTCCCTCCACCCAAATCCCCTTTGCATCCCTTCATAACCATGCCACCCCCCTCGGCCTCACCGTTCACCGTCTCAGCCAAGAAAAAGAACCCATGGCTTGACCCATTCGAACCCGTCGAGGACCCCGACATGGAACTCAATACTCCTTTCCCCGATGGTAAGCAATTGGAGGACCCTCGACCGCCCGATAGCCCGGAAAATCCATATGGCTTTCTTAAGTTCCCACAAGGATACAATGTAGAGTTGGATTCGCTAGCCTCATATGTACGCGGTGACGTGAGGCGGTGTTGTTGCTTGATCTCAGGCGGAGTGTATGAAAATTTGCTGTATTTTCCTGTGATACAACTTATCAAGAACCGATACCCCGGTGTTTTGATTGATGTTATCACATCTGCTAGGGGGAAGCAGACTTATGAAATAAATAAAAATGTGAGGTTCGCCAATGCTTACGATCTCGAAGAAAGTTTCCCGGTGCCGGCTGAGTATACTGATATGATTGGAGTGCTTAAGGTTGGTCTGTGAAGATTTATCAGAATTATGTTATTTCCACAAGTGTTATACATGTTTCTTATTCTGATTTGAGTACAGTTTTACAGATTAAAATATTATAGAACTTGATCCATCATATTTCATTTAATCCACTGAATTAATCAGATAGTTTGTAAATATTCGAATCTGATGTTGGAAATTTATTCACCTCCTTATTTGAAATATAGATATAAAATAGAGAGAATTCATCTTTTGATCTGTGAACTTTCACGAAATAATTAAATTAGTCCTTAAATCCTGTTCATTCAAGCTGATCCAAAAAGTTAAATTGTACCAAGTTGAACTTTAAACTTTTAAAAAAATACCAAATTGGCCCTTAAATTTCTTTAGAAAAGCCCAATTGGTCCTTAAACTTCAAGGTGCACCAAATAAATCCTTAAACATTTAATACAAGAACTAATTCGGCCAATAAACTTTATAATAAAACTAACTAGTCCTTAAGTTCTTATTTTAATATTATATTATTTAAAAAAAAATACTAAGTTTTTAAAGGACTGATTAGAAATTTATTAACCATTACAAATAAAACATCCCACGAACCAAATTATTTTTTTCAATTATGTTGTAATTTGGTCTATGAGATGTTTTCCTTGTAATGATTAATGAATTTTAAATAGTTCATATCATGTAATAATAGGTACTTTAACAACTTACTATTTTTATTTCTATTTAAATAAAATATATTTATTTTCATTCTATTTAAACTTAGAAAACAGAAAAATAAAATAATGTTAAATAAAAAACGTCAGGGCAAGATTTTTTTTTTTTTTTGAAAGTTCAAGGGCCAAATTATTTTTTATTAATAGTTGAAGGATTTATTTGATGTACTCTAAAGTTTAAGAATCTATTTATGTTTTCTGAAGAAGTTTAAGGAACAATTTGGTGTCTTTTAAAATATTTAAGGATCAACTTGTTTCAATTGAAAGTATGATTTGGTTTCCAATTGGCTTCTTACATGGCTTTTTACTACCTTAATAGACAGTCATAACCTTTCTTATTTTCTTTATGCGTGGTAACAGAATAGGTACTATGACCTCATGCTATCAACCAAGCTAGCAGGGTTTGGTCATGCGGCATTTATGTTCATGACATCAGCACGAGACAAGGTTAGTTATGTGTATCCAGATGTGAACCGGGTAGGTTCTGGATTGTTCCTGTCAGAGATTTTCATACCGCCAAGCTCAAACCTTTCTGATGGTGGGTTCCACATGTAAGATTTTTCTTTAATCAGCATTGAACATGTTTGTTAAGTTTCTTCACCCCCAGAATTGCATTCAACATCTACATGTCAAACTTTTGTGTCAGCACTTACAAATGCTTGGATTTCAAGCATTTTGTTTACTTTCTATTTATCCAATTGTTTATGTTGAATCAACACATTTAACCATATGTGCTTCCTATTATTGGAATGTCAGCTTTTTAAGCATATATGCTTCCTTTTATCTATTTTTCCTCTTTTTAATAGTTTTGATAGTATAGTAAATCCTGAATTCCTGATACAAACTTTCAGAAATGTTACTTAAATGGGAGCTAAGCAAACTTTGATTAGTAAAAATTATGATCTTTTTGAAAGCAAATGGCCTCAAGTCAAGGGCTAAAATTTCCATCTATAGAAACCAATTTTTAGTAATAATAAGTTTTAGTAAATTAATATTATTAAAAATAAGAGTGAGAAACGTAAAATTTCAAATATACGAATGGCAGCGCGCCACTGCCACTGCAGTGGCGCGTTTCATTATTTTTACCAAACGCGCCACTGACAGTGGCGCGTTTCCTTATTTTTACGAAACGCGCCACTACCAGTGGCGCGCTTGCTTCTTATATATACAAAATGCGCAGTCACTTGCGCGGGGTTTGGACGAAACGTGCCACTGGTTGTAGCGCGCTGCCATTCATATATTTGAAATTTTACGTTTCTCACTATTATTTTTAATAATATTAATTTAATAAAACTTATTATTACTAAAATCTGTATAGAAACAAACGCAACAAAATTCTGAATTTTATAAAGATAAAAATTCCCTAGGCAATTAACTTTGATCTTCTTCCAACTCTGAAGCCTCCATTTATCTCGTTGAACTTTGAAAAGGTACGACCAGATGATAGAATGGCTGGCGAGGCCCCAAAAAAATATACCACAAGAGCCTGTGCCACCACTTAAGGTTTCCATTTCTAAAAAGCTCAGAGCTCATGTGGCAGAGAAGTATATGAAAGCAGGTGCACAGAAAGGAAAATATGTTGTCATTCATGGAATTCAATCTGATTCAGCTGCTTCAATGCAATCTAGAGGAGATACAGACAGCTTGTTGCCAATACAAATCTGGGCAGAAATAGTTAAGGATATCAGGTTACATTTGCTTAAAGCTTCAAGCATTTTCATTTTTTAAGTCACGACAAACACCCCAATTTATTTGGGAGTAAAGGCTTTGTTGTTGTTGTTGTGTCAAACACCTGATAAGCCCATCTTTTGTTATTTACCAGGCTGTGCCAGACCAGTAATGCTTATAGCTTAGAGCATTTGTGTTCTGATTGTACCAGCATAGATTGATTACATGGCAGTTTTGCTATTGTGTACTTGATAACTTGACCTTATTGTTACAAAAACAGTGATGTAAAGCCAATAATTGTGATTCCACATGAGAGAGAAAGAGAAGATTTAGAGGAACTAGTTGGAGATGCTGCTGCTATTCTTTTCATGACCACTCCTGGCAAGGTTTTTACTTCAAATCTCTACTTACTTCTTGTAAACATAATAAATTAAAAATTGCAAACAAAAATGCATTTCTTATTGAATATGTTATCTCATTTATTAGCTTTCTGCTTTGATCGATGATTCGGCCGGTGTCATATGCACCAATACTGTCGCTGTTCAGCTTGCACTCTCGCGAGATAAACCATGGTAAGATCATTTTTTGTTCTTTGCTTAAGTGATCCTACCATAACCACTGAGCCAGGCTTAGGGGCGGATGCAGAATTTCGGTCGGGGGAAATTATCGGATTGTAATAGCTTATCGGGTTCAAATTCATTAACTAATCGGGTTTTAAATAATAATAATAATAATTTAATATATATTCTTATCTAATAAAAACCATCAAAATAATATCATTTTACATATTAAAAATAACAACAAAATAAAATATAAAGTGATAAATAATCAAGTTGATGATGAAAGTTTTCCTCTACGGAATTTTATATTTTGAAATCTTCGTATAATTATTTTATTATGCACAATATTAAAAAAAATTTCTCAATAAACGTAATCAAACAATTTAGAGGGTAAAAATATATTCCAGGGAGGAGCAGATTATCGAAAATATTATCTAAAAACACTATTTTTCAAAATTCAAGAGAGGACATCCCCCCCCCCCCCGGATTATGCTGAATCCGCCCCTCGCCGGGCTCAAACCCAACCTAGTATAATTTGTGACCTGTTCCAAAGTTTAATTTTAGGTCACTACGTATAAAATGTCATTCTTCCTAATCATCATCATTATTTTTTATTTGTTTTGATAGTGTGGCCATGTTTTCGTCTGAAGAGAAGGCCAAGGTATTTGTGCCAAATGTAGAAGTAAAAAATTGCACTGTGATTGCATCCAAAACTGGAAAACTAATAGACATAGATGTTGAGGCAGCAAAGAGTGCGGTAAAATTACTTGGAAAAACAGCCGTTTTTGCATGAAGAAAAGTTCGTTTGTGCCGTTTTCTTTCAGAAAATGTACATATATACACACTTGTTTTATAATTTGATGTTGTAAATTCTTTGCAAAAAGTATACCCTGAATGTAATACTTGATAACAACAATGAAAGATCAGCAAAAACCTAAACCACAAACTCTTTAACTTCGAGTGATATAAAGGTATGGATTCTACAGCAGTTTTTTAGTCGGATGGATTTATCCAAATTGCAGTTTACCTAAATAAAAAAACTCATCATTATTTATCAGAAATAAACAATAGAACAGAAATACACAACTACTACAACAAATGTACAATGGAAAAAATACACCATACCTCATAAAATTAAAACCAAAATTAAATGCATAGCAGATACTTGCCAAAATTAGGAAAAAAGAAAAAGACAAATGAAAATTATGCACCCCTATGAAGAAGTTTCAACATGACGTACAGTACGGGGAAGCAAAAACTCGGCACAGATGGGAAAATGTGAAGATGGATAGAAGCCGTCTATATTGTTATTTATTACTTCACAGACTGCCGGAACTAATGAGCGGCCTCGAAAAAGGATCCAGTCGACATGTAGATCTTGGGTTTGCCGGTCCCAGCAGAGGCACAAAGCCCGAAAAATTAGTTTGATAAATTCCATGGCACCTTGTTTGTCACCTGAAAGATGTTCAACCAGTATATTATAATCCGTGCATACTTAGGAATTAACTATTTAATGTGCCATAACTTCTGTTCTTATTCCTTATGATTATCTAATTGGATCTGTGCAACTAACTAGGAGCTTAACACAAAAGAGGTCCTTAAAAGCTGAACCGTTCACCTTTAAATCCATGATAAGTCCGTATTAAGGATACATTTTTCCGCGTACGAGCATTTGGCCATGCATCCCTCATGTCTCCAACAACTCCATGCTCTCTGTATATAATAGAGAAAAAGAATAAAAAATAAAACCAATCAGAGAGACCATACATTATATTTGGACCGGCAATGTTCTATTTCTTGCAACCAAAATATTTATATTGTAATTTTTCAGTCTCTTGTCTGGATCACACTTTAAAGTAACCATGTCCATACCATACAGAAATGGCCATGGAGAGCAATTGGACTCATATACTCAGCACCACAATTTTCACAGTTCATTATAATCAATACAGCACTTGGAAGCATTAATAATTTAACCCTTGCCATATTAGGCTTGCTAAGCAAAAAGGAAGTTCCTCTTGCAGAATTAAGACACAATAATAGTATTTTTTTTAATACTAAATTAAGAAAGCTTTCATGTGTTTTTCCTCCAAAACACCTCAAACAATTATATACCCACGGCCCCACATAACACAAAATCTGTACAGTATACAGACCTGATGTATACTGTTGAATAACCTTGGCTAATACCCTAAAAGTATCATGCCATGAACAGCAGGTCTGATTATTAAATTAAGAGAAAAAATCTGATTTTGGTCCCTGAACTATTTTGGCTCTTAAACCTTTTTTTGGTTCAATTAGCCCCTTGAACCAATTTGGTTCATCTTGGTCCCTATGTTACACAATCGTTTTTTCTGCTGTTAAAAGAAAGTTCAGTGATCTATTTGAACCAAAGCCAATAGTTCAGTGATCTATTTGAACCAATTTGGTTCATCTTGGTCCCTATGTTACACAATCGTTTTTTCTGCTGTTAAAAGAAAGTTCAGTGATCTATTTGAACCAAAGCCAAAAGTTCAGGGATCAAAATCAGACTTTTCTCTTAAATTAAAGGGCCTACATGGTGGCAGCCTACCATCTATCTACATATAAGTTCCCATTATTGTGTTTTCAATTCTTTATATATACCAAATAAAACACACAAAAATAATATAATCCTTTCCACACCAAGGTAGTGAATATGTGGTCATTAATGGAGCCACAAAAGGTACTACAAGAATTGAGGCTCCTTTTGTCCCTAATCTGTCCTTTTGAAGGAAGGACCAAAGTAAAGATATGAAACTTTTTAAAAAATATATTAATAGCACTAGAAATGAGCTTTTTAAAAGGTATATTAAATAGTGGGATGTGGCTACGAAGTTATGTTTTCCTTTTTAAAAGGTACAATGGTACAACTCAACATATCTTGACCTACATAGTTCTGGTTTTTGAATTGGTAAAAACATGATAAAAGAAAGATAAAAACAAAACATACCTTGACCTACCGAGCAAGAAACGACCGGTCATGGACTCCTTCTGTGTGTTGAACCCACCACAATATACAACTGGCAGATTTGGTGGAAGAGATGCAATGTGCTGCCACGTAAGCAAGGCACTGCGCCTCCGGGCCTTTGGGCTGCACTCATCCAAGTTTGTGTTCACAATTTGAAAGCTAAATCCTGGTGGTTCTACTCTCTTTAATTGAAATGTGTGTAATTTATGTCAAAGAAACAGTGAATCACTAAATGGGTCCACTAAACCAAGAATTGCTGCAAACCAACAACCAGTACAATACTGAGCCAGCATCTCTTATATCTATTAACATTCTTGTTTAGGTACCAACACTGCATGACCATTTAGGTCCCAAAACTTCCAAATTTTTTGTTTTGGTCTATATAATTTATTCTATACCACAATTTAGACCATGGCTCGCTGAAATCACACTGAGTCAGAAATAAAAGGAAGCTAGTAATAGCGGTCTCGGTGTTCTTATCAAAAGATATCTAATAAGAATCGTTCATTCTAGGTGGGAAGTTAACTAGCAATCCATCCATACTATAAAATGAAAAATAATGTTAAAGACTGAAATGCTGCAAATTAGAAGGTTCAGTACGCAGAAAACCAGGAAATTTCCATACCCTTACACCTCTAAGGACCATTGGATCACCTCATTTCCAATTTAATTCAGTATATATTGCTCCAGGAGCATTGCTCACACCTACAAACACATGTAAACAACACACCGAACCCCTCTACTCTTTATATTATATGCACTGTTGAAACCCGAACCCCCCCCACAAAAAAAAAATCCCTTTAAATAATTTACAAATAAAACAAAATTAGTTTAGGTACCTTTACATAAATTAAGGAGTGGGAAACAATATTTACATATATTAACAAATATACTTCATATTTCTTGTTTCACACTGATACCGGCAATAATTTGACATTTTGAAGTCAGGCAAATGAAATTGCCCACTTTAACATACAGTATCATCATATGACCAGCATGTTTTTGTCGTGCTACATACTATTGACACAATCTATTTTTTTTTATAATAATTAAAGCAGAACGTTTATTTTGATATTCTGTGATATCGTGCTTAGAAAATTGGCAAACACTCAAAAGTTAACAATGCATCATTCCAATAAAATTATAAATTTTGGCTAATTAAATGACTACTTTATTTTTACTGGTCTGCTAAAAGAGAAAAAAGAACAAAGCCAAAACTGAAAGGATATAGCCCATGTGGCAATACATGGTACCGTTGCCCCCCATGAAATACTTCCAGGTACTGAAGGAGATTCAGATAACCAAAATGTACCGCCTTCCAGAAGCTCCACCTTTTTCAAATAATCAATAATATATCAGAAAGGCAGAAATATTTTATAAGAAAATAAATAAATAAAAACTAGTACCTTTTCCTTCTCATAAAAGATGGTACAGTACTCATCAGAGGTATCTTGTGATCCTTTCCTTGAAATTCCAAATTGTTCATAACCTAAATATTTATCACCAATGAATTCAGTGCCAATTTCAATGACTGAAAAGTCATTGATCAGTACTTAATGACCAAAATAATCATATAAACTAGTGAATTGGTATCAATCAAATCTGCAATTAACATGATAAATTGAAAATTCGAAACAACTAATCAATTGTGTCCCCTGATCGATGTACATCCAATGTCAAATGCTAAATAATAGATAATAGAGAGGAATGCAAGAAGAAGTGTGGTATACCAGGCAAACACTGCTGCAGATAGTCAAGCTGCCACTTCAACCCTGCAATAAATCAACAACAACACTCAATAAAATCAAAATGCAAAAAATAAGGAGACGAGATTACAAGAGACAAGGGAGAGACCTTGTTGCGTGCAGAGTATCGTAGGAGAGTAATTGGTGATGACACTGATGCAGATCTCCTTGCGTCGATCCCAGCCGTTGGGGCTGTCTCTCGCTTGATCCCCTTCGTGTAGGTTGAGGCTCATAACTGTAATCGATACACCCGATACACTCATCTCTCTCTTTACCTCCTCTCTCTTTGATGCGTCGGAGTGAGGCGAGGCGAGGCTCCCTCTCAGTCAAGTCACTCTCTCCGATCTGCACGGTGTAGAAATGTCGGACTGACAAGGGAAAGGTCCGAACGCTGGATTTAATTAATTTGTTTTTAATTTGATCATTTCTTTTCTTTCCCTCTTATATTTATCAATTCCTGGAACGTACAATGTACCTGTTCAAGTTGCGTAAATTTTTGAAATTTCCGGGTTTGTTGTGACATCCATAGAGTTAGATAATTTTTATAACCATTGTGGATCTATTCGAAAATTTTGAAATCTTGATACTTAAATTATTTATATTCAATCTCGTTCAGGAAAGAATTTAAAAAGTATAGAGATATGTAGCCAGTTGCTGGATATTTTAAAATATCGGTTGATAATTCGGAACAATTATTGTGATTCAAATTAAGTTTCTACATCAAGTGATATAAAATTACAACGGTTCAATATTAATAATTATTTATACATCATCAGTTCAAAACAATACTTAGATTAAATGAAATTAAACATTATCTCATCTATAATATACATACTTATATATTTATTTTAGATTTACTATTTAGTTTATTTAATTTTATAAATTATTACAAAAAATATCAAAATAATTCAGTGTTGTAAAAATCGGCCGTTTTGGCCGTCTAGTCGGCCGAATAGTCGGTGACGGCGGCCAAACCGTCACGAATAGCTAATCGACCAATTTTTTTCGTTTAATCGTTATGCTACAATATATTTTTTTAATTCAGCAGTTTGTTTTTAATTTAATGAGTGTTATGTTAATGTAAATATACAACTCATTATACTCATCTCTCTCGAGAAAATAACAGAACTACTATTGTATGTTTTTCTTCTTCGAATCAATCGCTCTGATCTCTATTTTTTATTTTTTTTTAAAGACATGTGATATCCTCCTTCGTTTACTTCTCAAAATCAAACTAAAAAATAAATAGATGATTAGATCATCCAAATCTCAAAAAAATTATAAGATCTAAGTTATTTAATTCCGTTTCTCTAATAATAACATCATAACTTTAGAAACCAAAACATCTAAAAATGTTATTAAATTATGTATATTTTTTTTGTAAAATTAATTATTAATATAATAAAATATAAAAAAGATAAAGTTTGCACCATATATGTAGTATTTTGGTCCGGTTGTAAGTAACATATGTATTGAGTGTATTAGATGTATTAAAGTAATGAACTATGAAATATCATATTATGAGTTTATGACTTTTAAATCCTTTACCATATATAATGTTCAATGACTACAATCGTTAATATAATATTATGAATGGATAATATATATTGGATATAAATAAATATATATATAATAATATTATTAAATCATCCATAAAATTTTGTTTAATTGACCGCATAACGATTAATCGCTTGGCGGTACCCTGTCCATCATCAAGCGCATACCGTTTTTTACAACATTAAAATAATCATTATAAAACGATGGATTTCCTTAAATAAGAGTTTAGTATGTGTCACAACTTATGACGGGTGCTAAAATAAAAAAACATTGGCTTGCATCTTTCTGTTCTTATGTGTCGCTTGTATTTTTTTGCGTTTGATGCTGGTCAAAATTACTTCTTTAACATCCATCTGGGTTCAAAAAAATAATTCTTTTCACAGAATTTGTGTATCTCAATATGTTCGTGTTCTGAAATCAAACAAATTTTGTATTCAAATGTGTAAAGTACAATATTTCCTTGACAAGCATTCCGTACAATGATAAACCATAATAGAGAAATTTGTCTTTAGGGATTACCAACTCTAATTTACCAACTATTGCGTGACAATTTTTTCGGTATAATGTTTCATTGCTTAGACAAAAAGGAATGGAAATATTACAAAGCTTATTATTAAATGTTAAGCGACAAACTCGTACTTTGATCCCCATTTATTATCGGTGGAATATCGTCTCCAACACCACAAAATATTGATACAATTATAATAATGTATATATATATATATATATTTAAGATAAAATAGGGAGCGCCTGCCGTTTTTCGTTGTTATTTTGTTTCGGAAAACAATTGATTTGTCACCAAAAAGGGGCTGATTACAATCTCCATTGGATTTGTCATTAAAAGCTTACTTACATTGCCCGCAAGCTATACAACATGATACGGATACAAATATGTGACACGACACAATCATGTATATTTCAAAACTACATATACGATACGGTTTTAGACATCAAACTAAAGTCAAATCAAATCAAACTAAAATAAAACCAAACTAAAACCGAATTGAGATGACTCAAACTCGAGCTGAGATTGAACTCTAGATGAACTCAATTATTATTATTTTTATATAACTATAACTAATTAGGGTTTAAATAACTAATATTTTATCCATTTTATAATAAATTTTGAAAAATAACTAATACTTTCACATTGTCATACATAATTATAAGTTATAAGTATAAATAAGTATATTTTTTATTTTTTTTGGATTGTATTGATTAATTTATCTTATCTTACTAATTTTATAACTAAAATATATTAAAATAATTAATATCAAGCTATTTACGAGTCAAACCGAGCCGAGCCGAGCCAAACTATTAAAAAAATAATAAATTCGAACTCAAACCGAACTAACAAAAAAATCAAATTGAACTCAAGTCGAGCTATTAAAAAATCGGACCCAACTCGAATGAGCCACGAATCTCTAACTTTTTTTACGGCCTTAACCTACATGTGCTTTAGATCTCATATAGAATTTAGTTAAGCCAAGCTATGGTTCTAGATGCTCTCCAAACGTCTCTCTTTATGTGCTTTAGTGCTCTCCAACTATATAGTATAATGTATCTTGTGAGCGCCTCGTAATTAGAGATGTAAACTTATACGGATAATATTCAACATATTTGATTTATATTCATAAAATTAAATATGATAATTCATATCTGAATATTTGAATGAAAATGATATGAAGTTGATTTTTGAATCTTAATTATCCGTATTCGAATACTAATTATATAATATATAATTTAATATATATTATACAAAAATAAATATTATTCACCACTATAATTTAATTTATATTATGAATTTTAATATTTTAAAAACTAAAATATATATTTTAATAAATATTTGTACTGAAAAACTTATTTTATTATACATTTCAATAAATTTTATTAATTATAAGCGAGATTTATCTATATATTTGATAATTTATATATATTATTTGTATTTGTATCTCAAATTTTTATATTCTTATCCGAAAAAATATCCGTATTCATATTTATATTTGAAAAACTAGAATAAATATAAATACTATTTTAATTATTATCTAACCGTATCCACACCCAACTTACAATATTAATAATTGTGCGCTTAGTTTCATTCTCTCGACCGTATCAACAATAATAATTAACTGTGTCCAATGTGTGTCGGAGCGTGTCGCGAACGTTTTTGTGTCTGATGTGTCTTACACGACAAGCCTATTATCTGAAAGTGTCTGTTCTTCGTAACCCGCAACATATCCATCAGATTTTAATATAAATAATTATTAATAAATTAATATTATTAAAAATAAGATTGATAACGGTAAAATTCTAAATATACGAATCGCACCGCGCCACTGGCACTGGCGTGATTGAAATGCGCCACTGGCAATGGCGCGTTTCCTTATTATATTGAAACGCGCCACTGGCAGTGGCGCGTTTTACCCTTACATATAGCAAACGCGCAGATATCCTGCGCTTTGCTGAGAGGAGAGAGAAAACTCGTGCGTTGGAGAAGAAAGAGAGAAAGAAAGAGGAAGAGAAGAGAGGAGAAGGAAAGAAAGAGGAAGAGAAGAGGAGGAAAAAACGTACGAGTGCATCTGTGTGTTTGGTATTGTAATTAAATGTAAATTTTATATACATATAATTTAATTATGTAGATTAAATTGTGTATATTTAAAAATATAATTATGTAGATTTAATTGAAAAATATATTAATTATAATGTAATTGAAGATTAATTGTACGTTTAAATGTGAAATTATGTAGATTAATTATGTAGATTAAATTGAAGATTAATTATAATTGTACGTTTAAATGTGAAATTATGTAGATTAATTATAATTTAATTATGTAAATTAATTGTACGTTTAATTGAAGATTAATTGTACGTTTAAATATATTAGTTATTCATGAATTATATATTGAATTGTCTATTTAATTAAAAAAATATTTAATTATAGATTAAATTATAGAATTGTGTAATTATAATTTTAGATTATTTATTAATTATTTTTGTAGAATTAATTTATTTATTATTTAATTATAGATTAATTATTGATTTAATTCATTTATTTGTAGAATAAAAGCTTTTAATTATAGAATAATATATATTTAATAATAGAAGATTAATTGTAATGTAATTGAAGATTAATTGTACATTTAAATGTGAAATTATTTAATTATAGATTTAGTTATTCATGAATTATATATTGAATTGTCTATTTAATTAAAAAAGTATTTAATTATAGATTAAATTATAGAATTGTGTAATTATAATTTTAGATTATTTATTAATTATTTTTGTAGAATTAATTTATTTATTATTTAATTATAGATTAATTATTGATTTAATTCATTTATTTGTAGAATAAAATCTTTTAATTATAGAATAATATATATTTAATAATAGAATAAAATATATTTAATTAGGCTTTTAATTGTAGAATTCATTTATTATTTAATTATATGATAGATAGATTAAAAATGAAGTACAAAATAATTATAAATTAATTATGAAATGAATTTTTGTACTAGATAATGGCAGGCGAGCAACGAAATGACAATATCATAATTTATCTCCCTGAAGACAAACATCGGACACATTATAGTCAGACAGAGGTACATTATATTCTTAAAAATAATAATAAAATACATATATATGAGAAGCTAATTATGAAATGAAAATTACAGAGAGATAACAATATCATTCGTTTCCGCACTCACCGTCCGACGATACCATACATCTCGCACATTCGAGTAGGTTGCGAGTTATGGGATTTCTTCATCTCGCCAGACTGCGTGAGATTTATGTGCAAGAAGTGGAGGCCCGTAACTTAAAGATTGATACGGGTTTATTGAGCGCGTTAATAGAGTTTTGGAGGCCAGAAACTCACACATTTCACTTCAATTTTGGCGAGATGACCGTGACTCTAGAGGTAAATACTAAAATATTATTAATTTAATTACAAAATTAAAAAGATGGTATAGTAATATAATTTTTTTTAGGACGTCGCATGTCTGTGGGGTTTATCCACCATTGGTGAGCCGGTGATTGGATATACTGATGGAGATTTTTCGGCATACATCCGTCAGTTATTTGGGCGGGATGATATATCGCATTCCGCAAAGATGGGAGGTAATTTATTAGACTTGTACATAAATTTTAATTTTTTTTGTTCACAAATCGTGATTAAGCTAAATGTAAAATTTGGCGACGTTCTATTTCCCTACGAGAGTTACGGTCCCACTTTGATCACGCTCCGGAGCGGACGATCATCGTGGTCTTAATCGATATGCGATCGGTTTTGCTTTGGAGTTAGCGGGGTGTATCATGTTCCCAGACAACAGTGGAGACTCTGTACGGACGTTTCTTCTGCCGATTTTGACGGTAAGTATTTTAAGGATTTTAAAATAATTTATCTTTCATAATTAAATAATTTTATTACTAATATTTAATTTACAGGAAGATTTACAATTCGGTAGAAGAAGAAATTGGTGCGCTGCGGTACTTGGTTATTTATATCGACGTCTTGATGTGGCATGCTAAGGACTGACGAGGAGTATTGGTGGTCCGTGGCTTTTGTTATGGTTGTGGAGCTGGACGCGTTTGCCCCAAGCTCGTCCATTACCTGCCTCAGATGCATTCATTTTCAGTGACTGGGGTACACCGGATCGTGATAGTTGTGCGCCTTTTGGCAGGTAATAATTTAATTTAAAAATAATCAATCAATCGATGAAAATATATGTGTAATCACTAATCATAATTTGAACTAATAATAGGAAATGGACGCTTGATAAGAACAGATATCTCAATCCGTCACACGTCGGTGTGAAGTACGCGAGGGTTCAGCTGATTATGTTGCCGCACACGCATGTCAATTGGAGGCCGTACGAGTCGGTTCGTCACTTATTGCCGACATGCGTAGACGACTCTATGGACTTGTATACTTGTCGGCTTTCACTTATTTACTTTCCGATAGTGGAGTGGTACTATCCGGATCGGGTGAGGCGACAGTTCGACTTAATTCAGTCAGTACCGCCTCCACTTTCCGAGGTATTCTACCATATATACTAAAAATATATAATTTTTATATTTATTATTTCTTATACTAACTATTTGCACAATTATACTAACTAATTTTACAGGCATTTCTGGAGGAGCATCAGAAATTATCCGCGCTTGGATTCAAGAAAAAAAATATGAACTGGAGACAACATCATCAGGCGTATGTAGACATATGGGATGAACTTCCTCCACGAGACCCGGATGAAGAAGAGTGGAATGCGGAGGACTATAGGAGGTATCGACAGTGGTATGATTTCTATGGAGCCGCTAGCGCTCCACTTATTTTTTTATATGTTGTTTTTTTTATTATGGATATTGTTTTTTTTGTATTATTTTATTATGGAGTTTCTATGTTGTTTTTTTATTGTTGTATTATTTGTTTTATTGTGGTTATATTTTATTATGGAGTTTCTGCTTAAATACAACATATTTTCTGTTTAAATACAACATACCCTTGCTTAAATACAACATACATCTAGTACGAAAAAATAAAACATACATCATTTTTTTTTCCTCCGTGCGAAAAAATTTAAGATTCTACCTCCAAAATTATTTCCTCTAGCAGCCCTAGTTGAAGCATTGACAGCTTGTCTTTCTTGATCATTACCAGTTGAGAATCTCGTTAATTGCAAGGCATCTCGAGAAGTTTGAGTTATTCTGTTGTTATCTCTTGGATCATAATTAGTTGAGTGTTTCGCTGATTGCAAGGCATCTCGATAAGTTTGAGTTATTCTGTTGTTATCTCTTGGATCATAACTAGTTGAGTGTCTCGATGATTGCAAAGTATTTCGAGAAGTTTGGGTTCTTCTGTTTGTTGTGGGACTTGAAGTCCTACTCCTATGCCGTCCTGATTGTAATGTATCCATTGGAAGTGGGTCACGACTAATTTCATCTCTTCGAGATGACCCACCTTCAGAAGACTGTATATTTCTCGTTCTACCTCGACCTCGTATCCTGCCCTCCATCTCATCCATTACCATTCGACGTCTAACCTTCGCACGCTGACCAATTTTTATCAGTTATTTATCTGGTATTATAATTTCTCCAAGATATGGCGGCCAAACTTGTTGATCACCGTAACAATGAAATTATCCGGACCAAGTATTCGATAGGTGAGTTGTATTGTATCGCTCATCTATGAAACCGTACACATCAAAGTTTCTATGTTGGCATACGACAATTACGTGAGAGCGGGGTATCCCGATCGGTTCGGGTTTTTGACAATCACACGTGCGGTGCGGTTCCGGCAATTGTGGGTCATCTCGAGTGCGTCGTTCACTCAAAATTGTAACGATGTACTTGAACTTGGTCCATACCCTCCACTCTCGATCCTCTCACCAAGCACATGAACCTCATATTCTCCTTGAGCGATTCCGAGTGGAATTACGTTCATACGAGCCGTAATTATTGAAACAAATACAAAAGGTATCACGATATGTTCAAAATTTTGTAAAATATAGTAAAATAATATCAACACGAACCTGCTTTGTCGTCACGTTTTGCCAAGATGTCATCAATTTTTTTTTGCCATTGCTTGCATGCTCTATGCAGGTTCAATGCTTCCATTTCCCTCTTATCGAACCATTTAGCACATTTATACCATGTTCCCTCCACAATTGCTTTGCAGTAAAGTTCGTTCAACTCGAAGACGCTATTCGAGCTTCGGAACCATTCTTTGGTCATTATACCCCATTGATGTCCTCCATCATACGTTTGTGCCCACGAAGCAAAATTAGGAGGTTCTTTATCATCATTTTCTAATCTTCTGCCGACTTTTTTTAAAAAATCATAAGCTTTTCTATTTTATTTCCTCAAAATTCGCCATCTCTCTACGAAATGACACGGTTTCTTTTTGTTCGCTAGTCTTCTTCGGAAATCATCTCTGAGATTATCTTCTTTCTTTCCAGTTTTTCCGGCTTCTTTATATAAATTCTCTACGACGTGTTGCATGCAATACTGGTGTACCGCCTCTCCATGTTGTACAGACCATCCCAAATGCGGTCGCTCAAAAACTCCCTTTATTCCCCTATGACGGTCGGATATAACACATATTTTCATATTACATTGGATCACTTCATTACGGACCCATCGCATGAACCAACCCCAATTGTCCACATTTTCTGCATTCACGATTCCAAATGCTAGAGGAATGACTTTATTTTCTGCATCGTATCCACACGCCATCAATAATCTACCCTTATAATCGCCCGATAAGAATCCAAACATCAATGGTTATAACGGGCCTTAAATGTTTAAACGCTCGCAATACACGGTCCATAAGCCCAAACTATGGATTTAAATATTTTTACATTATTATCCGAAGTATCACACGTCAATAATTTAAATTTTGTACCTGGAGTAGTCCGAGCAATCGCCTCCAATATTTGTGGAAGCAATGTATATGATCCTTCCCAAGTGCCAAATAATTGTTCAATTGCTCTTTCTCGGCCACGCCAAAGTTTACCGTACGTCGGTGCCACACCGGGATATTTTGTTTCTATAATCATACTTGATTTGTTGAACTCGTTAGAGAGAGATCCTTCTTTAAATGTTGTCGAACACATCCCGCAATCAAATTAGATGTGAGTTGTAAGTGTTTGCGGTCTCCGGTGGTCTTCTACGGTTGTGGGGGTTTTTATTTGTGATGATCCTCCATGTGGTCGAGCCCTCTTCAGGTCTAGCGTATAATATCCAAGGACAACTACCTTCTTTGCATTTCATAATAAGTCGTGTTTTACAACTTTCTTGTACGCAACATTGAACGTTTTTCCTAACACTACAATCACAAATTACCCAATTTAAAGCCGATTTAGAAGCAAATATTCTATTTTCAGCTAACTCATCATCGAGTCCTAAAAGAGATTCATTCGCGCATAAACGGTCAAACATCTCAAAATTATTTAACGCTTCTACGGGATGGTGTCTCTCAGTTCGTCCGGTAACTAACAATGTGGTATCGCATCTCTGAATTTCCTCATCTTCAGATTCA
The DNA here is from genome assembly GCA_037127355.1 of Schoenoplectus tabernaemontani. Taxonomy (NCBI): domain Eukaryota; kingdom Viridiplantae; phylum Streptophyta; class Magnoliopsida; order Poales; family Cyperaceae; genus Schoenoplectus; species Schoenoplectus tabernaemontani. The sequence continues at coordinate 20,183,544 of CM073755.1, read as the reverse complement.
TCGATCGAAAAATCCGATTTGCTCGGTGTAATCCTCTCCTGTTTCTTCTTCATTTGAATAATACGGACCGCCATCATCTTGCTCATCCCGATCATCACTTAATTCCATTATCGTTGGATCAACACTACTTCGGCATCAATATTATCGGCTAAATTACGACGGACGTAGTACTACTACTACTACCGCCAAAAAAATTATATAGTGGCACCGCTGGGTTTGGTTGTTGATAAATTATATTGTTACTGTAAATAGCTGGATATGGATATAAATTGGTTTGATCGTAGGTAGGATAGGAATTGGTTCGATCGTAGGTTTGATAGGAATTGGTTTGATCGTAGGTTTGATAGGAATTGGTTTGATCGTAGGTTTGATAGGAATTGGTTTGATCGTGAGTTGGATAGGAATTGGTTTGATCGTAGGTTTGATAGGAATTGGTTTGATCGTAGGTTTGATAGGAATTGGTTTGATCGTGGGTTGGATAGGAATTGGTTTCATTCTGGTCTGGAAATATTCCCGTCAAAAATTTACTGCCGCTCGGTTGTTCTGCAGTATAATTTTCTTCATCGGGATTATAATTTAAATCCGGTAGCATTTTGAAGAAATTGGATGTTTGTTGTTTTTGTGATTGTGAGAAATAAACCGCGGGGAGTGGTATTTATAGCAAACATAGGCGCCATTGGCAGTGGCGTGTTCTAAGGAAACGCGCCGCTTTGCGATGCGCGTTTGAAAGACGCCAGCGGCGATGCGCGCGTTCACAAAACGCGCCAATCGCGATGACGCGTTGTAATTCGTATTTTTAAACTTACCCGATTCTCACTCTTATTATTAATAATATTATTTTATTAATAATTATTTACATTAAAATCTGCATATCCATACAGTAGTCAACAAACGCCTCTCAATTTTTGCTAGAGCGCTTGATTTTTTTCGCTCCAATTATATCTATACCAATCTCTCCATTTATTTAAATTACATATAACAGGAATGTAAAATATGGGTGGAGTCGGCACAGGACAGGTGGACAACAACATGACTGACAATTAATGTTTTGAACAAATAGATAATTATAGTTGATAAATAAAATGATGAACAACGGATGAATAATGGATAAACAATAAAAAGGATGGGCAATAAACAACACTCTACCACTTCTCATAATATATCGATCACCTTTTTCTTGTGGGTCAATTAAGAATGCTAGATTGTTTCTCATAATATATCAAGCACTTTTTTCTTGTGGGTCAGTTAAGAACACTAGATCCAACGATTTTTTTAATTAAGCAATTAAATATTTAGGAAATAAAGAGAGAGATTTCGAGATATAGGAGGGTCAGTATTCTATTTACCGGTTCATGACACACTTTTTCATGCAAAAGCCATATATTAAAGAAAATATTATTTTAATAGAGTCAATATTTACTTTCTGACTCAAAAGAACGGGTCGGTGTTTTAACTACCAATCCAAAGAATGAACCATCCTTTCAATCTCGGTCCTGATAATTTTTTTTATTTAATTATAATTCCGGAAGTGAAAAAAAATACATCAAGGACCGGTGAATAGAATACTGGCCCTCCTATACTTCATATTTCATCTCTTATTTTTCTACATATTTACTTTTGAATATTTATTGCTTGATAAAAAAAATTGGCTAGGTCTGGTGCAATGCTTCATTATTGGAATAAGAATCAATGAAAAAGTTAAATTGAGGGATCATAATAATTATTTTGATAATAACATTTTAAATAAATTAAAAATTATAGATATATTTTAAATTTATAGATTTATATATTTTAAATTCTAATATATTTAAAAGTTATTTGATAGTTTATCAAATATTATTAAAATTTAAATAATTTATAATGAAACTAATTTAATCTAATTTGATGGTCTCTAATAGATAATGAAATGAATTTGAAATCATAAAATTTGGAAGTCTATTCAAAAATAAATTTAATAATATATTTATAAATATTTCTCTATTTTTCTAAAACTTTTTAAATTTATTTAGAATTTTATTGTCAAAATTATCAAATAACTATTCTCAACCGATCCCTTCCAATCCCCAAATCCCCAAAAAGTATAAATGAGTTTCTCCACTCTGATCTCTACGGGTACGTTTGGCATTTGGTGGAATAGTAAAATGTTAGAATAGAATAGCTATTCTGACGAATTAATTTGTCAAACAAATTTTAAACTAAGTAGAAGAGTGCGGAAGAGTGCTAATCCTGTATACCAAATTATAGGTGGTATATCAGATTAGCTCTCATCTGAATAACGATTATTGTTTGATTATGTTGTATTATATTATTATATTATGATTATAATTCTGATTAAGATTTATTATTATATTAATATTAAGATAATTATTTATTTATTATTATTATTATATAATTATATTATTATAATAATTATTGTTATCATTATATTAAAGTCACCATTAGTATTATTATTATATGATAAATTTTATTATTATTTATTATTATTATAATTATATTATTATTATTATAATTATTTATTATTATTATTATATTGTATTATTATGATTATGATTATAATTTTATTATTATTATATTATTATATTGATGTTATGGTTATATTATTATTATATTATTATAATTATGACTATGATTATTGTAATATTATATTATATTATTATATGTTGATTATAGCTATGATTATATTATGATTATGACTATGATTATTTTTACTTACTATTATTATTATATTATGATTATGAGTATAATTTTTCTTATTATATTATTATGATTACGACTATGATTATTATTATTTTATTATTATTTGATTATTTTATATTATATTATTATATGATGATAATATTATTATTATATTATTAGAATTATGATTATTTATTATTATATTATTATATTATGATTATGATCATTATTTTATTGTTATTATATTATTATTATTTTACTATTATTATCAATATCATCATTGTTAGTATCATAATTATTCATATTTTAAATATTCTGATTAACAACTGTCAAACGATATTTTCAGTATTCTTAATAGTAAAAAATACCACTCTTCAAAAAATACATTATTTCATCACTTTTCTAAAATTATCACTGTTTCAAAATTATTCCTTAATTTGTCAAACAAACCCTAGTTCTCTAGGGGTTATCAGTGCTAAAACGGCATCAGACTATCACCGGCTACAGCCAGTGGAAAAAGCCGCTTCCACTGGCACCTCCCCGTCGCGAAATTTAAATACGCTCACCCACTTTATAGAACGCACTTCTTTCGCTTCCGTCGAGGAATATAAACTTCCAGTCAAGGAAATTTACAAAGTTTTTACTCATTTCAGTCGTTTCAGTACTAGACTACTAGGCCAGTAGAACAGTATCCCTTTTGCTTTGATCTGACACGTCGTTAAGTTGTATAAGTTCGTAAATACTTCGTTGCTGAAGAGATACTTGCTCGCCATCGCCACAGGAATCCGATGCACATCCCAGTGATGCACCTACTGACAACTGGGTCCCACCTTTCATTTTTCGTTTCTTTTTTTAATCTCTTTTCAGACTTTTACAGCTCGTTTGAACTGGTTCTATCCTCCGAAGGGTCGAAGCAATCGAAGTCGATAATTCAAAAACCCTACAGATTTCGTATGATCTTCGCAGTTAACCTTGGCCGTATGTTTGAATGGTTAGTTCAGTTGCTCAGCTGATGCATTTTCCATCTCCCTTCTTCTTCATTTTCGAATTTCAGATATTTGTTTGCTTTTTGTTTCTTCTTCTTTCCTCCTAATTTGGGAACTATTATTATTGCATTTCGCTATTTCAGATGTTTAATCTCTCTCAAGATTTTAAATAAATCAATCCGTCCGATCCAGGTAACAGCATTTCATTTATTTTCTCGTAGTTTTATCTCGATTCAGTTCTTTTTTTGAATTCAAACTTTTTTATGTTTGTTCAAATGAAGAGCTTGTTCAAACAATTAAGACCGTGCACTTTCTATGCTCTGAATTGCTTTCCCTTTGTCCCCACAATGCCATTTGAATACATTTGAGATTGGGGTTTTTCACAGTAAAACTTGAGCTGAGTTGACTCAATTGGAGCCTTCAATTGCTGACATGGACACTGAGACAAGGCCGGTGCTCGTGCCTGGGGGAACAAGACAAGACCTGTTAAATCGGTCACTTCTAAGCCCATTTCAAAACCTTCAAACCTGCAAATGGTGAAGTCTAAAGAACCAATTATTACCAAAACCCCTTCTCCTATCTCAAACCCTCGTTCAATTCTCAAAAAGGCATCTCTTCATAGTAGTCTCTCTCTAGATGCCTCTTTCTTGTCAGATGCATCTAGTGATTCATCTTGTAGCCGGCCATCTAGTGGGTCAACCAGTAAGAGCCGCCGTGTCAATGTGGTGAGTCGGCCAAAGAGAGAGCTGGGCAAAGAAGTCAAAGTAGAAATAGATGAGAAAGAGATAGTTTCTGTTGCATCTCAGGATTTCAGTGAAAGAAAGCGGCGCTGCAGCTGGGTGACAGCAAATGCTGGTAAACTTTTTGTTTCTTATTATTTGTTTAATCTAGTCAGAGTTGGTTGATTGCTGGTTTGGACAGTAGAATGCAGATATTTTTTTCAGAAGCGATCAAAATCTAAGATATGCATACCATGTTATGAGAATATAGGCTTAGCACAAATATTGATGGACATCTCCTCTCCAAGAGGGACATGGGTTTGAATCCCACAAGAGGCAAATGAATGTCAGGGCTACTAGAAGCCTTTATTAAAAACGAAAAAGAAAAGCAAAACATGTTATGCTAACCAAACTTTGTGTTCACACCATTTTCTGAAGTAGTTTTTGCTGACAATACTTGTTTTATCTTTTTCATAATCTCATTCTTAAAATAGGGTGGGGATCCTTCAACAACTATTTATTTTGACAATCTTTACATCAACTTTCAAATAAATTTATACAAGAGTTTACAAACATTTTCTTGAATTTAGAGATTGAGTGTGATTAAAATTTTATGCAATTTGAGTGTCATATAATATTACATCAAAGACCGTCAGAATTATATGACAATTATAACAGTTTAAATTTAATGGCCTTTTGTGGAATGCCAAATGATATTCAAATTGCATGAAATTTGAATCACAATCAATCTATAAGTTGATGACATTTATAAGATTTTATAGGAATTTATTTGAAAGTTGCTGTTGAACTTGTCAAGATAAATAGTTGTTAAGGGATCAGCCCCACACACTAATATATCTATCTCATCTACCTTCATATTGTGTTCGTATGCATGGTAAATTTTTTGTTCTTTTTTGCCTGTTGTTATAGAGCAATGTTACCTTGCTTTCCATGACGAAGAATGGGGGGCTCCCGTCCATGATGATAGGTATGTTGCAAAATAAAGCATTAAAAATATTGAAATAAATATTTAATTGCCATGTAATGAATAATCTTTTTGTATATTTTTTAGGAAATTATTCGAGCTTTTGGTACTATCTGGTGCTCTAGCTGAACTGACTTGGCCGGTTATTCTCAGCAAAAGACACATATTCAGGTACTTCAAACTTTCAAAGCATAATTAAAGGAAAAGCAGCAAAGGTTGAATTACTGTTGAAACTTCAAACTTAACACAATGTAATGTTTAATTGTAGGGAAGTGTTCACAGATTTTGACCCCATCTCAGTTTCCAAATTGAATGAGAAAAAACTAGTGGCAGCTGGAAGCCCTGCCAGATCCCTATTGTCAGAGCCAAAGCTGCATGCAGTCATCGAGAACTCAAAACAAATTATAAAGGTTTGGAATGGTTCTCATTGCCAGTACTGTTGTACCAATACATGCAAGTACTGATGATTTGGTACTGACCTTATTGCATGCAAGGACAATAATAGCCAGATAGATATTAGTAATCCCAAATAATTCAATTTATAAGATGAAACTGACAGAGGTGAAGGTATACTTTCTTGATCAATACATACTTTTGGTAACCTTCTTTTAAGTTATTTATTGAATCCAAGAAGGTTGTTGCCTGAGGCAAAGTACCAAATAGTGAGACTTGGCATGCATCTGTTGGTGTCAATCCCAATCAGAATCTGATCTGGCTGCTATGATTTTTCTTTCTTTTTTTTTAAAATTTTATTCTCCATTTGCATTTTCTTGTTGTGCAGATACTAGATGAGTTTGGAACATTTGATCGGTACATATGGGGCTTTGTGAACCACAAGCCAATTGTCAGCCGATTCAGGTACCCACGCCAGGTGCCAATAAAGACTTCTAAAGCTGAGACAATTAGCAAGGATATGGTACGCAGAGGCCTTAGATGTGTGGGGCCCACTGTTGTATACACTTTCATGCAGGTTGCTGGTCTGACAAATGATCATCTTATCAGCTGCTTTTGCTTTGAGAAGTGTGTGAACATGGTGCCGACTTGTCCTGCTAATAACAAGGAAGACAAATCTGCTGAGCAGGGTAAAAGGATAAGTGTTGAGGATTTGACGAGAGATGTTGATATGATTAGTGTGTAGCTGTAGAAATTTTAACTGTTGATGAGTGTTTGGTTTTAAACTACTAGTATTAGTGTTTTGTACCACGTATGATCTGGTTTAAGACTTTAAGCGTTTGAGATGCCTTTGTGCATAATTTTTTAACTGCTAAACTTTTGTGATATATGTATGTGTCTCTAGGTTGTTATGTAATTGTATGTAATATGACCATTATGAGATCTGTTACTGTCATGTTTTTTACGTGTGATTTTATCCGTTTATTTCTAGTGGTGTCTTTCATAAAAACTGAGCTCAGTTCTTCTGAATCTTTTAGTTTATTTCTAGTGGTGTCTCTCTGTAATAGCTGACTTTAGTTCTTCCGAACCCTTCTTTCCTCGCCATAGTATCCTGAAATTTATAATTTTCTTCTAAACTTTGAAATTTATGCTTTTGAAAGAGTTAGTATAATTGGACTTCCAAGAGACAAATCTATTGAGACGTGGACTGCTATTGTTGTTGGCAGGTGATATAAAACATCATGTGATAAATACACTGCATACATGCAAAATATGAGAAACTCTTCTGGCGAGAAGATAAAATGAACATCGGATGCGGTCAAAATGGGTTTGTATCCACATTTTGTGTATATTATATACAAACATTGATGCATAAAAGCTACAGGTACTGAACTACAAAAATGGATTCCATCAATCCTCTGAATATCATATGTATCCTTATTCATGTGTCCAGAAATATGCTACACATCAATCGGGAAAATGAAGCTTTGTGACTTCAGAGACAGCAGCACATGACAGTAGTGTTCCAGTAAAACGTACCAAACAATAAAACCAATATCATTAAGAAGAGAGCTCAGAATAACTCAGAATGAGATTAGGGGCTATGAGGCAACCGAAAGAGGTGCATTCTTTCAAGGTGCTTCAATTGGTACCTTATCATGTAGCTGCCTAGCTGGTACCAAAACTGATCCTAGCCATGGGCAAAAAGGTACAATTTTATTTTCTGGCCAAAACTGCAGTAGTACAAGCCATGACCAGTGGCATATTATGGCCGAAACTAAATTTGTTTTTATCACTAGACATTGGCACAGGCTGCTTTAAGACCAGGGAAGACCAAAAATTTAATAGTGCTTGTAATAATAGTATTGGCTCAACTTGCGGAGTATGTTTAGATTGCAATTATAGGATATGTAAAAACAATGTCCCAGATTTTGGTGCACTCTTTTCATTGAAATTTTCATTATTGTTGGATTGTTGAATTTGGGCAAATGTAACTACAGTTAGCTTGACATTCAATATCTGTGATGATTGAACACAATTTGTTGAATCTGCATTCAGCACAGTAGTATTATCAGTTATCACATCTGATAACAAGCTGTTATGTTGCATTTGTCAAAGCATCCATTCTCATATCCAAAAAGAAATAGGTACATCACACTTTAGATCATCTAGAAATCCTTAATTTCATATGCAAAGCTAATGCTCGACAAACACAACTACACCGATAATTTCTTCACCACAGGCACAACAGCAATAACTTAAGAAGAAAATATAAGTTACATTTGAGCTACACTCTTAAAGCAACTTGATCTTGCCATGTGATCTTCCTCTTTCCCTTGCCATCTCTACAAACTGATGTTCTAACATCACTAGCCATTGCCTGTTCCCCTTCTATATAGTAGCTTTTCATTTTCTCAAGTCTGATGGGCTCACGGGTTGCATTAAAATCATCCATTTCATCACCAATCTGAGAAAAATGTAACAATAAATTAATACCACTCAATTGTTATTACATCATCATCAAAATCTGCTTTCTTCAGAAATAAAAATAGAAACTACGTAAATCATTAAATTACCCAGAAAAATATAAAGCATAGAAAGAGTTTGTTCATTACCGGTACACAAGCTTTGTTAAGATCGATGACAGATGCTCTAGGTGCAGCATCTCTATCTCTGATTACAATTCCACTTCCAGTGATTCGCTTTGCATCCCAAAGAGATGAATTTTCCTCTTTACGTGCCTGTTGTTTTTTCAGACGATATTGGATTATTTGAGATGGGTTGTTAGATAAACTCTTGAATTTTCTCCTCAAGAACCTGCAGATATATTAATACCATTATCAATATAGCTTTTGATAACCACAGACTTGATATATAATTGTTAACCAGTATCTATGGAATGAGTACTGGTACAGCCAGATTAAGGGATTAATTGGAAAAACATCTGGACATTAAATAAACATACAAAAGAAGAAAAATCTATATTTAAAAATGCAACCAACTTTGGGGAACATGCCAATTAACATCCTGACCTGTACAGTTTAGCAAAATTCTGACAACCATTTGTTGGCGATTGTTGTGCAATTAACCAGACAAACTAATTAGGTTTTGGCTTATGAAATCAAGAATTTCCAGTTATGCCCCATAACAGCACAATACAAAACGAGGAGCGGCCGAGAAGGGAACCAGGGAAGGGGAAAGGAAGAAAAAGGAAGAAGGAGAGAGGGAGTCTCACTTGACTTCAGCTTTCAGCTTCAACTTTCTCTGCTTTGCCTTCATCAATTGCTTTCTCTTGGCTTCAGTTTCCTGGCCAAAAAATTCAAAAAAGGAAAAAGAAGAATCAGAGAAGCATGAGCTGATTTAGAAATTGAGAATAGCACAGAACTAAAGGTAACTTCTCACAGAACTAAAGGTAATTTATTGAAATAAAAAAGTAGAACTGAATCCCTAACTTCTAAAAATCAATGAAAAAACTTAAACATCAGATCAGAAAAAAAATAACCTTAAAACATATCTTTCAGAACAATCAATAACTTGAAACAAAACATAAAAAAATCGCAACAAATAAAAAAAAATCCACATAAGAGCTAACAGAGAACCCAAAAATAAATCTAAATCTAACAGATCTAAGAGCATCAAAACAATCCTTCAACCAAATCAAGGCAAGCCCTAAAAAGAAAACCTACCTTGTCCAAATCCTGATAGTCTAGCCACAGACTCTGGAATCTAAACTTAGTTTTGTCTCCGTCTCCGACCTGGTACGAAGATGTGGATGGAGATGCCTCCGTCAAGAGCGATCTCTTTACCTTCTTCATCTCCTCTCAAGAAAAAAAATAAAAGGCAAAAGCAAGGAGTAGGGAGAAAGAGAAGGAGAGAAGCCAAAAGACAGACTTGGATAGAGAAAGAGAGAGAGAAAGGGAGGTAGGGGAAGAAAGTCTGACGCTGAATGGAAAAACCCAAAAGGCCCCATATTAATCTTTGCACAGGGACTTGGGTATGGCTGGAGTTTTCCTCCTTGGTTAGTGAGAGAGAGAGAGAGAGAGAGAGAGAGAGAGAGAGAGAGAGAGAGAGGGAGGTGAGTTTTCCTCCCTAGAAAGGGGCATTTCTGGAACTTGATCAGTGGTAGTTTCGTAGAGAGAGAGGGGGGGGGGGGGGTTGGTTGGATGGTGATGCACACAGCAGACATAGTAGCATAGCATAGCATACACGCTCATGTTTTTCATGTATGATGTATCTTTCCTTCTTTCTTTCCATCTATTATTTCTCCCTCTGTGGATTTCTTTCTTTTCCTGAGGCATATACTTGATGAAACATATTTCTCGAGTCTCTCCACCTGTCAAGATGGGCCATTTTGAAGAGGAGAGAAATCAGAAATTTCTGGTTTGTAGACTTTAATAGACATGGACTCCATCCTCTCTATTATACCTTGAATGGTGGAGATTCTCTTTCTTTTTTATCGCTTGCTTTATTTATTGCTCCTCCCCCATCACTGCTCTCTCTTTCTTTCTGCCCCAGGAGAGGAAAGATGGTTCAGATTTCCAGAGTTGAAACCTTTAAATGCACCTCAGCAATGTAATTAAATTGCAGGCTGCAATATGTAGTTTGCCCACCATGCCACGGTCCATATATCAGTCTAATTTCTTATTATTGTGAAAAATATATTAGCGAAAAAATGAACTAGATGGAAGACAAATAAAATAAAAAATATTTCCACTGCATTTTTTTTGTAGGAAAGATAAAATTTTATTTTCATTCTTCATAATGACTTCACCTTCGTCTAGATATTAGTTTTTTTTTTATTTCAGTACTAGATGCTCTCTAAGAAAAATATATTAAACATCTTTAGAAAATATAATATATTATAATATAAGAAGACTTATTTGAAATGAAATTATCTTTCAATCTATCATCAAGAGAAATATGGTATCAAAATAAGATATATAATAATTGTACAACATAAAAGAAAATTCTCAAATATTATTTCATCCCTCCTTTAATTAATTTGAAATCAAATTTATTGAGCTTATAATGTCCAAAACTAGACGTGAGAATTAATCCGATATTAATTTTCAATAAAGACACCTTATTTAATATGATATTCAGTTGATGACTTCAATAATTACTAAAGATACTATAAATCTAAAGCCTCTGGATCAGCTCTAGCTCTAAGATCAAACGGTACTAGCTTGCATGTTAAAAACATCTATATAATTTATATTAATATTTGTAAAAAGTAACGAAGTAATAATCAAATATTCTGATTTAATTATATAAACAAAGTCAATATAATATTTGTCGATATATTAACAATACTCTTGCGTACAATGTTGCAATATAAAAAAATTCTAAGTAAAAGCAATAAAAAAGTACTATGTAAAAAAACATTTCACACTAAAACTTTCAAACTATATACTACTATACATGAGATAATTTATTCGAAATTCGAAGGATAAATAATTTTAGAGGATGTCATTGTTCCTCTCTCAGCTAGCCCAGGCTGGCATAATTTGCCCCTTGTGACCTTGTCGCTTTGTACCTTTGAAAACAATGACTTTAATTATTTTATTACTATCACGCTTGGTGGAATTACCAAAATACCCCTACTCCGGCTCTTTATGGAGGAGGTTTGGGTTGGAGGTGTCATTGTCTAATGGATGATAAGCATCTTTCTCTCTTTTTCTCCCTCTCTCTTTCTTGGTAGCTTTTCCCCACTGACATGTTTCTCTCGTCTTGCTTGTAGCCTTGTAGCCTTGTACAAGTCTTATGGCATGAAATCCATCGTTTTTATTATATATTTTTTGTATTGTTGTATTTTGTGATCTAGCACAATAGATGACTTCTGTTGTTCAGAAATCATGGAAAATATTTGGACAAATTTATCAGATTAGTAAACGAGGCAGATAAATTATTATTATTTTTTCTCCTCGTTGAACAGGTTATATTTGGTAAAGCTTGAGCTTTAGGTTATTACCATGTGTTCTGAATTGACGATGGGGAAAAACAATGATAAATAAAAATAACACAAAGATGATATTAGGTGAGTGGCGTGTAGAGTTGCAAACTGATCGGATACGGACGGATAATGTTTTTATCGTATTCATATCCGTTATAATTTTTCAGATACGGATCAGATATCGGATATAGATATATACAAATACGGATATATTTTGGATATTAAATCAAAATATTATTATTTTTTGATAGAATTATTAATTATAAAAATTAAATATTAATTATTATTATATTAGTAGTTCAAATATATCAATAAATTATTAAAAAATATGATACATTAGCACAAATTATATATAAAATTAGTTAGATTTGTACAAAAATAATAATTAAAAATACGTAATGAGATTTTTTCGGAAATGTATTCGGATAATATCGGATCGGATACTTTCGGATAATGTCAGATATTTACGGATAATAGCTAAACGGACGGTTACGGATAGGTAATAGTCAAACCGTATTCATATCCGTTAAAAATTTTGGATATAGATACGGATACAGATTTCTTCAATATGTATATGAATTAAATAATTTTTATTATTTTTGGATCAAATCACCAATAAAATTAGATATTTTACTATCCGTTGCGTGTGCTATCTAAGAGTCATAGTCGACCGACAAATTTAGTACGAAATAAATTCCTTCAAATTAAAGATGATATTATTTTTAGGCGAGTCACTGTTAAAAACATTAAAGTCTGTGGGATCCAGGTGTCAGAAGCTCGCCACCACTTTGCACAAATCTTGTGCCCTACTAAAATGGATTGGGACCTTGGAGAAAGAGTAGGACCATATGTCAATTACAGGTATATATTAATTACTACTTTATAATAAGATAGTGGTTCATTTGGTTAATTACTACGATATATTATTATTTATCCATTCATTTTGTCTTCAGCAGTAAGTTGCAAGTTGCAATTGGGTGCATTAAACTTTGTTAAATGTTTATATGAAGTGGTCAATGAGCCTTAAAGGGCTAGTAAACTAATGAAATAGCCACTATGTAACTAAGTGGATGAGAATTTAACCACTATATATATGAATATAATACTCTAGCACAATATTAATAAAGTGTAATTTTCAACACACGTGCGATAGGTTATTACATCGTATAAGCAGTATACAACTAGGATACACACAAACTTAAAAACAATTTTTTTTTAAAAAAAAAGTCAGTAAAAAAAATGCAACAAGATATTAATACAATATCAGATCCCTTAAAATAAGTTTATATATGTCTGGATTTAATATTTGTGATGTTAGACATTAATTGAGAGTAGGTGTCCAATTTTAGTTGGGAGAGTGACGAGTATCTAAATCTTAATTTTTGAATGACAAATTTTTTATTTCTCAATTTTCAAGTGACACATATCTAATTTACCTTTAAATTAATTGACTTATATCAAATTCTACGTCTAATAATATGAAGATTTTTTGAAAGAATTATTAAAGTCTGTTGTTGAATATATGATGCATGCTTCTTATACATAATGGTTCTATTTGAGTAAATCCATTTGCCCTCACAGGTATGCTGACAACCAACTACAATATTTAATTTGTAATTTTGTACCAACAGGTTAAGTTTATACATTTTTTTTGAGAAGAGAGTTATTAATAAAGATCCTGCGAGGGTAAATGCAGTTGTTGAGTTCATACAATTTAAATTATAATCAACAATAAAGATCTTTAATCATTTTTGTGGGCATCCATCGGTCGTCTGGTCAAGTACAATTCAAGTCTACATGACTACATCTACTGTCATGAGACTGATAACCAGAACCTCCACTGCACCCTATCAGCATCATCTGATAAATTTAAGGTGTCCAAATTATTTTGAAGATTTCCATTTGCATGGATGTGAGTTCAAGTGGAAACCATTTGACTTGAATACTTGCATGATAGGACAGGAAAGCAGGAAAAAAATAATGAAGCCTTTGATTTTATCTATTTTGTAACTAATTATATTTTATATTATGCAAGAATTATAGTCCACAGACTTGTTATCTATTTTGTAACTCATCATGATCTCCATTGATATCCATTAATTGGTTGATTCTCTTTAAATCTAATCTATTAAGTACCATTTATCTGCTTTACTAAGCAATAATGATTCTTGATTTGGACATCCATTTAGCATTTATGCCCGCATCAATACTGGTGCTATTAGATCTTCAAGAAGATTTATTAAAAGTTTCCTTCATGAAGAAGCTAGGCATGCATAAAACACAACACAACAAGCATATAAAGATTAAAAACTAAAATGCAACAAAATTTGTCATCTAACCAAATCTCCAACTAAAATAACACAAAAAGAAAGAAAGAAAAGTCAAGTCTCTTGCTGCTCAACATGCTCTTGTTCCTCTCCATCAGATAAATTCCTCAAAGGCCCTCTGACATCAGAATCAGTGCTCAATACCAGTTCCTTTGCTGCTTTCTGAAGAAACTCCTCAGCAGCTTGGCGAACTGATTTTTCCCTTAATAATGAGGTCCCACTACCATGCTGTCTTCTCTTCTTGCGGGCCCGATTGTCAGCAAAGGACCTGATCCGTGCTTCATTCCCTCTGCTTATGTCTCTCAAGCTCTCTCTTTGCTCTGAAGCAGATAATAATTTTCAAATATTATCACTCAAGATGAAAACAGTTAAGTTTAATACTAGTTTTGAGATGACAACAATATTTACCAGCTGTCAATTGAGGCAGCGAGTGGCCTATGACCCTTGCGGCTCCCCGTTTGTTTATCTTAGTTGATGGCCGTAAAGGAGCTACATATTATGAAATAGCAAAAAAATAATTAAAAAATAAAACAAAAGATTATAAACATTGAACAATAATACCTGATATGAGATAGAGAGTTCGTAACCATAAAAATCACTAGTGGTGGAATAGGTCCCTTTTATTGATTGAAAATTTTTGTAATTGAGGTAATGTTTGACTCTATTTAAGCAATGTTACATGGTGAAAAAGATGGGAGTTGTGATGCCCCGCTATTCTGTCTAAAACCCAGAAATTACCGATAAAGTACATAAGTTACCTTTCTCCCAGTCCTGATTGTGGCCTAGTTTCTCCCCGCACAAGCTCAGTCTATCCTGAAATCAAAAACAAAATCCCCAAATGAAACTACACTTCTCAGTAAATTAGATGTGTAGAATCAAGTTATAAAAAGAATGTCAAATTGAATGACTTACAAATTCTTTACTGATTGGATGGTCATCTGGGACTATCCCTGCACATCTCAATTGTACTGTAAAAGAAGAATTAAATACATCAGAATTAACCAAAAAAGGACAAGAACGAAACAAAGGACAGTTTGCAGTTTAAATCCAGCATTTGTATTTGAGACATTGCAAAAAAGACCATTATTTAGCATTTACAGTATACATCAGATTAGATTGTTAACTAAAACCCAATTTAAACCCAAAAAAAATTGGTATACCAACCAAGCATTACCAATCAATTACGGCTCGAGCATAACAATACCATCTAATGATTACTTTAGTAGATTTCTGGTTGAACTAGGTATGTAAATTTCGGTTCATCCTAAAAAAACTATTACATTGACAACTATCATGACAATAATTTCAACAGTCGGCAAATTCGAGACACACCTGAGAGGAGAGATGTGGTGGTCTTGGCAAGCATGAGATAAGCACGTGCCTGGAGCAGTGGTGGCAGCTCGGAGAGCGTGTGCGGGTCATCTCCAGCAATGGACAGGAACTGGAGAAGAGCAGCTCTCACTTCCTCGGCGTAAGCTAGGGTTTCTGTGACCGACGCTAGTATATTTTCTGGTACCATCAAGTTTTTCTGTACTGGCGCCGTATCGCCAACCCCTGCGGTATGATCTTCGCTCAACATCTCTTTACACTTTTCTTGTGTTGTCGCAAATGGAGGCGGAGCAGGACTGCAGGAGCAACCGAGCAAGAGATGAAGAGAGGAGTAGATGAAGTCAGCGTCCTCTATTTTGTATGACTTTTGAGGTTTCTTTCATCGGCAGGCAGTCGGATCGAAATCAGACGGTTGATATAGACTCAAATGATCCTACTCTGTCGCCCAGTAGGAACTCTTTAATAGACGCAAGTCATAATAATCGTCCGATCAAATCAGACGGATCGAATTGTTTCAGTTTCCTCCGTGGCGAGTTAAGGATATAAAAGTCAGAACGCACCGCTTCTATCTCTCTCTTTCACACTCGGCATTTTCTCGCCTTAAAAGAGAGGACAAAAATCACTTTACCCCATCAAAGTATGGAAGAAGAACAACCCGACGCCAACACACGTCATGAAAATGATGTTGACCTTCGCGACTGGTCGGATCTGACAACCGTATGCCTTGTAAACATATTTCGGCGGCTCAGCCTCTCCGATCGATGGCTGGTTGCGATGCGGGTTTGCAAATCCTGGTTGGAAGCGGCTCGGGATAGCTGTCTGCATACCGCGCTGGATCTCGAGCCTGTCTTTGAGGCAGCCGGAGCTGGTCGACCTGACGCTGCTGCGTGGTGGACCCCGGCATTCCAGCGCCGGGTTGATTCAATGATGCGATCGGTTGCGAAGTGGTCGGATGGGGGGTTGAAGGAGGTCAGAGTGAGGCACTGTTCCGACGAGGCATTGTGCTTTCTAGCTGAGAGGTAATCTGTGCTAGATTTAAAATTTGTATGCCTAATTGTGAACCCCACGTTAGCTGATGGGAACGTTGTTTCCAATTTGAATGTTACTTGACGGGTCAGAGTGATGCATAATTGTACTTTTGATGCTCCTTTGCAGAAATTTTGTCATCTTAAATGAATTTAATTGGGGTGAGATTGTTTAAATTAATGCTTCGTTGCAAAGGATCATATAGTAATAAAGATGTCTAATTGTAGAATTCAAGGCTTCATTAGTCACTAATATAACAGCTTTAATTTAGACAAATTTCCATTGATCTTAAGGTTCACTCGAATCAATGGTTCATTGATGATTAATTGAGCAACATTTATTTTCTCTTTTTGGAAAAAAAGGGGCCTTTAGATCTGCTCCTATTTGCATAAAATTTAGTGCAGAGTTCAAAACAAGCACCTACCCCACAACATAAAGCAGGTTGCCACCCAGTTTTCTGATTGACTTTCCTTCAATATTTAGGTCGCCTGAACTTTCTATTCTCTCAGTCAGAAGCAGTCAAAGTGTGACTGACCGTTCTATATCACAAGTTGCATTTTCATGCCTTAATCTGATTGAACTTGACATGAGTAACTGTTATGAGGTCTCCTACCGTTCAATAGAAATTATTGGCCAAAGTTGCCCCCATTTGATTACGCTGAAGAGAAATCTATTGAATTGGCTTGACCCATCTCAGCACAGGGGTGTTGTACCTGATGATTACCTCAATGCACTTCCGCAAGATGGAGATGTAGAGGCAACTTCCATTGCCAGGTAAGAGTTCCATGATTATTTGTTGGTTTTTTCTATGCTAGTATGGTGAATCATTGCTACTGGTTATATTAGGAAAGCCTAATACTGTCAGTGCTAAACAATGCCATTTGTTTCGTTGCTTGATGCAACCTTACATTTGTACAAGTGTCACCTGGTAAGCATAGCCAGCCAAGAACCTGTTAGCATACTGAGCCATGGATGTTCCTTTTTGAGGTGCAATTTTCACGTATGACCTTTGATATTTTAGGTTTATGGTTAATCTTAAGCATCTCGAGCTCCGTTTCTCCAAATTGTCTGTAAAGGGACTCATGGCAATAGCAGAAGCATGCAAAGATATAGAGTTTCTGGACCTCTTTGGCTGTGCCAACCTAACTAGTAGGGGAATTGAGCAAGCTAGAGCTAAGTTAACAAACCTAAACCCCAATGGGCTTGTTAGGCCCAATTTCTACATCCCGAGGTCGGTTTTTCACACAGATAGGTATGGGCACTGGAATTTATACGATGAGAGATTTCAGACAAATGTTTTTCAAATCTAATAATGGATCTAATTAATTAATCAAGGATTACCATATTGGATACTGATATTGAATAGTTGAGGTTGAACACCAGTTTGTGTGTAGTGTGGGTCATACTAAACCCATTTCAGTTGGATTTACAGAAACAGATTGGTAACGAATAAAATAAAGCAAGAAAATTGGGGTTTTTAGTATGTGGTTTGTTCTTGTTTTGCCATCGTGGTACCAGTATGAACATGTGGTTTCTTCACTATCAGCAGGTGGTATGGTCATCCTTGGTTTGTTGTGATTCTATGTTCATAATCTCTTGGACTCTGGTTATTATTTACTCGTATTTGATCCTTCTGAAAGGCCTCAAATCCCTCTTCAAACAAAGGAAAACTACCAGTGGCTCATTAGGGTTTTCAGTTTTAATAGCTCCTCAATTTACCCATGCTATTGCAGTATCGCCTAGGATTTTCAAAAGCTACATCTGTAAATAACTACATATCTGGGTTTGCTTTTGCCAATGGGTCATGAGTGTATCATTGTATGTAAAATTAGCCCGAATATGTTGTGGGTTTTGTAGTAATTTAAATAATACTTTAATATACATGGCTGGTTTGTTTTTATCTTGTAAAACTTGGTTCAATCCAGCATGGACATGATTTGGCATTCACAGTGTTTTGAATCATCGAATATCTAATTTATGCGTGATCAAAGGCAACTTCTCTCCCAAGAAATCCTATAATTATTTCCGAATCTAGGTGACTCTGAACGCAGTAAGATGTGATATGATGGAGTCTGAAGGACGGATGATTATATTCATACTAAACTGCTATATTATGTTATGATGGAATGCCTTTTTGAAAAAACGATGATGAAGAAAAAAAAATGCAAATAGAATTATCGTAACTAATACTAATAGAGAGAAGATTAAATCATGTTTAAACTATTATCATTTATCAAAATGAAATGAAAATTACAGCATGATGATCCCGTCATTACAAATTTATATATTATATGTTAGAGGACCAAAGAGAGAGTACTTCGCGTTCGGACTTTGGAAATGGTAGGACAAATAGTGTAATACATTTACATAGAAATAAAACAACCATGTACGTTTATGCAGTTGCAATTCTACATGTTATTGAGCGAGCAACAAACAACAGGACCCTTAATCTTCCTAACACATACTAAATTATCAATGAAGAAAGAGACATGACTGTGTAGATGCCAGATCCGAGAAGCATGCACATCCATGGATAACCCTGCAGAGAAGGTGCATTATTATGATGCTTCTTCCCATGGTGAACTGACTCGGCGCCATTTACAGTTTCTCCAGTGCCATTCACATTGCCTTGTTCACCATTTCCATTTCCACTGCCATTGCTACCACCGCCGCCGGCACCTTCCCCACCGCCGCTGTGCTTATCCGCTATCTCCATCGCATCTGCCTTGTTGAATTCTTGGTCATGGCGTGTGATCAGAATATGAGCTCGCTCTAGTCCTCTGACATCTCTAGCCGTTGTTGCTCGAGCCGCTATAAAATTAGTTAATTAACGAGTTCATGCTTTTGTTTGCAGACAAAATCAAAGGAGTCAAAAATCACGTAGGTTTGTGTATGTTATTCAATTTGCCAGATGTTCATGTTTAGCATAAAAGTTAATTTTATGGTACTTATTTCTAAATACATTTTTTTTTTGTCAGGGAGTATTCGTTCTACACTTTTTTAACTGGTTTCAAATTTTGTATGGCATGATTGCGCAGTATTGTTTAATGGCGTTACATTAGGTGTTCAAGTCAACACATAAATCTGTACTTCTTGTCTGTAATTCAAATGTCTTACGAGTTGCTTTCATATTTCTTAGATAAAAGATAAACAAAAGATACTAACCTAAAAAATGAACATGGTGATCAATTAAGGCTGACAACAGAGTTAATGTTTCAAGTGACTGTCAATGGATCCTAATTATTAGTTCCAAACTCATGTTTCTAGATTTTTCAGATCTTGATATTTTTTTGTTGTTTAATGCATTTCACACCCGTTAAATTAATTATGTGAGGTAGAAGTAAAAAGGAAAAATGCTACGTACAAGTAAATGCAAACCATCAAACCCTTTCTTTAAACTGTGATCATAATAGTGTATAACAAATAAAAAAAAAAGCAACTGAAATACCTGAAAATCAAGTCAATAACATTACATCGGCAAACTTACCATGAAAGCACCCATACTAATACCCGCAACCCGCAATAGCACGAAAAGTTACCAGCTAAATTAGGGTGAAAGGTAGGATAGCAATTGCATAAATCCCAACCTCCAAAAGGACGTATATCCATGGATGGGCTAGATAAATCGCACTGTTATTTTTCTTATGTGCTTGGTGATCTGATTGTGAACCGTTGCCGCCTTTACCTTTACCTCCACCTGTCCCGCCACCACCTCCACCACCTCCGGCACCCCCCTTGTGCAAGAAGCTCATTGTTTTCAACACAGCCATTTTTCTCAGTTTGTGGGGATACTTGGTATTTGTTACATCAACAGGTTGTGTGTCATAAACTGAGTTGGTTTGCAGTGCCTGTAGACCAACATCTTTAATGGTTCCCTCTTCAGCTGAAAAATTGATGATTTTTTTCCCTCGTGTGTCAAGCCATTAAGGCAAAGAGTTAATGACAGGGTTGTCAATTCCATTCCAATTTGCCAATTGGACAGAGCTTCAGTTTTCTTTGATTTCTGGTACTCCATTTCAAATTATCACTATATGATACTTGGCAAGTAAATATCACTTAATGCTTGGGTAATGTATATGAATCTGCCTTTTGTCAGTATTGTCTATCCCTGTGTATCTTTCTAGTACCATTTTAAACAAAAATAAACTTAAAAAGACAGAATTCTTAATCCATATGTGTTGGCATTTATGATGATAGAATGAAAGGATGTTTGATCTGTTATTCAGTGGTGGAACCCAATAGAGTCAGAATACCAAAAGAATGGAATTGACAACCTCGGTTCATATTTTTGGTTGGAAACTGAGATGATGTCGTTGAATCAGCGTTAATTATATTTATTGCTACAACCTAATTATACAAGTTATTACAATCATTATAAACACCAAAATTCTGTTGACGCCGTAATGTTCTAGTTGAATTTCATGATTTCATCAGTACCTCTGGAAATATCAAATATTATCTAGTAATATTTAGTTGTTCCAAGAATATTTAATACAGTCATACAGACCTCATGAGAAGGAGACGAGAAGAGCCAAGCTGGGGGAGGTTTCAGGTATTTTAGTGGTGCTTCCAACATTTTGAAGTTTTGCAAGGGTACACATGAAATTCAGTCTAATATGTTCCATTGTTATATTTTTAGGAGGGAAAAAGTATAGTCCATTTTTACTGGGATATAATATCTCTCTCACAAAAGCTCCTTGTTCTGCAACGCACATTTTGGGTTCATGATCATATATAGTACTAAAGCACAATCATATTGATGTCCTTTTATGATTATCAATGGTGCCTCAGAAAAGTCGAGTTGAGATTAAAATATTGTGATATTAACTTTAAGATTATAACAAAGAGAGCAGAAATTACCTAGGGGTCGTGGCAATGTGGCTAACTTTTCTCCATTGCAAACTTCACTTGCCAGGCACCAAGAAGCTTGGAGTACAATAGTGAAGAAGAAAAGGGATTGGAGAAGCAAGAATTTCATCATGAGATATTATATGAAATAATATTTGCTCCAATTAATTAATTAGTGATGTGTGAAATGTGCATGAGGGGTACTCTCATATAGAGCCAATTTTGTGGTGGACCAGTATTTGGCATCTGAAAAAGACTCACCACGTATGTCTCCCTTTTCTATCGCTTTTCTTCCTGAAATGGACATGTAACAAATATCAATTCCTGGTGTAAGTGTTGAAAAAAATGAATAACTAAAATATATATCCATCTTTTGAAGAATATATATTTAAAAGGCAACTTCTTTTATTGATTAGATAAAATATGAACCCTTCATTTTTCTTTAAATAGGATGATCCACATAACAGAAATATTTCTGCACTTATATTAAATTCGACGAAAGATTTAGATGGAAGGAACACAATGTCAACCTGAACAAAATTTTCAAAGAAAACTCCTATCCATAGCGGTACAACTCTATTTAAAATAGTGTTCAAATTGAAAGTTAAAAATCTAGATATGCTCTCCTTACATGTGATGTGACTTGTGTTCAATTTGAGTTTTAAAAAATGTTTAGTCTTTCTTCAAACAATGTAAAGATTTTTTTTTAATACAGAGTTACTAATAATATAATGATAAATGACCAATTAAGTTTCAAATAAAGTTGGATGGTTTAGAACCCATCGTTTTTTTTTGAGAAAAAGGTTTAGAACCCATCGTTATCTAAAAAAAAGGAATTTCAAATTTAATACACGCTATATCTAAATAATTGAGGAGACATCTATAATTTTGATTTTTTTAATTTGGATAATATTTATAAATATAAGCACTATAATAGTTAACTCTGTGATATATTATTTTATAAAAATAATATTTTAAGAAATGATTATATCAGAATTTTCGAGTATGCACGATGAAAGGAGGACTCATTATGTAACTTTACAAGATAATTTGTTGAAAAGACAGACAAAAAGTTCTATTTTATCTAGAAAACCAATTGTGACAAAAATGAGTTTGGAATTAATTAACTTTATGGAGGCTGCAAAAAAAATCACACTCTATATATAAAAAAGAAGCAAAAAAATTGCATAGAACAATTAATTCAGTAACATATGATCACATTAGCTTAAAACTAATGTCATTATTTATCTCTACAACAATCTTAGCAAATTTTAATATGTTTGTTGAAATAATAAAATAAAAAATGAACAAATATCGTGGTCATGTTGTTGTTGTTACATTGTGCTTATTGAAGTTTTGAGAGTTATTAGATAATTTAGCTAGAAATAGTCATTAGTACCAATGTCTGTGCATACATTTAATGGTAGACGAGTCCAATTTCAGGTCTAGGCTTCATTCCTATTGCAGTTGAAGCTCTGTAGAGAGAGACATATTAAGGTGGTATAACAACTGGTATGACAAAGAAATATTCCTTGCCTACAAAAAAGGCTATCAAAATATATTTTAGGATTAGACTTCATAGAGACAGAGGATTAGTGTGGAAGAGGACTAAGAATGACTTTTAACACCTAGAATACTCATAAGACATAATTAGTAATTACTATTATATGTGCAGTTGGATTGTAATTTTTGTTTTAGCTAGCATAGACCTCTTAGTCATTAAACGAATGTGCAGACTTGGACAAGCAAGAAGGTTAGAAAGTTTTAAACGCTCTTAAAGCATTAGTAAGTGTTTGAATACCTACTTAAACTCCGGGTTGTGGAGATATCATCTTTTGGAAAACTTATTTCATGTTTGATCCACTCTATTTTGTGTATGAAAGATTAGATACTTTCATCTAGTTCAATATTATCATTCTCAGGATAATAGTTAAATCTAGTAGTTAATTTGATCAAACCTAGATATCAGGTTGTGGTATCATAAATCCTTTATGTTTTTTAATGAAACAGATGGTATAAAACCACTTTCTATGAAAAAAAATTTGAGGAGATATCTGTAATTTTGATTTTTTTAATTTGGATAATATTTATAAATATAAGCACTATAATAGTTAACTCTATGATATATTATTTTATAAAAAAATATTTAAGAAATAACTATATCAGAATTTTCGAGTATGCGCGATGAAAGGAGGACTCATTATGTAACTTTACAAGATAATTTGGTGAAAATACAGACAAAAAGTTTTATTTTAGCTAGAAAACCAATTGTGACAAAAATGAGTTTGGAATTAATTAACTTTGTGGAGGCTGCAAAAAAAATTGCATAGAACAATTAATTCAGTATCATATGATCACATTAGCTTAAAACTAATGTCATTATTTATCTCTACAACAATCTTAGCAAATTTTAATATGTTCGTTGAAATAATAAAATAAAAACTGAACAAATATCGTCGTCATGTTGTTGTTGTTACATTGTGCTTATTGAAGTTTTGAGAGTTATTAGATAATTTAGCCAGAAATAGTCATTAGTACCAATGTCTTGCATGCATTTAATGGTAGACGAGTCCAATTTCAGGTCTAGGCTTCATTCCTATTGAAGTTGAAGCTCTGTAGAGAGAGACATATTAAGGTGGTATAACAACTGCCATGACAAAGAAATATTCCTTGCCTACAAAAAAGACTATCAAAATATATTTACAGATGAAAAGGCAATTCTGAAGTATCTGGAATGCGATCAGAAAAAGAAAAGGTATCTGAACAACATAAAAAATAATAAGAAATTACATTTGCAATTTTTTTTTGGTAATTAAGACATGCGCAATCATGTCTACGCATTAGGAGTATGTACGTTATCTTTATTTTATTTTTAATTAAAAGATTTATATAATCTCGATTATTAATGAAATTGCGAACCATGCGCAAAAAAAGTCGAAAGCTGCATTGATCACCTCGCTACCAATAAGAACTATAGAAAAAAAAAAGGGGAAAATTAGTCCCATGCCATCTCAAAACTTTAAATTTAGCAAAATGCCACTTCAAAATTTTAACTCCCTCTAATGCCACCCTAAAATAAATTTATTTAGTCTTTTGCCACACTTATATATTTTTTGTTCATTTTTAATTAAGTTCAGTAAAATATCACTGTATTTTTTGGATGTATTTTTTTAATTCCAAAAATACTCTCATTTCTGTCTGATATATCTTTTCCTACTAATTTCGTCTGTTAAAATCGTTGATATCTCTGCAAAATGCGTAATGCAGAAAGCAAATTTTAGACTATGAGCATCATGATTCAGAATTTTAAAAGCGAAAATTATATTCGTAAGCATATATAAATGCATTTTTGTAATTTTTTATGGGTCATTTGGATAGAAGATTTTAGTATGATTTATTTGTTGACTGTTTTCTCTACTGTAGAATAAAATAAAAAAATATTTGGTTTGATATTTGCTAAAACAATTACGCATTTTGCAGAGATATCAACGATTTTAACAGACGAAATTAGTAGGAAAAGATATATCAGACAGAAATGAGGGTATTTTTGGAATTAAAAAATACATCCAAAAAATACAGTGATATTTTACTGAACTTAATTAAAAATGAACAAAAAATATATAAGTGTGGCAAAAGACTAAATAAACTTATTTTAGGGTGGTATTAAAGGGAGTTAAAGTTTTGAAGTGGCATTTTACTAAATTTAAAGTTTTGAGATGGCATGAGACTAATTTTCCCAAAAAAAATTATGAAAACCGACTGAACTGTAGCAATATAATATAGTATATGCCTAAAAAAATAATAAATCAAACTGAAAAATTAATATGAACTGCAGCTATCTACCCAGAATAAATTTCCAGCAGCGTGACATATTGGAGAAGAAAATGATGTTTGTTTTATGCATTTTATTTACTTTCATGTTTTCTTTCCTGTATTTGTTTGTATTTTAATGGGTTTTTCTTTTCTATATGCTTTTACTCTTTCTTTCTCTTTTTTTTCGCGTAGGAATAAACCTACCGTCTCGAAAGGGGGGAATGCATTAAAGCGTATGAGGCTTTATTGCAGTTCACTGTTTATCATCGGCTAATTAATAATTAATTATTGGAAAGGGATCCTTAATAATGGGTTATCTTGTCAATCTTCACAATGAACCTTCAAATAAATATGAAAAAATCTTAAAAATAGAAAAAAAAAACTTATAGATTAATGGTGATTAAGATTTCATACAATTTTATTATTGTTTGCTAGTCCATCAAAATGTTTTACACTTTACAATGGTTCCGATTTAACAGTCTTTGATGGTCTATCAAATGATAATAAAATTACATGAAATTTGAATCACTATTAATCTATAAGTAGAAAAACACATCTATAAAGTTTTTCTATTTTTAAGATTTTTTTCATATTTATTTGAAGATCCATTGTCAAAATTGTCAAGATAACTATTGTCAAGTGATACCTTCAGTTCGTTTGGCAAATCAAGGAATAACTTCGGAAGAGTGATAGAATAGTGTTTTTTTAGAAGAGTGATATTCTTCACTATTCGGAAGAGCGAAAATATCATTTGACAATTGTTAATCAGAATAGTTAAAATATGGATAATTATGATACAAACAATGATGATGATAATAAGAATAATAATAGTAATAATAATGATAATATAATAATAAAATAATAATCATAATCCATAATCATAATCATAAACATAATTATAATCATAATCATAATCATAGCGTAATCATAATAATATAATAATATAACCATGCTCATAATATAATAATATAATAATAAAAAATATAATCATAATAATATAACCATAATCATAATATAACAATAATAATAATAAATAGTCATAATTATAATAATAACCATAATCATAATATAATAATATAATAATAATAAAATTAGAATCATCATAATATAATAATAATAAATAATCATATTCATAATAATATAATCATATTTCTAATTATAATATAATAACATAATACTAAAATCATGATTATTATAATATAATAATAATTAATAATAAAATTAATAATATAATAATTAGGATAATAATAGTATAATCATAATCATAATAATAATACTAAATAATATAATAATAATAAATCATAATCATCATAATATTAATATAATAATAAATCATAATATAATAATATAATACAACATAATCAAACAATAATCGCTATTTCGATGAGAACTAATTCGGTATACCACCTATAACTTGATATACCGGATTAGCACTCTTCTACTTAGTCTAAAATTCGTTTGACAAATTAATTCATTGGAATAACAATTCTATTCTTATTTTTTGCTATTCCATAGAGTGCCAAACAAATTAATTATTTTCTTCAAACTGTTTCACCTAAGAAATTATAGCACGAACAAAAGATGAACGGCTTTTCTCTTATCTCCTTTTGTTAATTATGGAAATGAAATACAAAAACGAATTAACAAAAGTGAAGTTTCAGGCAGTAGACACAAGAAAGAAATCATTCTCAATATTCACAAAAGGAAAATATATACATCTAAATACAGAATAATAATATAAGGATCATATCAAGTTTTCCGTTAAGTTTGAATGAAAAAAACTAACGGAGAGAATTATATTTGAATAAAAATAAAGTTTAATGACTAAAAATAAATAAATAAAAGCTGAGTGACTAAATATAAATTTACGGACAAAATTCTATTGAGTTTGAAAACCAATTGCGTGTTTTTTGTATGCGTAAATGATCTAAAATTATATACACTTATAAAACCAGTTTTGGAGAATTTTTTTGCTTGAAATTTTTTGGAGATTTCATTAGTTTAGATTGCATTATTGGCTTGACTTGAAAAGAAAAAAAAAAGAAAAAAAAAAAAGAGAAAAGACCATGCTAAAATAAACCAGCTCCTTTTGTACACTAAACATCCTATTCCTATCCCAACCAAGATCAACTCTCATGGTGTGAATCCCTGAAGCATAAATCTTGTGGTGCATGCAACTTTCTACGGCAAAAAATGCATGGCAGATTGTTTCTGGATAACAGGGTATGCTGATTCTGTTAGATGCAAAGAACATATTCTGGCATTAACTTAGAACAGTTAGCAAGCACTTCTTTGTACTTCCTTGATAATGGTCTTGTGTCAATCACAATTAATGGAAGTACTACTTGGTATTACAAGTTCCATACATTATAATTCACTCCAAATCTTGTGCTTGTTCATGCATTCTTCCAACAGAATTTATAAAAGCAGAACAAATACACCTGCACATAATTTTTTTAACCTGTTTACTAGTTATCTGCCATTGCTAACTTATTTTCATCTCAATAACAACTTCCAAGAGCCTTCGGATTCTCATTCGTTTTTATTTTCTAAGGTGACAGTAATCCAAACTGAGCTCTCAATTGTGCAGTCACAACTGGTACTCAGCATATGACATACATAAAATTAATGTTGAACACATTGATTATGTGCGGTCAACATAAACATGCCCAAAACCAAAAGATTTGAATGAAATCATACAATTCTCAAGTTTCCTCTGAAGGAAGAACACCTAAACAATTGGTACTTCCACAAAAGCAAGGAAGCCCATTTTCTTTAATTCTGGACTCGCCATAACAAAAACTAAGCTCATCGTCTTCTGATATATCCCTTGAAGCAAAGAAACAAAGCCTTGGAAGCAATGATCCTGAATTCCTAACAAAAACAGCCTTTAAGTTGCCACCATCACAGGAATGGTTAATAAACCGTGCTACATTTCCAATTTTGGTTGCATCAATATTCACTCTAAGACTTGCCTTGCCAGAGGGGAGGTGCTCTCTCAGTACAAGAAGAGCAGGTGACATCCTTCCTTTTGAGGAAAGCTCATCATAGGTCTTTAGTCTAATCCTTGCTTCTTCTGTTGTCAGATATTCCCCTACAAAAGAGTGGTAATTTTATTTTAAGAAAAAGTAAGTATAACTAATTTTATGAAGTCCTCTAACACCAAAGTAGAACAAGAAAATGCATTATATAGCCTTCTAAAACCTATATTACATGATCACTTATCTCGGGAAACATAAAGTATTTTTTTCATCCCTGTTATGCTGAGATCAGATGTAAGGCAGGCCTCTTCTAAAGTAAATTTGAAAGTATGGAATTTAGAAGGTAAATTATAATTCCATGGCTTTTTGTAACCTTATGGGATATTTAAATTTTTAATGTTTTCACGACTTGTGCAATTACGCAATGGTAAGTTTTACCAGATATCTTCAATTCTTTTCAAGGATATTTACTTAATACACCAGATGTGAGAGACCAATTTCCTACAGGAGTACTAGGTGCACATTATAAGGGCATGGTCAGAACAAAGTTTAATTGATTGGCAATTGAGCATGCAAAATACATGTCACTAGAGAAGTATATAAACTGAAACGTTGAAGAGATATTATACCAGCATATTCACAAACGAAATCTCCCTTCCGTATAGCCTCAGATACATGAAGGCCCCATCCTTTCCTCTCACCCCTAACAATTTTTAATCTATTTTGGATCCCTGATTGAGTTTTTCTGTTTTCACAAGCCAAATCACATGGGCAACTCTCTCCACATTCTTTCACAACCCCAGATTCCATGTTGCTCCAGCAAGGACATCTCCCTTCCTCACACCAATCACAATCACATCCCACCCCAAACCCACCAAAACACGAGCTCAAACTCTGCAACCTCTCAGAACTAGTCGCAATTCCTTCTAACTCTTCACCTCCCCATGGCTGAGAGATCGACGGAGGAGAGGGCGAAAGGATGGAATGAGGTGCGTAGAGGAAGTAAGAATAAGGGTGAGGAGATATGGTGTTGAAAAAGGGGATCTGATAACGCTCAAAGCCGCGAGCTGCGTCAGCGATTCGGCGAGAGGTTACGCCAGCTGCTATGTGGCTGAGAGTTCCACACGCACAGGCGGCTGCAGCCAGGTCGCGTGCGGATAAATAAGGTAGAACTAGAATTGCCCATTGATTTAGCAGTTGTTCATCTGCAAGGTTTTCTCGTTTCATTCGTGTAACCATCAACACAAAGAAGCGAGTAAATAAATGCTCGCAACCTGTTCGTGGAAACGCGAGTGTTCTTCTGGTCTCAGGGTTTTTGAGAGCACTGGGTTCATATCCGCTGCGTCAAATGAACCAATGTCTTATAGAACCGCCAGATTTTAATATTAATAATTATTAGTAAATTAATATTATTAAAAATAAGACTGATAACGGTAGAATTTTAAATATACGAATGGAAACGCGCCATTGGCATTGGCGTGGCTGAAACGCGTCACTGGCAGTGGCGCATTTCCTTATTATAATGAAACGCGCCACTAGCAGTGACGCATTTGCATCTTATATATATCAAACGCGCAGATTATCTGCGCCTTGCTGAAGAAAGAGAAGAATAGAAGGAAAAAAGAAAAAGAAAGAAAAGAGAAAGAAAGAAAGAGAAGAGAAGGAAAAAAAAAAAAAAAAAAGAGAAGAGAGAGATTGGAAGAAAAAAGAAGAGAGAGGAAGAGAAGAGAGAAGAAAGAAAAAAAAAAAAAACGTACGAGTGCATCTGCGCGTTTAGTATTGTAATTAAAGATAAATTTTATTTATGTAAATAATTAGCATTGAAATATAAATATATTTTAGTTGTGTAGATTAAATTGTGTAGATTAAATTAGAATGATTTAAATATAATTTAGTTGTAATTTATTTATAGATTTAATTGTAAAATATATTAATTATACTTTAATTGAAGATTAATTGTAGGTTTAAATGTGAAATTATTTAATTATAGATTTAGTTATTCATGAATTATAGATTTAATTGTCTATTTAATTAAAAAATATTTAATTATAGATTAAATTATAGAATTATAGAATTGTGTAATTATAATTTTAGATTATTTATTAATTATTTGTGTAGAATTAATTAATTTATTATTTAATTGTAGATTAATTATTGATTTAATTGTAGAATAATAAATATTTAATTAGGGTTTAATTGTAGAATAAATTATAATTATCTAAATATAATGTAGTTGTAAAATCTTTTAATTGTAGAATAATATATATTTAATTAGGCTTTTAATTGTATAATTTATTTATTATTTAATTATATAATAGATAGATTAAAAATGAAGTACAAAATAATTATAAATTAATTATGAAATGATTTTTTGTACTAGATAATGGCAGGCGAGCAACGAAATAAAAATATCATAATTTATCTCCCTGAAGACAAACATCGGACACATTATAGTCAGACAGAGGTACATTATATTTTTAAAAATAATAATAAAATACATATATATATGAGAAACTAATTATGAAATGAAAATTACATAGAGATAACAATGTCATTCGTTTTCGCACTCACCGTCCGACGATACCATACATCTCGCACATTCAGAGTAGGTTGCGAGTTATGGGATTTCTTCATCTCGCCAGGCTGCGTGAGATTTATGTGCAAGAAGCGGAGACCCGTAACTTGAAGATTGATACAGGTTTATTGAGCGCGTTAATAGAGTTTTGGAGGCCAGAAACTCACACGTTTCACTTAAATTTTGGCGAGATGACCGTCATTTTAGAGGTAAATACTAAAATATTATTAATTTAATTACAATATTAAAAAGATGGTATAGTAATATAATTTTTTTTATGACGTCGCATGTCTGTGGGGTTTATCCACCATTGGTGAGCCGGAGACTGGATATACTGATGGAGATTTTTCGGCATACATCCGTCAGTTATTTGGGCAGGATGATATATCAGCATTCTGCAAAGATGGGAGGTAATTGATTAAACTCTACATGAATTTTAGTTTTTTTTTGTTCACAAATTGTGATTAAGCTAAATATAAAATTTGGTAGACGTTCTATTTCCCTTCGAGAGTTACGATCCCACTTTGATCACGCTCCAGAGGCAGACGATCATCAGGGTCTTGATGGATATGCGATCGGTTTTGCTTTAGAGTTGGCGGGGTGTATCATGTTCTCCGACAACAGTGGAGACTCTGTACCGACGTTTCTTCTGCCGATTTTGACGGTAAGGATTTTAAAATAATTTATCTTTCATAATTAAATAATTTTAGTACTAATATTTAATTTATAGGAAGATTTACAATTCGGTAGAAAAAGAAATTGGGGCGATGCGGTACTTGGTTATTTATATCGGCGTCTTGATGTGGCATGCCAAGGACTGATGAGGAGTATTGGTGGTCCGTGGCTTTTGTTATTGTTGTGGAGCTGAACGCGTTTGTCCCTCCCCCCCCCGCTCGTCCATTACCTGCCTCAGATGCATTCATTTTCAGTGACTGGGGTACACCGGACCGTGATAGTTGTGCGTCTTTTGGCAGGTAATAATTTAATTATAAAATAAAATCAATCAATCGATGAAAATATATGTGTAATCACTAATCATAATTTGAACTGATAATAGGAAATTGACGCTTGATAAGTAATATATATATATATATATATATGCACTATTCGGTAATAAGTAATATATATATGTAATCATTGTATAATAGATCGCTAGAGTTACAAAAGACTGTATATTTCTCGTTCTATCTTGACCTCGTATCCTGCCCTCCATCTCATCCATTACCATTCGACGTCTAACCTTCGCACGCCGGCCAACTTTTATCAGTTCTTTATCTGGTATTATAGTTTCTCCAAGATATGGTGGCCAAACTTGTTGATCACCGTAACAATGAAATTGACCGGACCAAGTATTCGAGGTAGGTGAGTATGTGTATCGCTCATCTATGAAATCGTACACATCAAAGTTTCTATGTTGGCATACAGCAATCACGTGAGAGCAGGGTATCCCAGTCAGTTGAGGTTTTTGACAATCACACGTGCAGTGCGGTTTCGGCAATTGTGGGTCATCTCGAGTGCGTCTTTCTCGACCACGCCAAAGTTTACCGTACGTTGGTGCCACACCGGGATATTTTGTTTCTATAATCATACTGATTTGTTGAAGTGTTAAGAGAGATCTTTTTTTTAAATGTTGTCGAACACATCCTACAATCAAATTAGATGTGAGTTGTAAGTGTTTGCGGTCTCCTGGTGGTCTTCTACAGTTGTGGGAGTTTTTATTTGTGATGATCCTCCATGTGGTCGAGCCATCTTCAGGTCTAGCGTATAATCTCTAAGGACAACTCCCTTCTTTGCATTTCATAATAAGTCGTGTTTTACAACTTTCTTGTACCCAATATTGAACGTTTTTCCTAACACTCCAATCACAAATTACCCAATTTAAAGCCGATTTAGAAGCAAATATTTTATTTTCAGCTAACTCATCATCGGGTCCTAAGAGAGATTCATTCGCGCCTAAACGATCAAACATCTCAAAATTATTTAACGCTTCTATGGGATGGTGTCTCTTAGTTCGTCCGGTAACTAACAATGTGGTATCGCATCTCTGAATTTCCTCATCTTCAGATTCATCGATCGAAAAATCCGACTGCTCAGTGTAATCCTCTCATGTTTCTTCTTCATTTGAATAATACGGACCACCATCATCTTGCTCATCCTAATCATCGTGATCATCACTTAATTCCATTATCGTTGGATCAACACTACTTCTGTCATCAATATTATCAGCTAAATTACAACCAGACGTAGTACTACTACTACCGCCAAAAAAATTATATAGTGGCACCGCTAGGTTCGGTTGTTGATAAATTATATTGTTACTGTAAATAGCTGGATACAGATATAAATTAGTTTGATCGTAGGTTGGATAAGAATTAGTTTGATCGTAGGTTTGATAGGAATTGGTTCGATCGTAGGTTGGATATGAATTGGTTTGATCGTAGGTTGGATAAGCATTGGTTTGATCGTAGGTTTGATAGGAATTGGTTTGATCATATGTTTGATAGGAATTGGTTTCATTCTGGTTTGGAAATATTTTCGTTAAAAAATTACTGCTGCTCCGGTTGTTCTTCAGTATAATTTTCTTCATCGGGATTATAATTTAAATCTGGTAGCATTTTGAAGAAGTTGGAAGTTTTTTGTTTTTGTGTTTGTGAGAATTGAACGAGCGGGCATCAGTATTTATAGCAAACAAAATCGCCACTGGCTGTGGCGTGTTCTAAGAAAACGCGCCAAACGCGCCACTGGCATTCGTATTTTTGAACTTATCTGTTTCTCACTCTTATTTTTAATAATATTAATTTATTAATAATTAATAATATTAAAAATTGTAGAACCACTAATGGCGGGTCAGGCTCATCTACTCTACTCTACTATGTGGTAGAACTGTCTGAATTCATTTGAACTGTTAGATTTAGACGACGATTAGGAACAAATACGACGAGCCTGTGGTTTAGATTCATGAGGAAAGACTTCACGATAGTGAAATACTACAATGAATATGAATTCATTAAGGATTTATTTGACACTCTATGAAATAACAAAAAGTAGAAATAAAATTGTTATTCCGATAAATTTATTTGTCAAATAAATTTTAGACTAAGTAGAAGAGTGCTAATCCGGTATACCAACTTATAGATGGAATACCGGATTAGCTCACGTCAGAATAACGATTATTATTTAATTATATTGCATTATATTATTATATTATATGATAATTATGATTTATTATTATTATATTATATTATAATTATAATTAATTATTATATTAATATTAAAAATAATAATATTTATTATTATTATCATTATATTATTATTATTAAATTATGATTATGATTATTACTATTATATTAACATCACTATTAGTATTATTTTATTATTTATTATTATATTCTAATAAATATAATTTTAGTATTATATTATTATATTATAAATATAAATATAATTATTTTATTATTATATTATTATAATTATGATTATTCATTATTATATTATGTTATGATTATGATTAAATTGTTATAATTACGATCATTTATTATTATTATATTATTATTATATTTTAATTATGATTATATTATTATTATATTATGATGATTATGACTATGATTATTACTTATTATTATTATTATTATTATTTTATTATATTGTATTATATTATTATACTATGATTATAGTTATGATTATATTATTATTATATTATGATTATAGTTATGATTATATTATTATTATATTATGATTATATTATTTAATTTATTATTATTATTATATTATTATGATTATGATTATAATTATAATTTTTATTATTATATTATGATTATATTATTAAAATTATGATTATGTATTATTATTATATTATTATAATTATGATTATAATTATAATTTTTATTATTATATTACTATATTATGATTATGTTTATATTTTTTATATTACTATGATTATAATATGAATATTATTATTTATTATGTTTATGATTATTTTATTATTATTATATTATTATTACTATTATGATTATTATTTTACTATTATTTTTATTATCATCAATTATTAGTATCATAATTATCCATATTTTAACTATTCTGATTAACTACTACCAAACGATATTTTCACTCTTCTGAATAGTCAAGAATACCACTCTTCTACCACTCTTCCAAAAAGACACTATTCTATCACTCTTCTAAAATTATTCCTTGATTTGCCAAACGGACCCTAATAGATCAGATCTATGACCCTTGATCCTCGTTTGGCAATCAATGGTCTTACTGTAGTCAACAGAGGCGGATTGAAAAATAGTAATTTTTGGGTAAGATTTTACTAATCTCATCTATCAAATTTCTGACTTCGTAGATTGTTTAATTATTTTTATTCAGAAAAATATATAATTCCGTAGATAATAAAAAAAATTATAAAGGTTTCAACTTTCAAACTATGAAGTCTTGTAATAAAAAAGTTTTCTTATTTATTTATTATTTTTAATATATAAAAAATATTATTTTAATAATCTTTTATTAAATACAAATATATATTAAATTATTAATTTTTTTAGTATCTATTCAACTAATAAATTTGAATCTAATAAATTATTATAATCCGACCTCCATCAAACTCCCCTCACAGCCCAATACACATAATATATGAAAAAAAAAATCATTTCCAAACTCTCATACTCATCAATTTCCCAAATCGCATTTGTTGTCTTCAATTATTATGTTTATGCTAATTGTATCTCATTTGTGATCGTAAAATAAGGAAATTTCATAGAAATATTTGAAACCGTTAAGACGCTTGTTATGTTTAAAGGCGATTTTCCATAACTTGGAGTATTTATTGATTTCTTTCACAGAGTTCCATCTCGGGCTTTTTCCTTGATAATTAGTAATACAACTTTTTTGAGACTAGACAAGGAGAGAGAGAGAGAGAGACATATTTGTAGGTTTTTGATCAAATTATTACAACATTTTGCTGATAATCATATTAGTAATTTTTAATAATTGAGGTTCAAATAGTGAATAAACATCCACCGATTTTCATTGTGATCGTTATTTGAATGAATTGAGTATATTTTGTACTCTTTGAAGGGCAATCGCGGGCATACTCCAGTTATAGTAATAGAGGCAAATTGTAATTTTAGCGTCAAAACTTTCACAAATACTGTTTGTGGGTTATGAAATATAAAATAATTTTGTACTTCACGTCATTTTTTAATCTTGTACTTCACGTCATTTTTTAATCTTGTACTTCACGTCATTTTTTTTGAACTTAAAAGACTGATTAAACTATTCAAAGTGATCTCCAAAAAATGAATGATGATACAGTGTCTATTATTTTGCCTCCTCATTTTACTTACTTTCACTTGCATGCAGTTCTCACGGATGCTGCTTTTTAGGGAGGTCCATTTGTCATATGTGATAGGGGCATTGTGGGTCATTATGTTAAGGCATTCAAATATTCTCCTAATAAAATATGTTTAGAGATTCAATTTTATATTATTTGGAAATTATTTTCTTTTTTTTAAGGGTGAAAAATTATTATTATTGAAATCAGCTCAATGCATTTTTGTCCTCTAATTTTTTTTTAAAAAATATAAATTTTAGTCTCCAAATATATTTTAATATGAAGATCATGTTAAAAGATTGGACTGATTTTTTAAATTCAAAAATAAGAGATATAACGTGATGTACAAAAATATTTTGTATTTCGTGTCTTATCATAGCATAACTCATTTATAAATTCACTTTTACAATATATATTGTGATTAAGAATATTAAATGTCTTTAATCAGCATTTAGTAATAATAGAATTATTTCAAAGTCTGATTTAGAATTCATAAATATTATAACTTTGAGAAGTAAAATTATTTATTCTTAGTGCGCCATATAATAGTAGCAAAAACGAAATCGATATTATGAACTGAAGCCTTTGAAATGTACTATTGTGCTGCTTACTACTATTCAGACCAATACAAAATTTTGGGGTCGGGGTCGTACATTTTTAATGACATTACAAAACAAATAGTTTTAATATAGAAATCCTGCAAAGAAGTACCATAGGTACCCTTTTTTATTATATTTTGCACGAAGAAAATATAATCTATGAGTTATCACATTTACAAATTATAACTTATTATTTAATATTTAATACTTGATAAATACAATTTCCTCTTTTATTTTGGAAAACAAAGGCAACTTCCTTATTTCTTAGTTACTAAAGTATTTTGTAAGAAAAAAAAATCAAAGTTTCTCTATTTCAATAATACAACCGTGCCCAAAATCGCAAAGCTTAGGATCCGATTAATTTTGTGCATCCTCATGACGATCGCAAAGAGAAATAAGATTTTAATCCATCATCGGTCCAAAATGATAGCACAATACATCACGTGTTCAATCCTCTATTTCACACAGTAAGTTATTTCGCAGAGTTTCGATGAATCCACCCTCGTGTTTGAACGATTCCATGAAATCTGCTCAGGATTTTGATGTGAAATAAAATTCCGAAAAGCATTCGGAAAATTAAAGCCTTGGGTCTTTTTTTGATGTGTAATATCACAACTTAAAAGGGCGCAGCTTCCACTGGGAACTTAAAGCCTAGAATTTTTCTGTATTACCAATTACTGAATGTATATCCACATGGTTAACAGATTAAAAGAAGCCAAAATAGAAGTTAACAATTAACAAGCTTGCAAACGTTGAGATAAGATGTGCATTATAGCACTACGGCATGAACATATGCATTCCGTGTTAGAAACTACTAGCAATAATATCCGTCTGAAGAATCATTTCTACCAGTCTAAACAATGATTAGTTTAGTTTAACAGATCACCAAAATTTGGAAACTGCAAAACAAAATAATACAAGTTAAATCAGTAAGTATCAGGCCAAATTGGTTGTCATAGGTGAGAATTGAGATGAATGCAAGTATTAATCATTTATGCAGTTTTATGACCATAGGTTCTTGGTTAGGATGAAGTTTGTATTGAAAGTCTAAAAAGAAGTTTCAAGGAAATTGGGGAAATTTAGCTCGTTTACCTCTAATTAGTCAAGCTCCACATGGAAAAAGCATGCCTTGAGAAATGTAAAATAATATGTATGGCCTTTTGATTCTAATCACCAGATTTTAACATCAACCCTCCATCTTCAGTTGTGATACAAAAATCATCCACGACCTGCATTATATGGACAAACAACTTTGAATATCTATATCAAATTTCCTTCACAGTAATTTTAGAATTATAAAGTTCATGGCTGCTAACCTTCATTGTTTACAATTCTATAAAACACAAAACTAACAGTACATGACCTTGGCAAGGAAATTTCCTGTTCTTACACAGGAAATATTAAAATTCCAAATGTCATAATACCTGAGAGAACTCAGACTCATTGATCTCTCTTCTGAGAATTTCTTTCGCTTTTTGCATTATGTCCTGCTTTCTAAAAACTGCCTTCGGCTTGGCCTCGATATAAAGCTTAAGGAACACAGTTCTATATAAAAGATAAGTTTGAAAATAATATGTTACATCTCAGATTTAAGAATGATACTAATACATAACAGACTAACAGTTCTGTTGGACAGTCTCTTGAAATGACATACAGTTACACAAGTGCATTTAAATGCAATATCCATATGTTTAGACTACACCATATCGGCATAAACTTATTTGCACCGATGATATCAACCCCAGATTTGGTTCCCTTCCATCCTGACTGATACCATAATTCCACAGTTCTTCTTTTCCCTCTGCTTGTGTTAATGTAGACTTTCAGACAGGACTGGAGTACCATAATGCTACAGGCCCAATTACCATGCTGTTACAGATGAGTACTAACAAAAGTTCTCAACCATAAACACCATTAACCGCATTGCTCAGTAGATTAGTTGATATGATAAAAATGCTAAAATATATCCTCAGTGAAACATGAAGAAGTTAAAAGGAACAAGCCTAAGCTTATCTAACCTGAGGTGAACTCTTTGAGGAGGCCTCAACACATAGACACCATGGACATGAATAGCAATTTGATTAACAACACTCTGTAGCTCAGTTGGAGCAGCAGACGCACCATATAATGCCCCTTCTATAAGATTCTTATTTTTCTCACTGCTTTTAGGTAAAGCAGAAAGTCGTTTTGCCAGTTCCCGCAAGTCCCTAACCACAGACCTCATCCTGAAAAAAAATATATAATATAAAAGAAAATCGACAGAAAACAAAACTTGAGAATTTTTTTTGAAAGATGAAAAGCTCATCATCAACAGTGCAGGTGACAACATATATTTAAATGACATGTTCTGCCCTTATTGAAAAAGAAAAAAATCTGATCAGAAAAACAAGAAACAACTGAGTCTTTTTTTATGTATTATCCACTTTTACCCAAAATTGTGTTTAACCCCCCCCCCCAACCCCCTATTCTGTATCTATGTTCTTTAATTCAAATGTAATGCCAAAATTTTTTATTAGCTTATTAGCTTGAACTACAGAATAAACACAGGCAATTTAAGAACTGGCTTTCATTAAATAAGTTTGAAATAATATCTAGAAAGAAATAGCAAAACTATAGTATATGTTGTTCTTATTTAAATTAACATCGGACAAGTGTAAAATCCAATTTCAAAGTCATAATCAATGTAACTTCTGAATAAGAATGATGTCAAACCAACATTTAAAATAAGTGTATCTATTTGGTATGCAGAATTCCACTAATTTAAAATAAGTTTATTTATTTTGTATGCAGAATTAAATATTGTTCATTAACTTTTAATTTTAACCCCCCTCTTAAAAGTCAGCCTCAAAACCCTCAAAGTCAGCTGCAACCTTACCAAATTTCAGTGAAGTACTGCAACTTATTAATCTTGAATTTCAATGCTTCCAGTAAATTGTAAAATAGCGAAAAAGCAAAAACATAATTCAAGGATATTTTAAATATAAATTTTCTATAAGCTGGTGGTAAATTTAAATTTTACACAATAGATACATACTTTCGCACTTTATGCTCCTCGAATATTTTGGCAAGTGCCTCGCACAGATGCTTTCGGGTTTCAGGCACAGAAACTGGTTTGTTTCCTGTAATGCAAGGCCCATCACTACCACTCCCAGGATGGTTCTCAGCTACCTTCTTCTCTTTATCCTCCTTCAAGACGACAAATCTTTTAGTACCTGAAACACCAATTTTATTGAGTTCCCTTACCCTGTCCATGATGCTCTCCTCTCGAGCTAACCATGCTTCTGCCTGCAATTTTGCAACTTCCTTGTGCCTGTTTAGAGTAAAAAGTAATAAAATCAATACCTATTAATGCAAGTTTTGAGTGCAACTTGCTGACTATACAATACCAGTTTCACCCAAGTTGGATAACAAAATCCTTGCTGGATCATTTATCAACCAAGCACATAGGTTCAAAATTTGTGAAATGCATTGCATAATTTCTTGGTCTTAGTTCTTTCTTGAGTAATACCATTGAATTAACTAATAGTCTTCTTTAGACTTCCACATAAGTTAAATTAAAACTTCTAAACTTGGTCATGTTTTATGTAATTACCTACTGACCCAGATGCAAAACAGACAAAGACTGGTAGGCATTGGCATCGGTACATAGTATTAAAAAGTAACAAAGAGGAACAACAAAGACAACAATAGCAACAAAACAAGGACAACAAGACTAAAAAAACAACAGATCAATCTCTATAAATATTATTTACAGTACCTTTTACTGAATGTGGGGTCAGGCGATCCCTTAAATTTGACTTTGTCTTCTTTTGGCTTTGAAAAAATCAAATTTTGAAGGAGGGGTCTCAGCACTTTATTTCCAAGAACATCTCGGCCAAGATTGGCTCTTAACCTCTCGCGAGGGATTGAGTCGCCTTTAAAGAACTGCAAGAGAATGTAGTCCCTTACAGTGGCCTCGTATCCCTCATAAAGTAGAGAGGTTTTGGTGACCCATACTCCATGTACTAAATCTGCTAGCATCTGAACTTGCTTCAAAATCTCTTCCACAGGTTCAGCAGGAGCCAAAAGAGTCTCAATGAAGTCAAATCGGTTCAACTGGGAAACCTGCATTCAGTTTAAATGAAGGAACTCAATTGACAGAGGTTAAATTGAACCTTCACTGAGGCAGAATTGCACAAAAAAACATTGATCAAGAAAAATATTTAATCAATTGAGGTTTGATTAAGAATGACCTAAGCATCAGGAGTTGGGAAAATTTGTTATCCATAATTCCATATGCACATTGATGAACAAGATGCAATTATGGCTACGGATAGTGATAGGTTCCTTTTACACCCATACTATTACTGCTGTGTACTGATATTTATAAGTTCAATTTACACCATAATATTAGTGCTTTGAGCTGATATTTCAAATTAGCTGCCCATATTGAATAACTTGATCAGAGACGCATAAATCAAGTTAGAAGCCTATGGCATACTGTTAGGTTAGCAATATTTCACTTTTAAGCAAAAAAAAAGGACAGAAAAAACATAATCCAACTCAGACCTCAATAAACCACTTCTTTAGTCGCTCTTCCAAGGGTAGACTTTCGAATTCCCTGTGCCAACACCACGCAAAAACTAATTTGTTAGTTGCCATGAAAAAATCAAAATAATTTACATTGGAAAGAAAAGAATGAATTGTATATGGAATCAACCTGATAATAGCTTCTTTTGTTTCTCTGTTGTGATTAATTGATTCTCCAGGGCATAGTGCTCCCATATAATCTGACCTACAGTTACAGGATAATTATATGAAAAAAAAACTGAACTAAAAGGACTATTCTTCATGTAAAAGAAGGAAATGCATAGAAGGTATTGAAGTCTCGATAATAAAATATAAAATACAGAAAATAAAAAATATCTTACTGTGTCATTGTGAAAAATATTTTCCTGTGCTCATTTGTAACCATCTTCTCTTGATATTCTTCTGAACGTATGCCACTTTCTGGAAGAAACTCAAGCTGGACCCATGACTGCATGTTCACGTTATTTAAAAGGACAAACTCATATTTAACATAAGATGCAACAAGATATTGCAATTATGGTAAATTACCTTTAAATTCTAAACTCTCGGATCAAACTTGAGGAAATATAAATTCCTTATTGAAGTTTCAATTATATTTCACCCACCAAATGAAGTTCGTTTCATAATATCTATACGGAGCTTCTTAGCAATTGTTTGCAACCATAAAATAAAAAATCAGACCAGCTTCAAGTCAACTAGAAACTTTGTAAATATAAATAAGAGATGTGTTGACAAAAAAACTGGAGTCTGATTCAACTTTACCTCATCCTCATCTTCAGTTTGTATTGAATCCACTGGTTCTGTCTTTGCCTATCCAGATGTTAGTCAGTTAAAATCTTGGAATAGAAATAGGAAAACAGTAAATTTCTGAAGAAAAAAGAACTCCAATACTACATATAACTAGCAAATTTATACTGTTCAGAATAATAAAGATGTTTTTCAGTGCCAATAATATAATCTAGAACTACCCTAACAGTAGCACTACCAAATGAATAAATAAACTGTTGAGAGTAAAATAAAAGAAAATGAGATTATAAAAGAAGCAAGGACCTAGTTGTAATTTTTCATTATTCTCTCTCTTAAATCTTCCAGGCGAAGTGAACATTGTAACTTTGGCTATTCGATTTTTCAATTTATCATAAATTGAGAACTAATTGCACTACTCTGAACCTCGAAATTGAAACAACAGTATGGTAACATAATGAGCTATGAAATCTCTCATGTGAAGGATTTATAGTTTAAGATGAACTGACCATCTTACTAGTAGAAGGTGTTGAGTCCTGTACATTTTTCTCTGGATCCATTTGGTCTATAGTACGCTTTCTCTTTTGCTGATCAGTCATTATTACTGGCCGCAGTTGCACAATTCCATTAATCGGGTTCAAGTGTAACTGTAAAATATATAAAAAAACAGTAATTAGAGAAAGTCCATTAAAAAAATGCAAAGCCAGTGCAGACAATGCCTAATAAAAGAGAGAGTCTAGTAAAATGCAAAAGATAAATAACTTGCCTGGTTATTTCTCAAGATACCAACAGCATAGTCCGTTGCAGATGGTACCACTAGGGACCTTAGGGTCTGTAACAACAAATGAAATAATGTCAGCAGATAATGATAATCACCTTCCGCAAAACAATCCCCACATTTTACAATAATTCAAGTGAGCCAAAATTTCTCGTATTTTCAATATTCATAACAGGATAAAGAATATTCCATCAAATATTCAAAAAAAAAAACTAATGCCTTGAACCAAAAGAGATATTTTTCTTTTTCCACTGAATTAAATACAATTTTAACCAAAATCAAGAAAATAAAATGATTCTTAGTAACTGGGAACCATGGTTTGATGGACAAGTCA
Source organism: Schoenoplectus tabernaemontani (assembly GCA_037127355.1). Taxonomy (NCBI): domain Eukaryota; kingdom Viridiplantae; phylum Streptophyta; class Magnoliopsida; order Poales; family Cyperaceae; genus Schoenoplectus; species Schoenoplectus tabernaemontani. The sequence continues at coordinate 20,140,580 of CM073755.1, read as the reverse complement.
TGTTGTCATTTCCCGCTTCTAAGATACATTTTGGTCAATATTTTGATAAATTTAACACTTGTATACTGATTGAATTGAAGTCCATTAATTGATGTTATTGTCTGTTGTTATTATAGTAAGTATGGCAAGTGTGTGCTCTAATTTAGGGGGAAAAAGAGACCAAATTATGAATGGCATGTCAGGACACATGTTGATACATCTAGCTATATCAGAGAAAAAAAGCAATTACCTGCTTGTTAATTCCCAAAGTCCTCGCCAGGTCAGTGTCAAAAGTTCGATGATCGTCGTCTATACGGAGGTCAACTTCCATTTTTTTACATTTAGGCATCATTCGCACCTATCATATTTAAAGTTTTTAATTAAGCTCAATCACATTAATTTTGAATTTTTTTTATCAAACACAACACATTAATTTCAAAAGTACAAAAACACATGTATATATAAGTTTACCTCTATGCACCTTTTCTCCATCTCATAAGTCTGCCAATTTGGTCTATGTGGATATTGCATGACATAGATCTGCAAGAGGAATCATCTGTAAGAAAAAGAATGCAAGATGAATCCCTTTTGAACAATTTTGACATTTGATTCAAGTCATGACAAAATCTATAGAGGAAATTCACATTGCAACTGCAAAACTTTTGTCCTCAAAATATTAAGAAATGCCATAAATTTGAGCAGCATAAATGTTGTTTTAATTATCATTTCATTTTACAATTACTTGATTAATTTAGGTTTAAGTCTGACAGATAATATGTACTTCAAGAATGCCTTTTGTTCTCTTAAGAAAATATATATACTTGGCAATGAAAAATTCTGGATTCATAATCTGACATGGCATCAGATCAAAGTTATATCTGTACTTGATTACCTCAGTTTCATTTTCATCAAGAGGAAACGGGGACAAGAACACATCGATCTCCCTCTCAACCTCATCCTCTTCCTCTACTGCAGCATTCGCCTCTACGTTAGGATTGGTGTCGGGCTCTATTTTAGGGTGAGTAACCTGAGAAGAAGCTGTAGAAACAGTAGAGGTTGGAATAGCATCCTTAGGCTCTATTTTAGGTTTAATGGTGGTTTTGGCAGGAGCAGTGTCAGCGCCTTTGAGTTTGGGTTTAAAAATGGAGGTTTTGGTGGAGGATGTAGAAGTGTTGGAAGAAGGAAAGTCGAGCGCCGCCATGGCCGCGTCGAGGTCCATGTTATCGGCCATGGTAAAACTCGAGGAATTCAACAGCGAGTTATTTCCCCTCTTGTGAGAGAGAAAATTTCAAGAATTTGATCTGAAAGATTTCAGAGCAAAAAGAATTTGGAGAAAGTGAAAGCGCGAAAGAATTGTTCGTCTTCCCCGTTCTTGCCCCCGCAGCACCGCCTGAGATATATATATATATGTAGCTTTGTCGGAGCAATTACGCGAATGATGAAATGGAGGATTCTCTTTGGCGTTTGACTGGAGAGAATTCGTTCCGATCCGGCGTAAGAACGTTTCGGCGCGCGGTAACTGTTCTTTCTTCGCCGGTATTATGAACTTAAACCCTAGAGGCTAGAATAGTCTATTTTGGAAATTATGAAATGAAGTTTCGCCTTCTTGGCTGCTTTTATTTTTTTGAAAAGAAAAGGCATGTGGTGCCGGCTTTCATTTATTTATGAAAATAATAAATTATCATAATATTTATAATTATGAGACATAACTAGCATAGGAAGGACACATACCCTTTGGGAGTGTTTGGCACTCAATGGAATAGCAAAAAGTTAGAATAAAATAGCTATTCCGATAAATTAATTTGCCAAACAAACTTTAGACTAAGTAGAAGAGTGCGGAATAGTGCTAATCCGGTATACCAACATATAGGTGGAATACGGATTAGCTCTCGTCGAATAGCGATTATTGTTTGATTATATTATATTATATTATTATATTATGATTATGATTAAGATTTAGTATTATTATATTATTATATTATATTTATGATTATAATTTATTATTATATTAATATTATGATTATTATTCATTATTATTATTAATAAATTATTATTATCATTATTGTTATTATATTATTGTTACCATTAGTATTATTATATTATTTATTATTATTATAAATATAATTTTAATATTATATTATGAATATAAATATAATTATTTTATTATTATATTATTATGATCAAGATTATTTATTATTATATTATTATATTATGATGATTATGATTATGATTATTATTACTTATTATTATTTTATTATGTTATATTATATTATTATATGTTAATTATATTTATGATTAATTTATTATTATAATTATAATTATTTATAATTAATTTTTTTATTATGATTATATTTTTATTATTATATTATTATGATTATGACTATAATTATTATTATCATGATTATGATTATTATATTATGATTATATTATTAAAATTATGATTACTTATTATTATTATTATATTATTATTATTATTATATTATTATAATTATGATTGTAATTATAAATTTTTATTATTATATTACTATATTATGATTATGTTTATATTTTTATTATATTACTATTATAATATTATTATTTATTATGATTATTTTTATTACTTTATTATTATTATTATTATCTTACTATTATGATTATTATTTTACTATTATTATTATTATCATCATCATTATTAGTATCATAATTATTGCCAAACGGACCCTTTATTAAGACTTACACAGAAGCCAACATTAAGTAAATGAATATTACACAAATAAAAAATCCCGAAAACAAACTCACAAAGCTAGTGCTAACAATTTCTAAAACCTCATACAAATCAATAATCTAATAAATCCTCATAATCATCCAACATAAAGTGCAAGGCGCACCCCACCTTCCAAGAAAGAGGCGCTAATGGAGCCGAGGAAGGCTCCACCCGATCCATGCCCCTGGTAATGACATGCTCAAGTTCACTAGATGACCCTCTCCAAAATTTAAAGAGATGCAAAGCAAGAAAATAAATGTTAGCAGTCCAAAATTAATGAGATGATTTAAACACCCTCTTATTACGTTCCAACTAGAACATCCACACTATAGCTACTAATAAAGGTATCCCAATAGTGAAAAATATTCAATGATAAACAAGAATTTCAAAATTCAAGTAAAAAAATAGTATTTAATAACCCTCTTTGGGGATGAGTAGAAATAATCTGCCCCCCAAAGATCAATAATGAAAGGACATTTGAAGAACAAATGATCCACAGATTCGAGTTCTGAACAAAAAACACGAGAAACATCACCTATCCAATTGGGCTTATAGAGGTTATCTTTCTTGCTCTCTTAGTCTACAAGTCTTAAGTGATCAAATGGACTTAGATAAACAAGTTTTAACCCCATCAAAACATAAAAAAGTGTATAAGAATTTAATAGTGTAAAGACTTGTAGGTTTCCACACCCACACAACTAAATTATCACGTTGATTAAAATGTAAATTCTGAAGAATGAAAATAGTTTGGGACTTTTCATGCCGCATAGCAATACAGCTCCCCTAGTAATATTGAGTTTAATTTGACCTCCATTCCAAACCTCACTAAGAGAAGAACGAACAGATTTGGCTTTCGAATATACCAAAGGAAATTGTATGGATAACAAGTAGTCATTATATAAATTGTTAACCAAAAGTTAATGAAATTCTCATTCCCAACAAGTCTTTTAGCACCTAAAAGTAAAAAAAAATGAGAAACAAAAGTAACTGCTTGCCAAAAAATAGAAGCATGAGAAGAAGAAATGTTAGAGTATTTGAATGCAATAAGAGACTGCCATAAACCTTTGTTATTGATATATGTACACTTTCTATATCATCTATACTATTATATAAAGTATCTAAGAATTTGATGGTCCATTTTTTGTCATGGTATTTTTTTATTATATCCATTTTATCCCTCAATTAGACGGATTATATTTATTTTTGGTTGATCAAATATATGTGATCGCGTCCATTGATCCCCTCTTTCTCTCCATTTCTTTCCCATATATACTATTATTTTCATATTATTATTATTTTTATTTAGCAACCTTGTGCATATTTGGTAAGAAATTAATGGTGATAATATATGTTAGAATAATTTACTTTTCTTGCCATAAAAATCATGAATCATTAACTCATATTGTGCAAAAATCTCATCCAATATTAAATATAGTCTTTATTATAGGTTTTCTCTATAATTTGATGAATTTATAATTTAATATTAGATAAATGTGAATTTTTTTATCTTATAATATTTTAATATTTAAATAAAAGAGTATCTGCAACGTGCAGGTATATAGCTAGTTTACAAAGAAACGTCATATTCATATATTCTAAATTGAGCACACCCCACCATGTTTCTTAGGCCAACATATAGTAGCCTAACAAACTAAATAATATTTACCTTAAGAAGAATCTGATCCAGCCAAGAAAAACGTTTCCTGATTTAGGCTGTTTCTATTATTTGCCAGCTTTTATTAAATAATTAAAAATAGAAAATACTCAAATAGCCTCGTGAATGGAAAATTACAAACACTAGCAGGAACCGGACCTTTTAATTTTAAAAGCATTTATATCTTACACTAATTTTATTATAAGTAAATAATATATTTTACTTAGATATAATTTATGGCTAAATCAATTATAAAAACTCTTAAATTTATAAAAAAATAATTTATTATTTAATAAAATATAATTTATAAAATATAATATTTTTTAAATAAAATAATATAGTAGATAGTTTTTTAAAATTAAAAATAGTTGATTATTAATTATTTGATGAATAATTTTTTTAGACCTCCTATTAATGTATGATAAAAAATATAAAATAAAAAAAATAAAAAAAAATGACATCGATTAAAATTTAAACCGTTAGTTTTAAAAATATTGATCCACATCATTCGATTAAGGGCATGTCAATTAGTAATAAAAGGCTGAAAAGTTGAACATTAATAGACAAATTCATTACATACACTCTTTACAATATAGTACAGATAAGCATTCCGGCAATAAAATTATTAATTGCCATCCCGACGCCTATAGTCACAAGGTACGTGAATTATTCGCGAATAATTTATTTTTTACTTGTAGCCAGATGTTTCATGAATAATTCATCGATTTAATATATAATGCATTTTTTGTAAAAAAAGTTTTATTGTGAATTATTCTATAAAAATATATATTATATATTATTTTAATTGAAATTTAATAGTGTTAATATATTTTAAATTTTAACATTATAATATATATTTTATTTATATTATGTGAAATGAACTATTCTCGAATTATATCCATATTATATCCAAAACGTGAAATTTTGACTTCGCCGAATAATTCATGATTTTTGGATTTGTTACTATGCTAGCACTTGGAGCTTTGGTTGACACGTGGCTCAGGAGTATTTACTATTTTGCTAGTAGGAGTCGTAGTGTCGTGCCAAGATAGAGGGGAATCGTGCCATTTTTGATAATTTTTTTTAAAGAAACACTAGAGTTTACTTTGTAAATTTTATTTTGTATTTATGAAAATTTAACTCATAATTTTTTTTGGAGGTCATTCTATGAACTATCTTTTAAGTTGTTAGATTATTTATTTTTTTATAATTATTCAAATAATAATTATAAAATTAATTTTATTTCTTTAAGAACATTTAAAAAATGGAAAAGAGATGGTCCGAAAAGAATATTATAACTAATCCAAAACTGAATTTTCGATGGTTGGTTCGATGAAATTGAGGGTTATGGAGATGGCCTGAAAAAATGGCCAAATTTGATTGCTTGAAAAAAAATTCTGACCATACTAGTGGATGATTTTTTTTTATCAATTATACTAAAAAATGTGATTTTTTTATTTTCTATTTTTTAAAAAATAGCTCAAATCCATTTTCAATTAAAAATGAGTCCTCGGATAATTAAATAGATCTTGTGAGGCAGCGTTTCAATATGCAGCGTGTTGAAGTCTTTATTCAATTTCTTTCGTGATTGTTACGCAAAGTGATACATTGAAATCATCACTGAATTTCTTCTTATCGGCACCCTCAAATCCTGAATAGATTGCTCTAATCCCCTTCTCTTCGCCCCTCCTCTTTGACTTCCCTGTTCGTATCCTTCGTCTCTCTCCGCCCTGAGGCGACATTCTTTCGAGAGCAAAAAAAAAAAAAAAGCTCTGTTCAGATATAGTGCTTTTGATTTTATTTGTTTGATTAGAAATCAACGATTTTAATTTAATAATAATAAATTTTTTGTGCATCAAAATTAGTATTTAAACTTTCATACAGTTAAAATGAATCATTGTAATTAAGTTTTAAAAACTCAAAAATTCTCTCCGGAGAATATCCACCCCTCCGCCTGTTCGTCTCTCCATCTCTCCGCCTTTGACTACCTCTTTGTTTCGTACCTCTCTCTCCCGCTTTGTCCCTTTGCCTCTCCTCTTTCAGAGATCCGCTTCGAGAGATGAGCAGTCCCTCGATGTTCACGTTGAAGATTCGATTGCAAAGAGGCAACACCACCGCCTCAATGAAATCTCTTGATTTTTTTTTAATATTTGTTTCTCTTGAATTCATGTTAACTTAAATTGATTTAATATCAAAATGTTATGTTTCTAAGGTTATCTCTTAATGATAGATTTTAATCTATTGTATTTTCTGTTTTTACTTGAAATATGTTGCAACGCACGAATAATATACTTTATATATATATATATATATATATATATATATATATATATATATATATCCGACTATGATGTTTTGGAAAACACATGGCGTTTGTGTATTTTGCTTTATTTTTAATTTCAAGTCAAAAATAATCGATCTGAACTGTTTAATCTAATCTCCATATCAAAATCTATTAGTAAACCAAATTTTATATTTTTTTAGAATTTTTTTACTATTTTTTTTATGAGGAGAAAATGACTTGATCTAAGAATTCTGTTTCATCCAAAAATGATGATTTCCCCCCTATAAAAAAAATAGCAAATAAATTTCAAAAAATATAAAATTTAGTTTACTAATAGATTTTGATATGGAGATTAGATTGAGCGATTTGGATCGATAATTTCTGATTTAAAATTAATAATAGAGCACAAAACACACAACACTTTTTGTACCTTGCAAAGCACCGTAGCCTAATTCTCTCTCTCTCTCTCTCTATATATATATATATATAGTCCGACTATGGTGCTTTGCAAAGCACAGAGGCGTTGTATGCTTTGCGCTCTATTTTTAATTTCAAGTCAGAAATAATCGATCATAACATTCAATCTAATCTTAATATAAAAATCTATTAGTAACCAAATTTTATATTTTTTAGAATATTTTTGCTATTTTTTCTGATGAGGAGAAAATGACTTGATCTGAGAATTCTGATTCATTCAAAAATAACGGTTTTCCCTCTATCCAAAAAAAATAGTAAATAAATTCCAAAAAATATATAATTTGGTTTACTAATAGATTTTGATATGAAAATTAGATTGAGCGGTTTGGATCGATCATTTCTGACTTAAAATTAAAAATAGAGCGCAAAGCACACAACGCTTTTGTGCTTTGTAAAACACCATAGCCTAATTCTCTCTCTCTCTCTCTCTCTCTATATATATATATATAGTAAAGATACCGTAAGCTTAAACTCATAGAGACTTTCCGTGAACTTAACTCAAAAAGTATATATCAAATCATCTATAATTTTTAATTTATCATACTCATTAAATTCTTTATATGAAAATCTTATGGGATTAGTTTAAATAGCTCAAAATTTTGCGCCCGAAATTCTAATTTAATTAGCTCAAAAAAAATTTCACATTATAATCTTATAGATTATCAATTTTCATCACATTTGGAATTAGTTTACTATACTTAATGATTTTTGAAAGATAACAATATTTGACCTATAAAAATGGATATTTTTAATTATTTTTAGAGCCATCTTTCAAAAATTATTAAGCATAGTAAATTAACTCCAAATTTGATGAAATTTGATAATCTATAATATTATGATATGAAAAATATTTTGAGATATTTAAATTAAAATTTCGAGCACGGGATTTTAAAATTTGAGTCGTAAATATTTCATCTCGAAATGCTTATGGAATCACCGTAGCCGATATCTCTCTCTCTCTCTATATATATAGAGTAAAGATACTATGAGCTTAAACTCACGTAGATCTTCCGTGTAAGCTTAACTCAAAAAATACATCAAATCATCTCAAAATTTAAATTTATCATTTTCATTAAATTCTTTATATGAAATTCTTGTGGGATGCAAAAATTTGAAGTGTTTTGAGCTTTTTAAGTCATGATTTTTAATGTTTGAAAATCAGCTCTAAAAATAATAATAAAATATTTAATACTTGAACATCATTTTAAAAAATAAAAAATGGTGACTTAAAAAGCTCAAAACACTCTAAATTTTTGCATCCCACAAGATTTTCATATAAAGAATTTAATGAGGATGATAAATTAAAATTTTGAGATGATTTGATATACTTTTTGAGTTAAGCTCACAGTATTTTTACTATATATATAGAGATAGCTTATGGTGCTTTGCAAAGTAAAAAATATTATTACTTCGGGGTGAGATTTCATATTTTGAGATCTTAAATGGTTAATCTAAATTTCTCAATAATTTTTTCATGTCAAAATCTTATAGGATATTAAATTTCATGATTTTTTTTGAGCTTTCTAACTATTTTTTAAATTATTTTTAAAAACAGCCTTGTTTAACATAAGAAAATAGCCTATTTCAGGGCTGTTTTTAAAAATAATTTAAAAAATAGTTAAAAAGCTCAAAAAATCATGAAATTTAATATCCTATAATATTTTAACATGAAGAAATTATTGAACAACTTATATTGACCATTTGAGACCTCGGGATATGAAATCTCAACCCAAAACAATAACATTTTTTTGCTTTGCAAAGCACCATAAGTTATCTCTCTATATATATATAGAGAGAGTAAAGCTAGCGTGCTCCTAGGAGCACGGAACCCCTCCATGATCATAACTCAAAAAATATATCAAATGATCTTCAAATTTTGATTTATCATTCTCATTAAAATCTTCATATTAAAATTTTATGGGCTGCAAAAATTTAGGGTGTTTTCAGGTTTTCTTAGTCACTCTTTTCAATTTTTGAAAATCAACTCTAAAAATAACAATAAAATATTCAATGTTTGAAGATTATGTTTAAAAATTAAAAAGAACGACTTAGAAAACTTGAAACATTCCAAATTTTTATAACCCATAAGATTTCAATATGAAAAATTTAATGAGAGTGATAAATCAAAATTTAAAGATAATTTAATATATTTTTTGAGTTAGGATCACGGAGGAGCTCGGTGCTCCTAGGAGCAAGCTAGGTTTACTCTCTCTCTCTCTCTCTCTCTCTATATATATATATATATAGAATAAAACTAATATGCTTCTAGGAGCACCGAGCCTCTCCGTGATCCTAACTCAAAAAATATATCAAATGATCTCCAAATTGTGATTTATCACTTTCATTAAATTCTTCATATTGAAATCTTATAGGGTACACAAATTAGGGGTGTTTCGAGTTTTTAAGTCATTATTTTTAATTTTTGAAAATCAACTCTAAAAATAATAATAAAATATTTAATATTTATATATTATTTTCAAAAATTAAGAAGAGCGACTTAGAAAACTCGAAACACCTTAAATTTTTGAACCCCATAAAATTTCAATAGAAAAATTTAATGAGAGTGATAAATTAAAGTTTAAAAATCATTTAATATACTTTTTGAGTTAGAATCACATAATAACTCTGTATTTCTAATTGCATGCTAGTCATACTCTCTCTGTATATATTACAATAAAAGTTACGGATCAACTATAGAATCGATCCCCGTACAATACTACGATAATGAAAAATATCCACATCTGAAAAATGCATTTGTGGAGAAAAATTGATTAACAACAATGACTAGATACATTTGACTTTTGCATTTTTATCTGATGAGAATCAATGAATTATGCCTGAAATAAGAGGGGTTCATTTCTCTTTATTAATGGAACCTTCCTAACAACTAAACTTGTCTCATACAAAGGTTCATATTTACATGATATTTACATATATCATGACCAAAAAAAGCAGCATCTCAACTAAGAATCCTGACATAAACACTCATAACCTAAAATTCTACACATTTCTTTCATCTTTTTTCTCTTACAAGGCAGTAACGCTCATTTACAAGAAGTGGGGGTATGAGGCTATACGAGGGAGGGACATGAGAAGATCACCGAATGAATCATTCGGCTTCAAATCTGCTTTAGAATCAGTGTTATTCCTCACTAAATCTCGGTTCTCATGCTCGTCTTTTTGAATCAGACAGCAAAGAGAATCAACTCTCGACATGAGGTACTTTTCATCTGTGGCAGCAGTCGGGTTCTGTGAGTCGGCCAAAAGGTGTTGAGCCAGTTCTTCGAATTGCGCTTTGATCAAGTTGTCTTCATTGCTTGTATTTGGTTGGTTTTGTGATGAACTGTTAAGCTGCCCGTAGATGTGGCAGCTGATGTGGTTCATGATATCGCTTTTAGACATACATGGTTGTAAGCCTGGTACTTTGAAATGGTTTGATAGTGCTTGGATATTGCATAGAATTTGTGTATTGGAAGAAGTGTTCATATCCGTTGGCTGGCATTCCACAGCTGAAAAGGAATGAAAATCAAACTAAATTAACAGAAACCTTGTATTGGGTTGGAAATATTATAAAGGGATATATGGTGTATGCATGCTTGTAATTTGCTGGGATTGCAATTAGTTGTACATAATACTATGATAAAATTGATGATGTTGTTCAAGTCGCTTAATTCTTTAGTCAAATTAGCAAACACAAGGCATGCATTCCTGTGGCATCCCGTCACACCAATTTCTTGCAAGAATTCCCAAATTGCCCCTTCTCCCTGAATCAACGCCTCCATAAATCGGAGCAATTGAACAAGCATGACGATTTGGGCATTTTGCTGTTGAAAAATTAGTGGAAGGCAGGGAGCAGCCGTTCTCAGTTTCTCACCTTCCAAGGTCGGACACATGCCTTTTATAATCTACTAATTATATACTACCCGGGTTGCAACAGATTTTTTTATTTAAACATTAAAACATTATAAGATAAAAAAATTTACATTTATCTAATATTAAATTATAAATTCACCAAATTATAGAGAAAACTTATAATAAAAACTATATTTAATCTTAAATGAGATTTTTGCACAATATGAGTTAATGATTTATGATTTTTATGGCAAGAAAAGTAAATTATTTTAACATATATTATCATCATTAATTTTTTATCAAATATGCACAAGATTGCTAAATAAAAAAAATAATATTATGAAAATAATAATATATATGAGAAAGAAATGGAGAGAAAGAGAAGATTAATGGACGCGATCACATACGTTCGATCAATCAAAAATAAATATTATCCATCTAATTGAGAGATAAAATGAATACAATAAAAAACATCATGACAAAAAATGAACCCTCCAATTCTTAGATCTTTATATAATAGTATAGATTTATAACTATGCATGCAAGGAACCATTTCACAACAATATAGAAATAGATGAGGTCATACCTGTCCTGGACCTATTGTCATGTGCATTGACATTTGGTACCCTATCATCAGATTCTCTCTTTTCAGTGTGGGTACCAGATTCTGAACTGTCAAAAGAGGGCGGTACCAGTGATACAGGTTCAGAAAGCTGGTATGTGTCCCTGAAATTCTTAAAGGACATCGAGTCGAACCTGTCCCCTTCTTCAAAAATGGAGGGCTTATGTTCAAAGAAAGGGTTATCCAAGCTGATCATGGGTTGTTGACTCAGTGCATGAAGTCGTGGATCACAGCGTACCAGCTTCTCAAAATGCTTGCTCATGAAACCTTGTTGGCACTCCAGATAATGCCTCCTATCAAAGACCAATATTTGGTCAGCAGAAAAAGAAATAATGAATGCTATCAGTAATATTACTATAGATCTGTCAAGATTATTACAGTACAATTCTAAGATAAGAACAATAAATATGAAATCAATTTCTGCTTCTTTCTTGAGGGACCAATCTGAACATTATGCCAATTTCTGCTGTTTGATTCTCACTGTTAGGCCTGGCACTATATCAGCAAGGACCAGTCTGTACCTGTGTATTGTAGCCTGACCACCAGTAAAATCAGCAGTTGCTTGCCATAAGGTATGCTTCCTTGGCTGTGGATCCGTCTCTCTGAAAAATAGAGGTTGCCTCGACAACTACTCGAAAGTTGGGGGAAAAGGGTCAACATCAAAATATAGGAAATTTAAAGGTAATTACCACCATTTGAATCAGTGCCAAAAGAGAAGAAAATGCCATCAGATGAGAAATGAAATTCTGACCATCAAAAGCTATATCAACTCAAAACTGATAGATAAGCACCAAAATGGTGATGTCAGGTAAAATTCCTTCTCTAATGAAATATACAAAAAAAACATTGGAAACTCACCACTATGTCAAGAGTGTCAGGTCCATCTTCACTGAAGGAAGACTTGATGGCGGCAATATCAGACCATTGAACCTCAATCTTGCTCTTGAGGCCACCATCCAGTACTTCCCACACAAGCTTGTGTTTTGCAAAGTAGAATTTTCCGACCAAGTCTCCTTCATACCTTGATACTCTCTGCTAGGAAACAAAGAGTACAAAGCAATGAACATCCAGATCTTCACAATTATAACATATAAATCAGCAAAACCAGTTGCACATACAGCATCAAGAATTTCTAGGTAGTCAATTTTAAATCATGCATTACTATAAGCAGCCAAGCTATATTCTCAGGATTCTGGCAATTGACAGAAGCCTATTCATTTTCTTCAAAAGGACCAAATTGCATCACATTTTCTCCTTTGTATATAACAAGATATAACAAGCGGCAATTTAATTAGAGAACTTGTAATTGTTCAAAGAAAAATAAATGCAGAATTGGGTCCACTGATTTGCAGAGGCAGCTAAATATACACATCCTAATTGACCAATATTACAGTTAATTAAGGACAGTTAAACAAAGAATTCACAAATCATACCTCCCAGTTGCCGATTCTCAAAACAGAAGCTGGAAAGTTGGAGGCTTTCAGCTTCTCAGACGAACTAGAACATGAACTAGTTTTACTTTTACTGCCATCTTTAGCTAATTTCCTTTCTCTGCTTGTCGAGGTCGATTGAGAAAGCTTTGTTTGCACAAAATCAAGAAAGGAAGGGCTCTTTTTTAGCCTCAGACCCAACGGGCTCGGTTCACTTACCAAAGTGTGATGCAATTCTTGTGGTTCTAGTGAAGTGGAGCTCTTATCTGTGCTTCCTTGCTGATGTCAAGAGAACCACAAATTTGAAATTGATTTAAGTACTGATGTATTTAAGCTACTACTTTAGTGTTGAGATAGGAAGATGAATTTCTCTTTTTTCACTAATAATGAAAGAGCACTTTTTTTTTTTTTTTTTTTTGTAAAATTAAGCTTTAGTCATACAATTACAACCTCTATCACTCATTAAAGTATTTGCTTAAGTACAACTTCGCAAGTTTGCTTCTATTCTATCCAAAATCCCACTTAAAATTAACAAGAATAAAGGAAAAAGATAAAAAAAAAAGTCACTGGGCCACACCATGACCTGAAAATTTGTAAATAGATACCATTACTCAGTCTGGGAACAAAGGAGGTGAATGTGAATCGTTGAACAATCTACCAATTCAAAGAAATGATCTGAGCAAAGATGCTTTGATCAAGCCCCAATTCCCACAACCATCAACAAAGTCCCAACCATAAGAAATGATCTGCACACAAGCACAGCGCAAAACAGTAAATATCTAAATTGCGAACCTGAAGAGAAGGGTATTCAATTTTAGGTTTTTTGCTGTTGAACCCAAAATCCTGATCATAATAATCTTCTCTTTCAGACTTCACTACAACTTTTCCCAAATTTGGCAACTGCACCATGGCTTAAATTCTCTGATTTCCAAGAAATATTGTAGTCAGGAAGCGCTCTCTGTTGCTCTCTGTTTTGGGGAGGAGGGAGAGGGAAATATGGTTTTGGGTTTGTTAAGAGGAGAGCAGATAGGATATTTATTTATTTATTTTGTTCGTCTTCAGATTGAGATAGGATATTAAATGATTGCAACTTGGAAAAAATGGGGAAGGCGATTTATTATATGATTACATGATGAGGTGGAGACCACACGTGCCAATTTACTGCGGCGCTCGTGTTTTCATCAAATTATCATTTACCCTTGATTAGGCTGTAATCAAATTCTGAAACTCATGTGCTAAAATTATCACTTGAGGATCCATTCATTATATAGTGATTATTTTGGATAAATTTTGAATTATACAGAATATTTTAGCTAGAATATTTTTAGAAATGAAATATAGTAAGCAATAAATTTAAAAAAATTGCGGATATCATGCACACTAATTTTTACTTCTTAGTCATGATATTCTGTTCTGTTTAACTAAATTCAGATGAACTTCTATAAATTAATACAATCAAATTGGAGATAATTTTTTCCCCCGAGGAATGTGACACACTATCCTACAATGAATGCTCTAGTAATACATGTATTACTTTGTAGAAAAAATATAAATACATTTTGTTCGTATTATCTTCTGCAATATTGCTAGAATATGTTGTTGATCATTTGGGAGATTTCTTTTGTCAGTCAAAACTAGAATTTTTTTTTAAATTCATTTCATAAAAAAAAAAAGAATTCGCTCATAGCAAATTGAGAATGAAGACAAATAATAAACAATCATTCGCACTACAATAATATAAAAAATATTTCCGAATAAATGAATTCACCGGAATAACAAATTCGTGAGAGTTCAATATAGAATATTATGTTCGAACAACTTCATAGACATGAACTAGTAAAGCATCATGGGGATAAATCCTAATACTTTCTTTCAAGAGGTATATTTCTAATTTGAACACCAGGGGTGTTTTATAGAAACGACAAAGTCAGAATAGAGAAAAGTACTCAAGAGTGTACGGCAGTGCTGAATATTATCACTACTTTGGGCTGTAAATTATTCATCCGACTCAACGGGATGAAAATATATAAGTCAAGTATGAATTTAATTTTTTTAATTTGAATCGGATCAGGTCGGGTTCGGATCAATCCGGTCCGATTCAATTAATTATATTTTTTAAAATAAATTTATGATTTAGTACTAATTAAAACTTAAATATATACTAATTATATATTAATTAAGATTAATTATAAATTAATTAATATTTTATTGCTTAAAATTATATAAAAATAATTAATAAATATTTAATTATTTTACACGGGTCGGGTCGACCCATAACCCGTCGGATCAGGTATGCGTCAAAATTTTTTGATCCGAATTTAATTAGATCGGGTTCAGATCGAATAAAAAAATAATAAAATAATATGACCCGACCCGATCCGACCCATTAACACCCTAGTCTTCAGACACTACTACATGCAAAAGTTTAGACTGTACTAAACTTATTTCATCATTTCAACAACAGTATATTGTTATATTATGTTACAATTAAGGATTAGTTTTATATATATCTTTTATTTTTCTAACTTTTATTCCTCTCTATCTTTATTTATTTTATATTAATTTTTTATTTATCGTTCTATCCTTATTTTTTCTGTATATATATTTCAACTCTTCTGATGAATAATAATATATTGAAATTTTATAATTAAATAAATTTAATAAAATAATTAAATGTGATTATTTTATTAAAATTTCATAACTAATTCTAAATTAAAATAGAAATGACAAAAGTATTCTTTAGCTTAATTTTTCCAAAATACAAATTGCTATATTAAATGACTTATTGCTACAGTAAACTTATTTAATGGTTTATTGCTATATTAATTAATTTTTCATAATTATTTCTAATCGATAGCGATTAAAATGATAAATTGAATTATTGTAGCGATTAGTATGACAAAACCAAAATATTATAACGATTCAAATGACAAAACTACTTTATTGTAGCAATTAGAATTAAGTATTTTTTTAAAAAATTATCAGTAATCAGTTATTGTAGCAATTTTTATTTTGAAGACATTAAGATAATTTTTATGATTATTTTATTAAAACTATCTAATTATGAAACTTTTAGTAAATTAATTATATAAAATTAGTTTGATGAATAAATAGAAATTATTTATAAGAGTTAAAAGATATACATAAAACAAGTAAGGGTAAAGAAAAATAAAAAAATTAAGAAAGAGTCGAAAATATTCACAAAATTAAGCTAATTAATATAATGCACGCATTCATTTATGAAGAAACAAAGTTGGCCTCGCAGGAAATTTCACGTGGTCTTCCTAACCAAGGCGCCATGTGCCAATGTCTACGTGCGACTAATGTTTAATCTTTGAGAGAAATTAAATATTAATCATTAAATCTTTGATTATGAAAAAAAATATAGAAAGTGAGTATGTCGGCTCAGCCGCCCAGGGCAGAGGGACCGCAGACACGTGCCAAAGAATTCCAGCCCGCGGTCAAGGAACCTTCTTTTGCCCACCGAGCTCACGAGAATACATCCGGTCCACTAGTAGAGACATTTTCCGTGAAGGTAATAATCATACGGGTCAGATTAGATTCGAATAGGATCGGATCGTGTGAGGTTGTATCAGATTTGATTTTTTTAGAAAAATAGATCAAATTAGATCAATTTAGATGTTAATTTTTTTTCAGATCTTAAGTTGATTTCAATTAGATTAAAAACTATTTGATATCGGATCAAGTTAGATTAGTTCAGATAAAGTTAAATCAAATTAGTTTGATTTTTTGAAAATAAATAAATTGAATCCAGATTGGACAGGATTAACTGATTGGGTCAGATTTTACCATCTTATATTTAAAATGCAAAATCTTAACTCGTGAAGTACATATCAATTATAATGAGTAAAATTAGCGTACTCTTAGGAGCACGGAATCTCTCCGTGATCCTAACTCAAAAAATATATTAAATAATTTCTAAATTTTAATTTATCATTTTCATTAAATTCTTCATGAAATTCTTATGGGATACAAAAAATTAGAGTGTTTTAAGTTTTCTAAATCGCTATTTTTAATTTTTAAAAATTAGCTCTAAAAATAATAATAAAATATTAAATATTTGTATATTATTTTCAAAGATTAAAAATAGTGACTTAAAAAACTCAAAACATCCCAATTTTTTGTACCCTAGATCTAGTGCTATGCTAAAACCCGCCGGGTACAACCCGTACCCGTGTACCCGCGACCCGTGCCGTGCCGGGTAGAGAGCGGGTAAACGGTACACGGCACGGGTTTGAGAAGGGCGAGGCGGTGATTTTTTGGAAAAAACCCGTTGTACCCGCGCCCATGTACCCGCTCACCCGCTCACCCGCGTACCCGTGATTTTCAAATTTCAAAAATTTTCCCCCCAGTTCACATCAAATCAAACCCGTACCCGTACCCGCCAAACCCGCTGGAATTTTTTTTTTTTTTTTTTTAATAAATTTCAAAATTTATCCTCCAATCAAAACTCTATAAATACACCCCTCTTCCTCTCAACATTTTCACATTTTCTCAATCTCTCAATCTTTTATTCTCTCAAATACAATATTATTCTCAATTTTTAAATTTATTGTTCCAAAAAATATAATATAAAAATACGATCACGGAATTACGAAGGTATTGAAATTACGAAGTTCGGCGTCTCCCTGCAAGATTTTTCCGCGAGATTAGATTTTTAAATTCGGATTTATTTTTAATAGGTTAAGAAAATAGGTTATTTTTATTTTTTTGAATATGTGAAGTAATTAGATTTATTTTAAATAGGTTAGATTTTAATTTTTAAATTCGGATTTATTTTTAATAGGTTAAGAAAATAGGTTATTTTTATTTTTTTGAATATGTGAAGTAATTAGATTTGTTTTAAATAGGTTAGATTTTATTTTTTTAATTCGGATTTATTTTTAATAGGTTAAGAAAATAGGTTATTTTTATTTTTTTGAATATGTGAAGTAATTAGATTTGTTTTAAATAGGTTAGAATTTAATTTTTAAATTCGGATTTATTTTTAATAGGTTAAGAAAATAGGTTATTTTTATTTTTTTGAATATGTGAAGTAATTAGATTTGTTTTAAATAGGTTAGAATTTAATTTTTAAATTCGGATTTATTTTTAATAGGTTATGAAAATAGGTTATTTTTATTTTTTGAATATGTGAAGTAATTATATTTATTTTAAATAGGTTAGATTTTATTTTTTTAATTCGGATTTATTTTTAATAGGTTAAGAAAATAGGTTATTTTTATTTTTTTGAATATGTGAAGTAATTAAATTTGTTTTAAATAGGTTAGATTTTATTTTTTTAATTCGGATTTATTTTTAATAGGTTAAGAAAATAGGTTATTTTTATTTTTTTGAATATGTGAAGTAATTATATTTGTTTTAAATAGGTTAGATTTTATTTTTTTAATTCGGATTTATTTTTAATAGGTTAAGAAAATAGGTTATTTTTATTTTTTTGAATATGTGAAGTAATTAGATTTGTTTTAAATAGGTTAGAATTTAATTTTTAAATTCGGATTTATTTTTGAATTATTCATTTTAAAGAAAACTACTAACAAAAAAAAAGTTAGAACTCCGCCTATGTCATTTTACATAGCCGGTCCCAAGCCCGGAATAAAGGAGGAGGGTAACTTTTATTTTTTAATCTATTTTTTTAAAATAATTCAAAATTATTTTTAAAGTAATTGATTTTCTAAATTTTTATTTATATTTTACTTTTTAAATTAATTGATTTAAAATATTTTTTATTTATATTTTAAACGTTCATTTTAAATTATTTGATTTTTAAATGTTCATTTTAAATTTTTTTATCTATTTTTTGATTTAATCTATTGTTTTAAAATAATTAAAAAAATGAACGTTTAGAAAATATATTATTCTTTTAAAATGAACGTTTATATTTGTACTTAGCCGAAATGATATTATTCACATTTTACGACATTCCAAAATAAAAAATATATTTATAAAACAAAAACAAAAAAAAAAAAAAAAATCGTACCGTACCGTACCCTTCTACCCGTGCCCGCGTACCCCGTACCCGTACCCATGGTACCCGTGTACCGCGACGGGCACGGGTATGAGACGGTAGGGCACGGTTTTGAAAAAAAAAAACCCGTCTACCCGTGCCCGCCGTACCCGTCTACCCGCCGTACTCGCTCCCGCCGTACCCGCCGCCCGCCGCGGGTGTACCCGACCCGTGCTCGCGGTACCCGCCGGCAATCCACTACCTAGATCTCAATATGAAAAACTTAATCAGAGTGATAATTTAAAATTTGAACATGATTTGATATATCATTTGAGCTAGAATTATAGAGATATTTCGTGCTCTTAGAAACATGTTAGTTTTACTTCAATTATAATATTTATTATTTAAAATTAAACACATGATTTTAGAGGTAAAATCACAAATCTTCTAAATGAGCATCATATAAAATTTATTATAATTAGTAGTTTTATTACCATCACCTTGTTACTACATGATCACGTTAACAATGTTTTTTTAATAAAGAATATATAACACAAAAGTATTACATCAAATGGCAGATAAAGAGACAACATTATATATATTTTTTAATTAGATTCAGATAAATATATAATTTTTAATTAATAATTTAACCATCCATATTAATGCTATAATATTTTAATTATTTATCCTTACATGAAGAAATTAAATCATCAAAAATGTTTTAAACTTTTGCATTACGTATGTAACAAATAGTAGCTGTTGAAACAACATTAAAAAAACATTCTTTTTTTTTTAAGAACCGTGCAACTCAATATATTATCATGAATTTATTTTTTTGAAGTTAATATATATTATTGTCAACAATTTCTTACTAACTTCCCTTTGGAAATTAATAAACACGGCTGACACAACATATATCTCGTCTAAAAATGCGATGATGCACCGAGACCAGCCACTATGTTTATCTTACATGAGGCAGGATGCGACACGTGGAAGAGAGAGGGTTGGTGGGGGCGGCTGGAAGGTGGAGGCGGATGACGTGGAAACTTAGCTGTTACCTCCTTATGGATAAGGTTGCCATAATAAAGCGACAAAACAAAAGACAAACTTTTTTCTTGTTTTTTTTTTCTAGTAACAAAAGCAAGCTATGCTTTATTGTCAAATCACAAACCGTATCGGATATCAAATATCAGGGACAGGCATCCGAATCACCACAATTAATTGTCAAAATTAAAAAAAAATCAACCCATTTGGATTTGGTGGTTGTGCATCGAATGTAGACCTCATTTTGATTATTTAGTGGGTCCTAGTTGTATCCAATTTCCGCGTTCTAGTCTTCTGGACCATCACAAGCTTGTTTTTACGGTCCAAATTGTACCGTGGAATTTGCCCACCGAATTCAGTTTTAATTATTTATTTAGGAAAAAAGAAACTGTCATGAGTTTTGGTGGCTTATGTATTGCTATTTGAATTTTCATTGTTCATATCAGTTTATATTATTAAGATTTGTGTAAAAAAAATGAAACTATCCACCAAACAGTTTTACTCGAAAAAAAATATTATATTTTATAAATATATTTGATTAAATAATAAATTAATTTTATTTAAAAAAATAAGAGTCTTATTTAGATATATAGTAAAAATATATCATTTATTTATAATAAAGTTAGTACTACATATAATTATTTTAAAATTAAGAGATTTTACACAAACACGGATGTTTTTCTAATAATTAAAAAAGATGGATGACTTTCAGCTAGGGGTGTCAATTATTGATTCGACCCGACGAGTTAATTCGAACCCGATCCGTCCGATATGATCCGAAGATAAATGGGTTGGGTATGAGTTTAGTTTTTTTTTTACCCGAATCGGGTCGGGTGGGGTTCGGGTCAACCTGACCCGACCCGATTAATTATGTTTTTTAAAGTAATTTTATGATTTAATACTAATTAAAGCCTTAATATACACTAATTATATAATGATTAAGATTAATTATAAATTAATCAATATTTTATTACTTAAAATTATATAAAAATAATTAATAAATATTTAATTATTTTACACGAGTCATGTCGGGTCGACCTGTGACCCGTCGGGTCGGGTATGGATCAAAATTTTTTTATCCGAATTTAATTGGGTCGGATTTTGATCGGATTAAAAAAAATAAAATAATATAACCCGATCCGAACCCAACCCGACCCATTGACACCCCTATTTTTAGCAGATACAAATATAAATACAGCTTTGAATATTTTGGATGTTAAAAAGATACGGATATAAATATCTATTCACATCTAAATTATTTAGTATTGACGTATTGTTTCGGTGGTCTATTGATTTATTACTTCAATTAAGCCACTAGACTAATGCAATTTTTTAATTAACCGATTAATTAAAAAGTTCAAGGCCAAATTATTTAACTACCTCTATTCATACTTCATTTTGTATAGGATTTGCGATTTCTTTATATTTGAAGTATGTTCTTTTAATATCTGAATCATCGACCATCGTCCACACTGTGAACCATAGAAAGACAAAATCTACATTGTGGAGAGGATGTCAAATTATCAATCCATAATCCATTATGCTAATACCTACAATTACAAATTTCTTCGTACTACAACAATATATGCACGTCACTATACATCATAATCAACTACAAAAATATTCCCATCAACTACAATAATATGAAATTGGTACTGATAAGAATGCAAAATCTCTTTGGGGAAATGTTAATAGCAATATTAAAATCAATATCATACAGTTTGAGTTTTTTTCACGTATTAATGCGTTTGCATAGGTTGTCAATAAGTCGGGGGTCGGATTGGGTTCGGACCGGATCATCATTATTTTTTTTTTTTTATTTGACCCGTTTAAATTTGGGTCAAAAATCTTGACTCAAATTTTAAGTATTTATTAATTTTTATATAATTTTAAGCAATTAAATATAATTAATTTATAATAAATTTTAATTAGTATTAAATAATAAAATTACTTAAAAAATATAATTAAACAGATCGGGTCGGATTGACCCTAACCCGACTTGAACCAATTCGAGTAAAAAAAAAATAGATTCATATCACACCAATTTATTTTCAGATCATGTCGGATCGAAAAAAATTCAGATCAGATCAAATCAGATCAGATCAATAATTGACACCCTTATTTTGCAACAATAATGTACTTAAATTGAATAAGAAAAAAATAAAATGAAAAACACTAAAACTGTCCTAAAAACGAAATTAGTCCTTTTCGTGCAGATTTTTTTGCCACAATTAGTGCCCAACTCCCAAGATCTAGTCAATTATCATCCGTATTTTTAATTAAAGAGGGGAGAATTTTGTTCTGCGATCACCTTTTAATAGTAAAATAATGTAAAGGGATTCTCCATTTCATTTCTTATTATCTCTGTAGTCTTTTCCAATAATAATAATAAAAAAAAACTAGAAAGGCCCAACTAAACACACTTCATGAGATAGATATTCAGATTTGTCTTATCAGTGTACACTTGGGTTCAGGCCTGTTTATTCTGACCCAACTTGAATTGAGCCCAATCTAAAAACGAACAAACTGAAACAATATATAATTTATTTGGTTCAATCAGTCACTTAATTTTATAATTTCCTCGAAACAGCTCAATATATGTGACTTTCTTCGATTAGAATATAATAAAGTCACTGACTTGAACCAAAATAATAAAAATTTGCAAAAATGCTCTACTATGATATTACCTCAGGGTATCAATTTATTATACTAGATAAGGCCAAGCGGTGTGCATTAAGAAATAGTGGTGGATTTTCTTTGTTCTTTTCCCTTTTGAATAATATAAAATCACGTTTCTCACAAGAGGATATTAGATTCTCAAACTATGTGAGGTCCCACTTGTCAGTGGCATCTTGGGAAGGTACCCGGAGATACAAAGCCTTCAGAAAACAAACAAGAAACAACTCTGAAACCAGACTTAATTTATCCTCCGAGACACTGAACAGAGGGTCAGAGGCGCATCTTTCTTAATAGTTAATTTAGCATTCAGTTAATATCGCTTTGATTGAGGATATATTTATTGTAATTGAAGAGAGATTATTTTGGCTTCTAGATACGAACATATTCTACAAAACAATGTTAAAGATAAAAAAATAGTTTTCATAAAAAAGAAGGTTTCCCATTCTTTTAGTTAGATCATAATCGATCATAAATAATATGTAATAGAGCTTGACCTAAAGTCTTGCTTATTTAACATATCACAAGTCGGTGTTGTCTTGATATGAACCTTAATTTATTACTTAGACATCAACTTCACTTCAAAGGACAGATCATCAAATTACCATTTTTGTTCATGGCACACAACTATTTCTTTTTCCAAGGATAGTTTAACCCACGAACAACTAAGAAATCATTATATCTTTAGAAGTCTTCAAAAGAAAAATAGCTAGTATATTGTTGGTTTTAAAATTTAAGCTCATATATTAGCATGAGCTTGCCCCTTAACAAATATGCCCTTAAATATATATACCTTAAAACTCATCAGTTCATATTTAGATCTCAGACTATCAAGCTATTACTTAGTATCACTTTTAATATACATCATACATCGAGATTAAAACAATAAAACAATTTTTGAACAGCCGAACAAACAAAAAAAACATCATAATAAATACAAACATACAAAAGCCATCAATTCTTACAATAACACATGGTTGTTTAAATCTCGTTATCTTTTTTCTTAAAACAATATTTTTCTTATTTTTACTCTTTAATGTTAAATAAGTCGTGTTGGTTGTTGCAATATCTTGTTGATTGGGTAACGAAGCAGATATTTTATACATTAGAAACTGCTTGTTTCTATAGTGATACTTCTAATTTCGATTGTGCTGTAATAAAAAAAATTTCAATGAGTTTAACATTCAATAATATAGGTATAAACTAAAACATTTTGCTTTGTTTGAATACCTTGGGTTCAGGATGGTACTTGTTTGGATGTTCGAACCACCTTTGAATTGTAAGTAGAAGAATATATCTTTTGAGCAACCTTTGGTTTGTTCACAACTTCACATAACAAGAAAGTACAAAAAGGAAAGCAATCCTATTTTCTATTCTCATTTGTTGAGTTCAGAGAGATTTTATACATAATATTTGTAATTTGTACATAAAATAGACTAACGTCTTCTCCTAAGATGGAATTATTAGGACGTAATTAGAAATAAGTTAAACACCAAAATCTGGGTTTACAAAACATTAGGAAAGAGTAAATTAACGAGACCAAAATTAAATTATTATGAACTATAAATTAGCAGCCTATTGAAGCTCTAATTGAGATACTTCAGCAAATCAAAGGCCCCTGCACAAAAATAGATAAATAGATGTTAGCTGATAAAGATCTTTTGTCCAGATGACCAAGTTTCATTTGTTAATTATTAACAAATAACTATTAACTCATTTAGTTAAAAGCATAAAATTACCTCTATAATAACATAAAACCTTTTTTCCATGGTAGATAAAATAACTTCCAAAAAAAGTCAGAATGCCTCAATCATTAATAGCAGTGATCTTGGGCTTGGGTGTAATCAAAACATCACCATATGACTCCTCTTGTTTTACATCAATATACCCACAAGTTTTCAGAACCTGAGTAAAAGAGTTTTTCAAGTTGAAAAAATGGCAAGAAGTAACATGAAAGTACAACATAGCTAGGACAGTTTTTTTAAAAAAAAAAAAAGTGATTATACCTAATGAAAGGAAAACATGCAATTGGATTTTTTAAAACAATAAAACATATCTACAACACAACAGAAGCATCTTCTGTGTTCACCAAAAATTACATGAACTGCCTTTAAGTGATTCTATACAATCCAATATACAAAAATAACTCTCAATTAAAAATAGGTATTTACCAGGGTTTCGAAGAACATTCTAGCACAGTGTTTCCTAGTCTTGCCTTCCAAAATATGATCCAAAGAGATGTTCCCATTTTGACCTTCTATGTTAGCAAAGTGTTCTCTCAGGTACTTTGCCATGCCCCTGCAACATATACTTTCTTCATTACAGGTGTATTGGAAAAATAAAGATGATACTGATCTTCTTTTGTCATTTTAAAATCAGGAATTCATCATAAAGACAGAAAACATATGGATTAGTGAAATATTACATTAGTGTGACCATATGAAAGCAAGACACCACAAATATTAGAGATCAGTAGTTACTTACATTGACCTAGCAGACCAGCTGTGACGTTCTCGTCTTTCTGAATCTTCAAGAAAGAAAATTAAAAGGAATTAAAGAGTAAAAAAAATTGATTGACAGAATTTTATGGAACTTCTTCATCAAAACACTTATAGGATAAAAAAAAATCAAACATAGAAAGTTATTTACCATTTCCAAGGAATACACTGGGAGATAAATTACCGTCTTCAATACGAGCCCTCTTTGCTTTTACACTTGGCGGTGTTTCAAGAAAATTCAAATCCTACATGGGTTGAAATGGTGATCAATCTTGAATTTCAGTGCCCTCTACAATTATACATGAGCTCAATGGTAAGTTGAGCACCACCACTTTTCTACTGTCTTACAAATTGTGGTCTCTTTAATCTAAGTGTGGTAAAACTGAGACATTGACCAGGAGAAATATAACAATAAAAAAAATAAGGTTGAACACTAGTTGAGCAAAGATTGTATGAAACCAAGCCTTGATTTCCCAATTATGCCTCAGCAGAGGCACAACTGGATGAAACTTGAGGCTTAAATGGACAGAAGTGGCTGAATATAAAGAGTCAACTCATAAAATATCAACAATATAAACTAACAAATGCTTGTATTGATCCAAAATTGCACTGCTGTAAAAAGGTCCCTGCCTCTCTGTCAGCAAACATCTGGATTGGTGGGATCCTGAAGATATCTCTCTCATGATGAGGAGTCAAAGGATTCAAAGGACCCTGAGACATGGGCCGAGCACGCTTGGCTGGAGTACTGCTAGAATTGCCAAGCACTTCTGGCTCAAGAGTTGGCAAGGAAACAGGTGATGAGTTCAGGAGGTTATTACTGGAATTAGGTGTATTCCATCCGAGATCCATAAGAGGAGATAATGCAGGAATATTTTCAGTTACAGGCTGGCATCTAAGCCTCTCTGGCGGCTCATCAAAATCTATACGGTGCAGCTGTGTGGGGCTCACAGGAGGGTTTATGGTGGGTTCATCAGTATACATGTCATAATTAGGGGAACGGTAGTGAGGGCCCATGGGAAGGTCTATGGAGGGCTCTTCAATAAGTATCTCATGGTTAGGGGAATGAAAGAGTGGGCCCACAGGAGACTCTACAGGGGGCTCTTCAACTGTTCCCATGTCATGGTGCGGGGACTGTGGAATGGGGCCATGATTGGGTGACTGTTGTGGGAGGCCATCAGGGGGTGCATGTCTTCATTGATTATAGGAGGATAGGTCCTTTTTTCTTGTAGACTAGCAAACTTCCCTGTAATAGAAACATTTGGCTTAAGAGTGGTTTGAAAACAAAAATGTCTTACAGCATCATACCAGCACAGGATGTGCATACCCCTATAACACCTGATAAATATTAATCTGGAGCTGGTACTGCTAGTGCTGGCAAACTCAATATGTGTTCAGCAGTACATGTACTAATGAAACTGGTGGGCAGTATGCTGCTAAAGCATAGGTCAAACCCTACTTCCATGTTACTTGCACCAGCAGGCCAGCATTCAGATGCGGTAAGACCACAAAAGCCTCTATTTTGCCAGAAAGCCAATAAAACATAAATGATTTAAAAAGAGAAAGGCATACAACTTATTAGCGGCTGATAAAAAAATTGGTCTTTGAGGTGGTCCTGCTGATACCTCCACGCATCTAATGGGGAAGAAGGGATTTTTCTTCTCTTGCGAATCAACAATTTCACAGCCTGATCTTTTAACTGCTCCTTCATTTTCCTACAATTACACATTACATATTTTTTTAGAAATAATATATTAGAAAATTGCAGTTTCAATATAACAGGAATGAGATATATAAGTCACCATGTACTTACTTATTGGACAAGATTGTGTGCCTGTCAAAATAATATTGTATTTTTTTCCTCTTCTTCTTCTCTCTAACAGGAGCAGGAGAAGGTGCAATTGCAATCTCCACCTCATCTGGGAGAGACAAAGGAAATTTTCAAACCTTATACAATCTTATTAGGTCATCCACAGTAAATTGTTTTTTTTTATCAACTTCATGGCACCAACTTGAATAAAAAGAAACACATACCTTGTAGCATATTGTCACATTGAGGAGAAGGGACATTGTTTTCCCTCTGAGGGGATGGCCTAAGCACATTTTCATTGACTGGTATAATTTCCTCTTGAGATGCATCCAGTTGTAGTGCAACTGGAGTCGAGCTGTTTCTGGCAGCAGTACTTTCATTATTAGGTGAAGCAGAGAATAGGCAAGTCGCACTGCTATTCCTGACTAGAGGAGAGGGATGGAGACTTCGAAATTGTTCAATAGGACTATCTCGGTGTAGGTTTTCGCTGGTATCATTATGGAATTGATTTTCAATGGGAATAGCATCAGATTGATTTTCATTTGGAATGTTGAATTGATTTTCTCCGAGAATATCATGAAATTCATCAGATTGATTGTCACTGGGGTTATTTGGGTTTTCATTAGGAGAACGCTCAAATTGATTGTCCAAATAGGTGTCATGAAATTGACTTTCACCCTCATCTAAATTGGTAGGGTCAGAAGCACCTTTTGTATTTTTCTCATTTGTGATCAATTCTTGCATGTGGTCACTGCATGGTGGCAGCACACTGCATACAGAAATAAAAAAGTTCATTGAAAAACAAACCAGTGGAGTACACTATCATATTTGCATATGAAATTGTTGGTTTGTTAATGGTTAGGCTCTTTGTCATATCCTCTTTTTACTGCTTATAATAAAATGATAGTAACAATTACTTCTGCAATAATATAACACTAGTGGTTCCCAACCACAAAAGAAGAAACTAGAATGCAAATGAAAAGTACTACATAGACCTTAGAAACAAATAGAACAAATACATACTCATCCATTGGTTCAGCACTTTGCGTAGAATGACTGGAAGGGCTTGATGAAATGTTCTGTATCATAAACAAGTAACAATTTAAAACCATCATTGTTGTATTGTAAGTTGAAATAACAATAACTGTCAGAGGAATTGAGCAGAATTTAATCAACCTAAAATATATATACCTTATCTATTATGAAACACACGTAGCTTTCTCCTCCACCTGCATTAGAATCTGCAACAGAAATTTGTATATTTATTAGCATTTTGGTTTAAACGTAAAAAAAATGTCTTTTTTTCTCTTCTTATTTGATCATGCTTATTTTGAGTTTCTATTTCTATGGAAGAATGTGAATTTTCATATATACAAATATGTAAATATGACAAATTTGTGACAATAATTGTGATTTTCAACCACAAAAAAAGTGTTTGATGCTGACCTGTAATGGTGATTTGATCAAATGACTTTTGATGACCATTGAACCCCCTGCCAGAAACCAATATCAGCATTGTTTAATAAAGCCTCAAAAAATTTAACTGACTCCAAAATAATAAAAAGAGGAAAATTTTCATTGTCCCACCAGACAACGGAACTGTTGTTGCATTCTGAGTACATAAACCCTGAACCACTGTGGCACCTGACCACTATATGAACACTTTCAAGCTGTATGACTAATCCACACTCCAAAGGATAATCTCTGGCTGTTAAGGGAAATCGAGGTACAATTCTGCCAAATTTTAACCCAGTGTGTCGGTTGTAAAACTAGGCATTAATTGTGCATCACTTTCCATTAACCAGCACCATTTGGATTGGAAAAGGAAAATAAAACCAAGATTCCCAGATTTAACTCAGTTTAACCTAAATTTATCAGCTATGAGTCATATCATGCTCAATTGCAATTACACAGTTTCTTAAAAAAAAACCATGACAGAAAAAAAAAGAAATATAAAAAATTCTTACTCAGTGTCATCTGCCAAGTCATCCAAGTCAATGTTATCAAGCTCAAAATTGCTTGGCAGGGTTACTGATTGGGGAGGGGCGCGATTGGCATCAGCTGGGAGACTAATTTTAATATTGACAATGGCAGTTCTTATGTCAGTGAGCAATCTGTTGCAATCACTAAATGTGTAGTCCACCTTCCAAGCAAATATCCGCACCAACCCTAGCAACAGATGAGCCGACATCCTAAGAGCTATTGGCACTTCAGGGAAAAGCAATTTTTCTAAAAAGAAGAGAAAAAGTAATGCTGTTAGCATGTTTTCGCCAATAAAACCTTTGATAAAGAAACAGAACCCTGGAAAGAACTTCAAGATTTATTCTCGACATTCTTTCTCCGAATTTCATTTCATTTTTTTTGACGAATAAGACAATTCTTGCTTCCAGGTTCTTTTAACGCCTATTATCCCTATTTCCGTGAAATAGTACTCTGGTTGGTTTTTCTTTTCTTTTCCCTGATAAATTCGCCGATTTGGTTTCGTCCCCAAAACCATATTACGGTCTTGCAAAAAAACAAATGAATCAAACAAGTTCAAGATTCCTGTTCCATTGTTAAATAATTAATCAACAAGGAATATCCAATCTTTATCTCACAAAAAGAACAAAAAATACCTGCATAAAGAGCGATATTAATCTTCTCGATCTGAGCTTTCTTGATCTTTCTCTCGAGGTGAGCGGCCATCCAGACCGTGCCCATGGGGCTTTTCTTGGCGAGAATAGTAGGCGAGTAGAACATCTTGCTCCCTCTTTCCCCAGAGATGAGAATGACTGAATGAGGAACGACGCTCGTATAATTTATTTTCCTACGACGAACGAAATTTAGAAGGTGGGATTTTGTGAGAAAAATGGGACCCTAGAGGCAGAGAGAGAGAGAGAGAGAGGGGGGAGCGCAGAGGTTTTAAGACACCCAGAGGCGCGAACAGGGATGAAAATTGGGGAAATGGTGCGTTTGGCGCCTTGGCGGGAACCAACAGCAAAGTTCGCTTCTCTTCTCTTTTTGCGAGATTGGTGTATGATTCATTGATTCTCGTCTCGTATATTTAATTCGGGATGGTAATGGGCTTTGGGCTTCTGAGTACGATGTCTTATCAAATCTTAGGCCCGACCTGCTTATTTGGTTCCTCTTCCTTTTTAATCGGGTTTGAAAATCGAAACTGGCCCGTCCTATTATATTCTTAAGCAATTCTGATTTTTTTTATATATGATCTTGACTCTTGAATCTTTCATTTTTTCCCCCTTAATTAATGAGAAATTCCTTGAGGAATTATGATCATTGTATTATTGGCAATTTATTTTTTTGTAAGTTAGTATAAATTATTGCTGATTGTAACTACATTTCATAATCCAATTGGAAACCCAATGCATATATATATATATATGCAAATGGTATATGATTATTGATTAGTTGAAATAAAATATGTTACTTCGAATGGCGAAGCGAGCAAGACGTTGATTCTTGGTTTGTGTTCAAGTATTACGAGAAGGACCAAAAACATTGGAACAGGAATTTCAGACAAAACTACCCCTGTCAGATTTTCCCCTTATTAATTGGTTAATCTTCATTAATTGCATTAATTATTTGTTACCCTTCATTCCAATTTACTTTTTATAACTCATCTCCATTAATAACTCTGTCGATGGATATTTTTGAAATGAAATAAATCAATTCTATTGAATCTATATTTTAAACAAAATAATACAGCACAAAATAAAAACAATTTTCTTTTGTCCGGTGCACCTAAATAAAAAATAATTTATTTAAATTTTGTTGGTTTTTTTTCTTGTAGTGCACGTATGTTGTAATTATTATCAATTTTGTTGACTAAAGTTTGCTTTTCTTGCCTCTAAACGTATATTATTTAAATAATTTTCAGAAACTAACGTACATAGATATTAGTGCATTTATATTTAAATTTCAGATAGTTTCATATACTCTTTCTTCTGATGGTCATACAAAATAGTCATAGACGACCTAGAAGTGCCTGCTATTTTCATTTTATTATTTTTTAAAATGACTTTTGGATTCGTCCGAAATTCTAAATTTAATTTGCAATTGAAAAGGATAGTTTGCTAATTTAAAACATCTTGATTGATGCAATTATAAAAATATAGAGCCGCTAATCTAACAATCATAATTCAATATTTATAAATTTAAAATGTAAAAATCTGAATATGAGACCTTATAATGGTTTATTTGAGAATCTTGAAAACGACATTCTAAATAAATTTAAAAAAAAATAAAAGTAGAAAAAACTTTATAGATATATTCCTACACATATAGATTGATGATGCTTCAACATTCATGCAAATACATTATTTTTTATAGTCCAAAAAAATTATACAATTTGTAAAGGTTTCAATTTAATGGTCTTTGATGGACTATCAAATGATAATGAAATTGCATGAAATTTAAAACACTATCAATGTATTATCAATCTATAAATAAAATAACATATCTATTATTTTTGTATTTTTAAGATTTTTTCAAATCTATTTAAAAACTCATTGTTAAAATTATTGGAATAATCATTGTAAAGTTATCCCTTTCCTTAAAATTAAATGACTTGAAAGTCTTTGTTATCTTAAAATAACACGATATTATATTAATGAGAGATCCATTTATTTTATGGAGGGATATATAAAAAATACATATATATCATATTAACGAGAGATTTTTTAAAGAAAAGAACGTGGATATCAGCATTTAGCCCTTAACAATTGTTTTGTACTCGCGACTCGCGAGTGGCTTTTTACACGTAGTAGTCTAGTAAAGTTCCCATTTGCAGTTTTGGTCTGGTCTCCAGAGGATTCATCATATAAATAATAAAATGATAGAGGGGATAATTTGGTAACTATTTATTTTAATAATTTCAAATAAAATCCATAAAAAGTTTTAATTTCTTTTTTTGCAAATATACTCTTAATTTTTATAGTTTGATTTTTTTTTCTAAGTTTCATGCAATTTGAATGTCAAATATTATTAAATTTATATGATAATTATAATGATTTAAATTTTAATAAAATATTAAATGACACTCAAATTATATAAAATCTAAAACACATTCAATAATTTAAGAATATATTTATAATTTTTTATTTTAAGATTTTTATAAATTTATCATCAATGTTTTCAAAATAAGTAGCTATTAAAGGATAATCGCTACAAGATATCGCCTTCCTCTGAACTTTCGAAGCCCTAACTCGTGTTTCTCTCTCTTCTGCGAGACATGAGCGCCGTAACAGGAAGCATAGTCTCCTCAAAAGGCATCTCTCTCTCTCGTGCGGCGCGCGCGCTTCGCAAGTTCGTGGAGACCAACACGGCGGCGAAACCTGACACCGCAGCCTATATCCGTCGCACCGTCGCTGCTTTTAATGATCTCCTCGAATTCCACGACAAAATCGAACGCGGAGAAGACGATAATGAAGGGAATGAAGAAATAGAGGTGGAGATAAAGGGGAAGAAGAAGATAAAAGAGGAAATTTCGGTGGGGTTAGATGCCGAACAAGCTGGTGGTACGGTGAGAGAAGGAGGCGATGAGGATTTCGCGAGTGAGAAGAAGAAGAAGAAGAAAAAGAAGAGAAAGAGGGAGAACGCGGATGAAAGATCCGATATTGACTTGAGCAAAGATAAAATTGATGGCTTGGATGAACAAGAGAAGGAAATGAACTTAGAGAGAGAAACTGCGAATTTGGTTAATGGTGAGGTCAGTTCAGCTAGAAAGAAGAAAAAGAGAAAAAAGAGTGACAAAGAAGAGGAAATCGATTAAAATTAAGAAGTTTGGTAGAGAGCTTATTGCAATTTTGTTCGATTCAAATTATTTGAACAGATGTAGTAGTACTGTTTTTATGCTGAGAAATGAATGATTTGTGAGCTCATTATTCATAGCAATCATGTGATCGTATTAGAGTATTAGTCAGCACTAGTTTTAAATTAATTCTGAAAATTGAATGTATTTGGTTGCTTCCCCTGCTCGCTATCCTGGGCATCACTCAAGCATTAATGTGATATGCAGTGAAAAAAATTGCTTCTTTTTTGTATGACATTAGATGAAACAAATTTGTTCCAAGTCTTTTTGTGTGACATAAGATGCATAAGAGGAACGCACAGGTGGCGCACCAGTACCACATAACAAATGTGGCAAAAGCCTCTCAGGCCCCCTGAGCTTACTGCACAAGCACAACTCAGGCTGTTTTAGATTATTATGCACATTGTCCCTTTCATATTTATGCTCCTGTCAAGTTGGAGGATTGTATGATCTTCTTTTCTTTTATTGTAGGGTTCATGAAAGAATCAATTTCAGGTAGGTGGGGTTTATGTCTAGGGACAGTTCGGCTGTTTTCTCTCAGTTCCTTTCGGTTTTGGTTTATTTACGTATCTGGAGTAGCTGGAGAGGGGATATTTGTGTAACAATAGTTGGGTTCCAATGAATTGCCTACATGCGTTAAAAATAAAAAATAATAATATAATAATAGTGAATAAATGAAAAATGAAAAGAAAGGAAACTAACGTATTTTTTTTAATGTCACGTTGACTGTCAGATGAACCCTATTATGACTCGGTTTGTACAAATACAATTTATAAAACCACTATATGATAATTTGGAACATACACTAAAAACACTACATGATTCCTTCTTGTTCGTTCTACAATTGTAATCCAGAGGCCTATCTCAGATGACCTTCAATTCCTTCAGCCAAGCAGTGTGAAGTGGACATGGATCGGGTTTCCCTTCTGCAATGGCCTTCTCTGTCAGAGAGTAGAACCATCCATTTCTCCATTTGAACTGTACAAGAATTTGTTAGTCACATTCAGTATAAGAACATGCAAATAATGAATATTATCATCAAGGAAAGCTGTCAATCGCATGCAAAACTTCAAAATGTCAAAAATTATGTAAACAAACAAAATCAAACAGATCTAATATACTGATCCAGTTGAGTTACTGGTCAGTACAGATCCTAATTCAAGTCCAGGTATACATATTACTGATAAAACTAGTGATTTTCAGATAGAGTGCAGAACATGATACCATCATATAATCCAAAACTATTCTGACACTGAAACTTTGAGCTCAGGATACAGAATGATCTTTCTAATTTCAACTGCGGATTCCAGGGCCTAAATTATATGCTCATACTCAACAGAGTACTTGAAGGAAAATGCAGAAAAGTAATAATTGTGCATAAGGCTTGGTCTTCTGTACTATATAGTCGGATCACTTGTTCCAAAATCACCTGGTAAGTGGCCTTTCAAAGTTCCTCATCTAACATTCTGTGATTCAAGATGTCTCAACTTTTTTTACAAAATTTTTCACAGCATACATTTTACTATCAGAAGTACAAAATTTTTCACAGCATACATTACTATGTTTTACCAGTACCCCGAACACATTTCACTCAAAACTCAAAACTCTCCTAGTCTATCCACAGAAAAGCCCAAAAATGCCATTATTTATGGTTCACTCACATTAGATAAAGCAGCCTGGAGTAATATATTGTCATAAAAAGGAGTGAAAATGAGACCTCTTTTACAGCAGTAGGGAAGTGAGAAACAGTTCGAGAGTAAGCACACAGCCTTTCTTCTATGCCTTCATCAAATGTAAATCCTTTTTTTGCAGCTGCAGCTGCAGCCAGTTCTGTTATGAGACTTGCAACCTGGAGAAAAAAACCATATATGTAGAATATCCTAGGAAGGTGAACAAAATTGTGTGATAGCTCAAAATGGCAAGTATAACTTAGTTTATTTTGGTTCAAAATTCCAAGGATCCCAGTTGCTCCTCAAATATTGCATTAAAAAAAGGATGAAGTTTAGTACTGCAGATAGTATTTCATCTAATTTATCAGTACTTGCCTCAGACCGGTAGTCTTTTTCAACAGCACCAACTGTTGCACCTGGATGACGAGCCCCTACCAGCATGAAAGCCGCAATCCAAATCAACTTCTCAAGCATTTGTTTTTGAAATGCTTCCTTTTCAAGCACCTAATAACCATATCATTGTACAAAATAAACAGTGTGTGTTCAGAAAAGGGGAAAAAAGCAGTATGTGTTCAGATATTTGGACTTCCGGTGTCCAAATGTGTTCCCACTTTTGTAGCACCCAGCTTCTGGCTTCACAGCCTTCATTAAACAGTATTTTGATTCGAGGATTTATGAGAAAAAAAAGCTCATTTGGCTTTAATTTTTGTTTTCTGGAAATACAATGTATACATTTCCCTGAACTCTTAAAAATCAACACTTCCAAGAAAAGTTTAAATTGAACCCTATAGAAGCAAAACATTCTGACAAAGAAATAAAAAAAATTCCTTCAATAATACAATTTGAAAAAAAAAATGCAACTATGCTGAAGCACAAAGTTACAAGGGCAGAACCATGTTTTTAAAACAAGAATCATTCCATTCAAATAAATTGAAGACTCCAAATTATAGACTTCGAACAGCAATCAGTAGTTTCCAACATTATAATATTCAAAATACCAACAAAAGAAAAATTAATTACAGACATGAGCCACCACATTGCACTAGTAAACATGTACGACAGTACGAGCATCAGTTATGTTTATTTTTGCATGAACCAAAATCTATATTCAAAAAAGGGAAAGAGAAAAACTTTGCTTACAAAAGGTTTACCTTGCAAGAAAGGCCACCATTGTGGAGGCGAGCTGCCACAGCTGGGGCCCACTTGCCAAATGCTGCTGTCAAACCCTCAGGATTTGTATCCGTCTTGCCATCAACAGGTGGTTCCCCAACTTTAGACACAGCAAAATATGCCAAAACTTGATTTGCATCCACCAGACCCTTGCTTTCAAACCATGGTTCCAGCATCCCATTCTGGAAAAACACCAAGTCTGCTCTATTGTTTTGTGAAATTCACAAGTGTCAGACATATACACAATCATTCAAAGGGGGAACAAAAATTTGATAACAATTGCTGGATATTGCAGTTGCAGTCTTGCAGATGGTGAGGTAGTTTATATTGTTCAAAACCAAGTCATGCCACATGGAAGATGTCTCTGGAAAACCATAAAGAATCTTGGGGTAAATAGGAACCTAACAGTTAAGATAGTTACGGGCACTATCTCATTATCAGAAATACAAGACCTGATGATCGAATTGGTAATTGTTAGATTGTGATTTTTTTTTCTCCTTTTACCATTTTCTTGCACGCAAGGGGATGGAAATAATACCTAGAAATTAAGTAAAAACAAAGAAAAAGCGAGTATATAGATCTGTACCGCTCCAGCGTGGAGGAGGAGTGGCATCTAGAACCGCATCCAGATCATCATTCCTGGTACAAACCAGTATCGGTCCAGACGGTTCGGCAGGTACCTCTTGACCTCGACCGACGAGCACATCTCGGCCTGAACCCAACGACATCAGCATGCGCCCCACCCGACCACCTCCGACAATCACCGCCGGGGCAACGGCGGCGGAGGTCGAGGAAGGAGAAACCGTTGTAGCGTCTGACGACATGGTAGCACAAACTCCTAGCCTAGGGGAAAACCTTCTAGAAGAGAATCGGAGGAGAGGGATGGGAGAGGCAGAGAAGGCAAGTGCGGTAGTGGCTGCCATTGGGACTGAGTGGGGACTGGGGATGTAAATGGAGGGAATGTTGGATGATTTACGGCGTTATGTAACGGAGAACGTTAAATGACAGCCACCCATTTTCTACGGGTTTATCGTTATGTGACAGCCACAATATATTTCATAAATTGTCTGCTCGATCTCATGCTTAATAGTTAAACAAGACTAAGGAGTTAGGGTTTATATTCTTCTGTACAATTATTGCCGCACTTAACATTTTGCATTCATGCATACACCCATCTAAAAATGTTTCTTATTTTACGGGTAAAAATTATGAATTAAGTTTACGCATATTTATATCAAATCAGGGGAGTCGGACATTCGGTCTAGGGAGGGGGAGGTAAAAATTATAAAAAATATTTAGGCAGCAAAATTTAAAAATTTTCTTTAGTATAAATATATTGTTTTTTTACTTCTTTAAAAATATATATAATTACAAAAGTAGTTTTGAATTTTTTTCCGACTGAGATGAGCCAACAGCCCCCTATCAAAAATATGGCTCCGCCCCTAATCAATATGATAAAAAAATATAAATTATATATATTATTGTAGAGATAGACTATTATGAAAATATATTTTAATACATACTTTATAGTCTCCAATAATATTTTAATACATACTTTATAGTATCCAAAATTTCGATTTATATCGAAACCTTATATGAATGAAAACTTTCTATTTTCAAATTTTATTTAAGTATTTGTTTCATATTTTTGAAAATGAAGTATTTTAATGTGCAAACAACCATTATAGTATTATTATTTTAGCATAATTTTCAAAATAAAAAAAAAAAAAAAATATGTATCCTAAGAGATTTTGATATAAGTAATTTATTGAATACTATAAAATATATATTGAGACATTTGCACATCGATTTGAAAATGTAAAATTATAATATTCGGAGTTTTTAATTTTATTAACATAAGATATTAGCAACTTTATCATCGATCTGAAATGTAAAATTATAATATTCGGAACTTTTATTTTTTTTAATTTTATTAACTTAAGTCTTAAGATATGAGCAACTTTATCATACCTAGTGTTTACTAGCGTACTCCAACATAAAATACATCATACCCAGGAGCGAGAGCTAGATTTTAAACTGAGGAGGGCGGGATTGAAGGGATCAAACATTTATTACTGAGAAAAAATATTAGAAGAGGCCGAATATATAAATTTTTAATTTTTTTTTACGAAATTATATATATTTTTCGAACGTTTTTGAAAAATTAGGGGGGACCGGGCCCACCCAACCCCCCTGGATTCGTCCCTGATCATACTAGACACATATAAAACTTTAATTTTAAAATCCAATAATACGAGTATGATCTACCCATATATCACATCTATAACATCATATGATTTTCGTATTGCACCTTACATCAAGCAAATTGAAATTTCAATAGTTCGAAATTAAGAATCCTCCATGCATTATGAAATAGGACGAATTAGTTTTATGCCATTTCAAAATTTCAAAATTATCAAAATGCCACTTCAAAGTTTAAACTTTTTTAAATGCCACTCTAAAATCAATTAATTAGTTATTTACCGTAATTATACAATTATATAGTATTTTAATTAAAAACCCATGCATTCATATACAAATTTTTTATATTTTCATTTATGCCCTTAAATTAATTTTCTCTTTCTTTTCCAACTTCTTTGCATTGGGTATTCATCAATGGTAGCTGCTAGCTTTTCTATCAAAATTTGAGAGCATGGCACAAAGCTTGATGGACTTTCTCATCCCTCCACCCCGAGATAGAGTTTCCGTGGAGTAGCTTTAATAGGTCCAAAGACTCGATCTACTCATCTAAATTCGGTCCTGTTATGGACTTGGGGAAGTTCATTGCCATCGATTTGGTACAAATAGAAAATTAGTGTGCTGTATTCTAGAAGGAGTCAGGGGAATATATTTTTTTCAAAGTAAAGAACTCTACAAATGATTCTTATTTTCCAGTAAGAAATTTCCAAAAAAATAGAAATAATTAAACTACAACAATCAATCACTTTTTATTAAGTAATAAAGTTTTCTATTGCGGTACAAATATTACCAATATGTTGGATCCTAACACCTTTTCAGTTATCAAAAATTAAAATTTGAAAGTTTTGAAAAAAAAAATTGAGGTTTTAGGAATACATTGATACCCAATAGCCCTATTTATCTCATTTCATAACATAATTAAAGTTGAAGAAAAGATGAAACGGTTATTTTTCTAGTTCAAGAGAAGCCCAAAAAATAATGAATGGAAAAAAACAAAGGAAAAGAAACTAATAATATAGTAATGGCACCAACCACTATTTGTTGTACAAAACAAAAAGAAAACAACAAAAAATAATGAAAAGTTTTCATGGAGATTTGATGCCTTAACGAAATGGGAGCAAGTCTGAAAATTTGCTTCAAGGTCGTTAGTCGATGTCAACTGCACGACTCTAACATTCACCATCTCTTTGGAGGTGGCACTGGTGGCGATGGCAGAGAACGATCGGCGGAGATGCGAGGAGAGGCAGAGGCGAGATCAAAGTGTTGCGATTGTGCACACTTTGCTACTAAGCGTAGTTTATATTGCTTTTTAATTTCTACTTCGTAGTTTATTGTCTCTATCTCCACTCCTTAGTATTACTTCTTGTCAGTATTGAGGGGAAAAATGTTGAAGAGAGGAATGAGGATATTTTAGGTAGAATAAATAATATTTTTATTTAATATTTAATATTTATACAATAGATGTGGTAAATAACTAATTAAATTGATTTTGAAATGATATTTAGAGGAGTTTAAATTTTAGGATGATATTTTGTTAATTTTAAAATTTTGAGG
This sequence comes from Schoenoplectus tabernaemontani, assembly GCA_037127355.1. Lineage (NCBI taxonomy): Eukaryota > Viridiplantae > Streptophyta > Magnoliopsida > Poales > Cyperaceae > Schoenoplectus > Schoenoplectus tabernaemontani. Next base: position 20,101,144 of record CM073755.1, on the reverse strand, counting down.
TGGCATAAAATTAATTTCCCCTATGAAATAATATTTATATTGAACAAATTTGGATTGTTAGACCATTTATATGTCCAACAACATAACTAAAAATTTATTTTTTATCATCAATTTTATTTATTTAATTTTAAAATCTATGATAAATTTGTCAAAATAATAATCATTGTGATCCCTCCTCGAAGTTAAATCTGTATTTATAGATAAAATGAAAATCAACTTGTAATGTAAGTGCTAGAAAAAATGATGAATTTCTACCCATAACAAAAAAAATGACTTGTATCAATCGATCAATCGTACCCGTAATTAATTTCTTAACAAATAATACAAAAAAAATAGCACTTCATACTAGAAGAACAAACAAAGCGATTACTTCCAAATTTAAAAACTTCACTCAAATCTAGTTATAGAATAGAGTTGGCCCAAACGGGTTTGAATTTGCAATCAGCAACCATCAGTCCATCAGGACCATCAAATAAGAATACAACATGAAACAATGCTTCCAATTATACATTGAACTATTGAAGACATATTACCAATTGATATGATCATTCTTCGTGAAGCATATCCACAGTTAACAAGGTTTCACATACCCGACATGTTGCAAAATTACATGTATACTCAATTATAGAAGAATAAAAAAAAAATATAACTGATCCAAAGAATGATATCTGGCTCCACATTTTAGAACTAGTCAACTTCAATTCTAGAGAAACTTCAATTTTCCTTTTCCTAGAGAGGATTTGGCTTCACAAATGGCTCTCTGAGTGCCAGATAAGCCTGAGCAGCTATTAGTTTGCCCCAGAGTAACAGCAAAGTAGAGGTACACAGTGCATAAAAATGCCAAAACCACAAGCATTGTCAGAAGGAATCGATGTCTCTCCAGGAGAGCCGACCAAGTGCAGACCTCCTCTCGGCCTGTAGATTGTTTCTTTGCCAGCGACGAGAAAAATGTGTTCTGGTTTCTCCTGTGTGGTGATGAAAGTGAATCGAGCACCATTTTTCAACTGTGAACCAAAATCCAATTCTTATTAGCTCAAAGAGTGGTAACCAAAAAATGAAAAAAAAAAACAGCACACATTCTTTTGTAATGCACTGATTTTCCAACATAGCAGCTAGGTAGTGTGCCACTCTTAATTGATTTAATTATGTACTGCTGCTACTGTTATCTCTTTTGACTAGGGTATTAATTCCTGGCATAATTCATGTTGAATTCTTAGTAGCTTTGGAGTTGATATAAGAGCAGTATAACCCAGTTGAGCAATATGTGTGTATCCTGCAATATGGTAACTTGGATGAGAATATTACATTCTTTTCAGAACTATGGAAGAGAGAACATCAGAAAAAAGGCAAGACTGAGCAAGAAAAGCATATACTAGAAGAAGTTAAATTATAAACCAGGACATAAGTAATGAATGTCTTATATCACACTTTCCCCATGAAATACCAGAATATATATTACATGGAAGAGTTAGTAAGTGTTATACTCGCATAGAAAATACATGAGGGGAATACTTTTTCTTGAATTAAAAATAATAATAATATATCACACTTAATAAAAATAACTGAAACAATATAAAAGAACCGTTCAAACTTCTGGAGGTACATCATATAAAAAAGTGCAAAATGCATTTCAACCACTGCACAATCATGAAATCCATCACCTTTCGGTATTCTGATTTTAAGGATTTTAAGTTACTAGGGGGGTTAGGTTTGAAATTTGCTAAAAGAATTCCTCTGAACATGAGAAGTACTTGCAAGAATCTCAGATCTAGCAGTTTTTATTAATATTATTAAAAATAAGAGTGAGAACCGTAAAATTTCAAATATACGAATGGCAGCGCGCCACTGCCAGTGACGCGTTTCATTATTTAAATTAATATTATTAAAAATAAGAGTGAGAACCGTAAAATTTCAAATATACGAATGACAGCGCGCCACTACCAGTGGTAGTGGCGCGTTTCATCCAAACCTCGCGCAAGTGAGATGGAGAGGCGCCGTGCGTTTTGTATATATAAGAAGCAAATGCGCCACTCGCAGTGGCGCGTTTCATAAAAATAATGAAACGCGCCAATGCGCCACTGACAGTAGCGCGCCGCTATTCGTATATTTAAAATTTTACGGTTCTCACTTTTATTTTTAATAATATTAATTTAATAATTATTATTATTACTAAAAACTGCATAGCACCAAATAGAAAAACCTAGAGACAGATAAGGAGCGAGACTGCTAGAGGGTGGCCAGCACCCCCCCCCCCCCCCCCCCCCAACAAAACCTAATCGCCCAACCCCACCCCTGCCATTGTTCGTGAGGTACCTTTAGGACCTTCCAGTCTTCCACCATAACAATCAGTAGTCACTCCATCGGTGTATGGTACCAAGGTCTGAAAAATCCATCAATGGAGCTGATGATTGGATGATTTTCCAAACCGACTGGACAATACTTATTTGAGCGAAAATGTTGCTTGAATCGGAAAAGACTCACCTTATGTCCGAGTTACGCCGAATTTTCTCTTCAGATTTGATTCCTCCAAGACCTAGGAAGAAGCAAAAGTAGATCTGATCGATTGATGATGGAAAAGGGATGTTTGGGGATAGCGTGATGTGTGTTTCGTTAATTCAGGAGGAAGGAAGATGGATCTGATCGATTGAGATCACTCATGATAAAGATTAAAGAAGCGATGAATCTGGAGAGAGAACCCGACAAAGCGAGAGAAGCCAACAATTATAAAAACGCGGCATAGACTATGAAAGATTCTCTGTGCACACACAATCAGTACTAATGTATCGTTCTTCAACTGACTTTGACTGAGAGTTCATTGTTGCTTTACCTTTTTCTTTCTAAATGACCGTTACAAGTGTGGGACCAAACAGTCAGTGGGGAACCGCAGCTATCATGTATCCACACGTGCCGTTGGGAATCTTGACGGGTTTTGGTTAATGGGGATGTATTATGCGACTTAATATTACCGCCTGTTTTTGGGATACGTAATTATGATAAAGATACACAAATTCAACCCCTAATATATGTTATTCGCTTTTAGGTAGGTAGGGGCGAATCCAGTATATTTTAGGTGAATTTTGAAAAATAATATTTTTTAGATAATTCTTTCAGTAATCGGTCTCTGGATTATTTGATTATGTTTATTGACAAAAAAATTAATATCGTGCATAATGAAATAATTATACAAAGATATCAAAATATAAAGTTCCATAAAGGAAAATTTTCATCATCAACTTGATTATTTATTACTTTGAGTTTTATGTTGTTGTTATTTTTAATATGTAAAAGATATTATTTTAATAATTTTTTTATTGGATAAGAATATATATTAAATTATTATTATTTTTATTAAAAACCCGATTAGTTAATGAATTTGAACCTGATAAGCTATTATAATCCGATAATTGCTCCCTGACCGAAATCCTGCATCTGCCCCTGCTTTTGGGTATTTTGTTTTTAATATTTCTTTTGTTGTTTGCAAAAGAAATATCAAGTGAAATTGTTTCTGATCCGATCGATATGGATGTGATCTGATAGATTTATTTGATATCAGTTCTATGCTCATCTGGATAATTTGTTCGGCTGGCAAGTCATAATCTATAGTTACTTTTTCATTATTGTTTGAAAATGAATACATGGTTTATTGATTTGTCATGTTTGAGATGATTAAATTAAATATAGAGGACTAATGAAAAAAACATAGTAATTAGGTGATACAAAATACATGACATTTAAGCAAGGAATTTTATTATATGTTTGGATTGTACTTCAAGCGGTTGGGTTGTCTCATTCATTATCTTATCAGGGATGCTTTTTAGGAGTTAATTGTGATTGGATCTTGTATCATTTTCATAGTTGATATCTAATTAAATAAACATCCCTCTGCACTCCAGAGTGTCCTAATTAATTAATCAATTAATTAATTAATTAGAAAACGAGGAAACGGTTTATGTCCGGATACTGCATTTGGCAATGCTTAATTAGCATAATAGCATAATTTAAGGTCAAGTCTGATCTATTGTATGTAAACTAAGGAAATCACACCTAAGTCCATTTGTCTCATAGCTATCAATCGCCTGTGCTCAGTGGGTCCCACTTCCATAATAAAAGCTTCTTTACTCATCGATCAGTGTCTGTGTCAACCCCTGCAGTTGCATGATCTATCTGCATACATTTCTCTATGGCTAGCTTTTGCTTTAAGAACGGTACAATGAATAAAATTATGTAAGTCCAGATAAATAATCAAGGGAATTCAGTTGCTTAGCCCTAAAATACATTTTTTTTTATATATTTTAAGTTTACACTTAATTATATCCATAATGTATATTGAGCTGTTTTAAAATAAGTCCAATGCTTTGTTTACAGAGCAAAACTCCTTGTTTATCAATATATATCAATATTATAGAAGTTCTAACGAGCAACAAATTATCATTCTCAGTACATGGAGATAGATCATTTTGTTTATCAAATCTTTAATAGAATTGACCAATATACATCAATATTATAGAATTTCTATGTAAAAATGGACCAACCTTTATTAAGCATATATGTACAGTTCGACATCAAACATTAACTAATTAAAAATTGCAATATCACCAACAAATGCTCATAACTTTTTCTAATTTCAAAAATTTTATAACTTAGCAAAAGTTATTTTTTAGTTACAACTCTAAAAAAATAGAAGGATAAAAACGAGGAATTCATCATTAAGCAAGCAGATATTGATGCTGATGCATAAATAATAAATTATTTGGATCGTGTTATCGGACTAAGGACATCCATCATTAACAGGCCATATATGAATATGATTGGTCCATTACTTGGATTTCTCACATATTGGACCTTTTAAGAGCCCAGTATACATGTCATCACTTGCTCTGTTCATTTCCTCCCTTTTGTTTGGGTGCTTTTTCCCCTTGGATCTCTCTCACATATTGTAGGATCTCTGTGCTACATGTGCCATCTATATATCAACAAAGTATAATATACATATATATACATCTCTTCTATTAGAGTCTCTCAATTCCACGGTACCATCTTCTCCACTTTCTCATTACCATTTCATTCATTGAATCAAATCTATACTTATTATTATATAAAGCAGTTAAAAACTGGAGATATCAGTTTTTGTCATTGTAATTTTTTTCATAATACCAATTTTATCCTTTGTAGAACGGCTGTGATTAAATTTAATTCGTTTTGACGATTGAGATCATCTCCAGTTACGAGACTTTCTCTCCATTGATTAAAATCTTTGTTGCCGCTTTTGATTTTGATATATCGCTCTATTCTTTCCCAGTGCAAAAATCAATTTCGCTCGCTCTAAAACCTAAATTGCGTCGCTTCTCTTCTTTTCTGGTTGTCTTCTCGCTTTCGCTCTCTCTCGTCTGTGTGCCTCTCCGCACTTCGCATCCCACATCTCCACCTTTAAGCTTGGATGCCCCTCCACACGGGGACCGAGCTTCCTCCTCTGTCAGCCCCTCTGCTCCAAAACTTTCCTCTCATCCGCCCTCCTTCTTCACACCGTGTCGCCTCCCTCACAGTCCCTAAACAAAACACGAATAAATCAACAATCGATCAAATTCTAACTAGAGACGAAGAGCAAGACAAGCGAGAGACATGGCGCTGAAGTAGAGGATCTACGACTCGTACAAGAGCACGGTGGAGCGATTTATGGCGGTTCGAACAAACTCCGCTTTCAAGGAGAAAGAGGAGCTAAGTGTCAGCGAGTTCGTCATCGTCGGTTGTCCAAATGCCCTACTTGGTTTTGGTCAGTGACTTATTAATTATATTATTTTCCCTTTCAATGTTTCTTCAATGCAGTTAATTGATAAATTTGTTTGTGCGGACACGACACGACCACTTATTGAGCGCACACGATACAACTACTTATTGAGCGCACACGGCAGAGCTGGTCCAGTTGACACTCTCAAGGTGAATTTCTATCATTAGGCATAGTCTTGTACTTCATATCTTTAGTCATTTCACAAGAGTTGCTTGATTGTTCTATTTTATTGATTATTTAGGGGTTCTGGGCTAGATTTTGTTGATTTATGGTGTATAATTGCAGAATAAGCTGCAAGGATTAACAGGACACCATGCAAATATGCTCGAAACACTATCCCCTCCTGTCAGGAAGCGTGTTGAGGCTTTGAGAGAGATTCAGGTATTATTATTCTCCTTTTTAGGGGTTGGTGCTAAATGTCCATGTGTTGTATTTATGTAAGGGTTGTTTAGTTTTAATCTAATATTGTTAAGGCTTTTCATTCTGACTACTATATGATTAACATTCTTTAACTATGTTTATTATTCCTGTGAACTACAACTGATAAAGATATTTTGTGAATTTTTGTTTTTTTAAGGTCTCATATAACTTTACTTTGTTTTTGTTTTTTTCTTTCTTTCTTTGGCTCTGTACAGAGCGGACACAATGAGATAGAGGCCAATTTTTTTGAAGAGAGCGGCTCTTGAGGTCAGGTACCAGAAGCTTTATGAACCCCTTTACTCTAAGGTGCGCATTTTATTTCTTCTATTATCACATCTTTTTAGAAAAATTCCTATGATATATTTATAGTTATCACCATCATCTTTAGGAGTCGATAGAAAGGATGAGTAGCAAATGTGTTCATAATGATCATATATTTTTGCCATATTTTTCCAAATTAACTTTCCAATGCTTGATTCATTTCTGAACAATTTTTTACTTTTTAATGTACAACAATATCAAATTGTGAATGGGGAGACTGAAGTCGAAGGTGCTCTCAATGAAAGCATAGAGGATAAGCTAACTAATGAGAAAACACCTCCGTCAACAGATGTTGAAAAGGGAGTGCCTAATTTCTGGCTCTCTACCATGAAGAATAAAAGTACTTATTGAAGAGGTTGGAGTTGCGAATTATTACTTCAGTGAAGGTATTTTCTCCTAATTGTTGCTTGATCATTTCAAATTCAAGAATAACTGTCACAATTTTTCTTTTTAGAAAGAAAAAGATTGAAAAATTAATTGGGGAACTTCTTTTTAATTATCTTAAATTCATTTTGTATTCAATGGATTGGAGTTAGTACTTATAATTTCACTTTTATATAACTAATTAGGATGTGCAAACTAAGAGAATCCAATATTTTTGCTTTGAGTGCAAAATATAAATAAGGATCAGGCTATGGGTTTTTGCTTATGGATCACTTGTATGGAACCCAAGATTTGATTTTGATGAAAACTTCCTGTAGGTGATAATTTCACCTCAAGTTATTATTTTATCTTTTAGTTTTTATCATCAACTTTAACATGAGGTGATGCAGCAAAGGAACAATAAAAGCAATTATAATTGATTTTCATACAGACACAACACTTAATAAGAATGCACCACAAAAGTCTTGTGTCTTTGATTGGTTACATTAAAGATGGAGAATAGTATGCACTTGTTTACGAATGCATGTATGGAGGATAATTAAATTACATTTGTATTTTCAATATTCATTCAGGACCAGCTACAGAAGATCCAATGGACTGGCAAAATCGACTAAGAATTGGACTTGAATCTGCATAAGACCAGCTTCTTCCATTCATCAAATTTGTGAATTTTATTTGACTAATTAAGAAAAAAAAATTGATGCATATTTTACAAGAAAATGTAGTCTTGGAGTATTTGCACAAGGCATGCAAACCTCCAGCAATTCACAGAGATGTAAAGACCAACAATATTCTCCTCCACCAATTCACAGAGATGCAAACCTCCACCAATTCACAGTGATCCTTTCTGTTTTCGAATCACATCCTCTGATCATGTAGCAAGTTGATGTTGCACATGCAACAGTTGTTTCCTCAGCTATGGTCTCTCTTTCTCAATTTCATTAACATTGAGCACAACTGAGTCGATTTAGATAAAAAAAATATCTCCTTCTAAATTCACAGTTGCAGGCCACCCGTTGCTTCCTCAGATAGAATCAGAAATAAGATAATACACTTTTGCCTTTATTATGCTTGTTAAGATATTAGTTTTTATGTTGATTATTACTATTTTATGGTGTATATCAGTATATTTTATTTGAATGTCTTTATAATATCTTACTCCTTTTGACCTCTAGATATACTTGAGCAGTGTTTTTTGTATAGCCACTTCATTTAAAATGCTGAAATTATTATATAATTATATTTTCTGATATCACATGCAAGTTCCATTGCATACCAATAGATCCAAGCATTAATTTCTAATTTATAGTACTAATAGAGTTTTATATTTCTTTAATAACAAATATTGTTATTAGTTTGCTTCTATTGCATTACTTGCCATCGAATATATTAGTTCTTTGAGAACAAAAGAATGTGCCAATATTCCAAAAAGTTGGATCAGGATTTTTCAAGTTAAGACTGATATTGGATTGTACTGGTTTATTCTTCTCCTTTTAGGTTTCTATTATTTTGTATATCGTATTGTATAATCATGCCACCAAAGGAACCACCCCGCTATTTAGTATGCACCTTGCCAAATTAGAAGCTATGTTTTCATAGTGGTTGTACAATTATTTTCTATTATTTTGCTTTCAATATTTATATTATGTATTTATGTTAAATATTCACCTCTTGTAGGCAAACGTTATTAGGACATTTATTTTGCTATTATCATGTTATAGTTATCATGTATAATAAATATTCATTTCATCCTGATTCAATATAAATAAGCAATCTAAATAAAATTAGGCTGCAATTTTTGTGTGATACCACTCACGTAAGGTGTAGTGAAAAGGACACATTTGCTATACATTATTTTCTTTTTTATGTTTTTAAAATTCTCTCATTTTAAATTAAAAAAAACCGCTGCAACGCGCGGGTACTAAGCTAATTTGTTATTTAAGCAAATATTTCCTTACAAGTCAGATTGAGAATTCAACTGATTGATATTGAAAGTTTAGATTGGATATACAAAATGCCACAAAAAAAGCGTAACGCTGGAACCATATATAGTTGTGTGAATTTTGTCAAACACCCAGACTGGGATGTAACAAAGTTACAAATGACAGATGTACTGAGTCAAGCTTATTTTGTTTTTATTTTTAGGATAAGAATGATACTAAATAAATTATAGAGAAGCCAATTGAGATTGAGAAAATGAAGTTCGTGTGACAACCATTAAAATATATTGAAGATGAGAGTCGCGCCATTCGAATATAGAAGAACTTGGTTGAATACCATTAAATTATTTAGTTTGACTTTTTTGTATTAAGTAGTATCCGATGGCCTCTTTAATTTTATGTTGTTTTTATAGGATTTGCATGATAAAATGATAAAATGATACAAAGGAATGATGATTGTCTTTAATTTTTATCTCATCGTATTTCAATTTATGGTTGGACCTTAATCAATATTCATTAATTATTATATTCGATGTATTTTGAAATTTTGTTAATTATCATAAATTTTGTTGTATTTTAGTTCAAAGCAAAAAAATATGAATGACATAAAAAAATTGTCCGCCGCAACGCGCGGGTATGCAGCTAGTTCAAGGAACGGAGAGAGCAAAGTAAAGCAAAATGAGAAACTGTAACAAATTAAAGCTTGTCTCGCTAGTATGTAATTTCCCAATTTAACGTGTCTGTCGGTGTCAGCGATTGACACTTTATTGTAAGCCTAATTCTACGTGTACCTCCTGGAATTGATTAATTAATTAAGGGTGGGATCACTTGACAATGAGTTATTTTGACAATTTTGACAATGAATTTTCAAATAAATACGATTTTTTTTGAAAATAGAAAAAAAAACTTATTAATATGTTGTTCTACTTAATGATTGATGATGATTCAAATTTCATACAATTTGATTATCGTTTGATACTCCATCAAAATCATCATAATTTTATATAATTTACAACAATTATAATTTGATGGTCTTTGATGGACTATCAAATGATAATGAAATTACATAAAATTTCAATCACCATCAATCCATAAATATAAGAACATATTCATAAAATTTTTTTAATTTTTCAATTTTTTTTATATTTATTTAAAAATTTATTGTCAAAATGGTCTAGATAACCATTGTCAAATGATCCTTTCCCATTAATTAAACCGGCACATTAATATTGGCCAGCGATTTGACATGTGCTACAGCATAAGCTTACACCTAGTCAATCTATGTACATGTGCATGGATTGATGTTGGTGGACCCACACACATGCATGCACACACAAGAAGTTTGACACTCTACAATTGTGTGTTGGCATTGAGTGCGGTTGTTGATAATTAAATAGGTGACGTGGTCAAGCACATAATAAAAAAAAAATAGAAATTGAATCTCTTAATTTTAAATGTTCATAAAAATTCTAATTATTGGATTTTAAACTTGCCATTCCTCGCAAGAAAAAATACATTGTTTTAGCCGCTAGACCAGGGGCTTGAGACAATTATATCATGTATTCATGAAGATTGTACAAAATCTTAATTTGCGAGTTCTTTAATTTACAATAGAAGTTCCTTGTTAAAAGGTTCTGATTCTAAAATATTTTTGTTCATGAGTGTTAATATTCTTAATGTCACTACTAATGAGAGTATTGTATTTTGAACATATATGTTACCTACATATATAATGGACAATACATTAGTCACTGATGTAATTCTCTTCTCACAATTAAATTATTTAACTAGCATCCTCAAACACCAATGTACATAAATTAACCACATGCATTCTTAGTTGTCGAATAATGATGACATAGAAAAATGAAAGCAGGCAAAAAGGAAGTACAATATGACTGGCAAAACATCAGAGATAAAGTTAACCAACTTTTTTTTTCCTTTCATACAAAAAAAAGAATCCTAGCTATTTCATCAACAAAAAAAATAATACAAAAGCAAAAAAAAAAGGTTCCATAAGACAAGGTAACTGCTGTAGCCCATTTAGCTAGCTACCATGCCCAAAAAGTAAAACATAGTAGCGAGTCTGAAATTAATTAATATACGAAAAGTGGCATTGGAATTTGGATAGAGAAAATTTGCTGCATTCTGAAAATGAAAGTAAAATACGAAAAGTGGATTTACTCCATATAACTCACTCCACCAATTGCAAATGGCCTAATAAGTCTAACTAGAATGACTTTAAAAAAATTATGGATTCAAACTCCTATAGACACAAAATAAAATTTGTGAGCCAGACTCTCATCTTTCTCTCAAAAAAAAAAAAAAAAAAAAACTCCACCAATTAATTATAGCATTAAAAAGATTCTTCAAAATCGATCCTTCACACTCTGTCATGCGCCTGTTATATGTTTCAAAATTTCTTGAACAATTGAAACTCATCTTTGCTGTTTGTTGGAGGATTATTCCTTCCCTTGCAACTGGCACTTGGAGGAAACTCTGCATTTCTAAGTAAAGAGCATATATTATTCATACTGTCTAAACATCACTATAGGTATGTTTATTAACAAGAAAAACCATTTCGATGCATGCAAGACTTAATTAGCTTGACAGTGTGCACATATATATATATAATAAGCGACATGCAGCATACCTTGAGCTTGGAATTTGGGTGGCTTTCCAAAGGGATTTCATCATATCTACTTGTGCTTTAAGCGAAATCACATAATCCAGCGTCTCACTTAACAAAGAAGAACCGTTCAAAAGATCACCACCCGGTACAAGCCTTCTAAGCATTTTGGTCCTTCTTTGCTCTAAATTTCTAGCCACTAAACTTGGTGAAACTCTAACACATGATGAAGCCTTTAAAGCTCTTCTCTTGTTGGCACTAGAACAAAATCTATATGGCCTCACGATCTTCTTTCCTCTTTGCACCTTTTCTTGTGGCAATGGGCATGAATATCTTGCCATTAAAATGTCGTATCTCCTTCTCATTATTCCCTTTAGAATAGTTTTGTTCTCTTCTTTTCCTCTGAGTTTTGAGATGAGCGCACGTGTCCAATGTGTCCGGCCTCGTGCAATGGCCATGGCGAGGTCGGCCGATAACTTGATTGAATTCTTTCTTTGTTGGATGCTGGTGGGACTTGTAAATGACATGGAAATATGGAGGCCTAATAAGAATTGCTTGACGAAAGCTTTTTTGTTGAATGCTTTTGTGGTATGCATGGTTCCTTCAGAGTTCTTGAGTTGGTGGAGCTTAGGCTGGTAAGAAACTAACGCCTTCGGTAGATATATTGAGAGAAAGAGAGAGAATAGAGAAAGAGACAATGTGCTAAAGGAAAAACGCTCGATCGGGGTGTTTGCCCATGTGGCTTGGCATGCAACTAGGATTAAGTACTTTGTCTATATCTGAAATTTTAATGAAATTATTATACTTCCTTTAGTTGTCAAATATATCACATGCGTAGCTAAGCAACAAATTCAGTATAGTAGTCAAATGTTTGTATGCTGATTAATTAATAACCAAAACCTTGAAATAGAATAATTTTGCAGAGGTACCCTTTCAAATTCACTATGTTGCTGTGATTTTTTTTTTCTAAAAAAATATTTCCCATGATTAGTAATATTTCTTGAGGTAATGGGTAGTACTATATATTAAATAAACCATAGACTTTGGAATATAAATCAATAAAGATAACATCTAGCTAGTATTACATCATCACAAATGAATTGGAGAAAGAGGATATATTATTTGATAATAATTAAGTTGACCATCCTACTAATGGATTTTCAAAAATAATTAAATAGAATTAATTATTAGAAATAACTTTACAGTTATTACAGTTATGATATATGTGTGTGTGTGTGTGTGTGTAGCTAGGAAATATTATTTATTGTCGTTTAATGATACATTAATTAAAAAACTGTTGAAATTTCAACATATTTATTGTACAGTGAATTATATTTAGATTTCAATATATTCTAAAGATATAATATGATATGTAGATGATATAGATTATGCTTGTAGCTAGCGCTGTTTTCAAATTTAAATTTTGTATTTAAAGATTGTAAAATAAACAATTGCCAAAATGATTCTACCTTTTTAGTTATAGGGGAGGGATCCCTAGAGGTGCATTTAACACTTTCAAAGCTTAAAGTCAATTTAATTGCTCTTGTTTAACAAGGGATCCCTAGAGGTGCATTTAACAAGGAGGTTCTAATGCATTATGCATCACGCTATCTTTTCATATACAATTTATTAAAAAAATGAATATAAAACTTGAAAAGAAAAATTAAAAGTTAATATATTTCACTCCAAACATGACACTGAAATGGCGCAATAACTCATATACATGAAAATAATTACTAGACGGGTTCATTCTTATTCTTTTTGTTATTAAAAAGTTGAATGTATAAAACACAAAAAAGTAAATATTTCTATATATATAATGGTGGAACTACGTACATATGCAACTGAGTGGGTCATAGAACCCCACTCAAATTTCATAGGCGCATTCATAGTCTTGATTATACATTAAATTTTTAAAACGGTTTCTAAGTAATTGAATAATAATGACTTTACTGTGATATATAATAATTCTAAAGAGGACCTATATATTAGCCCATTCCATTCTCTCTAATTCTAGTTGTAGCTCAGTTTCAGCTCATTTCAAAATTATAAATACAATTTCACTTAAGCGATTGAGCGCATTTATATAATATTTATCCACTTTTGCTCCCAAACAAAGCATAAAAATACACATAATTTTAGTTAAAACAATGTGATGATCTCACTCAGACAAAATCTTACTTAAGCCACTGTATATATATAAGTTTTAACAATGATTTATTATTATAATTATTCAAATAATCCTAATTTTAATAATAGAAATGATAAAATTAAAATTTTAAGAATACAAATGGCAACATGTCACAACCAATGGCGTATTTTTTTTTACTTTTCAGTTATTTTTTCTTAAAAAAAATTGAAAGACGACAGTGAGAGTGACGTTTTTTCCACCGACGCCAGCGCCAAGCAGCCACTCTAAGTTTTTTTTTTAAAAAAAAAAAATGAAAGACGTCACTCCCAGTGGCGTTTTTGCACAAACGCGTCAGCGAGACTGACGCGTTTACACAACACCACTGGCAGTGACGCGCTGTCATTTGTATTCTTAAAATTTTAATTTTATCATTATCATTATTAAAATTAAGATTATTTGAATAATTATTATAAAAAAACTGAAATTTTAAACTCTTGTAAAAAGGGAACTATTGTACAGATCACTTGATCAAAAGAATGTGGCACCTACAGAAACAACAGGGGAGTAGAGCTGTAGAGGACAGGTGCACTTGAGGCGATGATAAATGTGACATGCATGCTCATGTGGATCTCCAGCTTGGGATTATAACGCCCCATGTGGATACCATGTGAGCAATGCTGCACTTTTGTTTCTCTTTTCTCAAAGCAAGAAGCTATACATAATACATAAAAGAAACGAAAACAACTCGTCACAGTGCTTTGGTTCGCACAAGGCGTTTTCTTATGCGGTGTTCTCCGTATAACTCTAAAATTAAACACATTTCTCCTTGAAAATGAGAGGAAAAATGATTTTTTTTTGTGATTTGAAAATCTAAATGAAATTGCAATTTTGTAAGAAGGATATATAGTTGCAATTCGTATCACATAAATTGTGAATTGATAATATAATATGCTATTTTTGTATGCTTCAATGCATTCGTCTTGTATAGTTTCCTTCAATATTCAATAATCAGTCAGCTTATAAATTTATTAAAATTAAATGATCGGTCACATTAATTCCGTCATATATTCTTTCTCATATGTCATGCTGGGGACTTGAATGCACATTTTACGTAGAAAGATAAGATTTATTACTATTTATATGTAGAGAGATGAGGTTTATTACTATTTGTACTAACATTTACAGTTTAATTGTCAAATATAGATTACATAAGCAAAATTCTACGATTAATAATTATAGCATGTATCTAACCGAGAAAATCAGCTCACTATCTCAGATAAAAATCATGAAATGAGAATAATATTTGAAATTGTTTATATCTTTGTTTGACAACGAAGTTTAATACATTTGCATACTATTTATTTTATTCTACAAAATTATATTTCTACATAATTATTTTACAAGTAGAATAATACATTTGCGTAATAGCTATATATATTCTATTACAAGGAGCTTCTTATTTTAACCAAGCGGAGGATCACATCACATCACATCAGTCGTCACACAGGTAAATGCCACAAAAATACCAGAAATTAATTGGTCCATAACTCTCACATCTCACTGGCATTAACATGTTTTCAAGGTCACTGCTGATCAACTTTTCCTGCTCCAATTATGATGGAAGAAAATAAGTAAACGGACAATAAAGCCTAGTGTCAACTTGGAGCCTCCAGCACAATCAGAACACAATTTAATCAAATGTAAATTATTTATACGCCAGAAAAAAATGCTTAATTGCGCTTAACAATAGTGTTATATATGTATACGACAAAAAGCAACATGTATCGACAGTCGATACAGAGATTTGTCTCTTCTGCAAATTAATTGCTCTTGCTCTTTTTAAGAGACAAATGTGAGAAAATCATTCAATTTAAATATCCATAAAAAAATTATTTATATTCAAATATGTGAACCTTCATGCGATGCGAAGTTATTCATAATTACATAAAAATTAGGGTATATAGTTCTAGGATTTTTAATTATACCACATCAAAAATATTTTCTGCTATTAGTTTTATTTAAATCTCTTCATCTACTTATGTATAGTTTTTACATTTTCTCATTTAAAATAGATGAAATGTAACGGAAACCAAGAAACAACTCTAATTATTATAATTCCTGTATTAATTAAATCAGAACTCTATATATTAGTTTCCATAAGAAAAGTCTTATATGCTCCGTACATAAAATTAAATAATAGTAATCAAATTGAAATTAAAAACTTTATATATTTAATTCCCAGCAAACGTAGCACGCATGACAATATTTTAATTGGAAGTTATATCCGCGTAAGATTTTAATGACAGAAGATTCTTTATGGTTCCAAAAGCAGAGTATCTTGTAATTTATGCATAGAAAAATATAAAAGGGAGATGAAAATTCATAGAATATAGTAATATATAGGGAATAATTTAAGGGTACGTTATCAAAGCGGGAGCTTGGTATTATTTGACGACATGTAATTAAGCAAGACCAAAAGTGGGGGCTTCAACACATGTGCTTGCATGTGCTCTGTCTCTTTCCACATGGCCCCACTTTCCGGACATTAGTACAGTCATACTCCTTAAACCTGATTAATTAATTAGTAAAATTGCCTTACCTACTTAACTTCCATCGTAATAACTTATCAATTATGTCATTTGTTTTTTTTATAATTTCGTTCTAACTATATATCTCTTTCTGTTGTCCATCGCAAGATACTCTGGCTAGTTCTGGCACTCGATGAAGAAAATATAAAAGGTTAGAAATATGTGATTTGAAAGAAATAGTATTTAACTGGCGTCTGGATTAGTAGCTAAGATGATATCCTCGGTATGAGGTTACATGTTCGATATTCGATCGAGAAATCTCTTTGAATGTTTAAAAACTGAGAGTTTCAATCCTCAAATTATAAAAAAATGTAATATTTTGCTACAATTTTTCATTTCTTTTTCTAAAAAAAATAACACTAATGTTAGTTTAAGCTCATCAGGCTGTTTGGTGAGGTTAAATAAAAAAATGCAGTTTAACATCTCCAAATTTCAATTTATATTATTCAATATATTCTTTATGTCAAAATCTTATAGAATATAAAAAAATTAGAATTTACAAGTATTTATTTTGGAATTTTTTAAATGATCTATCTTCTCATATATTTATTATTGTATTATTATTTTAGAGTCATCTTAAAAAAATCAGAAATAAATATTTAAAATTCTAAAAATAAAAATTTTATATTCCACTATATTTTTGTAATAAAAAAATATTCACTGACATAAATCGAGATTTATATATAATAAAAAATATTTTTTGAGTTATCTCACCAAAAAGCTTGATAAGCTTAAGCTCATAGCTAGTATTGCTCATAAAGTCATAATCAGTTTATCTTCGGCTGTTAAACACTGGACTCTTATCTAGTCGCTAATTCACAGTAGGATCGACCTACTCGTCAATTTGAAATGTATCAATAGCATTGTCAATGTCTACTCGTAATTCGACATAATTCGACATAATTCGTCATAATCCGATAACTTGCTAGATCGATATATGGATCTTCAAAATTTTCAACCTATTTTGAATCTTGTATATGGCTACTCGTAATTCGACATAATTCGACATAAACAGATTTGAATCTTGCATGATCCATATTATTAATTCAAGTGAAAAGTAACGTATCACGTATGTTCAAATAAACTAACTAAACCGTATTTAGACATAAATTTTAGTTTAATTGCAATATTTGTTATTTTATTTATACATTTATAAAATTAAATAGTACACCCACTTCTGTTACGCTTGTACTTTTATCGTTTTGGATATCCCTTGAATGAATTATTTTGACAATCTTGACAATGAAATTTTAAGTAAATATAAAAAAATTCAAACAAATATGGATATTTTCTTTTACTTATATATTGATAGTATCTCAAATTTCATGCAATTTCATTATCATTTGATAATCCATCAAGGACCATTAAATTGGAACCTTTACAAATTATATCAAATTTTGATGGTCTTTGATGAATTATCAAATGATAATAAAATTACATGAAATTTGAAATATAAGTAAAAGAATATATCTGTAGTTTTTTTCTTTCTATTTTTAAGTTTTCATATTTATTTAAAATTTCATTGTCAAATATTTAATTGTAAGTAACTCACATGATTAATTTTGTAACATTCATGCATGTAATTTTTGATATTTTTCTTTTTTAATTATTTCAAGAAATTTAGAAAATTACTAGAATAATTTTTTTTTGAAACATTAATTTCTTATGTTTATTTTATCCTTTTTTTCTAATATTTTAAATAAAGATAGCTGAAGTAATTAAAATATTTAATTGTAAGTAATTCCTATGACTAATTTTGTAACATTCATGCATGTAAATTTTGAATTTTCTTTTTAATTATTTCAAGAAATATAGAAAATTACTAGAATTTAAAAAATAATTCCGAAACATTAATTTCCTATGTTTATTATTTTTCTTTTTTCCCAATATTTTAAATATAGATATTGTATCATATGTGTTGTACCGTGGTAATAAAATATAGCGACATTTGGCATGTTATTCATCAACTGTGCGGTACATCTCTTAACACGACGCGTAGACGAGGTGTCTGTCTGGATAGAGCACCAAAGAAACAACGTACAGTGTCATGTCAAAAAAATCAAATGCGTGTCTGGTGTACTATGCCATACGGCACGGTACACCAAATTCAAAACCTGTGTGTAAGAGATTTGCATTATTAGCTTAAACTCAGATAGGTATCTTTGTTATGCATGTGCTTATACGCAGGCAGTAGTCACACAGTACACTGCACAAACTCATTATCTTGCATGCATGAGTGGCTAATTAAATGACAACAAAACACGTAGCCCAATTGGTACATTACATATGAATGTAGCGTCCTTTTATGCATATGGCCAAGAAAATCCAACCCATATATGATATATTATTCTAATTATTGTACTCGCTGTGTAGGTGTGTATTTACAGGGTGCTGGTGTACATAAGTGCCTCGAAATCACATGCCCCAATAAAAAGTGCTCGTAACATGCAGACACATGGATGGGCTCCCTTTGTCTCAACAAAGCAATGCATATTTCCCTCGATTCATAAAAAGGGCCTCATTCATGCTTTCTTGCATTTCTCTGCAATTTTGTATTGCTCATGTCATCAGTTCATTTATAACTACGGATTCGTATTAACTGTATTGCGTACGTATATACATATCAGTTGTGCTTATTTCAGAAAAAAAAGGACAAAATCAAAACTATTTTTAACAGTAGAGAAATGCAAGAAAGATTTAACAGTAGCTCAAATCTTAGGATATAATAGATTTTACATAACTTTTATTAGACCATTGAATACTATTTTAACTAATCAACTTCAATCATTATATACATTATTATCCTCTGTAACTTTGAACAATGATAATGATTTAATTTGGTGGAGATGATCTTCATCAGGATCATTTAGTACAAGCTCTTGTTATAATTGGTTGGATTTTGGAGGTATTAAAAGTTGTAGATTTCAAGTTACATGGTCAGCTACAATCCCACTCAAAATTAAAATCTTTCTTTAGTTAGTGCAACAAAATAAGATTTTAACCAGGGATAATTTAAGAAAAAGGGGATGGTTATGAGATTATAAATATATTTTCTGTGAAGAATTAGAAACAGTGGATCACCTTTTTTTTTTACATTGTTATATAGTTACATGCTTATGGTCTTGGATTACTAGACATAATAATTTTAGCTTCCATATTAATACAATAGAGGAATTATGGCTTTTAGATTGCAGTATACCATATAAAGATAAAAATATGTGAAATTGTTAGAGGGGCTTTCTTATGGACAATATGGAATGAGAGAAACAAAATTAATTTTCAGAATAAGTCAGTAAAAAGTATTAGATCTATTGGAAGTTCAATAATTACATTAGCTAGATATTGATGCCAATTACATGATAAACATTACATAGAAAAATTACACATAATATTATCATATGACATTAGTTTATTATCAGTGCAGATAATATGACACAATTTAAACATTTTACCCCAAGAGGAAGAGGACTTGTATGGAGAATGACTTGAATTGACAGTTTTATCTTAATTTTAGCTCAATGAGTAGTTTAAAAATTAGGAAAAAACTATTAAGTAATTAGATCACAATACAGTTACTTTAGAAGTATGTTTTCCTGTTCTTGTTGGTTGTTTATCTTCTTTCAGCTGGTATTGATAGAATTATTCTCAAGAGAGCTTAACATAAGAATGAAAATGCTTGTCAACAGGATAAGCTACCAGGAGGCATTTTGGGAGAAAATAAAACCTCATGTCTCCGGGGAAGTGCAAACTGAATCTAAGAATAGACACTCTTCTGATAAGAAATGCCTGAAGAAAGATAGGAGCACAACTAGCAATAGTAAGAAAAAAAGTAAACCGTCCTAAAAAAAAATGTCCAAAAGGGTTGACAAGAAGGATGAAGATTCTGAGAGGAAATGTGATTAGCAGGGCTGGAAAACACTAAACTTCTGTTTTGATTTTGAGAATTTATGCTGTGTTGGGATATCCATATTTTTAGTTTAATTGTTTAACTAGCATCGTAATACTTGTGGTAGGAACTGATAATATTTTGGTTGGACTTTGTTATGCTTAGATATCAGATTGTGATATCAATGAACAATTTGTTTCTTCAATGAAACAGATGGTATAACCACTATTTTCAAAAAAAAACTATTTTTAATTAGTCCTTTCTTTGAGTCCATAAATACTAACTGTGCCCTTACGCTATGTATATATGTAGATTCAATGTTGCACTGTTATTAATTTGTCGTGTGAACTTTTATAATTAACTAAATAATATTTTAACTTCACGGTGAAAAAAAATCAAAGCAAATTATAAGAAATACAGCAAAGAAAAAAAAACAGAGGGAATGAACCAACCAACCATGAATCAACCCATTTCAAAAAGAATTCCTCTTTGAGGCCGAATAATTGTCCGGAGTTCCTTAAATATGCACTAAACTTTTGGTAATGAGATAATAACATAATAATAAAATAAATCAAGCAGCTTCCTTCGTTTAGAAGTATTGCCCCGGGGTCTAATTGCATGTTGTTAATGCATGTAAAGATAATGGAGGGCTGTTGTCTCCTTGCAAAAACACCAAGTGTAACTCGATAAACACAAGAAATATACCTGCCTCAGTGAAAATTTGTTTTTCTACAGTTTTGAAAATTAAAAACATCATTTGAAAAAAGCCTAGTCTTCCATAGTTGTGGACTTGTCGGTGACCTGTGAAAATAAGGAAGAAAAAAATATATTCTTTTTTTTTTTGCAGAGGAACAATAAACAATCTTATGATGCATATATAAGACAAAAAAAGTTCAGCAAGGTCATGAAATAATTGGCCATTCCTCTGAAGATGCAAAATCAAAATCAAAATCAAAATCAAAACCGCATGATTAGTATCCAACATGAAGACGTTAAATCAGCGTTTTTTTTTTTCTGCGGAATGAAAGGACTTGCAAATTAAATATGCCTTTGCTTGCCCTTAAAACAAGCAACATCAAACCAAACTATCAAATCCTGTGCGATCCATTCATACACTACCTTCTCAATAAAATAAAAAACCTAGATACTTTGGAAAATCAAGACATTTGCTTAATGACAATTTTTGTTTTCCTTCTCATTGCTAATTGATTAATTTGGGACGGTGGTACAATGTAAAAGTGAACATGGCACAAGGCAAATTAGTACCAATCACGAGTACACTTCTTTGCCGTGTCTCATAAGCAAGACCAGATGCTTCAACTTCTAATGTTCTTTGTATATTCCTCAAATGATGTCGTTGCCTTTCCCCATGTTATATTTGCATCTCAAGTTCAGAGTAGAGAAAAGCAAAAACAAAGCTAGAAAACCAAGAATAGATTAGAAATATTAAATCTATAACCAATTAATACAATTATACACAACTTGCTAGAAAAGCAAAAAATGTACAACATCCGTACAAATCCCCATAAAGTACAAGCTCAAACAAAGCTACAATTTCCTATTTTCCTGACAACTTTCTATCACAATTTACAAGCCGAAGAAATGATAGTCTAGAAAGGGTTGAGTACCAGATTAAGAAGCAGCAGGTCAAATTTTGATAGAAAATTCTCCATGTGGGACCGTTATGTTTTTAACTTTTCAAATCTGTCCAGAGAAGAAACCTTCTTGGCCGGCCCAAAAACCTAGCCTTCCAAGCAGGCTCCTCATTTTCATATACAAAACCACATTTTTCATACAATTTCTGTGCACCTTTATTATCTATCGCCACATGTACATACAGGTCTGTAATACCTAGAGAGAATAAAACATACAAAATATTCATGTATTAGCAGTGATGCATTCAGCCCTTGTTTTCCAGTCCTTCAATTAGAAACAAGAACAATTTACCAGTCTAAAATCTCAAATTTTCATAAGTTGCTCTCTAGCAGCTCATTTAGAAACTAGAAAATGCATCTCAAATTTGACAACCCTTGTTTCGACACATCTAACATACCTCATTTTTTTTTAAAACTTACCTTTTCTACTTTCTCCTTCAATTACATACCAATCAACAAAAGTTGGGGTAGTTAACATCATCATCACTAAAACATAGTAATGTCAGGTTAAGAGGATATTTTCACTTTTCATAGGGTTGTTACAAATGGAGTTTCTTGTGTTTTGCAGGAAATATTTCCTGTAACATTCTGACACTGCAGAGTTAAACACAGAACTGAAACCCTACAAGCTGTGTCACAAACAAGCCAAAGAACAAAGGAAGAATATAATTAATTTACCCCAAGCACGTGCCAATTCCTTGGATCTGTTGACTAGTTTAAGGCCCAAGCCGTTCCTTTGAAGCTCCTTTGCGACACATACATTACTTATATATGCTCGCATTGGATCAGAACCAGACCCCTGTTTAACATTAAAAATTCATAGAAATTCAACATAAAAGCCTGGAAAAAGGGGAAATTAAGAGAGTGAAAGAGGAGGCTTAATTATCATCAACTTGTTATGGGCAGTGGCTTCCACACAAAGAACTCTCTATCCTAATCAATGTAATTACAGAGAACTTTAATTGCCATTTTCATGCTTCCTAGAATAATTATATAATAGTTGTAAAAGGGAAAAAAAGAAAGATTATAATCCTTACTGATACAGCCTAGTTACTAAAAGAGGAGACTGGCTGTTATAATGGTGTTATGCTGACCTGTATAATATGCTGTCACAGTAAAAATAAAATAAAATAGGGATGTTTGGTTATTTTAGAAATCCATACCTCAGGTCGCCTACCAGTAAGCTCGTCAGGTAACCAAAGGCATTGGTTGAGATCCAGTGTGCCAACCACTACTCTCTCTTTTCCATCTTCAATAAACTGCTTTGTCAGAGAAAACATTTTATATGCTTATTCTGCTGGAAACTCACAATCATGATACCAGGCTAACTGAATTTCTTTCAACTATAGAATGCAACCAGCAATTGAGGATGTATGGTAAAACATCGACTGATACACAATCTGTAACCACTGTAACCAGACAAGTCTAGTGAATTACAATAGTAACTTATTGGTATTTGCTACCAACAAAGACCTGTTTTAGTTCCTTTTCTAGAAGTAGCTTTGTAGTTACAGCTTGTTTACACAGCTCCTCTTTTTTCCATTTTGTTAACTAGATTTTATACAGTTGTTGTTTATCATTACAGTGCATCAAGTTAATGCCAACCAAAGAGAAAGAAATGTTACCAGTACAAAAAACAATGTCATATAACAAGTATACTGTCATGTAAAAAAGAAAGTACCTTACATTCAGAACAGAGCTCTTCGGCCGAGATCAAGGAGTGTGTAATGGGAAGAGTAGCATTAACACAAGCCACCCTTTTAAATGCCACCTGTTTTCCAGAAATTCGGTCAATTAATCCCTCATACTCTCTTTCCGTCAACGATCTTCTTAGTTCCTAGATGTTTTTTGACAAGGGTACATTTGAAATGTTATTGATGCTTTGTTCTCAAATACTTGAATGAGATGATACTTTAAAGTCAAATAGCCGATCAACTGCATAGGATTACCGAGACAAGATACGTTATCATTTCCAATTGATGTGCTTGAATCGAAAATACTTTCACCAATGACAAATGCTCTGGGAATTCTACTTAATTTAATTTCCAATAAGTAATCTCCAATACAATTGGCACTTTTAGAACTTAGATTACCACCAATTGCACGCTCCCTATACAGTGTACACCTCTACAAAAAAAAAGCCCAGAGATCTAGACTTTTCTAGAAAGTTCATCAAGAGGTCAGAGCCTCAGATAACTCTTCTCACCTCAACGCCGTACGATTCTCTGAACTCATAAAAGGTACGAATTCGGAGCCTGACAGCGGCGTGGAGCTCCGGATCCGTGAGGAATTCTCTGAGTCTAAGCTGACTAGAATCGATGGTCACTGCCTCCCTCGTCGCCAATCGCAGCTGCCCGCTCGAACACGAAACCCGAACCCGATGATGGTTCAGGCTGCGGAGCAAGAATCTCGGATTCGAGTTAAAACTCCGAGGGAGGTGGAGAAGGGACTGCGGGTCCGGCGAGGAGGTGAGCAGCGCCATGATTTTCGGTTAGAGCTGCTGCTCCGGTGAGATTCCTTTCTTCTTCATGGCAATTAGCAATTGGCAAATTTCATCAAATATCATGTGGATAAAATTCAGTTCAGTCCATCAAGTTCACAAATTTGTGATCCCAATTTTTTTTTTTTTTTTTAGAATGAGCTACTGATTACAAATTGAAGATCCATTACCCAAGCAGTTACAAACTGAGTCCGGGACTGAGAGAATTAATATGCACACAAGAAATAAATGAGCTGTAGTTATCATCCTTATTATGTTTTGGACCATTTCGGAAAATATTTTAAGTAACTCTAGTATTATGGCAAAATCTGACCCGATCCGAAAAACTTGTTCGGATCCGAACCTGATCTAACCCGACTTCGATTTTTCAAAAAATCAAACTGATCCGAATCTGACCCGACTCGGCCTGAGACGGCCTGAAACCCGAGATTAGAGTGCCAGAAACCTAACCTGACCCGAACTCGGACGATCCGAAACCCGAGATGACCCGATATCTGATGATTAGAAACCCAACCCGACCTGAACCCGAGAGAACCCGAAACCCGAGAGACCTAAAACCCAACCCGACTCAAACCCGAATGATCCAAAACCCGAGACGACCCGAAATTAGACGTCCCGGAACCTGACCCGACCCGACCCAATTTTGAAATATTTAAATACGATTGAACTATAATTATAATTTAAAATTACATATCATATCTCTATCATTCCATAGTATATGTTGTATTACATATTTTTTACGATATAGTATCCAATGTATCTGATTATTTTAAAATTATACCATATAGATAACACAGGGCGTTATAAGGTGCTTCTCGGGTGGTTATACCATATATTTTTTTCAAAATGAAAAATAAAAACCATCGGCTAGGTGGATTAGGTGATGACTTCCTTATTTTTTTGTCAATAAAATATTATGAACGGATGAGACTGAACCTATTTATGACTAACGAGCAATTAGTGATATAAAATATCTCTCTTTTTGAATTATTTGATAGAGTTGATACCTTTATATTATTTTTTATTTCCTGATAAAATTGATCACATATAAGTTACACAACATAAATCCAGTGTGCATCCGCAATTATCAAAGGATTCATTCTATCTTTAATTTTGCAGTTTGAATAAGCTTAAACTAGACTATTTGGATCATCCAACCAAACCAACTAACTACCAGAATAATTGTTGGTCATTCCAATTATATCAAATGGCTACAAAATGAAGAACATGTGTGATTGTCCGGTAATATTAGATGTCTTCTTTTAAAATTTACAAGCGGCCTGACAAATTAGCTATGTTGTTATTCTAAATATTTAGCATTGTGATTCTGAAAAACACATGACGTCTAAGATCATAAATCATGATATATAAAAATGGAACATATACACCATAAATAGTAAAAAAATAATCACTAAAAGGTGGTTAGATATTTATTTTTGGAGCTCATAAATTTTATTATCACTTAATGGAGAATTAGCATAACAATGTATATTAATCTGAATTTGCATGTCATAAATTAAAATTAGTATAAGAAGAATCAATGTCTATTAATCTGAATTAGCACGTATTAAATTTGTTAATAAAATGAATGAGGTATGGCGATATGAATAGGCTCAAACTAATTAATCATATCCATATTATTTTAAAAGTCAAATTGATCAAAACATAATTGAAAATCTATACTTGATATTGGCTAAAATGCATTATTGAAAATATATATATTTTAAAGTCAGACGACCCGAAATTCGACCCGACCCAAAATAAAATATGACAAATAAAGAATCCGACCCAACCCGAGACAACCTGAAACCCGAGATGACATGAGAACTGAAAAAAACCGATAGTGTTCAACCCGAAACTCGACCCGACCCGGACCAGATCGACTCAAATCCGACCCGTGACCCGGAAATTTGTTTTGGTCAAACTTATCCGACCCGATCCGCCCAATTGCCACTCTCTACTTTTAAGCATAAATCTAAATAAGACAGATTAAAAAAATATTAATACATTAAAAACTACTTTATGTAGAGGGGTACAGACGGGGGGGGGGGGGGGGGTGCCCAATCTCTAATCCCACGGAAGTTCATATCAAAGTTGGTGTACGGTCGCTACTTCACTCAAGATGTGAGTTTAATGATTTTATTATATTATAATTTGAAGGATATGTTTGATACAATTCTTAATGAAGAGATTATATAAAATTATTAAAAGATAAAATCTCGTAGACAAGTGTTAACTTGTAAATACATGAATACATTTTATTTTATATTTTTAAAATTATTATTTTAAAAGTTATTAAGTTTAATTTGAGTTATTTTAAATTTTATGTGAAATCGAATTATTTATTTACGAATTATAGTAGTATATTAAATCAATGGCAATGAATTATTATTAAAAAAATTTGGGGATCCTATTGAGTCAAAATTCTGACTACGCTACTGACAGTGGTGTTTGATAATAGTGAAATAAATAGATGAAATAATTTGTATAAAAAATATTAAAAAAAATTGATGTTTTTAACTTTAAAGTATCTATGAAAGTGCATTAATTTTATTTCACCTCAAATCAGTTTCAATTGATACTTCAAAAGTGTTTTGAAGTTCTTACACACTTTCAGTACACCTATAAAAGAAGGGGTTTAGACATAATATATGCAATTTTAAATGAAGAGATAGAAGGATGATATATCACAGCTAACAAGTGTTGAAATCCATCTACTTTTATTGCATAGTGATACTCTATTTAAATGGTAGGTCCTAAATATAGAAAGAGAACCGGGACATCGTGATACTTGCTTTTGCTTTTTATGTTTCTTTTTAATGTTTAAGAGATATAAGTAGATTTTCATATCAAATGTTAAGCTTTTAACAATGAAATATTTAAACTATGATATATCATCCTGTCAGAGTATATTAATTTCAGTATAATCTGTCCTAAATCAGAATAAAACGAGGAGAATTATGTTAGATGTGGTGAGCCATCCAATAAAACAACCGATCTTTATATATATATATATATATATATATATATATATATATATCATCCTTTTAAACTCTTAACTAATTAATTTAATATGCTGTAAAAGAGAAAATTGGATAATTGGTGTTGGCAGTAAAAAGTGATGAACCTTATCTTCATAATTTGCTACTTGCAACTATAATTGAACAAAGCTCTACATGAAATATTGAACTACGAAAAAAATTACAATTTTTAAGTTTTAAATAGCGTATAAATTTAAAAATATTATATGTTGAGCCAAACTTAAAAATAAAAAATGACATCAATATAGTGTTTTTGAAACGTTCAAGTTGAGAACACAGATAACGTGATGGTCAGTGGTCCTGCTTTTGAGTGATCTATTCATCGAGATATTTGGATTATAATATAATTCAGTAAAAGTTAATTCTTGTTTGAGATCCGTCAAATATTGTATTAACTCACAGCGATACTCTTTTCCAATATATTAAAAAAGAGAAAAAAAAATGAGGCTGAGAGCTATACTTTGGATACTCATGTTGATATATTGTGTGAATGTGTGGTGTTGCTTTTTCTTTCTGGAGGGAATTCCAGTCAGGAAGGGAAGCATCGCGCAGGATAAACGCATTGGTTTTCTGCGTGATCTATGGTGTAGCCTTTTGTGTTGCAACAGTGAACATACTTAATTGGCTATCAGGATTCAGAAATCAGCAGCTAACAGAAACATATCATTACCGTCAAAGAAAGAAGAGCAAAACCACAATCATGTGAAACTTATTTGTATATAACCAAAAAAAAAAACATATAGGTATAGCGTACATACTTTTTAGTATTATATATATGTTATGCCTTTTGTAATTTACAAAACACACCATGAGAGTATGTGCAATAAAACCCACGCATTCCACATTCACCGAATCACTGGTTGTCTGGTAGTTACTAGTTACTAAATACTAACACCAATTGTCAATAACTGAGAAAAGAAGTGCCGAGAAGAAAACCAATAATTCTTTACATTTATATTACCAAATAAAAATAAAGGAAAAGGAATAAACAAAATAAAAGAAACTATGAAGAGCTTGAAAACCTAGAACTTGATCTTCTACTCACACTTGCTCTATGAGAAGATGACCGTTGCAAATCGGGCCTTAAACAACTAACAAGACATTGTGCTGTCTCACTATCCGCATTGTTACAGATTGAAGGGCCCTTTAGTTTCCGAAAACTCACTGACCTGAGGGAAGTGCACCCAAGGTCAACCGAGTGGTCTAACCTTAGAGTCCCAGCGAAAGGCCTGACAGTGGGACCCAACAAGGTGCTATTATTTGTCCACAGGAGGAGTTTTATTGGGCTGGTGGTTGTAAGACGGGAGAAGGCAACAATTGGGTGGCGGCAGAATGGACAGGGTATTGAACCAGCTGGAGCCCGTTTTGAGGTGGAGGTCGAACTGGTACTGGTTGAGCAGAGGTAAAGTGCGCACTTCGTGCAAAATTCATGATTACAACCTGCATAAGATGAGATGCTCATAAAGACGGCTATGAGAAAATAAACTGCAAAATACCAGACAGAAATAACTTTAAACATTTGATATTGCACAACTTTCACACTAGGAGAGCTACATACAAATAGTTTTTGCAAGTGAACCGTCTAACATATTAAAAATGGTCTAATTTTATACCAACTTGATAATTTATTTTACAAACGGTGTATAATCAGACAATCAAGTGTCATAGAAGCAAGCATATAATCATTTGGCACATGTATGTTTGCTTGATTTGTGATGAGTGATATAAATTATTTAGTTTAATTTAGACAACTTGCACAAAGCCATTGCCCATTGGCACATGTATAGAAATAAGCACATAAAGAGTTCAGGTAGTATACTGTATTTACCTTCGGCTGCAACCATGCACTTCATCTCCAAACAAATGGCACATGGCTCTCTTCCAGATGGTGATTGTGGTGGTCCTCTCCATCCACATTCTCTGCACAAAAGTTATTGTGACAATTCCATATTTTGTAAAAGATAATGTATTTGATTTGAAATGAAACATAGAAATACCTAGCAATTTTGACAATGCTCATGAGGGGGAGAGAGAGGTAAGGGGAAGGGAGAACATGGATCCGGGTCTGGGGTTGTTTGCTCAGAATTCCGTCCAACCCATTTATGTGCCATGATCGAGCGACCATTAATGGTGTCAACCTTATAAA
This sequence comes from Schoenoplectus tabernaemontani, assembly GCA_037127355.1. Lineage (NCBI taxonomy): Eukaryota > Viridiplantae > Streptophyta > Magnoliopsida > Poales > Cyperaceae > Schoenoplectus > Schoenoplectus tabernaemontani. Next base: position 20,071,721 of record CM073755.1, on the reverse strand, counting down.
ATTGGAATACATTGACTTAGAACAATGACCACAGATCAGATGATATAATGATAACAAATATGAACACCCAAGAGCCTTTTTATGAATATTACCCATTTGCATTCTTAGCTGTCAAGCTGGCACCAGATGCAATTAAAAGCTACATTTCAAAAATGAAATAATATTTAAATATTGTTGCTTGAAAAAAATCATTCAATGACAGAAAAAAAAAGAATTAACATACTTGACAGCAAACAGCATTTCCACCACAGGCTGCATAATGAAGGGGCGCGCTACCAGCTCCTACAAAGTTCAAGAGAAAAAAAGAGAATAAGGAGACCATAAATTTTGAAGAAGGGAAAAAGAAGAAAAAAGAAGAATGAAGCAATAAATTATGTTAGGTTAGGATTCTTAGATTAAGGCTTTGGTCACGAACTAGGAGTATGCATTTGTGGTACCTAGAACATAAATCCAAACACCGATAACTTGTAGCTTTAGCATCTGATTAATAATTGAAAATTTGGCCAATATCTTAGAATTTTTAGCTCATATGCTCAAATTACATATTAACAGATATGACACCATACTATGTGACAACTGACAAGGGGTACTTGATGTCTAATTTTGAAGAAAGTGATTTATTTTCCAAAAAGAAATAATAAATTAGAATTTGAATACCAATAAGGTCAATAGTTGAACCATCTTGTACAGTGACATCAGAGGGAGATGCACCTAAATCCAAAAGCAGTTGTACACACTCAGCATGACCATTTAATGCTGCCAGGTGGAGTGCAGTGATGCCTCCATCTGCCTTCTTGTTAACAACCCGAGAGAGCGCACTATTGTAAAAGTATGAAAAGGAAAAACAAAGAAGAAAACATATATGCATTTATCATACAGCTGACAAATTGAGGAGGGCATTTGTTTGCTTGCTAATGTTATTCATCATAAAATGAAAACCATACTCAATAATAGAATTTTCCAAACTGGTAAAAAAAATAATGTAGTAGAATTTGCCAAGATGGTCGAACCACTAAATCCAGTACAAATCCTGGTCATACAAAATATAAACATGGTATTGACTATTGAGCACTGCTCAATTTAGGAAGAGATGAAAACCATAACAACAGTCATCACCGGTATGTAATGGGATGAATGGAACTGACAGAATTCTACCAAAGATTCGCATATCAAAAGGGAAAAAGGACAAGAACTAAAAAAAGGAAAGAACAGAAGTATCAGCAAAGAAGAAAGAAAGGAACATACACCTCATCAAAAAAATGTGATGTGCTGAAATCTTTATCTTGCTTGCTCTTGATATTCCAAAATTCTGATATACTTGGTACATAATCTGCCACAAGTAGCCTCACACATCTAGTGTGTCCATTTTGAGCTGCAAAGTGTATAGCTGTCCCCCCACTCAAATAGTCCTTTTTGTTAATCTAAAAATAAAAAAAGAACATCAGTGTATACGTCCAACATTCCAATTTACCACAGTAATGTATATAAAATTACTTTTAGCTTAATTACATTAGCCTTGAAGAGTATCAGGTTTTGTACAACCTTCCAGTGGCCATGTAAACATGCTTGCATGAGAGCTGTCTGGCAACAAAAACAAAGGAAATCTCCATTTTAAAAGAGGTATTGTATTTAAATCTTTTCAGACATTTAGAAAAGGATGCTACACTATATGATGTTGCAAACCAGACAAAAAGAAACTTAAATTACAAAAACCACTGTGAATTGATAACCAAGTCTATCCCAGTGAATACGGCATCATCCTCATGCATAAGGCAGTTGAACTTTCTCCTCATCTCATGCCAACAAAAAAAGAGGAGTGAGAATTGATCTCTCCTATTTAACACAAGCAACATCACATGGGATGCAGCAAACACATGTTTCATCCCCCCGTAATACTGAAAAATTATCCTGGATATAATCCAAGTAGAACAAGACCATTGCCCTTTGTAAAAAATAGTCGGGATTTCAATTATTGATTGAATTTTAGTTTAAAGAAACAACACTTGACAGCAATAGTTATAACCAAAAGCAATTCAATTTCTAAGGAACTCGCACCTAACATAATTCAATGAAAACCACTCTGGAGAGGTAGATCACTTCAATTGAAGAAATATTGAACAATATATCAAATCAATACAAAAATGAATGAATGAATGAAAGAATGATAAATACATAAATAAATAAATGGGCTATAGAAACAGTTCATACCTGGCACCGGTAGTTATGAAGATTCATATCTACGCCAGATTCAATCAGAAGAGACACTATCTAAAAATTAATTGCACATAACATAATAAATCAGTTATTAAAGTGTCATAAGTACGATCAAGTATTCTTAATTGTCAACGGAGCTCCTTAAAAGTAGAAAATTCTTAACTTAAAAACTTCGACCATTTGAATCCAAACCACATTCACTCTTTTGACAAAAACAGCTGGAGCTAAAAAAATAATATATTGAAATTGAATGTAGAAAAATAATTTAAAAATGACAGATTTACCTACTAGTGCCAAACCGATCATAAATAACAATTCTTCCACTTTATTTTTTTTTTATCAGTATAATTCACAAGCAACATTGCAACACTATTTTTTCTGTGTGTATTGTTTTTTTGGGTGGTGGCTGGGTCCTTTTGTGTGTGTGGGGGGGGGGGGGGTCCGGACACAGAAGGCTTAAACAAAAACCGTAAATGAGGAAGTAAATTTTTCCCACTAAAATTAAATATGTTCCTTAAAAACACCATGTAAAATATTGGTTGTTCCAGGGGAAAATGAAAAGTTGAAAACCCAAGCAAAATATTTTCTAGAAGTAATCGAACAAAATCTTACAAATTACCTCATGATGACCACGAGCAGCTGAGTAATGGAGAGGAGAATTTCTCACGCCAAAAGTCGAATACTTGGCAAGTCTTGGATTATACTCCAACAAAGCCTTGGCCTCTTGAATATCGCCATCCCTAGCAGCTGAAACTAATCTCTCTCCAGTGGCTGAGCAGCCGATTGAATCTCCCATCATGCTCATCAACCCCATTTTTTCTCTCTAGAATTCCTTCAAAAGATCTAGCTAGTGTCCTGGGATTGTATGCTGGGCTGCTAGCCCCGATTTTTATCTCTACTGAAAGGAAACGTTCCAAAGTTTCTAAATTTGAGGATTGTATAAAGAAAGACAATTCACGAGAGTTGCGATGTAGTAATAGACATTGATTGGAAAAGAAAACAGGATAGTATAAAAGCTTATTTCTGTCTTTTTCCAGACACCTACACAATTCTGTCAGGGAAATGGGCGCCTACGCAGGAAAAGAACCCAAAATAGAAATTCTGACAAACTGCCCTTTTCCTCTTAAATGAATACAAATTTGCACATAAATGCATTCAAAAACTTGCACAGAATATTTATTTACATATGAGAGAGAGAGAGAGAGAGAGAGAGAGAGAGAGATAGACCACTGATTGTTGATCTAAATTGGGTGGATAAAACTATATTATAACCAGATCACCTTTTCTATAGGGATGGGATCACCCTGAGAAAAAGAAAATCAAAACGCAAAGATATGATTCTTCTCGAAAGTGAGAAAGACAGGGAACAAGGACCAAGCACTGATATCCCCAAGCTTCTAATATCCAGAGAAAGGTCAAAATGGAGAAAAATAGTTGGGAGCTAGTATTCTTACTCAATCAACTCTATAATAACATACCTTTGATTTCGCCAAAACAAACAGTAATCCACGCTGAAACAAAGAGAACTCGGAGAAAAGACGCGAAATGTCGGTCACAAAACAAGGCTCAATCTCCGAAGTCGTAATGTTTGAAAGATTGCGAGGAGAAAGAGAGCCAGATCGAAATTTCAGCCGAAAAGGATTCACAAGTCTGGCCACTGAGTAAAGGGGCCTGGACACAAAGGAAACAATGAACTCAGAGTGTGGGGAGAGAGAGAGACCACGCAAACATCAAACTGAGCACAATAACCGCCTTTTGAGACTGTCAAAAAGGGATTATGATAGTATTCAACGGCTTTCTAAATGCGAGGTTAGATAAGCCTAACGAAAATGCCAAAATGGAGAGGATGTTAGGTGGCAGATTTTTGGCTTAAATAAATTTACGTTAATAGCCTAACAGTTAACTTATTTACGTAGATGATCTAATTAAGGGTGTAAATTCAACTCATATCCTTTAAATCTCAATTTTCCTGCCGCTAATTGTCCGTACTATACTAAATTTAAAAAACTTGAGTTCAACTCACGCCCTTCAATTTAAATTTAAAGGGCGTGAGCTCAACTCACATAATTTAATTTAATAATATATATATTTTTATGTTATACATGTAGATTTTTTCAAGAGATTTCTGAATTATATTTAAACATCAAATCGAATCGGAGTTTTCTATTAAAAGTTATGTCTGTTTGAAGTTTAAATTATTATTTAATATTTTTTATTGAAGTTTTATCACATTATTTTTTTACTGCATGATTTGAAAAAAAATTCGAGATTGATTCATCATATATAAAATGAGTAAATCTTCTTAAGCTCATAGAAGACCTCCGTGAGCTTAGCTCAAAAAGTATAACAAATGATCTCTAAATTTTGATTTTTCATTCTCATTAAATTCTTCATATTGAAATATTGTGGGGTACCAAAATTTAAGATGTTTTGAGTTTTCTAAGTCACTCTTTTTAATTTTTGAAAATAATGTACAAACATTGAATATTTTATTATTATTTTTACAGCTGATTTTCAAAAATTAAAAAGAGTGACATAGAAAACTTGAAATATCTCAAACTTTTGTACCCCATGAGATTTCAATATGAAGAATTTAATGAGAGTGAAAAATTAAAATTTGAAGATCATTTGATATACTTTTTGAGCTAAACTCACAGAGGTCTTTCGTGAGCTTAAGAATACCGTAGATTTGCTCTATATAAAATTATTAAAGTTATTTTAAAATTTTTTAATTATTAAGATCATTTATTGACATATAAATTTATATCATTATAATATTTTAATAATTAAATTTAAAATTTGAGTTAGGCTATGGTGCTACGCGTAGTTAATGATCAAATTTGCTACGGACTAAAAAATATAGGTAAATCATCTCAAAATCTTAATTTATGGATCTCAATAAATTCTTTATATCAAAATATGATGGTATATAAAAAATTTCTATTTTTCGAATTTTCTAAGTATTAGTTTTAGATTTTTTAAGATGATTCAATAATAATAATAAAATAATACATATCTTCTAGGTCATTTTTAAAAATCCAAAACTAATATTTAGAAAATTCAAAAAATAAAAATTTTTAATATCCCATCATATTTTGATATAAATTTTTTATTGAGACTATATTTTTTAATCCGTAGCAAATTTGATCATTAACTACGCGTAGCACCATAGCCTAACTCTTAAAATATAATCTAAATAATTTAAAAATTAAATAAATAAATACTTAAGTATTTTTAAATCATGTAAAAATGATAAAAAATAAAATAATTTGAGAAATTCAGTAAATTTAAATTTAAGAATAATTCAGTAAAATGTGACATAATATCATATCCATTGCCGCGAGAAAGGAAGTGTCCATTTCTGTCTTTGACCACTTTCTCGTCGACTGATGGATGGATCAAAATTATTTAATTAAGAAGGTGTCAAATGAAATTTTTCATTAAAAAATTCTTTTAGGTCAAATATTACAATTTTATGATACTGAAACGCACATGCTAAGCCATTCAATTATTACTTTATTAAGTATAAAATTCCATTAAAAAAATCAATTATACTGAAATCTGTCTGCCGACATATTATACACCATCTTAATCTTAGCAATTATACAAAAAAAATACTTTCAAAATTTTATATTTATTACTTTACTGTTACGTTGTTCTCTAGATTTTCTCCATGAGTTTCAAAGCAAGTGCATTTATTAATTTGTCTTTTCCACTGTTCTTTTTATCAGGCATCTCTTTCACAATTTTTGTCATTTTCTTTTTAACAGAATCTTGAAATTTCGGCTCTTGTTTCTTACAGCAAAAAACTCTGCATATCCAAAGATTAACCTGCAAGAGAATAGTTACCATACGAATTTGAATACAGCGATATTTTTGAATTATATAAGTTATATAGTAGCAGTATAAAACACTTGTTTGTTAATATAAACATATGTATATTTAGTATTTAACACAAAACTTTTTAGTATAAAATCATGCCATATTGGTATAAGTACGTTCCTCCAATATAAATAGAGGTGGCAGAATCTGATCCGACCCGAGAAATCCGTCCGACCCGTCTGGATCCGAACCCGACCCGATCCGATTTTTTAAGAAAGTCAAACTGACCCGACCCGACCCGAACCCGACCCGAGATCAAATGGCCTTCAATCCAATCGAAATCTATTAATGATCTGAAAAAACACAACATATAAATTGACCCGACCCGATCCGATCCGACTCGATTTCTTCTAGAAAGTCAAACTGACCCGACCCGCCCGACCCGAACCCGAACCCGAACCCGAACCCGACCCGACCCGCCCGATTGCCACCTCTAAATATAAACAACACCTTTTTTTAATAAACAGTTACTTCAGTGCAAACGATTTCAAGTGGTTGTGAGGATAAAAAGTATGAACAAGAAGCAACAAAGTATAAACAGTTATAAGAAAATATTAAAACAATGAATATTATAGATATGAACACCTAATAGTGAAGATACAAACATCTAGTTGTTTATACCTTTTTTTCTTGATTTGAAAAATATTGTCAGAATCGTCATGCAAGCTTATTGTCAGTTGTTTTCAACTTTAAAAGCTTGTAGTATCTAAATATAACGAATGAGGATAGTTAGTGACTGATTAATATTATTTGAGATGTTTCATAGCATAAAATAAATTAAATGGTGGATACCAGTAAAGGAAAAAATAGACAACTTATTAATTAAAATATTTGTCATGCTATTATAATATTTTGCATTATGTTTTTTAGATAAAGATGAGAACCCAAACTATTAAATTTGATCAAATATGCAACGTTTATAAAGAATTTTTATTCGGATTTTAAATACGTGACCTTCCATATAAAAGATATTGTCTTTATGAGTAGATTAAATGTCGGTTTTCAACGTTCTATATATAACAAAAGACATTAACATAAAATAAGACATGATTTGATTATATATTATGTTAATATATATCTCTTGTTCTTGCAAAACATACTACAATAATTTTAATTAGTTTCAAAATAATTTCTTATTTTATAATTATAATAGTGAACTTTTACAAAAAGAAAACGAAAGAGGCGTACAAATGTCAAAAGTTGAAGCTTCCTAACGACAGGTGGAAAACAAACAAAGACGTCAACAATTTCAAGTTTCTTTTGCTAAATTTCATTTTTTCTACGCGAGAGAAAAAGCAACCAATGGATTCGAAAAAATATCTTATGTGATAACGGTGGAATGAGACAGGAGAGCCTGATATGTATTGATCTAAATATTTCTTAATTAATATTTTCTAACAGCAGAGCTCCAGCCACAGGAAAAGCTTGTCTGCATGATTGGGAAAAGTGGGCCAACAACATTCAAATTTTATTATTTTATTTGTTGAAATTTAGAGCATATATGTCTAAGCTCGATTTATATTTATAGTCAGGCGAGAACGCATGAACTTTTTTTAGCCTGTGTAATAATCCATCAGTAATCGGTCTTTCCTGTAAACTCTGAACTTTCGAGTGGATAATTGAAATTAGGAAGTCATATCTATACTATTATATAAAGCATCTAAGAATTGGAGGGTCCATTTTTTGTTATACCAATTTTATCCCTCAATTAAGCGGATAATATTTATTTTTGATTGATCGAGCATATGTAATCGCGTCCATTGATCCCTTTTTTCTCTCCATTTCTTTCTCATCTATATTGTTATTTCCATAATATAGTTTTTTTTTATTTAGCAACCTTGTGCATGTTTGATAAGAAATTAATGGTGATAATATATATTAGAATAATTCACTTTTGTTACCATAAATCCATGAATCATTAACTCATACTGTGTAGAAAATCTCATCAATGTGAATTTTTTATTTTATAATATTTTAATATTTAAATAAATTTTTTTAAAGAGTGTATGTATTAGAGACGTCCATTAATGTTATCAGATAATGTGTAATGATCAAAATATTTATATTCAATTTATGTAGATTGAGATTAATTGATTTTATAAAAGCAACAATTTAGATTTCACTCAAACTCATTTTTTACCTTCATTTTATTTGCTATTTTTTTATATATTTGTATGAGGTATAAAAAAGTTATAGATAAAAAAATAAACATCAATTATTACAAATTTTATTATAAAAAGAAAATTACGCATTATATAACCTTATACACATAAAAATATTATATTTTGTACATTATTTTTTTTATTAAATATTAAATTAATTTTATTAAAAAATTAAGATACTTTGTAATTGACTTAGATATAAATTATATCTAAGTAAGATATACTATTTTTATAATAAAAACTAATGTTCAATATAATTATTTTGTAGAAAGATTTTGTATATCAAATATTTAAATCTTAAATTTTATAAATTTCTTTATAAAAAAAAAATTATGCATTGTACAATCATACTTAGAAAAAATATTATATTTTGTACATATTAAATAATAAATTAAATTTGTTTAAAAATTAAAAGTCCTTGTAATTAATATAGATATATATTATATTTAAGTAAAATATATTATTTAATTATAATAAAATTATTGTATTGCAGGAAGATGGAAAATATGGAGGGAGATTAATAATGCAGTGATCAGCACACAAGTTACAATACAGATATGGCCGCACATAATCTGGGAGATTTCTGAAAGTGACTAGCTCCAAGGATTCAGACAAGGTGATATGCATAATCACAAGTCGAAGGGGATTTTTTCATAAACTATCGGTTCTATTAACTTAATTACTCCCGTCTTTCAAATTGTATGTTTCATGCCCGTTAACTGACCGTATCGAATAAAGATTAAATGGCACAAGTTCGATCCGGATTATATTTAAATATTCTGATCAGAATTTCAAATCAAAAATTATATGCGTTTAAAGGTCAAATATTCAGCTTATTTGCATATATTTAGAAATTATTCAACTCACTTCAAGTTACATATACAATTAATTAAAATTATATTTAAAATTTTAATTATTAAAAATTTAAGAAAATAACTAAAATTTTATTTAAAATTATAATTATTAAACAATTAAAAATTTAAATATAATTTTAATTAATTGTATATGTAATGAGCAGTGAGTTTAAGAAATAATTTTTTAAACTATTTAGTCATATTTCATTATTTATATATATTGTGATTATTATTCAAGTACTTACATAATTGTAATAAATAGTGGGATGGAGAATTTCTAAATCTATGCATATTAGCTAAAAAAATATTCTTTAAATGGATATAACATTTGATAAAAAAACTATGATCAGGATGTTTAAATATAATTCAGAAGGTCCATGAAAAATCTATGTGCACAACATAAAATTGTCAGGCTTGTGCCCTTTTGGTTTGATGTAAGGCACAATTGGTAGTCAAAAAGTATACCCAAACTTATTATGTTGATTAATATCAAAAATTTGCTCCTGTGATAAAGATTAAAACTATTAGGATCTTATTTTCCATTGCAATAAATTAAAGGCAGACTTTATATCAAATGAACGTAAAAAAAAAATTTTTTCTTTAAGGAACACTTGAGAAAGAAGTATACATGAAACCTTCCACCCAATCACTCTTTGTGTTGTTAAAAAAATGGTAATTTAATAACTATAGTTCTAGTGTATGTTGATGATATAATAATTATCAAAAATGATTAAGGAGAAATTAAAAAAAATCCCAATTAAAAAAAGTTGACAATAAAGATTTATGATTGTTGAAATTTTTTTTAGGGATTAAAATTTCTCACTCACCAAAATGTTTTTTTTTATTTGTCATAGAAAATATGCATGGTTTAAAATTTTAACCATTCATTTTTTCAGTGTAAATGTATTTTTCGTTCAAAGGACTCTTTTTCCCTGCTCTCTCCTCAATTTCTCGACCACTTCTTTCTTTTCTTTCTCACTCTATTGTACAAAATCATGATATTATTGGCTCACAAAATAATGAAAAAAAGGGAGCAAGTAAAAAGTAGGAGGAACACATAAGTGCGCAATTGATCTAGTAATCAAATACTTGGGTTTGTTTCTATATGACAGGGGTTCAAATCAAAACAAAACTAATCGTAGCATCACTGTTGAGAATTTAGAAATTGATAGTTGCGATATTGATCAACGATGATGAAGAGTTATATTATTGATTGCTTGTCTTATCCATGAATGTTACATAATAGCTTACAAAGCCTTGTTGTCGAATGTAATAAAATCTTAACGGTACCCTATTATGTACACTGTTCATTGTCTAAAAAAATAAAAATAAAAGATTATAGTTGTTTTTTTAAGATTAGTAGTTATCTTTTTTTTTTAATTAGCCGATGATGTTAATTACTCTCACGGGTCCGAGTCTAATCTCCCCGCTAAGCTCCAATATGATAATGTTTCTTCACACTCCCCCTCAAATTAGGAGTGTATATATTGATCATTCCTAATGTGTCGATATTTTCTTTTAATGGTTTTGGCTCTAGACCTTTTGTGAAAATGTCCGCTAGTTGATCTTCACTTCACAAATGGAGTTTTAGTTTCTTTTGATTCGACTTTTTCTCGAAAGAAGTGGTAATCCACTTCTATATGATTTGTTCGCTCGTGAAAGACGGGATTCAATGCTATATGTCTTGTTATTTGGTTATTGCAAAACATTTTTATCGGATTTTGTGTTTCAATGTCCATGTCCGCTAAAAGTTGTTTGATCTAAATCAACTTACTTGTGGTAGACGTCATGATTTGATATTCCGCTTCAACGCTTGATCGAACCACGATGCTTTATTTCTTACGTTTTTATGTGGCCAAATTTTCACCTATAAATGTGCAAAAACTGGTGATTGATTTTCGATCAAAATATCCAACTCAATCTGCATCGAGATAGCCACATACTTTATTGGAGTTATTATTTCTCATCCAATTTTTCTTCCCAAAAGTACCTTTTAAATACCTTAAAACTCAATTTATTTCTCATCCAATTTATACCTTTTAAATACCTTAAAATATATCGAGTCTTGTTATAGTGAGATAAATTAATTTTTCCATAAATCTTTGAATTGATTTATATCCTCTAATGATTTATCATCCTCGGTGTTTAATTTATTTCTACTATCAATTGGGGTAGAGATCGGCTTACATGCTAATTTATCGATTTCTTTTAATATTCAATTAACGCACAAATATTAAAAAGTGTTAACAAATTTGGTGTTACTATGTTACAATTCTCATCTGTAGATTTAATTAATATAGCCAACTACATGCAAGATTTATTATGATATATTATAAATTTATAATGTAGTTCTTACATCTGGTGAAAATTATCATTTCCTGTTAATTAAATCACATCTACAGTCTAACACAAAAGTCCAAGGCCTCATAAGTCATAATTGATGAAGTGACCGGGGGGACAATGAAAAGTAGATGCATGGCATTGACTATCGGATGGACCAAATTGCTCCCCCAACTAATCATAGTAAACGCAACACCGACTAGGCATTAGATATTAGATTGCTCTGTTTTTCTCATTGCTACCCGCCAAATCATGACATAAATGCTCTTCAAATTAAATCAATCCACCACCATAAGTTAAGTTTCAATAACTAAGTATTCCCTGTTACCGCCAGCATTATTGATGGCCAACGAATTTAATTTAATTTACATTTTATAGAAATGTAGATTATTTATTTGTTAGTTTATGTCTGTTTTGGAACTTTTGGCGAAGGCATTTAATCCAATATAATAAAATTAATAATGATGTGTAATAAGCCTCTAATTGCCTCGAGAATTTAGATGATAAAACGAGACAATTCAATGTACATTATAGATAATGCAATTTGCAGTTTGGGTAAATCCCGGGGTTTTTATTAATTATATATGTAGGTACTTTTGCCGGTTAATATATATTTTTAGTTTGTATTAATAATAGAAGTTTTTTTTTAAAAAAAAATATTGCTCCATTAACTTGAAGTCATTCTATATTCAGAAAGAGGGTTAATTTTTTTTAGCTATATCACATAATCCATGTTTTCCGTCATTAATTTTATTTATCTTAATCAAATGACTCGTATCATTTTCTTTTTTCTCATTTAAAGAGATGATATAGTCTCTAAGGTATAATTTAAATACTAATAAAATATAACTCTTTATATACTTTTTTAGTGAATTATTAGGTAGCTAATTACAAAATTTATCATAAAATAAAAATTAACATTTTGAAAAAAATATTTATATTAAAAATTTCCTAATAAAAATATTTCACAGAAACAAATTTCATTTTAAATTTTTAATTATTTATATATACTATATTTTTCAGGATGAAACCCGGTGGTAATTAGGGGTGCCAATTATTGATCCGATCCGATCCAGCATGAGCCAAAAATAAATGGATCGGTTATGATATTTAATTTTTTGACCTGAATCGGGTCGAGTCGAGTTCGGGTCAACCCGATTAATTATATTTTTTTAAAGTAATTTTATGAATTAGTACTAATTAAATCTTAAATATATACTAATTAAAATTAATTATAAATTAATTAATATTTAATTACTTAAAATTATAAAAAAAATAATAAATACTTAATTATTTTACATGGGTCAGGTCAAATCGACCCGTGACCTGGTCGGATCAGGTATGAATCAAAATTTTTTGACCCGAATTTAAATGAGTCGGGTTTAAGTCAGGACAAAAAAAATAATAAAATATTATGACCCGATCCGAACCCCATCCGACTCAAACCCGACACAACCTAGTTTAAAAAAGTATCGCTCAAAATAATCTCTCATTTTTCCGCACATGCGTTATGGTGTTTTATTATGATTTATCGTGCATAATCTGTTTATATTTTAGAAATGAGAAGGTATCAGTTGACAATGGTCTATTGTGACAATTTTGACAATGGAACTCTAAATAAATACAAAAATCTTAAAAATAAAAAAAACTTTATAGATATGTTCTTCTACCTTTAGATTGATGATCATTCAAATTTTATGCAAATTTATTATCATTTGATAGTTCATCAAAGACCGTTAAATTGGAACCGTTATAAATTATATGAAAATTTGATAATCTTTGATGGACTACCAAACGATAATGAAATTTGAATGACCATCAATCTAAAGGTAGAAGAACACATCTATAAACTTTTTTCTATTTTTAAGATTTTTTTTTATATTTATTTAGAGATCCATTGTCAAGGTTGTCAAAATAACCCATTGTCAATGGATCCCACTCTTTAGAAATTAGCAATAATGTTTATAACAAAATCTGATGAGAATATGTTCTTCATGCTATTTTTTTATTTTTTTGTTCTTTATTAAAAAATAAATGCTATGTTGATAAAAACAAAACTTAAGAAAAAAGGTAAATATTAATTAATAAGGATTTCTTATATTCCAGGCGGTTAGTATGTCAGTATAATATTAAACACAAACAACACAAATCATTCAATAATACACTAATACATATGGCGCCTAATCAACGTTATATCTATGATAATAATAACCAATTTAATCACATGTTTTGCCTGTATGGCTGTATCCCTAGTGGCTTCGTACACCAAGCAGTGTAGATTAGAGTCTGTTTTTAGGAATCCAATGGAATTTGACAGTTGGACTACCAAGCAAGTTCTTACCTAATGGTAAACAGATGCATTTTTTCTCTTTCTATATTACTCTATTACATATTTTTATAAATTCTTTATATTTGGTGATGTGGAACCTACATATATTTTATATTTCTAATCGTTGAATCGACTATGAGAACATGCATTTAGAAGTCATCGTGATTAAAATAAAATTATACTCAATAAAAATTATAAAAATAAAATTCTTTATAATAAAAATTGTGTAATTAAAATATGTTTACTCAGGTGAACGAAGTTTGTCATAAGGTGTTTTTCCTCACATATTCAAAGTAAAAAATATTAGACATAAATCAATGAATCATGTCCGTAAAAGAATCAATCAAGAGCTCATTAATATCAAACCATAAAAAAATAGAAAACACATATATTTTATGCGCGGTGATAAGAGCAGAAGATGATTTTTGCAAGTATGATATTCTTTTTTTCTAAAAAAAATAAAGAATAGTGCCCATATTATTTTTCATTTATCTTTTATGAAATTTGAACCTGGACTACTCAGATACAAATTCATTATCATCCATATTAAATCTGCAATTCATGTTACCATTTTCTTATTTGAAGAATAACGCCTAATGTTATTCCTCCTAAATATTTCAATATGTTCTTAAATTGCTAGTGAAAGTGCAGCAGCTTAAAATTATTTTAAATTGTTTCTTTTAGTTAGTAATAAAAAAAACACAAATCGATTTATGCTGCGCTCTTTCCGACTGATGTAGCCATTCACTGTTTTCTTTTTGTTATAACCCCCCCCCCCCCTAATATATTGGATTATGGAATCTTTGACCATTTAATGTGTTGGATGATTGGATATGATTGTTCATCGCAGCAATATCCATTATTTATTGGCCTTACGAAAGGAAAATTGGCAAATAACTAAATTGTGCACGGCTCAAGAAGCAAGATTTAAAAAAAAGTGGCTTATTCAAATGCCCCCCCTAATAATTTACCCAGTCGTTTATATAAGACTGTCAATGGATAAGGTAGAACCACTTATTCAAATGCCCCCCTAACCATTTACCCAGTCGTTTATATAAGACTGTCAATGGATAAGGTAGAGTAATGAAAACCCTTTATTCATATTCGTATCTGATAAGTTAATGAATTTTTTTTCTTATTCATATTTATACTCAATAACGTAACGAAAATAAAATATTATCCATACCTGTCTTAACCGGTATGATACAGGTCGAGTAAAAGGCCAAACAACTTTCAAAATGAAAAAGATTGTAATATAATTAGCAGTGGAAAAAATTATAATATAATTAGTAATAGAAAAGATTATAACAATAAAATAGATTATAATATAATTAGTAATAAAATAGATTATAGTATAATTAGCAACATAATTGATAACAGGTAGAGAATAGCTCTTACCCGGTAAGTTTATAAAAAAATATTCTTATCGGATATACTCAATAACTTAACAAAAATAAAATTTTATTCATATACGTCTTTTAGATACGATACGGACTGTCAAAAAAATGTCATGGACAGCCCTACGCTTATAACATGGCTAATGCTGGATTCGGTTTCTCAATTATATGAATTTTATTGGATAACACTGCACCGATGAATTTGGTTCGTCCATGTTAAATCTAACGGTTCATATTAAAATAATATAACTAGTACTAGGGCAGTTGCATATCAACGTCCCTTGACGTTATAATAGAACAGTTCAATTCAAATTAAACTATATATGTTTCATGATAAGTATTGACAAATAATAACAAAATGATATATTAATTAATAAATGTAAATAATAGTCTCGATAATAATTCGCGTCCGCTATCAGAAAAAAAATGGCAGGATGAAACGATTCGGATAGCCTGATTTAATTTAAACGATTCAAATTTAATTAAGAAGGGATGAAGTTTTTTTTTTTTTGTTTTATGTCTTTATCTGTCATAGATACAATGACATATCACATCTACGACAACATACCGTCTTTATAATAATTTGTAAGAAAATAATACTTCATAAACCGCTTTACCCGGGAAAAGAGCTTCTATTTTTGTTTTACCATTTTTAGATCTTGCTCGGTAGCCAAAAGAACAAAGGAAATTGATGATCGTGTCACTAGTGCAACATTAATTTGTTTCGACTATTTCAAACAACTGAGCAGTTTTTGGTCTAGTGAAATTCTTAGTTTCTATTGTGCAGCATTGTTGAATTTCATTGTGAATTAATTCAGCATAAATCTCAAAATGGTTTAACGTGTCATATGTTGTGCTGCACGTTGTTGCGTAATAAAAAAATAGGATTCTGATTTAGTGGCGAAAGTAATATTTTTCATGAGTCTAATGACAAAAATTATGTTTT
Organism: Schoenoplectus tabernaemontani; assembly: GCA_037127355.1. Classification (NCBI taxonomy): domain Eukaryota; kingdom Viridiplantae; phylum Streptophyta; class Magnoliopsida; order Poales; family Cyperaceae; genus Schoenoplectus; species Schoenoplectus tabernaemontani. Next base: position 20,055,597 of record CM073755.1, on the reverse strand, counting down.
TCGTAGGAGAGATTGTAGATCTGAAACACGAATAATTTTTTTTTATGGATATATATCTAAAAATTGAATAAGACTTTTATCTATATTAAAAAAAACTTTTTCAAACAAGTGGGAATGAATGTGAATGATGAGCTTAACCCAACCTAAGATTATCTGTTTGCAGTCCTATCGTTACTTATAGATCTATTTGAAAATTTTCAATCACATAGATACAATAGAATTGCATACTAATATTTAGGGGTGGAGACAAGAGGGACCAGTTTGCTCTCTTTTTCATGATTTAAGTAGATATAAAAAAAATTATAAACATTAGTTATATTTATATAAAAATAACGTTATCAATTGAATTCTGCTATAATATTTTTTTTAATCATTCAATATTTTGAATGCTACCAATCCAGCCTCATATTTAGTGGCGACATCAAGATAGATGTTAGCCGGCGTCTGGGTACTCTTTTGATTCGCTGAAAAATAAAATTCGTACAGTAAAAAAATAAAGTTTTTTTTATTTAAATATTTTATTTTTTTAACCCAAGTATCTTCTACCGATTGTTTTTTATTCTGCTCCAGTCCATATTCAAATTTTAGCCCCTCTAGTCCTGCCCACTATTTTTTTATCGATTGTGGAGGATCTTTATCTATGTTTTGATGACACCATAAATATAATATATGATCCAATCTACTCGAGCCAGATCTAATAACTTAGGAAGATTTCAGAAATTCATGACTGAACTCGAATTGACAGCACACTCCATGTCATATTTTCTTACCCATCATGAACTCTTGATATAGATGTACCAATTCATGTGTACAGCGCAGCGCCTCTGCATCTAATGCATGGACTTAAATATCCTTTTAAAGTATAACACCACTTGATAATAGGCTAATAGCTCAGAGCAAAGCTACTAATTTTGACTGACTAATGATATACTGATATACATTTCATTATACATATGATTTGGTTGAAAAAAAAATACTTGTGTGAACTTCACAATGATTGAATGATTCTAATATATTGGTGAGTGATGAAAGGTCAACGAAGCTAGACTACAGTGAATACTAGGTCTTTCTGTAGCTCAAAATATAAAAATAGGCAGCACTAACAAGTCTACCATTACAGTGATTACATAAAATGTTTCTGCAGAAAACATTTAGAATTCTTCTACTCTTTCCTTGTATATATTTAGCATTTTATATTTAAAGTTGATAGATATTGTGCTACAAATTTTGAAGATAGCATTCTTAAGTTAGACTACTTGAGCAAGAACTTCACGAGTTAGAGATGATCGCAACAATCCAAGAAGCATCTAATCTTGCTTGTACCATGGAAGATAGACAAAATTAGGTTGAATAGCGCCGATGGTTGTTAGAACTGTCGGAGGCGGGGAATAACTTGCTTCAAGAAATCGGAATAATTCATAAGCATGAAGAAGAGACACAATTTGCGACTGCCACGTGTTGAAGACAAAATCTCAGACAATCAATTAAGCATATGATTTAGGGATTATGCACTATAATCAAGCTAATCAATTAGCCGTTGTAATTAATTAGGAAACAATATTAGAGAGAGATTAGATTGTAATCAAATGTAATAGGAAAGTCACCAACGGCTATAAGCCTTTGTAGCCTATAAACAGTCATGTAATACCGTTGAGAAAAATATATTAGAAAAATTCATTCAAGCTTCCGCAATTCATAATTCAATATGGTATCAGAGCAATAGATCTATCAGAGGCCTCAGACAATTAAACTTCAACCACAGAGGTTGCAAGCAATGCTGAGTCACCAACCATGATAGAAGCCTGCAGCGGATACAACTCCTCCACCGGAGAAGTGCACCAAACGCTGCGACTCACCACCATGTTGCTCAACGGCACAAATTATCCATCATGGGCCCGATTTGTTACACTTTCTCTCCAAGGCAAAGGTAAACTTGATCATATCACTGATAACAGCGCCAAAACTGATCCAAACTGGAAAACCAATGACATTAATGTAATGAATTGGCTCCTTAATTCAATGGAACCCCAAATCTCCCGATTATTCATGTATTTAGAATCCGCAAAAGAAATCTGGGAGGAGACAAAAGAGATGTTCGGCCAAGAGCAAAATCTGGCATACATCTTTCATTTAAAACAAGAACTTGCAAAAATCAACCAAGGCACCAAAACTGTAACTGAGTATTACGGTGACCTAAAGGTCAAATGGGATGAAATTGGATTATACTCACATACAACTGACCTGAAAGCTTTAGAGCAAGATAAAATTTTTCAGTTTCTCTCAGGGCTTGACCCTAGTTATGAACCAATCCGTGCCCAAATCTTACTGTCAAAGGAGCTGCCCAAATTTAGGGCGGTTGTAGCCATGGTACAACGAGAAGAATCCCGCATAACCCTCATGAACCCGCATCCGGCTCTGGAACTCGAGAGTCAGGCCTTCACCGCTCACCATCGCAACCACAGCTTTAAAGGGGAGATCCGAGGAGCAGCCACAGCACGCTGTGACAACTGCAAAAAGGAGGGTCACTCACGGGATGCGTGCTGGTTCCTCTACCTGGAGCTCCGGCCAAAGCGAAAGGACCGAGGTGGCGGCGATCGCACCAAGAAGAAAGGTGTAGATCGCGATTGGGAGAGGAAGGGGTATTGCGCTGTTAACCTAGACAATGCGGATAAAACAAAAAGCCAGGGTGTGCACGAGGCTACATCAGCTCACACGGCCCGGCTTCCAAATGAATTTTCTCAGGCCCAACAGGACCAGCTCGAAAATTTATCTCAGGCCCAACAGGACCAGCTCGGAAATTTATCTCAGGCCCAACAGGGACCGGCAAATGAAATTTATCTCAGGCCCAACAGGACCAGCTCGGAAATTTACTGAACCAACTGCTGAAAACTCTCAATAACAGAGGTATCTTATCTAGTAATTGTGTTCAATCTTTTTTACATTCTGATAATTGTTGGGTCATTGATTCTGGGGCAACTGACCATATGACCGGCAACCTCGATTTATTACAAAACAACAACAAAGCCCATAATTACTGACCTGTTATTGTTGCTAATGGTTCTCAAGTACTCATTGATCAAATAGGGACCACCAATGTTCTCTCCAATAATATTTCTGGTGTTCTATATTTGTCTAATTTCACATCCAATTTACTTTCTATTAGCAAAATAACAAAAGAACTAAATTGCAATGTGATTTTCTCACCAACAAATGTGGTATTTCAGGACATAGTAACGAAGAGGACGATTGGTGAAGGAAAATTAGACAATGGGTTATATTATTTAGATATTTCAAATAAAGCCTTATTGCTAATTCTATAGAAGATAATAAACTATGGCACTGGCGTATAGGTCATGCTTCAGATTTTGTTTTAAATAAATTATTAAATTTGAGAAACTTGGACAATAGTACTTGTGATATTTATCATTTTGCCAAACAAACTAGATTGCCATTTACTTTATCAAATAGCAAAACATCAAAAAAATTTAAACTTATGCATTCTGATGTTTGGGGGCCAGCCCCTGTCTCTTCTTATAATAATTTTAGATACTATGTTACTTTTATTGACGACTTTTCTCGAACAACTTGGATTTACCTTCTTACATCAAAAGATGAAGTTTTTCAAAAAATTATGGATTTTTCCAATTTCATTGAAAATCAGTATAATACCACTATAAAAATACTTCGATCTAATAATGGTACTGAATATGTAAATAAAATATTTTCCAAATATTTACATCACAAAGAAATTTTACATCAAACCACCTACATTAATACACCAGAACAAAATGACATTTCAGAAAGGAAAAATCGTCATATTTTAGAAGTAACTCGGTCACTGTTATTCCAAACAAATATTCCCAAAAGATATTGGTCAGAAGCTGTACTTATAACTGTCCATCTCATAAATAGACTTCCTACTCCAGTATTAGATAACAAAAGTCCACTCGAAGTTTTGAGTAAGACAAAAATCACCCTAGATCATCTCCGAATATTTGAGTGCATATGTTTTGTCCATATCAAAAGGCATGATAAATTTGATAAAAATGCGCTCAAAACAATCTTTCTAGGTTACTCTTCTAAACAAAAAGGTTATAAATGTTTCGATCCACGCAAACAAAAATTGTATCTCTCATAATGTACGATTTTTTTGAAAATGAACCGTTTTATAAGGAAGGTGGTGATCTTAATAATAAAGATTTCATACCCACCGTTCTTCATACACTAACATTTTGTGAAGGACCATCTATTACCTCCAATGAGGAGCTCTCTTCCGGGGGAGAAATGAAGCTGACTTCAGGGGGAGAACAGATGGCACCTCAAGTGGACCCATCAAACGCAGTTGAAGTGCAACCAAGAAGATCAATTCGATCTACACGAGCACCCACCAGGTTACAAGACTATGTAACATACAAGGTAAGTTATCCTATCTAAGATTATATTTGTTATGATAAAGTTTCTTTAGACCACATGGCATTTTTAGGAGAACTAGACAAGAAAGTAGAACTAGATAGTTACCAAGAAGCCAAAGAACAACTTATATGGAATATTGCCATGAAGGATGAAATCAAAACCCTTGAAAAAAATAAAACCTGGACACTTGTACCTTTACCCAAAGGTAAAAAATCTGTAGGATGCAAATGGATTTACAAAACCAAATATAATAGTGATGGAACCATAGAACGCCATAAAGCAAGGTTGGTAGCAAAATGTTTTACACAGACATACGGTATAGACTACCAAAAGACATTTGCCCCAGTTGCCAAAATGAGTACAATAAGAATATTACTATCGATTGCTGTTAATTTGGGATGAAATTTATCCCAAATGGATGTTAAAAATGTATTTCTACAAGGCACAATAGAAGAAGAGGTTTATATGACTCCACCTCATGGATACGAAACTGATTCAAACAAGGATTGCGTGTGCAAACTGAATAAGTCTATTTACGGTCTCAAACAATGTCCTCGAGCATGGTATGACAAACTAAACCACTCTCTTTTATTGCATAATTTTACAAAAAGCTCAGCTGATTCTTCTATGTTTGTCAAACACTCAGATGGTACAACAACCATAGTTCTCGTATATGTAGATGATATTATTGTTACCGGGAACAATGATAAAGAAATTCAAACTGTAAAAAACTATCTGAAAAATAAGTTTGACATCAAGGACTTAGGTAGACTCAAGTATTTTTTAGGAATAGAAATTGCACATTCAAAAGAGAAAGACTTATTTCTATCTCAAAGAAAATATATCCTTGATCTATTAAAAGAAACTGGTAAACTGGGTGCAAAACCAGCAAGTACACCAATGGAACCAAACAAAAAATTGTACCTTGAAGAGGGTGAACTATTGAAAGACATAGGACAATATCAAAGACTTGTTGGAAAATTAATATACCTCACTGTCACTAGGCCAGACATTGCATTTCCAGTAAGTTTAGTGAGTCAATTTATGCATGCACCCAGGACTACACATTTAGAGGCCGTAGAAAGAATACTTAGGTACCTAAAAGGGTCTCCAGGTCAAGGCATATGGATGAAAAAAAAATAATAATATGATTGTTGGTTATTCAGATGCAGATTGGGCCGGTAGCTATGATCGCAAGTCAACCACAGGATACTGCACATTCGTGGGAGGAAATCTTGTAACTTGGAAAAGCAAAAAGCAACATGTGATTGCAAGGTCAAGTGCAGAAGCAGAATATCGAGCCATGGCCTCAACTGCAAGTGAACTAATCTGGATAAAATAACTACTAGAAGACATGAAAATTCCCTGCACTGAACCAATGCGGATGTATTGTGATAATCAGGCAGCAAGACATATCGCATTAAATCCAGTTTTTCATGAAAAAACAAAACACATAGAAGTGGACTGTCACTTTATAAGAGAAAAGGTCCAAGCCAGATTAATAGAAACTCCATTTGTTAACAATCAGGAACAATTAGCAGACATCCTAACCAAAGCTCTGGATAAAGGACCATTTGAGAGACTCTTGATCAAGTTGGGATCAATCAATATATATGAGCCCAACTTGAGGGGGAGTGTTGAAGACAAAATCTCAGACAATCAATTAAGCATCTGATTTAGGGATTATGCACTATAATCAAGCTAATCAATTAGCCGTTGTAATTAATTAGGAATTAATATTAGAGAGAGATTAGATTGTAATCAAATGTAATAGGAAAGTCACCAACGGCTATAAGCCTTTGTAACCTATAAACAGTCATGTAATACCGTTGAGAAAAATATATCAGAAAAATTCATTCAAGCTTCCGCAATTCATAATTCAATACCAGGAAAGATAATTCTCACGATCCAGCTTAGTGGAAATAGGAAGAGAGCATATATGAATTCAGCCATGGAAATTATGTATGAATTCAGCCAATGATTTCTATAACTGAAATATACATAGACTTCATGAAAGAAGATCAAGCAACTCTGGGCTGAAGAGAGGGCAATTCAGGAAGTCCCAAATGTTGCTACTAGTACCGAAGGGATAGTGCAGACTGCAGTCTTGGCCTTTTGGCATCTGCGCACTGATGGAGCGGTTCTATTCACAATAAAGAGTCAGCACAGGGAGCGCTTATGAGACTGCAGATTTTTAAGACTTCTGGAAGCGCTTTTGGGACTGTGCAGTTTTTTTTTAAGACTCTAATTTATATTTTATAAAAAATAACACCGCTGGTGTTAACCGTTAAATTAATTCGCGTGCAGTATAAATTAAGCCAAAAAACCCAAGTATACAAAATACCCTACCAAATGAAAACAAGATATAGTACAAAGTATTATATTTCAAATGATTGATTAGTTAGTGAAATACAACACAAAATGACAATAGTTAATCCTTCAGATTCTCTAAGGAAATCTCATTGAGGGCCTTATCAGGAATCAATATTCTAAAAACAGAGTAATGATGATTCAAACTTCTCACTCCATGCAATTGGCGCATGCCGTCCAACACACTGACTCTCATATTTGGGAATGCATAAAAGATGTGCTTGATTCTTTGATGAACGAGTGCCATAGCAGACCTTTAAAAAATACAAACAGTAAGTTGTTGTAGGTTAAGATTAATAAAACACTTGAGCGAAAGTGTGCACATTCAATTAAGCTATAAAACAATCAATGAAAACATATGCACCCGCAATTAAACCATTTTTGGTGGTGACCTCCAACGTTAGGTCTCAAATGTATATGTTTTTCATTTACAGGCCATTGTACTCTTAGTTTTGCCTGGTTACCCGAGATATGTAGCTAATATTGAATCAGCATTATAGAAATGGCAACAATCTGTAACTTACATTGGGCATGGTTCCTAGGCAAGGTATATGTAAAAGCCAGTACATAAGTATGGCCTGGTTGCTTCGCATGCCAAATCATTAGTACTTTCAGAATCTTTCTTTGTTATATGAGCCTCATTCTGGAACGAAATAATGAAACATGCAGAACTATTAGCAGATAAATTATTGCAGTTATTACACACAAAGTAGGTAGGAAATAATATATTCCTAATAACAAGAATTGGGTTTAGAGGTAATACAACATAAAACTTGAATTGGATCTGCTACAAGTCATTACAGGACACATCAACTAATTTAAGTTAGAGCTAGAACTCAATACCTCTGTCTTCAGCCGCTTCACTGGACCATCATCAGAATAGAACTCGAAATAACAATTATTCACACATGGAGATTAATTAGGGAATAGCCAATGATCCCTTGTGGAAGCATTTTCGATGACAACCATAGCCGCATGTTTTGAAGGATGCCATGTGAAGTCACTCTCACATGGCATCACTGCATGGTCCTGGGATGATTGTTCCAGCCATCCACAAGGATCAACACATGCAACCCCTTGGTTATTGCCCCATTTACTTTTTGTCCCTTCATTATTTCAGTTTGAAGAAAAATTTTCTTCTGACGATGTCAGAAGGGGTAATATTCTGGTCAACAACCCCACAGGCCAAGCCATCAAGCATGGTTTCGGGTATTCTCATCCTGTATGTATAGTACCTGGATATATCATCTATTTCATCTCAAGCCTCTGAGATTATTTGACCATTAGATGGATCAACAATGATACAGCATTTACTAACTGAAAAGGAAAAAAAGAGTATGTTGAAGTTTTCTTTCACCATAGTCACTCAGTGAAGAAGTTTATAATCAATCAGTCAGCTACTCTTTAGGGTTAAATTTGGTGGATGGATAAGGGAAAACTTTTTGTTGGTATTGCAGTTGGGAGTCTGTATAGTTTAACTAGTATCTTAATTTTCAAGCTTCCTGATACCAGTAGAGAAAGCATCAGCTAGTTTCCTCATGCCAGTACAAAAAGTCATCAGGTTGTAAGTAATTTTATATACAGCCACAGTAGTAGCAGGATGGCCATTTAGAAATAAACAAATACTGTTCATGATAGCATATGAGCTGCTAAGCAGAAGAACTGAAATTATTTGTAAACAAAAGTTACTTGGTAGGGGGATGGAATGAAATAGGCAAAAGCTTGCATTGTTCTTCCCACTCCCCTTTTGAGGTGGCTTGCCATCTAGAAACCTTAAATACATATTCATATCATTAATTGCTTTTAGAAATACGTAAGCTGGAATAATAAGTACTTGAATATTGAGCAAAAAAAATTTGTATTGCAAATTCTTTTATACATGAATGCATATGAATGAACACGAAAATCCCAAACATAGAATTTGGGAATTTTGTTGCCAAGGCCCCCCTTCCTTGAAACCCCAATCATATGGAACACAATTTGATAGTGTTGCTCATGGATAAAAATCATTTTCACTCAGCTAAGAAGTTTCTGTGTTGCTTCATGCAAGTACATTTACTAAAACAATATAACTGACAATAGCCACCAATTAGCAACTAATAGTACTACTAACTGACAGAAATAAGCCCTTACTTACCTTTGCGATGAAGATATTCAAATTGTAGTTAGTATCCCTGCACGCATGTTCGAGTCCTGGTTGCAAAGAGGTTTGCATAAAGGTACATTTTCCCCGAATCGGGGCACAGGGTTGATTGAGGCGCACAGCGGCAAAGCAAGTTCTTTGGTCCTATAAAAGAGGTTGCTTTTCTTAAGGATTGAATGAATTAGTTGTCAAATATTGTAGTTGGCATACACCACTTGGAACAGCCTCAACAGAAATCCCATTTTCGGATGAAATGTATAAAATAATTGATCAAATTTTCCTGCCACCATTAAAAACTGACAAACATCTCAAGTTCTCAACCACAAATCACAACTAAAAAACAAATAGTCTTTAGGCCAAAAAACATTATATTTGGAAATCAAATCATTCCAAGCAGACAAATTAAATATAGAATGCATTTAAAATTAACCTTTAAATTGAAAAGTGAGGCGACAACCAATTAAACTTGAAATAAAAAAAAACTGAATTAAAGCTAGAAATCTCACTGAATTATTGTACTTGCCAGCTTCAGTTCGATCCTAGCAGCCACGCCACTACAAGACAAATATATAATTCAAACTGAATTAAATCAAATCAAATAAAGAACTTTATTAAAAATTAGATTGAAGGTGAAAGCGAATAAAGAGGTACCAGTGGAATCTTCAAGAGAAAGAGGAGAATTGCCAGGAATGTGTCCGATCTCCCTATCGACAAATTGATCATCTTTGAATAGCCATTGCTTCTTGAAGAAGAAAATGTACAAGAGAAATGCGGCTCTTTTGCACCGCACGGGGAAAGGTGTGCCATTGCCAGCTTCCCAAAAATAATAAATAAATCCACTCCTTAGGCCAAATCATTCATGATTACACAATGGAAAATAATTCATGATTACACAATGGAAAATATAAATAAGTCTCATACCTGAAAATCTAGTAGTAGGAATTGATTGTGAAAGCGAAGGAGAATCCTATCGACTGGAGCAAGAGATGGCAGCAAAGTCCGGTCTTGTTCGTTTCACAGGAAGGTGAACTCCGGGATAGCGATCACTGATTGAGTGAGATCAATTCATAAGGCACAATTTGCACGAATGTTTGTTAAATATTTTTAAATATATATCTCTTTTTCAAATGTTGAAACAAAATATTTGACAAATGAAGTTTCAATAAATTTGATATTGCTACAGAACTAATTTGAATTAAATGTGTTTCAATTAATTAATTACAACTAGCTTCTGAATAGTGGTATAAAAGGGCTGATTTTTCTTTTCCCCCCAAAACAGGATCTAATTTTAGAGGTCAGTCAATTTACGGATGTGTTTTATCTTATGTAACTCAAAAGGATATCATGTGTGGTTTCTTGAATACAAGTTTGTAAGGCTGTCATAGTAGTAAGTTATAACACAACGAATCAACAAAGATACACAACACCAGTGGCTATGCGCATCAAGGAACCTGTCCGATCTGTCTAGACTCAAACTCGATCCGATTTGATTTTTTTTTTTTTAAATTCAAACTGATGCAACTCCATCCGAATCCGATCTAAGCCGATCCGAAATCAAATGACTTTCAATCAATCAAAACCCATTAAAAATCTAAAAAAAATACAATATATAAATTAACCTGATCCAACCTTGACCCGATCCAGCCCGACCCAATTTCTTTCAAAAAGTTAAATTGACCTGACTCGCTCGATCTGAACCCGACCGATTGCCACCTCTCTACCCAAGAAATTGTCCTTTATCGTGCAATATTCATCAGGAAACGCAATGAATGATCCCATCCACATTTCGTCATTAGGAGTAAGAAGGGGAAATTTCAAACCTAGGGCGGTTAATGGACAAATTTCGAAAGGGTTGTCGAAGCCCACGACCACCGATGACCGGACGATGGAGGCGGTAATGGCTACAGGCTACTAGAGGTAAGATTCGCGAATGAAGGGAGAGAAGTCAGCAGTGAATGGATTCGTTCGCGAACACTAACGACCAGATCGGAGGAGGAGCGGGAACCGCTGGTTTAGTTTTTAGGCTTAGTCGTTTACACTGCTCCACAAAAGAGGAGGTTACACTGTGCTCCATCAAAGAAGGGATAAAAATCTGTTGTTATTTTATAGAAGAAAGGATTATGTTATTTATTTTAAAAAAATATAAAAAATATTTTTAAAAATAAAAAAATATGATAGTCCGTCAAATTTTATATAATTTTATTAGTATTTGATACTTCATCAAAGATTATCAAATTTAACGGTATTTCACTAATGTTTGTAATGATTTTAAATTAACGATCTTTGATGGATTACCAAGTGTTAATGAAATTATATAAAATTTGACGGTGTATCAATCTATAAGTAAAATGATATATTATAAACTTTTTTTCTATTTTTAAGATTTTATTTTCATATTTTTTGAAATAAATAACATGATCATATTCTTTTATAAGAATAATAACAGATTTGGAGTCATCAAAGAGAAAGAAGAGGAAAGGGATGGAAGGGAAAATTAATGAGTATGAGCAAGAAAATAAAATTTTATACTTTAAATTAGAAATTTTTGATTGAATTTGTGTCGAGTAGTTTTTTTCTTCCTCTTTTTATCTTTTAGATTATATTAAGTAAGTAAATTTATTTAGATTAATAATTTTTTTTCACGATCACTTTTTTCTCTCCCCTCTCCTCATCTCCTCTTTTTTGGAGCACACTGTTAGTATTAGTGAGAAATGAGAAGAGAGCCCATATCAGATAGATAATTAAAAGTTTGTACTTTTTTATTTGAGTACTTCAAATAAATATTTTTAAAATATCACCACTTTATCAAATTAGTCTTTAAATATTAATTTCATTTTTAAAATATTATTTTATTATTAAATTTTATAAGATTGAGAAATATTATGTTGATTTTTGTTACTTCACTAACATATTATTTTAGTCTTAAAATTTTTATTTATAATAAATTATTTGTATTACTATTAGTGTTAAAAATATATATTTACACTAATATCCATATCATGTACCACATCTTATAATTTATGAAAAATATTTTATAAAGTCATATCAGTTTCAATGCTAAAAATAATGTTGTGATAAATGAGAATAATTGTTTTTAATGAATTTTAAATATAAGATCAATTTAGTATAAATTAAAAACTTTAAGAACTAAAATTGTTGTACTAAATAATTTATTTTGATTTGTGAATTTACAAAATATTAAACTTGAATATTATAAGTTTCTTGTATGATCCTTTAAAGACTTAATTTTTTTTACAAGATGGATGCTAGCGTTCCTGGAAGAAGCCTTGGAAGATATAGAATCTCAAAATGTCAGGTTTAGAATCTTAAACTTTAGTTTCTATGTCGAAAAAGCAAAGAAAAACTTTCTACCTAATAATCATTATAACTACTCATCTTGTGACTTGAAAAATTTTTCAAGGAAGAAAGTTGTCCATTTTTATCAGAGCCAATCATTTAGCAACAACTGAAGAATCATTGAATGGTTTGAGCCGTTATAACTACTCATCGAGCTACTTTGTAGAAGGTGACCTTGTCAGAACTCAAATCCTCTATAGTCAACTATGATCAAATCGTTATAACAGTGCATTCTCGCGTATGCCTCCTATGATTATAGAAGTTAAAACGGTTTAACTCTATTTACCAACATAACACGGATCCCGTCGGTCACACCGTATAGGAGTTAATCGGAGAATTTTATTGATTAATTATAAATTGTTTATAATTAATAATAAGATGGTTATAATTAATTATATATGATATAATTATATTTGTCATAGATATGATAAGAAGTAAAAATCAGATTGAATTTATAACGTGTTGGACACGTCGTATAAATTCACCGAAACAACAACCGAGAAAAATATAATTGTAGATGATAATTATATATATTTGATTTGGATTTTAAATGTTAATTATGGATTTGAATTATGGGCCAAAGCCCATTTATAATTAAAGCCTTAATTAATAATTAAAAGCCCAAAATCAGAAAAGCCCCAAAAAACCCAAAATCGAAAAGACCCAAAATCTGAAAAGCCCAAAAAGGCCCATGAAAAGCCCATGCTGATCTCCAAGGGTATTTTGGTAATTTGGCCAAAAGCCCAAGGGTATTTCGGTAATTTGGCCAAAAAGCCCAATGGCGTTTTGGTAAATTGGATGAACTTTAAGGGTATTTTGGTCTTTTCACATTGGAACCTCCCTACTATTCATGAGGGTATTTTGGTAATTTGTCAATCTCACATTTTCTATAAATAGAGGGGTAGGGTGAGAGAGAAAGACACACCAAATCGCTTCTACTTTCTCTCTCTCGGTATACGGTTGTTTCAGAATTCACGGGATCGGTGAATAGTGTTTTTACGAAAGTTACGGTATTTCTGCACATTTGTAAAACAGAATTACTGCGAGTCATGAATAGTACTATTTCATATTTTTCTCTGGTGAATAGTGTTTTTGCGAGAAACCGTGGTTTACGGTATTTCTGGCAAAAGAAATAAGCCGCTCTCTGGTCGATCCCGGTGGATAACCTACAGAGGCATCGACGTTTGGTGCTCGAGACAAACCGATTTTCATTCCAATTGAAATTTGGAAGCGAATCTCACCTTTGTTAACAAGTCATTGTAATGTTGGTTAAGATGTTGTAATGACTTATCCTTACTTCACAAGCTGTTATAACATCTTATTATTCTTCTCGAGTTTGACAAAGAAAATCTTAGTAGTTAATAATTAAAATCTTTACTAAGCCACTAAATGGCTCACTGGGTGAAAAATTGTCAGTCTTTTAGAATGTGCTCGATTTAAAGAGATTATTTCAACACTCTCATTAAAAAAAAACTGAACTTTACAATCATTAGTATTTTTTTAGCAATCTCAAAAAACAATTAAGTGCACATATACTTTCCTTACAAGAAACATAATAACAAACTCAAAGTTAATCAATCCAAACCATAGCTAATGAATCTATTTTGTATTTTTTTAAGCTAGTTTGCGCTCATCTCCTTTGAGCTTCTTGCTCACTTTTTCTTGAGCTTTTGGTGATCTTTTATAATTATTTTTTTACTTGTGTCTTTTCTTTTACTTGTGATTATAAAGGTGCCAATTTTATATATTCTTTGTAATAACTTTATTGGTAACATATCGGCACTCCAATTAAGGAGTGAGTTTCGGAGACGTGGGTCGTAGTGTCAAACTCTATTAAACTCTTGTGTTTTTAATTTTAGTACTTTCTTTTTCATTCTTTATGTAATCTTTTAATTTGTTGCTCTTAGTTGAAAGATTGACTAGTTTGTGTTAATTGTGTAGTTGATCAAGTCAAATTTGTTATTTACTTGCTAGATTGTTCTCAATAGCTTAATTCTCACATTTCATACTTGTGTTGTAGTTTTCATTCTTTTGAATTATTTTTTATTTAGTTCTTTGATTTTTTAGTTAGTTTTTACCATCACCAAATCGATTTAATTATTGGTTATCCAACTCTTGGTATTTATGGTTAACTATCATTACTAAACTCTCTTTTTGTAATAAAAATAATATGTTTAAAACTTTAAGGATCAATTTGATAGTAAAGTGATTTTTTAAGCACCAATTTGATAAAGTGATGATACTTTAAGGATTATTTGGGTAATTTACTTTTTTCTTTTAGAAAAAAGTAAAAAAAAATTGCACATTCTAGTAGGCGTAAACAAATTTGATACAGATAAATAATTATCAAGCTATATCTGCTTTCGTTGTAATTTTTTGAATACTAATTCAGATATGGATAGTGTCAAATATATACGAATCAGATATTGGATGAATACAGTTATGAATACAAATATATTTTAGATATTAAATAAAAAATATTATAACTACTATTGAAAAAATTGCATTTTTCTATTTTTTGGTAGATTTATTGGTAAGAAAAGTTAAAATATTAGTTATAAAATTTAATCACTAATTATCACTATATTATAAGTTCAAATGCATCAATGAATTGTAGAAAATATAATATCAACACAAATTAGATCTAAAATTAATTAGATTTATAATCTACATAAAAAATTCAATTGTCTTATACTTAACAATTTTTTTAATTTTATTATTTTGCAAAACCTTATTGAATTTAACAAGGTGTTCTTGAGATTTAATTGTAGGATTCTAAGAAGCTTCAAAGGAATGAAGAAGAAATGATCAAGATCAATTCAGAGGGCTTCTATATAAGATCATATTAATTGTATAGGTATAATTCAACATCTTATATTCTTCATAATTATGCAAGGAAGAGATTCTGACACAGAGAACCATTATAACGATTCCCCAAACGTTATAACGATTCAATCCATATCTCAAATTTGTTCTTACGTTCTCTGTGCGTAGAATTTAGCAAAAAGTTAACAGAGTGTATCGTTATGTAACGCTTCATAAAGCGTTGCAACAATTCAATACACTTACAGAAAATATTCTAAATTCTTTGTGAGCAGAAATAAGCTAAAATTAATAGAGTGTATCGTTATGTAATGCTTCATCAAGCGTTCAACGATTAATGAAACGTATAACGATTAACTGAATCGTTATAACATTTCTGAAGCTCGGTAGACTTGTCAGAAAGTTGGTCAAACCAATCAAAGCGTTATAACGATTTTGTAAAGCGTTCAACGTCTCTGTGTAACGTTATAATGATTCATCCTATTCATTTTTGAATCGTTATAACGTTTTAATATGATTCTGACAAGGATATTCTTGAACCGTCATAACGGTTTATGAATCATTATAACGTTTTCTAGCGCAAGAATTCCAGTTTTTCTGTTAATGACTTATATAAAAGGGATGTTCTGGGTGAAAACATATCAAGAAAATTGTTAACATTCTTTTTGCAACCCAGAGCATTTTATTCTGTAAATAATTGAGTTGATTCCTTCCCTTGCAAATTACAAGAACAAAAGATCTTGATCTAGCCAAATCAATAGACATTATTGTGCAATATTCAGTTCTTTATTCTCTTGAGTGTTATCTCAAATTTCTCTTTGAGCTTTAAGTGCTCATCTGTTGTTCTCTCTTTAATTACGATTTTTAGTCTTCTTGCACTTGTTTTGTGAAGAAGCTAAAGCTTTTGTATTGTACCTGAATTTTTGAGTAATAAAACGACATCCCATTTGTGGGTGAGACCCGGAGACGTAGGCATTATTATAGCCGAACTCCATTAACATTTTCTGTGTTCCTTATAATTTCTGTGTTTTGTGGGTAATAACCATCAACTTTTCCTTAAAATATCAAATTGAAAAACATATAATGAAAAAACATATGATGAGCATTTAAAATGGGTATCTGATTTTTTCTATATTATTTGTATCCAAAAAATATCCATAAACGGATCCTGATAATTTCTTTTCTAAGTATCCAGCAAACTTAAAATATAAGTATATTCTTTTTTTTTTAGGAAAAATAAGGGTCAAACCCTATTTATATATTAAATATTTAAAAATATAAGTATATTCTAGAATCAAACAATCTTTTCTAAAAAATATAAGTATCTTTTTTTTTTTTTTATGTTGAAATAAGATCAAGGTTTTATTTCAAGGTTTCAGGAAATAAAAAAATTGATCTGATTTCAACAGACCGTCCTTTATTTCATATATTTCTTCTCTAATATTAATGAAGTTTTTTAATTCTAGACTTGTCTGATTGTAATGTACTAGTGTACATTTGATTTGAGTATAAAGTGATGGATTGATATTGTTTGAAAATTAGGGTCCTTGTGATTATTTTAATTATATTTTAAGTAAATGTATGATTTAGTTGACATAAAATTACTTTTGTGTACAAGTACAAATATCTTTATTTTAAAAAGGATACCACATAACGGGTGATGTCCTTCTAATAACTATGAATGATTGAAGCTTTTGCGGCTCCTATTAATTTTTTTTCCTAAAAACAATTATTAAGGACTTGAGTGCCACAGTCATAATCTTGACTTTTGAGAATAAAATCAACCAACTGTTTTTGTGGTATTCGGTACGTACGTATTGAATTAATGACATATTATCATGTCTTACTTTGTAAGGCTGTAATGTTAATGCGCGTCAATTGTTACTGTTTCATTTTTCCATGATGGCGTGGAAATTCCACAATCCTCTGCTCAGATAATTGTCTTTTCTCGTGGAATATTCATTAGCAAACACAATGAGCCCATCCATAGGAAAATACCACCTACACATGTTGTACAAAATACCACCTACTCATGGGTGTTTGTGCACTCGACCACTGTCAATTTTTTTTCTCAAAATTTTTTCAGTCTATTAAAAAGCAATGAAATGGTAATAAGTAATTCCTAATTTTGTTAGGTTAGGAATATCAGGTAAATACCCTATTAATTATGTAATTACAGAGGCCTATCTTAAATTTCAATGCACAAGCACAACACAGCATTAAACATTAAAGTTTGTAGTACTCGGCCATGGAAAACAAGGTCCAGCCCTGGTTGAACGTAAGAGTTGGCAAAGTCCAAGTCAATATATATAACTTCTTAGTTCTTACCGTTGCTAGTTGGGGTGTCAAATTTTGACCGATTTAATCTAATCATATCTGAGAACAAGTGGATCGGATATGGATTAAAATTTTTTGACCCATTATGGATCAAATTGGTACGGATCGACTCGACTCGATCCATTTAATTATGTTTTTTAATTTATTTTAATATTTAAAACTAATTAAACTCATATATATATATATATATTAATTGAGATTAATTATATATTAAATAATACTAAATTATTTAAAAATATATAAAAATAACTAATAAATATTTAATTATTTTATTTAAATTGGGTGGATCGATTTATGACACGTTCGGATCAGGCCGGGTTAAAAAAATATTGATCCGATTTTAAATGAGTTGGATCACATTAAATAAAAAAATAATAAATGAACCTATCTGAATCCAACCCGAACAACACCCGCCAGTGACGAAGGGAAAGGGGTTTTGATGGGAGGCATTTTGCCACCCCTACCCCCCATATGAATTGTAATTGCATCGTAAGAATTTAATATTTTTTCTATCTTAAGTTATTGAATTAGTCTTTACAAAATAAATAGTTTAATATTAAAACAGAATAAAATTAAACCATATTCAAAGTAGGAAAGATCTTAATATATACATATTACTTCTATTGCAACTTTTGTTTTTCATTTCTTTACTTTAAAAGGTTAACCTAAAATAGAAATATATTATTAAATATTTGATAATAGTAATATCATTAAGCAAAAAAATTTCTAAGCTTTCCTCTCTCTAACATCACCTTTTACGTCTTATTTATCATAGTAATATATGATTCATTATTCATTATGTTTGTTGCTGTAAAGAACTAATGTTTTTTAATCATTAATTTTCAGAATTTTGTATATATAACTAATTTATTGATTAAATTATATCAAATTTTCTTTTAATTTATATTGATAAATTCGTTTTAATAAATATCAAAATATTACAATTGTTGCCCCTTCTGCATTTTTTTGGCTTCGTCACAAACCCGTTGCATTATCACCTGGTACCGACTCTGCATCTGTGCCATTAAAATTAAATATTAAATAACTATTATTTAAATTTAAATAATAAATTAATTAAAAATATTTTGTTAATATCATCTTATATATATATATATAAAATATATTATTTCAATATTATTATATATGCATCAAATGTTAATAAAATCAACCGAAATTTTTTACAATTTATACTCATTACTTGATGGCTATTCAAATGAAGATAAAATTTTGTGATTTTTCATATACATATAATTGAGATGATATAAAATATATCCAATGGTTTATATTTTTAAATTTATGCCTAAATAAATAAATAAGCGTCATGGGCTCCAATAATGATGGTAATTGAATCTCTTTTCTTAAGTTTATGTATGTACATATACTTGGTGTTGTATTTGTTGTTCTTTTTTTGA
Organism: Schoenoplectus tabernaemontani; assembly: GCA_037127355.1. Classification (NCBI taxonomy): domain Eukaryota; kingdom Viridiplantae; phylum Streptophyta; class Magnoliopsida; order Poales; family Cyperaceae; genus Schoenoplectus; species Schoenoplectus tabernaemontani. Next base: position 20,036,742 of record CM073755.1, on the reverse strand, counting down.
GATAACAAAGTCATGTTATCCTGATCGAGATTGTAAGATTGACACTGAATGACTCGGATTGATCTTTCTTCCGTAATTTTTTTAATAAGTATGAAATAAATCATAATACTTAATACATAAAAAGAGTTATGTTTTCAAAATTTTAAACATATCACATCATCACTCTCCCCATCATTGATTATGTTTAAATCTTTTTATTTACTTAAATCCAATGATTCTCTCCTCATTTAATGTAGATAGATGATATACTTGAGGTGAAACTTAACTCTTAATATGATCCAATTTTTAATATTATTCTTTAAAAATTATCATGTTTAATTATATTATTATAATTACTTTAATATTTTAAAATTATGTTAATATTTTTCTTAATGTGAAATCCTTAATGAATATATTTAATTTTTTTATATATTTCATTATTTATTTGGGAATTATTCTATCGAGGTGAAACGAGTTATGACTCTAATTTTAATAATAAGTATTTAATTAACTAAAATTTAAATAATAGATATGACAACGCACATATGGGATGCACATTTAAAATACATCAGTGCTACTAGGGCATTCCACCAAATGTGTTAATGGAATTGATATCTTTCCACTAGGGCAATACTCACAGATCCGGCAGTACATACAGATACCAATGTCTCTTAAATGCGCCAGTAAAACTGACGCATTTAATGAAATGAAACTAGTGGAGCTGCCATATATATCTATTATGAGGGACAGATGCAAGGGGCTGGGCTGGGCCCAGCCCCCCCTAATTTTTCAAAAACGTTTGAAAAATATGTATAATTTCGTAAAAAATAAAAAAATTGTATATTCGGCACTCTCTAATATTTTTTCTCAGTAATAAATGTTTGTTCCCTTCAGTTCCCTCTCAATTTAAAATTCTGGACTCCGTCCCTATCTATTATTAAAATTTTAATTAGTTAATATTTATTATTAAAATTATGATTTATTTCAGATTTTTAAAAATAATCACAAATCTTTCTCTCTTCGACCATATCAGAACCTTCTTGTTTTGGATCCAATAATCTCGATCGGAATAACTAGGTCCTATTATCCAAAATTCGGATAATAAGTGATTTCGTTTCCATATACGTGCTATTTAGCCTTTCCAAAGCAGAAAATAGTTCCAATTATTTATCAATTAGAATCTCCATGGCCAAGACTTTCTCCCTCTTTAGCTTCCTTTGGCAAGCTCTACTCCTCCCCTCAAAGAACCCTAAACTTTTTTCTAATGTTTTCTTAATCTACATCATAAGCCATGCGTTTCTTTACATCGGCTTTGAACTATCCGTTGCACCTCTTGTTTCTAAGCTCAACGAGTTTGCCAAATTGCTTCCGACAATTGAACAGTCAAGCCCTGAATTTACCGAGCTTGTTAATACCATCGAGCCAGTCACCAATCAGCTGCTTATTGATGAAGTTGTTTACTATGTCTTTCTGTTTGTGATTTCAAGTTTCCTGTCAATCATTGTTTACTATGCAAACTCATCAACATATGTAGGGGAGATGCTGACATTGAAAGAAATGCTGAACAAGGTTAAGGGCATAATCAGAGGACCTTTAATTACACAACTCTTTGTTGCACTCTTCGCCTTTATCTACTTGGTCATTGTTGCTGCAATACTTTATGCAATATCTTGGTTCGTCTGTACTACTAATTACATAAGCAGTCCAATGGTTATTATGATCCCTTTGACTTTATTAGCAGCTTTTCTTTTAGTGTACTTAGCAATAATTTGGTCCATGGGTGTGGCAATATCCATCATGGAGCCAATTTTTTACGGAATTAGTGCGATTTCGCTTGCGGCAAAGCTTTTGAAAGGGAAGAAGATGCAAGTATTTCTCTTAATTTTTGCTTTGACCGTCAGCTATGGCATGATATATGTATATAATTCTATAATCACAAGGTTTGTTTCCGATTCCATGTCTGGCACTTTGGTTCTAGGGTTCCTGTACCAGCTCCTCCAGCAAGTGGTTAGCTTGTACTCTATGATGGCTATCACGGTTCTCTACTATGAGTGCAGCCAGAATAATGGAGGTGCAGAAAATAAAGTTGAGTATACCAAATTGGCCACCACATGCACTAGTATAGTGTAGATAATATAATTGAAGATCTTAATGATCATACATATATATGTGTACGTCTTTGTGTAATAACAGCTTTCATATCATGTATGTCGTCCTCTGTGTGTGTATAATTAAGTAAGAAATTATACTTTTTAATTGTTTGGAAGTTTTAATTTGTCTGAGGCTTTTTGCTTTAGCAGATAACTTTGCTTATTGATTATATTCTACCAATGTATTACGAGATTGAGAATTTGAGATGATAAATAATGAGCATGGATATTCATTATACTTACTGAATATAATTAGTAGGTATTGACCACTATTTTGGGCTTCAATTTTCGGGTTATATATATACATTGTTGGCGGATGTAATTAACTGTTGTAAATGAGATCAATGTCCCCATAATTATGTCAAATACAACCATTTTACATAAAAAAAATGTACTACATGCAATTAATATTCTTACTATCCTTATATGTGAACCTCATTAATTAGAATTTGCTTGGCATTCCACTATCGAACCCCATTACTTAAATTACAATTAATGCAAATTCATTTCCCAGTAAAAATAATAAGAAAATAAAAGATAATTCTTAATTCTTAATACATAGACGTTAAATTTTTAAACTTTTTAAGCATATCAAATCATCACTTCTCTTCACCATTGATTCTGTATAAATCTTTTCATCTTCTTGAATCTAAGAGTTCGTATAAAATAGTTTCTCTCTCCTCATTTAAAATAACGTGTATAATATACTTAAGGTGAAACTTAACTTTTAAAATGATCCAACTTTATTATATAATCATTTATAGATTATTTATGTATTTAAGTATATTATTTATTATTATAATTATCATTATTAATTAGTATTTAAAAATATTGTGCTTAAATTTTCTTGAATGTTAAATTTTATTAAATACATTTAAAATTTTATATTGTTAATTATTTATTTGAGGACTATATGTCAGAGTGAAACCCAAATTACAACCTTAGATTATACAATATCTGTATTAGACCGATAAAAACTAAATCTGAAGTTTGGATATATTTTCTAATTTCCTTAGTGTAACTTTCCATTTTGTCTTGTGGTTTTAGCTTTCAATCTCTATCATAAACACCTAATGGAAATAAACCCAACCATTTCTGATACAATTGTAATTTTTTTTTACGAAGATACCAAGTGGTTGATTAGTTTTATGAGAAATGATTTTCAACCATCGCTTGAGCGTTTCGAGATGGTAATAAACACCAACTATAATAAGTGGATTGGAGAAAATTAGCAAGAAAGCGCTTTTCCTATGACTTGATTTTCTGGAGTGCTTGCTAGCCCAGAAGACCCATTGTGTCAACTCTGTCAGTCCACTAAAAAGAGACCAGCAGTCTAGCTCTGCTGCTCACCTTCAAGCTGAAAGAAAGAGCAACGTAAGGATTGACCATGTTTCAGATCGATTTGCTATTCTTGTTGGCTAAGAGTAGAGTCCTTCCTCTGTTTGCTAGCTGTAAATTTTTATTAGTCACCCGTTTAATAGTCAAGATATGTTTATTTTTCTTTTTGTCGATCTATTTGGTGTAAAACTTTCGAACGAGTTTTTATGATGGAATCTTGAGACTATTAAATAACATCTTCAATATATATATATATAGAGAGTAATTCTACGGTGAGCTTAACCTCAGAAAGATGTTCGTGAATTTAGCTCAAAAAAATATCAAATGATCTCTAAATTTTGATTTTTCACTCATTAAATTCTTCATATTGAAATCTTTTGGGACACAAAAATTTAGATTATTTCAAATTTTCTAAGTCATTTTTTTAAATTTTTGAAAATCAGCTTCAAAAATAATAATAAAATATTTAATATTTGTATATTATTTTCAAAAATTGAAAAAAAAATGACTTAAAAAACTCGAAATATCTCAAATTTTTATCCCCATAAGATTTCAATATGAAGAATTTAATGAGATTGAAAAATTAAAATTTAAAAATCATTTGATATATTTTTTGAACTAAACTCACGGAGGTATTCCGTGAACTTAAACTCATCGTAGATTTACTCATATATAAATAGAGAGATATATAAATAAATAAAGAGACAGAACCGTTATTCTAAGCTAAGCAAAAGACACTACCAAGTCTACACTCATATATATATAGAGAGAGAAATAAAGAGGCAACCGTTATTCTAAGCTAAGCAAAAGGCACTACCAAGTCTACAATACCATTGATTACAGAAAATGTTTCTGAACAAACCATACATATCATTTAAAATTCTTCAACTCTTTCCTTATATATATCTTTAGCATTTTAATTTTAATTGATAGATATTGTGCTACAAATTTTGAAGACAGCATTCTTTGGTGAAGACATTTTTCAAGTCTTCATACAAAGACATTTTTAAGTCTGAGTGGAGCGGCGACTTTGGCCAAGGATGTTCTTTCCATTTCCTTTTTTTTCCCATTCATGGATTCATAGAATGCCAAAAAACCCAAGTATAAGAGACGCTACCAAATGAAACAAGAGATATACAAAGTATTATGTTTCAAATGATTGATTAGATGGTGGCCAAATACAACGGAAAAATGACAATAGTTAATCCTTCAGATTCTCTAAGGAAATCTCTTTGAGGGCCTTATCAGGAATCAATATTCTAAAAACATAGTAGTGATGATTCAAACTCCTCTATCCATGCAATCAGTGCACGCTGTCCAATGCACCGAATTTCAGATTTGGAAATGCATAAAAGATGCGCTTCATTCTTTGATGAACGAGTGCCATAGCACACCTTTAAAAATAAAAACAGTAAGATGTTGTAGGTTAAAATAAATAAAACACTTCAGCCGAAAGTGTACACATTCAATTTAGCTATAAAAACAATGAACAAAAAATATAAGCACCCGCAATCAAAATCATTTTTGGTAGTGACCTCCAATGTTAGGCTCAAATGTATATGTTTTTCATTTACAGGTCATTGTTCCCTTAGTTTTGCTCGGTTACCCAAGATATGTAACTAATGTTGAATAAGAATTACAGAAATGACAACAATCTGATAACTTACATTGGGCATGGTTCCCAAGCAAGGTATATGTCAAAGCCAGTACATAAGTATGGCCTGGTTGCTTCACATGCCAAATCATTAGTACTTTCAGAATCTTTCTTTGTTAAATGAGCCTCATTCTGGAACGAAATAATGAAACACACAGTACTATTAACAGATAAATTATTGCGGTTATGACACACAAGTAGTAGGAAATAATACATGCCTGATAATGAGAATTGAGCTTGGAGGTTGTATCACAACAACATAAAACTTGACTTGGATCTGCTATAAGTCATTACAGGACGATCAACTAATGTAAGTTAGAGCTAGAACTCAGTACCTCCATCTTCAGCCGCTTTGCTGGACCATCGTCAGAATAGAACTCGGAACAACAATTATTCCCACATAAAGATGAATTAAGGAATAGCCGCTGATCCCTTGCAGCAGCATTTTTTATGGCAACCATAGCCGCATGTTTTAAAGGATGCCATATGAAACCACTTTCACATGGCATCATCACATGGTCATGGCATGATTGTTCCGACCATCCCCAAGGATTAACACATGCAACCCCTTGGTTATTGCTCCATTTACTTTTTGTCCCTCCATTAGTTGAGTTTGACAAGACATTTTCTTCTGATGATGTCAGAAGGGGTAATATTTCATCTCGAGCCTTTGAGATTATCTGACTATCAGATGGATCAACAATGATAACAGCATTTACCAACTGAAAAAAAAATAGTACGTTGAATATATTCTTTATGTCTATTATACTACTATTGAACTTTGAAGCATAGTTGATGAAGAAGTTCTATAATCAATCAGTTAGTTACACTTTAGGGTTATGATTATGTTTGGTGGATGGATAAGGGAATACGAGACTTTTCCTTTTTATCCCTCAACCAAACATGACCTAGATGTTTATCTGTTTTTTTACTAGTCCCAATGAAACTACATTTTTGTAAGACAATAACATGAAGGTTTTGGTAGATTTGCAGGATCATCTCCAAATCAATAGACTAACAATCATTTTCTTGTCTGTAAGATTGCGCCTTAACTAATAGCACTTCTGCATTTGCCAAATTCAGTTTTCAACTTTTGGTCAGATTGGAGCTGACTATATTGATGCCAAATAAAAGATGAGAATTTTGTTTGACATTTGCCTCTGTGAGCTTAATCCTGATTACACCATGCATCTTATCAATATAATTACAGAGAGCATGACTGACAAACACGCCATTGGTTAAATACAAGGTTCACAAAAGTTCCATTATCCTATTGGCTTAGAACAGCACAGGCATGACCAAGTTATCCTTGTTTTCCAACCATTGGCTAGTGTATCCTTGTTTCTCAATAATTGGCTAGTAATAACTTAAATTCCATGAATGAATGAAAATCAGCCAATACCTTGGAAACATAATGTTCTGAAAACTCAAACAAAGTAATAATTCAGACATACCATATGTTGAATATTTAATTGAACTAGTCCAATCACACTTTCCATGGATCTGTATATAGACTTAATTTCATCCTCATCCAATCCAGATACACCTTCCGGACTGCCATTTACAGAAATAAAGAAAAAAAATGGAAAATCCAAAGATTAAACAAATAATTATGACAAATGCAGGGCTAGAAACAGATAAACCCAGTTCAAGCATTGCAGGAATTCTTCCCCTTTTTTCTTGATCTTGGTTTTCTTGGTATTGCTGTTGGGAGTCTGTGTAGTTTAACCAGTATTTTAATTTTCAAGCTTCCTGATACCAGTAGAGAAACTTTCAAAAGCATCAACTAGTTTCCTCATTTCAGTACAAAAAGTCATCAGGTTGTAAGTAATTTTATATATCAGCCAGAGTAGTAGCAGGATGGCCATTTAGAAATAAATAAATACTGTTTATGATACCATATGAGCTGCTATGTACAAGAATTGAAATTATTTGTAAATAATAGTTTACTTGGTAGGGGGATGGAATGAAGTAGGCCAAAGCTTGCATTGTTCTTCCCACTCCCCTTTTGAGGTAGCTTGGCAATATAGAAACCTTAAATAAATATGTAATTACCATTAACTGCTTTTAGAAATGTGTAAGCTGGAATAATAAGTACTTGAATACTGAGAAAAAAAATATTTTTGCGTTGCAAATTCTTTTTTACATATCCATTGGGCAATGTATGTGAATACTAGAATCCCAAACATAAAATATGGGAATTTTTCTGCCGAGGTCACCCCTCTTTTTGAAACCCCAATCATATGGAAAAATTTTGCCAGTGTCGCTCGTGGGTAAAAATCATTTTCAGTTGCTAAGAAGTTGCTGGATTACTTCACACAAGTACATCATTTTCGAAAACAATATAATTGATAAAAAAAACCATCAATTAGTGACTAACAGTACTACTAACTGACAGAAATGAGTCCATATTTACCTTTGAGACGAAGATATCCAAATTGTAGTTGTCTATTAGCTGGCGTAGACCACTTGGAACAGCCTCAATAGAAATCCCATTTCCAGATGAAATGCATAAAATAATTGATAATTCAACTTTTCCTGCAACCATTGAAGAACGACAAACATCTCAACTGCAAATCACAACTAAAAACATTACTGTCTTTAGGCCACATACATTATATTTGAAAATCAAATAATTCCAAGCAGAGTTGGCAGAATATGACCATCCCCGAAAAACTGCATGAACCTGAAACTGACCGGACATTTTGACAAGTCAATTGCTCAAACTGCATCAATTGGTTACACAAAGGCACAGCTCAAAAACCATGCTCAACCTCAAGACAAGACCAACAAATGACACAACATGGCCTGAAATGAGAAATTACCCTTACCCTGAAATGATCAGAACTAAATGACTCGAGACCACAATAGAGGTGGCCCGCTGACATTGTAATGTTCAGTTCCAATCACCAGAAAGCACAGAGAGACCTTAGAACCAATTCTCCATGCAATTTCATATATAAAAAATCAAAAAAAAAAAAAAATCATTCAAAGATGGATGTTCAAATATATTGGCTTAAAAAGAAAATACCTTCAGAGTGTTCCTTTTTAACCCTCTTTACATGCGAAGGTTCTCAAGCAGGGATATCTGATTTAACTGCCTGACAATCAATTTTTCAAAAACAAAAAGCATCGCATGGTGATGAGAAAAGAAGTTACCAAATGTAATTAGATTTGAGTACCAAAGCATACAGATCTGTTACTTATAGACCAACTACAAATCAGTTTGTATGAACCAGTAAAAAACATTCAGTACATCACTGATACATAATAGAAAACACACAAGAACAATTAGGATCACAGGCTCAGTAACAGTTGTTGGGTTTTGAATGTTACACAGCCTACGCTTTCTAGCTCAATCAAGGGGATAACTGAAACTCTCTTTTATACACTTTCGCATCAGACTAATTAAATTAAAAAAATGCATTTACCCTTAACCTTTAAACTAAAAAAATGAGAAGATAGGCAACAGCCTATTACACTTGAAATTGATGAAAACAAAATTGTGAATTAAAACTAGAAATCTCACCGAATTATTGTACTTGCCAGCTTCGCTTCAATCTTAGCAGCCACTACATTCACTGAAAGACAAATTTAAAATTCAAACCAAATCAAATCAAATCAAATAAAGAACTTCAGCAAAAATCCGATCAGAATGCGAAAGGGAAGAAGAGAAGTACCAGTGGAATCTTCAAGAGAAAGAGGAGAATTGCCAGGAATGTGTACAATTTCCCAACCGACAAATTGCTCATTTTGAATAGTCATTGATCCTGAAGAAGAATACGTACATGAAAAATGCAATTTTTTTGCATCACAGGGGGAGGGGGTTGCCATTACCAACCCCCAAAAGATAATAAATATATCCTCTCCATAGGTCAAATCCTTCACAATTACCACTGGAAACTAGAAAGCAATTCCATACCTGAAGATCCAGAGTAAGAATTGATTGTGAAAACCAAAGTCTGGTCTTGTTCGTTTGACAGGAAGTTGAAGTCAGGGATGGCGATATTTGTCTGGAGAGAGCATGAGCGGAGAATCTGTCAGGCGACGAATGAATGTGCTACACCTCTCCAGTCTCCAGATTGCGGCTGCAATGATGAGTTTTTAACTTTTAAAAGAGTGGGTGGGAGAGGAGCACTGCTTTGGGCAGCGATTATTTTCTCCAAACACTCATCAACTTATTTGATTACAAATTTGCCCTTAATTATCATATGTTCAATTTCTTTCATAGATCCAACATACTAATTTTTTTTCAAATCAGAGACATGCTGTCTAATTCAGATTTTAAATATCAATAAATCAGTACGTTAATTAATCTGCCATATTATCATAAGTTCATAACATTAAGGATCACACACAGTATTGTCCCAGTTATTTAGGTCTCATACAACCACAACTTGATGAAATATTATCCAAAAGCCAGTTTAGTCCAATACTGCTATGACAAACTTTTAGTGCATATTTTTTTCCAGAATTTTTCATTCTAATTGGTTGCACAATGAGAGTAATTTGCAATTCTTTTTAATCAAATTGACGACTACTACCAGATAAAGCATGCCTGCAGCAACTAAACTTAAATTCAGAATTTTATAGAAGAGGTACTTTACAAGATAATGCCTGTTTGTGACCCTCAATTCTTCGGCTCGGCCACTGCTAACCATCGCAGCATAGGCACGCAACAGAGGCTTTTCAGAGCCTCGGGGAGCAGTGACGTCAGGCAAAGGGGGCGAATCAACTATCAAGAGAGATATAGGGTATTGATCAAGATCAAGGAGCGCTGTCTCAGAAGAACAGAAATCCAGACTGATGGAGAGAGAGGACACACCGTTGAAGGGCGGAGGAGAAGAGGGTTGTGACTTGTGACCAGAGAGAGAGGCGAGAGAGAGGCTACAGAAGGTGGCGCGCGGAGGGGCGCGAGAAAGAGGCGAGATGGTTCTCGAAAAAAGAGAAGCGGTAGTGAGGGTCGGGGTGGGCCGTGGGCGCCTGGGCTGTCTTTTGAGTTTTGACAGTGGTTTGTGTTTTTGGGGTTTTGGGTTTTGAGAGGAAGAGGAAGCGGGAGTTCACATTCTCTCTAGTTACAGTTGTTTGTTTGGATTTGAACGGTAAATATTTTTTTCAATTTAAATATTAGTCTTTTTCAATTTAAATATTATTTTTTTATTATAATAAGTACCATAAAGAATATATATCCGAGAAAGCGGGGGTCTGAAAATTTGTGAGTGTTATTTGAGCACTACAATTGTAAGTTTGTAACTCATAAAAAATACGCATTTTAAACTTCAAAACTGATAATATATTGGAGGAGGAATGTAGCAGTTATGGAAACACAATTATATACGTGAAAATAATGACTATTAACATTTGAAGCTTTTACGGCTCGTTTTAATTCTTTTTCTTAAAAAAATTACCAAGGACTTTACTGCCCATAAGGCCAAAACTACAAGTCGTAATCTTGACTTCTGAGAAAAACCAACGATCTGCTTGTTACTGTTTCGTTTCCAAAATGGCGTGGAAATTTCCGCTCGTCCTTAGTCAAGCAAATTGTCTTTAGTCAAGCAAATTGTCTTTTTTGCGTGGAATATTCATTACCAAACACAATGAACCCATCCATAAGAAAAATACCACCTGCACGTGTTGTACAAATAATTGTGAATAATAATGCTCAATCGGGGTGCATATTGCAACATTCCGTACAATTTAGAAAATAAATAAATTCTATATTCATATATATTATTTTTCCTCATACTATTATTTAATTAATTTGAAGACGGTAGTACTTCAACATAGACAGTACGTATTAATTATGTAATTACTAATGCACAACACAGCATAGCATATCATTAAGCACTAAAAGTCTGTCGTCCTCGCTACTCAGCCATGAAATGGAAGACCAGGTCCAGCCCTTTGAACGTGCATTGAGAGAATTGGTCTATTCTACGCTAATTATTCCAATTCAAAAAGTCAATATATGTAACTTCTTATTGTTGCATATTACCTGGTCCTGGCTCTCCAGACCCCCAATCTTCTAATTAAGTATATTATATACATATACATATACATATGCAAGTTCTATTTAACCTTTCCAAAGCAGAAAATATTGTTCCAATTATTTCTCAATTAGAATTCTCTCTTCAAATTCATGGCCAAGTCTTCCTCCCCCTTTAGCTTCCTATGGCAAGCTCTACTCCTCCCCTCAAAGAACCCTAAACTATTTTCTAATGTTTTCTTGATCTACATCATAAGCCATGTGCTTCTTTACATTGGCCTCCAGCTATCCATGACACCTCTTATTTCTAAGCTCAATGAGTACGCAAAATTGCTTCCGACAGTTGACCCGTCAAACCCTGAATTTACCGAGCTTGTTAATACCATCAAGGCGGTCACCAAACAGTTGCTTATTGATGAAGTTTTTTACTTTGTCATTCTGTTTGTGGTTTCATGTTTCCTGTCAATCATTGTTTACTATGCAAACTCAGCAACATATGTAGGAGAGATGCTGACATTGAAAGAATTGCTGAACAAGGTTAAGGGCATAATCAAAGGGCCTATAATTACACAGCTTTTTGCTGTACTCTTCTGCTTTATCTACTTGGTCATTTTTGGTGTAATAGTTGCTGGAATTTCTTTTTATGTCTCCATCAATAATTACAAAAGCAATTTGCTGTTTATTATGATCCCTGTGATTTTGTTAGCAACTCTGCCTTTAGTCTACATAGCCATAATTTTGTCCATGGGTGTGGCCATATCCATCATTGAGCCAAATATTTACGGAATCAGTGCGATTTCACATGCGGCAAAGCTTTTGAAAGGGAAGAAGATGCAAATGTTTCTCCTAACTCTTGTTCATGCATCATCTCTGGCGTGATATATGTAGGTAATACTATAATCACTAGGTTTGTTTCCGAATCCAAGGCTGTCACTTTGGTTCTAGGGTTACTGTACCAGCTCCTCCAGCAGGTGGTTGCCTTGTACTCTATGATGGCTATCACGGTTCTCTACTACGAGTGCAGCCAGAATAATGGAGGTACAGGAAATGAAGTTGAGTACTCCAAATTGGCCACTACTAGTATAGTGTAGATAATTGGAGATCCTAATGATCATATGTGTATGTATTTGTGTGATGATGGCTTTCAGATCATGTATGATGTTTTCTATACGTGTATAATTAAATGAGAATTATGCTTTTGTATTGGTTGGAAGGTTTTGTTAATTTGATGCGTTTGCTTTTATAGATAACTTTGCTTATTGGATGTATTCCATCACGAGTATGAGATTGACATGAAAAATAATGAGCTTTGATTCATTATACTTCTTGATATACTACTTTCTAGGTTGGGCATCCATTTTGGAATTTCATTTTAGGGTTACATGTTGGGTGCAACGGAAGCTTTGGTACCAGTTGTTAGAGTGCAACGGAAAGTCGGTATCGATCTACGAGAGAGAATTGAAGAGAGACTTGAACAAAGAGAGAGAAACAAAAGATACTACGAGGAAGCTTAATTGTATTCTCTTGGACTTGATTTTACATAAGTTACAAAGACCTATTTATAATAAAAATTTAAATCTCTAAAAAGAAATCCTAATAAAAATAAACATTTCTAAAATATTATATTTCCTAAAATACGAAAAATTCCCTTCTTAACATAGCATGCAAATTTTAACATGCTAGTCTGCTATAGATGACAGTCTGACAAATTTAATTTACTGTAAATAAATAATGAGATGAGAGATATATCTAACATTATAAACATAGTCAAATCTGCCTTGCAATTTAATTCTCTTCCATCAAATCCATCTCCATCTCTTCAACATTAATCATCTGCATTTCCACAGCATCTAAGAAACAAAATTTTGCCTAGTTAAGTACTACTACCATTTTATTTTATCTTTTTTGTTGCAGTTTATTTGCACCATAATTTAATAACATCTCTTTGAGCAAATAGCCAAATAGCTAGTACTACAAGTCATGTATTTCTTCTTTTTTTTCTTGCCTTCGCAATGGATATGACATAATCTCTATTATATGTAATCCAGGTCTACAGCATAGTTATGTACAGTTTCAAGAGAAGAAACACACTGGAAATGAATATAGAATGGTACTAATGAAGGAACACAAATTCCTTGAACAAATCAATGGACACTACATATTGAGTCAATTGCACTACATTCATCTTAAAGACTTAAGCAGACATCAAAGTAACTACAACGAATGAAAAAAGTGTGTATGGTGTTACATCCTATAATGAAGCGACAGCTTCTGGTTTTGAATCCTATGATGTGACGAGTGCCATTCATTGGAAGAAATAGAAGAGAAAAAAGTTGAAAAGATCTGAAATCCTGTTTCTTAGCTCACTGACAAGAAAACGAGTCATTGCAGTATTTGAGGAAGAAAAAGGAATCAAATATACAAAATTTTGCAGGGAGTGCGAGATGACTGTTCCCTAAAAAGAATGTAGGGTAAATTTTTCAGCAAGTCACTTAATTTCAGTTCAAATTTATTTTTAGTCACTCAATTTCAAAATTTTCGTTTTTATTCTCTCAATTTAGAATTTTATTCAATTTTGATCACTCCTTTACTAATCCGTTAAATTCTGTTAAATTCTTCAAATTCTCTGTTTTTTCTTTGGTCCTCTTTTCTCTTCTCTTTTTATCTCAATATCTGGACAAACTCAGATCTCAGATCCCCCCCCCCCCCCCCCCCCGCGTCTCACCGCTCTTCTTAAATCCTTTCATGGCTCCCCCCTTCTCTTTCAAGCTTTTCCTTCGCTCTCTTGCCTTCCCCTTCCTTTGTGATCAACTGTTTGTGTTTCTTTACACAGAAGGAGAAAGGAAAGACACTTTCTCTACACAGAAGGAGAAAAAAGACATTCTCTCTCTTTCCGATCCTCCATCCATGGCTAACCACCATCAATTTCGCAACAAACACACACACTCATGAACAAAAGCTCACGCTTTTTCATGCCATTCCTCTTGCTTTTTCTTCACTTGACTATTGCCTCGTCCGATGCTTGGGATGGGGTTGTGATAACCTAAGCAAACTTCCAAAGGCTCCAAGTAGAGTGTCAAACGTGCGAAACAGGAACGAAATATGATTATTGTGTTTCACGTTTCGTTTGTCCCACGTAAAAAAAAATTGCGTTTCATGTTTCGTTCGAACGAAACGTAGCGAAATGTTTCATTTTTGTGAAAATTGCATTACAACGTCAAAATTTTCGTTTCGTTCCAACGTAACAAAAAATCATTACGTTTCACGTTTTGTCCGAACGAAATGTGACGTCGAAACGTTGAAACTTTGACACCCTAGTTCCAAGCCTTCAAGCAGGGGTTAGTTGACCCGTTTAATTACTTACAGAGCTGGAAAGACACGGGTCTTGACGCATGCTCTAGCGCATGGACTGGTATCAAGTGTACTAGAAAAGTTAATTGCAATTTAATTTCTTAATTATATAGCTTTGAGAAATTATTTAGATAAAAAAAAATTATGTATGTATGATGAATTTGAAATTTTTTTATAAAAACTATTGACATATGCATGAAAGGGGCTACACGATCACATCAAACAAAAGATCAATCAATCGACTGCCTTGCGCGAGCTCAGTTTACACGACAATTCAGAAACTTGATAGAATTTAACGGATTAGTAAAGGAGTGACTAAAATCGGATAAAATTCTAAATTGAGGAACTAAAAACGAACAATTTATACTTGAGTGACTAAAAATGAATTTGAACCAAAATTAAATGACCTACTGAAAATTTTACCCAAAAATTATTACATAAAAAATACAGCACAAAGTAGTAATTGCAATCCTCTTAACTCATCTCATCACAAAACATCAAAAAGAAAATCAAAAGTAAAAAATCAATGGAGAATGTAACAAGAAACCATCTATCTGATCCTTCTGAAGGAGGTCACCTGTTCAAAATCTGGAACTGCATAGTTCTTCTCAATCTCCCACGCAAGGTGAGACATTGAATTAAATGACGATTTAACCCCTTTCTCATCTGTGACTTCCCTCGGGAAAGGGATTCGAACAGAAAAAACCCCATTTTCTGAGTAGATGTATAAGTCAAACCCTAGCCGGTCCACCCAAATCAATTTCGCACTTGACACCTGTCACAATTTTAGCAGTCGGTACAAACTCGTTTCAGTCTATGTTTGATCATTACTGTCTTCAAAGCTTAAGACAAGTTCATATTCATATTCACTCATAAATCCAAACAATCAAAGAAATTTTATTTGGGTTTCCACCAAGCATCAGTACAGATAATATTAGACTACAGGTGGTACCAGAATCTTTGCTAGAAGCAAAAATAAGTAATAAAGTTAGTAAAGAACATCTATCATGACTCTGGTACAAACTAGTGTATTCTTATTTCATAGTAGAATCTAACTACAGAGAAGGTAAAACTTGCCTGAAAACCAATGTCAACATAGACATTGCATAGACGGTTGACATCTTCAGCATGTCTAGAATTCATCTCTTCTACTATCTTCTCAGAAACATTCCTTAAAGGGTCAAGTTCGGCTGTTACATACTCTGATGGAGGAACCCAAATACCATCCTATCATAAATCAAGAAGCAAAAAAAAAAAAAAAGGCAAAGTGTGTGAGGTAATGTATGTTATTATAGAAATAGAAAGTTGGGAATGCCAGTAAATACATACCTCACTAAAATCTCCCATATGAAATACTCTTTCAACAGATATCAAATACATAAGGTCTAGATCTGCTTCTTCACCAAATTTCTTTTCCCACTTAGTCCCGAGTTTCTATACCAAGTACAAATGAAAACCTCATCAGGTAAGCAGAGTTAGATGTAGTGAAGCATTTTGAAAGAGCCAACCTACAAAACAAATAATTGCTATTCAGCGCTTACCTTCAAAAGCTTTTCATCTGTAGGCTTTGTCAAGCAACCGAGCACAGTACATTGTGGAGTTCTTGATCCACTCTGTTCAAACTGCATACAAAAGTTATTAAATTTAACAAAACAGAAATTAATTCATTTATTGTAATTACCAGGCACATTACGCCTGTTGAAGAATAATATCATAACCTCAGAGGATTCATCATCGGTTAGATTAGACAACAAAGGATAGCTTCCTTTAATACAGTTTTAAACTATAATTGGTACATATTCTGTAATTAGGCAGCATATTATGTAATTCCTCAATTAAGGAAGGTAGCCAACGGCTAGTTGATTAGAATAGGTTACATATACTCATGTACAGCAGAATTCAGATTTAGAATTCAATACACAATTATTCATTTGATTGCTCTCTATTTTCTACAACGCCTTTTTTGCTCAAACGGCAGTTGACTTAAATAATTTGTGTAAAGATTCAATTTCCATCTTAGGTGCAACAGCAGAATAAAATTTCCCATTTTCACCAAATGAGAATATGCGTAGTTCCTTTGTGGTCAACTACCATTTCAATGTCCACAATCAATTCCTGCACCTAACCCAGAAACTAAATTCAAAGTAATATAGTAAATTCCAGTGCACAACTAACAAATAGAGCAGAAATATAGTACCTTTACATGGAAACTCGATCGGGTATCTACCGCAAGTGACCTATGAGCCGAATTGAGGCAGAGAGCAGGGGCTCCTTCCGCGTCCACCACAAACCGGGCACCAATACCAAGAGGCCATGCGTCGTTTGACAGCGCAGAGATGGTTCCTGTCTGGGCTAGGTCCATGATGGACCGAGACACCTCGGCGGGAGAGAGTTTTGTCTTGGATTTGGTGACCGCCGATAGAGAGTCGGTGGAGATGGCGTGGAGAGAGCATTTGGGGAAGGATTGGGACGTCGTGGCAAGATGGAATTGGTGGGGAGAGAGTAGGTGAGGTTTGTTGGAAAGAAAGAGAGGAGGAGATGGACAGAGGGAGGGGGAGATGAGAGAACACATTGCCATTGAAGAGAACAGAGATGGATA
This sequence comes from Schoenoplectus tabernaemontani, assembly GCA_037127355.1. Classification (NCBI taxonomy): domain Eukaryota; kingdom Viridiplantae; phylum Streptophyta; class Magnoliopsida; order Poales; family Cyperaceae; genus Schoenoplectus; species Schoenoplectus tabernaemontani. The sequence continues at coordinate 20,019,685 of CM073755.1, read as the reverse complement.
GATAGAATCAGTGGGGACGTGGGGAAGGAGATGGGGGGAGAGTCGGAAGTGAGACGAGAGTCGAGAGAGAACTAGCGCCTAGGCTGGCAAAAAAAAAAAAAAATTATGTCCAGTGACTCGCTCGTGACTTATTCAGGGTGGATTCGTTTATTGGCTCGTTAATGGATCGAATTAGCTCATTAAATTTGTTAAGTTAATAAATTAAATTTGAATTTAGACCGACTCATTTGATTCATTAAATTATTAATATTTATTATTTATATATTATTATTATTATTTTTTATATAATAAATAATTTATAGTATGATATATATTTAAATATAAAATATCATAAAAGATATCATTAATTATTAAATTAGTCTTAACTTGTGAGTTCAATAATTTAGTATTAACTTTTGTTAATTAACTTAACGAGGCAATATTTTTAATCTGACTCAACTCAGTTAGGCTCATTTGCAGCCGTACTAGCGCCAGCCTGAGCTCGTGGTTGACTGGATCTTGAGCTCGTAATCCGATTGGGTAAGCTCCTTTTTCTGATTTTAAATATTGACTAAAAAGAAACTATTTGTTGGAAGAGGGGGTTCAAGTATGTTTATTTATCTCCGTCTTTTTGAAATTTTTAATAACTAAATTTTTTAACTTGCATAGGTAAATAAAATTACTAAAATTGGTCCTTTATATTATTTTCTTACACATAAAAAGTTATTTGCTCTTTCACTTTTATTTTATATGAACTAATAAATTAAAAAATAATAATTTTCAGAAATTATTCACATTAATGTATTTTTCAATCTCTTAATGTCACATGAAATAATATTCAAGTGCCGTATTTTTTTATTTATACATAAATAAAGTGACATAAATCAAAATTAATATTTTTATTTTAATATTACAGTTTTGAGAGATTAAATGAAAGCATTCTGAACCCTCTGTCAAAACAAAATTGAAATTTCTAAGATACTTGTTGGAAAATCTTCCTTTGATTCGATTTTCATGTAATAAACCATTTTGTAGTTTTATATTTTTGAAAAGATTTTCAAATGTGAGATGATATATTTTTATAGTAAAAAAAAAAGGAGTGTATACATCTTTAATATTACTTTGAACGATAGCAAAATTATAAGTTAACATATGTTTTATTTAATATCTACATTCGAGTTACAACGTTACTTTAGCGTGTTTATTTAGTTGTTTGTACTCATCTTTTTTTATTTTATAAATAGTGAATATAAAAAGTTTTTAATCTTATGACAGCGAGAAGATTAATATAATCTTTGTCAATGTTTTAGCTACATAGATGATATTAAATTTTTACTCTATATTTTTAGTAGAAGTTTTTAATCATATTGATTACATCATAAAATATAAATATAAAGACCATTTTTCATATAACAACGGTCAGCATGATAAATGACTTAGTAATTCAAGTGATAACTAATTAAAATGATCTCCAAATAAGCTAATTTTGTTAAGCTTTCATAAATACAAAATAAAATTTGACAGCTAAAATCTTTTTTTTTTCCTTAAAAAAAAAAAAAAAATACAGACAAAAATGTACATATTATGTTTACGTGCACTGCAGTCATCTGACCACATGGTGGAATATATGCAAGGTTCAAACCTCTATAATATAAAATGACATTTGAGAGTTAGAATCTTATCGTTCTCTGAAAAAAAAATGTGTACATATTGTATTTCTACGTGCGTTGCAGTCATTCGACAACATTCGACAACATTGTAGAATATTATTATCATACTCATACGTTGTAACGGAATTATATTTAAAAGAGAATGATTTTGACTTTGATTTTCATACTAACACTCTAAGTTAGTTCAAAAACTTTCATTTACATTGTTCTTCAAACATTTAAAGGAAAGTCAATTTTGTCTATGTATATTTAAAGAGTGGGATCACTTGACAATAATTATTTTGACAAATTTGATAATGAACTCTTAAATAAATATCAAAAAATATCTTAAAATGAAAAAAAAAATTTATAGATGTGTTCTTCTACATATAGATTAATGGTCATTCAAATTTTATATAATTTCATTATCATTTGATACTCCATCAAAAACTATTAAAATTTTATATAATTTGTAATGATTCCAATTTAACGACCTTTATGAAGTATCAGACGATAATGAAATTTAAATGATCATCAATCTATAGATAGAAAAACACGTCTATAATTTTTTTCATTTTTAAGAACTATTTTTTATACTTATTCAATTGCTAAAGATTGACAAAATAACCATTGTCAAGTGATCCCCATTCATATTTAAAAGAGATCAACTAATTATTTTTTATTGATTAAGCACGATAAAAGTTAAATCAACGTGGCATATTCTTCAAGGTGGTGTATTTTTGTGTTTTTGGGACGAGGTGGTGTATTCTTCAAATGATCTAGAATATATCGAAGATTGAAACAAATAAAACAGTTTATAAGGAAAATAAGAATATAAAATTGGAAAGAAATAAAACAGTTTATAAAGAAAAGAAGAATATGCTGAATTAATTTAAATGCAAGTTCTAGTATGTGGGATTAAATTATAAAGATGCATAACTACATTGATATTGGGTTCTGTAACTTAATTTTAATTTTATTTTATTTTCATCTTATGTTTTTAATTTATGTCATCTAATATTTTCGTTAGAAATCCAAAAGTTTATTCATATAATCAATAGAAAATTAAAGGAGAATATTATAGATGAACTTATTAATAAATTAATCACCAATTAATTAGTGAATGTAATAAGCTACTTAATTATGAAGTTAAATATAAGATATCAGATATTAGGTCTTAGTCTAAATTATTATTATAATATGTTGATAGAATGAAAGAACGAACACTCAGATGAAACCCATAAAAAAATTATATTTGTTTACATCATTTCCATTTTTGCTCGCAAAGAGGGCAAGCAAAATCGATGTAAATATTTGGAGCAAGAAAGGAAATGATCGATTCTAGCGATTTATTTTTGTAAAGAAGGCATCTCAAGATTTAACAAAGTTAGAAATAATTTAGAGAGCAATTATAACATAGTAAATTACAATGGTCATAAAAATAGTGAATTCGTAGTTTGAGTTTTTGTAGTATTTTGTATAACAATTATTTTTTATTGTGAGAAAAAAGAAAACTTCAACATATTTTTCACGGTTGAAGCATTTAAGTTTGAAAAATAGCTCTATCATATGAGTATATTGATTCCAAAATTATTGCAGAATTATAACATTTAGTCCCTTAATAAAGATATGCAAGGTTAATTTTTTGGATCCTTCTAGATTAGATTTGGTACGAAATCCAACGGTTTTCACGTAACAGCTGATGAGCCATAACTTCAAAAGATCCATCACCACCGACATCATTGATTTTCACCAAATTTTGATAGAGAAATTATTTTTCACTAAACCACCCGAATGAAAATAAATCATTTTTTGCATCCCGTTCCATTTTGGTTAGTGGTTGGAACCCCAGAGTATTTGATTCGACAAAACGAAAAATCTATTTGAGACGTTGTTTTCTAAAGGGGAGGGGTTATTGTGTCCAAATACTCACGTCCATTCCGATCCGTAAAAGTTTAATTTAAGAATAAATATATATTTTATTTTATTCTAAAAATAAATTTGAAATACCAAATTGAATAGTAATTGATCGAACATGTATAATTCAATCGTACGGTACATAATGAAAATTACTACTAAGTTCCAACATATTAAATCCAAGCAAATACAGCACAATATTGAAATAACCTAAATATTAAATGGTCAAAATCAAATAACATAGAGAAACATAAATTTACATATTCACTATAGATATTAACTACAACAAATATTACTTTTATATTTTTGTTGTCATTTGAATTTTCAAAACATTTTAATAACATAGTAAGCAATTTTCAGATTTTAATTTCTAGGGAGAACCTTTATTCTTTCTAATTTTAGTTGCTTGACAAGGGCAAAATCTAGCCACAAGCTGATAGCAAGGAGGGAACAGTAAATTTGAAACAGTAAATAATCCAGGGATTAACTTCAATTGACATAAATGTAACCTGCATATTACAATAATGTTTCTCACTTGCAAAATGGTCATTCAAAGTAACTCTCTATCCGGAAAAAAGAAAGGAAAGACGTTCAAGTCTTAAACTTGGTTCTGAACTAAATGTCATGTCCAAAAAGTAGATTATCAAACCATCAGCCAGATTATCTATAGCCTGTCAAAACAAATAATGGACATAATTTAATTAATAAAAATTAGTATATCTTACACAAACTGCCGCATGAAAAATAACATATAACAAGCAGGTTTGAGCCTATGTTAATGAACAAGTTCACTCAATAAGGCTCACACTTAAGTATGCAATTAGCATACTTAAAAGTTAACCACTCACAAGGCTTCATACATCTTATTGATGAAAGCAAACAATAATACAATAAGCAAAAGAACCACTCAAAAATTAATAATTTTTTATCAATTGAAAATAAACAATGCAGCAAAGATCTAACCTTTAGATTAGCCGGACCCAACAATGATATTGTTGATTGGAATGAAAATAAGCTTCACAAAGAAGCCCACAAATCCCATTACAACAAATCCAATAGCTGTGCGCATTGCTACCTTCGAAAACTCTACAGAGCCAATTTGCAAACTAAATAAAATGGTCGCACCAACAGACAATAATAGTTTAAAAGTGAATGTGGTGAGTGGCAACTGAGAACCCATTGATGGTAATTGGTAAACACAGGACCATATGAAATCCATACCAAAAGGAGTGGAAGGATTAAAAATTAATGGTGGTTTAAAACTTTAAAAATCTGTAAATAGAAATTAACTCCAACAAAGAAAGAATTTGGTCTCTGGATACTAAGCTTAGTAATGATACCAGCCGGATCTGATACCTAAGGTAGTGTATCAGGCCTAGGAACAGCAGAATAGCTACTGTTCTCGGAATATGAATAGCAGTTATGTATCCAAACATAAATCTACTGTTCCGGAATAGTGAGAATAGCTGATCGGGTCCACAATTTCCAGATCATATAATTCAAAAGCTGATTGGGTCCACATATCCTTTATTTTATTCTGATATCCTCGAGGAAAAAAATGCTAATCTGTTGCCCAACTACTGGCATCTGAGAATTTTTTTCTTAAATTAGGAGCAATACTTCAAGGAGGAATACTTTGACACCATACACAGTGCATGTCTTGCCAGAGACCAAAAAGCTGTGCATACAGATGAGGTTTCCTTTAGATTTGGAATGTCTCGTCGTCTCAAATTTGCTGTAGTTTCTAAATTATTTGATCATGGAGAAAAATCTTCTAAAACTAAATTCAACTATTAAATATTTTATATTTAATACCTAACATTAGTTTTGTAATGAAAATGGTAGGGTCTGCCCACTTTTTCGATGAAAGAAATAATATATCAGAGTTTTAAATTGATGTGTGGATGACCAATTGATTCTATATTGCAGACAGGTATCTCCTTATATATGCCAAACCCAAGATCTGATAGAGAAGCACGAATTTTGAAGAAAGGGGTGAATTAAACCATTGAACATGCTCAGAGAACGTATATAGACTAATTTTTATATAATTCTGATAAAACCCGGGAAATTGAGGGATAAAGTGCCCTTCGTGACCTTATTTGCGACCAAAATGGAATATAAATTCGCAAGCGTATCAGAACTTTTCAATCAGATTAGATCTGCGGTAAGAAAATTTCAGGTGCATATGCGGAAAATAACTTCGTCGATCAGATCGAATGAACTTAATTTTGATATTATATTGAGGAAGATCGGATCTCCTACTGATAAAGCGATGATCTAACAATCTAAAGCGAGAAGTGGCCTCATTGAACAGAGATCTAAGTAATTAAGATCAAAATTGAAAAGTAAAACGAAAAGGAGTCGAGAAGAACCTTTTCGATCAGGTTTGTGACATCGCTTGACGAGGCGTATGCTGTCCTTGGCGAACTCTCTCAGCGGATCCACCACTGAATCAACCGCATCCATTGCTCTTGATTTTTGAGAAAGACAGGAGAAAGCGAAAGACTATAGCGTAGATCGGAAGAGAAACAAGGGCATGGATAGCTGTAATTTTTTTTCTTCTTTTTGCAAGATCCAGTAAAGTTTGATAGGTTTAAGGGCCCGTTCGGCAGAGTACTGTTTGCACGGGAAAAAAAAAATTTTTCACAGTGAATTCTTCTCCGCGCGCATAATAAAAATTAAACTAATTCTTTTACTTATTTTGCTGTCTGATACTCTTTTGACCTATTACGTGATGTGTATTGTATCTGATAAAATAAGTATGAATAATATTTTATTTTCGTTAAATTATTAGATATGAGTATAAATGAGAAAAATATTTTGTTAATTTATCGGATATAAATATGGGTAATGAGTTTTCATTACCCGTTATTTATTAGATAAATTATATAAATATAATTATTTTATATTTTTAATAAATATATATAGTTAAGTTATATAAATATTTATAGTAACTGGTATATGTTTTTTTATGACAAGAAAAAAATATATAATTTTTGTTATTTCTAAAATATTAATTATTATTGTAGTATATTTATTTATCTAAATTATATAATTTTTTCATTGAATTATTTTTATTTTTACGCATTATTTATCGTTACTCGTTCATTATCCGAAATTTTAACGGGTAAGGATAAGATATGGATAATTTTTTTTAATTAGTATGAGTATGAATATAAAAATAGCTTCATACATACCCTATACTATCCATTAACAGCCTACTTTCTACCCGCCAAATACGTTCTAATAGTGTGTAAATAGGAAGTGCTCCTTATTTTGATTTTTTTCCCGTTTGTGATAAATTTATACCTGTTTATTTTAGTTTTTATTTTTTTAAATTATTTTTCATTACATGTGTTAAATTTGAAGTAGTGTAATTTTCCTATAAATAGTATAATCGGCATTTATGATGGAGGAAGGTTCAAATATCTTTTGCTTTATGTTGGATTTAATTATCGGTACGTCCAATATGGGAAACCCGAATCCAAACCCAACCCGTTATAAGATTGAACAGGTGCACTGGAGAGGTACATTGAACAGGTGTACTGGAGAGGTGCATTGAACAAGTGTATTGAGCAGATGCATTGGCTTATAAATATACACTAGTATACTCTCTCTCACAGATCATCAAAAAATGAATCAGTCACTATTATCAAAGAGAGAAAGAAAGAGAAAATATACTCTGTTAAGACTTGAAGAATTTAGGTTGTGGAAAACGCAAGGCTTCCGGCTTTGGCTCGTGATTTCTTGTAGAACCAGTGATAGTGCTGTATTGGTCAGAACCGCTTCCGCACGAAGATTAACGGAGCAACTTGTAAGTTTTATTCGTTAAATATTACACTTTATAATTTTTCGTAACTCAATTTTGTAGAATTAAAATGTCAAATAAAACCATTAAAGCAACTGTATCCCTGCTTATTGTCAAATGATAATGTAATGTCACATTTTCCATTAACAATCTATTTCTATTAAGGTGACATCCTTGAATTTCAGATGAAATTGTTATAGTGGCACTCTTGTAAATATTTTTTTTTTATTTTTCAGCGTTTTTTATTTTATTTCCTCTCCTATTCTGTCGCTGATGTGATTTGTCAAATAGATTGTCAATTTTTGATAATTGTCTAATTTTGCATACTCTCTACATTCCTAAATTAAAATGACAACTGTCAACTAGGATTTAACAATCAATTTGACAGAGGGATTCAGGAGTGTTGATCCACTGCTGCGCAACACGTGGTATGTTCGATCACTTTGAGATTTGAGTTAGCATGAATCTCGAAGTGATCGAACGGAACATGTGCTGCGCTGCACGGTGCTACGCAACAGTGAATATAAATTTGGGATTCAGATGCTCTTAAAACTCAGATGTGATCTATATTCATTTCACTTTTCAATTAATAGCTTGCAAAGAAGTCCAGCAATGTGGATAATTTTGAATGCTACTTTTTGACTCATTGATGTATGAATGAAAGTCAAAACTCAAAAGTCGATAGTTTTTAATAGTTTTTAGTGTATATAGAGAAAACTAATATAGATAATGTCTAGTTTTTGTTAGTAGGAATTTAAATAACTGGATGCTAACTCGGTCTCCGTCCTTGATTGGACAATAATCATAATAATTTAAACGTATTTTATCATTCTCGTTTTACAAATGAAAAAGGAAAGCCAAGGAGAATGGACATAGTGGAGGTCAGAAATTTCTAAATAGAGGAAAAAAGTTAAATGCAGTGAAAAATTGAAGAGAAAAATGGACGGTCCAAATTATAAATCAAGTGTCATACATATTTTAAAAATGACCAAGGAAAAAGATCAAGATACTGTTGTATACTAGCTTAACTGTTCATAAAGCCTTGAGTATTTGAAGGTGGGGAAGTTTTAAAGACCTTTGAATCAAAAATTGGGTTCAAAGCCTTTGAGAGCCATTGATTTTGCATCGAGATTCGTATTTTCAACAAAATCTAAATTCAAAATTTGTGCTTTTAATAGTTATTACAAATCTCGATGCAAAATCAACGGCTCTCAAAGACTTTAAACCCAATTTTTGATTCAAAGGGTTTTGAACCTCCCCTGTGTCCTAAGTATTTATATACTATATATAATGGGGCATCCAACTGCCCAATGTATGAAAAGTATAAAAAAGAAAATAACCATACAATTTCTGAAATTGTGTTATTTTCAAACATATGAACATATTCTATAAATGTGATATGGTGATATGGATAACGGATTAAATTCATAAATGATGGGTGATAGTGGACTTAATCGTTCTTATTCAACTTTTCTCGTGCTTTTGTCCCATCCGATCCATGATCCATCACATGCTTAGGATGGGGCGGGTTGGTTGGGCATGGGTGAGCTCACAACCAGTGTTTTTAAATGCGGCCGCATATGCGTATGCGGTCCTCTGACTGTTGTCAAAACGCCATACAGTGTCAAATATGCGGCCACATATGCGCGCGCATAAACAGTTCATGCGGACGCAAAATTTATTTGCGGAACAGTAATGTGCTTTCGTTTGAGCGACCCCTCTTTTAATTATTATCATTCTCAATCCGTCTCTCCTCTGATTTTCAAACCCTAGACGCTACTTGATCTTTCTTTCTCTTTCGTTTTCCTTGACCAAAACCCAAAAATCTACCGATATGACTCCTCACTTTATTCATTCATCTACAAAAAAAATTTTCTCAAACGATTCGCAAGTGATCCTAAGTAACTACACGAAAATCTACTAGATCATGCGAAATTGCAAAATAGTTCTAATTCTTCTGAAGTGGCTACACAAAAGCACCTAAGTGGTACTGCAAAAAACTTGAATTTTCTTTTTTTCTATCCAAATGAAATATTTAATTTAAATACTTCTATTTATTTGGGTCATTTATCTGTTCTTTTTTAACTAAAAAAAATCCAACTACTGGACAAAAATTTGTCCCAATTCCTTAATGATTTTTTGGATTAAAGTTGATGTATTATTTAACATTTGTAGACCAAATATGACTACTCACTGATGTCGAAACTAGAAAGAGTTCCAGAAGATATGTTATCCTGGTTTTGTTTGTTTATCTATAAAATTATATCTTCAGTAGTAGTAGCTAGTAGTTAGTAGTTACTAATTATCGAGTAGGGGTACTCTAATAAATTTATTGTTTTTTAACAAGATCATGTCCAGTTCTGGTTCTCATGCAATGTTGGTGTCAAAATCAGTTGATTCAGAGTTGTATAGGTTGGTGAATTCTAATGATCCTGGCTGGAAAGTACGGGAGGCTGTTGAATAAAGATGACTCAAATATAATCAAGTGTTTGTTGTGTAATAAAATCAGTAAGAGGAATAACCAGATTGAAAATGCATCTTGCGGGCATCAGAGGTAATATACGAAAACGCAATAAAGCTGATGTGAAAGTGCAAAGAGAAATAACAGACTATTTGGAGGTAGTAAAAAAGAAATAAGAAAAGAGAAAGAGAGCAAAAAAAGAGATAGTAACAAATATTGACATAAATGGTGATGGTTCCGAGTCTGAAGAATTGGAGACAGAGAGTAAGCGATTAAGGCTCAAAAATATGGTGAATTTGACTAATTTGGTGAAAGAGAAAGGGAAATGAAAGTAATCAGTCATTAAGGATTCTTATGAAAAGGACCAACGTGATAAAGTCAATGATTATTTATCTTTCTGGGCTTACAAGCGTGGAATTTCATTCAATGCACTTTGTGGATCCGTAATTTATTCATTTTTGTGAAGCAGTAGGTCAATATGGATCGGGATACAAACCCCCAACTATGTATGAGTATCGTGTGCCACTATTAAAGAGATAAGTTTCAAAAATCACCGATAGTTTGGAACCTCATAAAGAAGTTTGGTCAAAGACCGGTTCCACATTAATGATAGATGCATGGACTGATAGGAGAGATAGGAATATGATGATTCTATGTGTGAATAATGAACGTGGAACAATATTTTTGAAAGCCATTGATGCATCTTTAGAATCTCACACAACATAGTACATAATAGATTTCATGGAAAGTAGAGTTAAAGAAGTTATGGAGGAAAATGTGCTTCAAGTTGTGACAGATAACGAAACAACAAATATAAAAGCTGTTGAATTGCTTATGAAAAACCACCCACGAATTTATTAGACCTCATGTGTAGCACATTGCATTGATTTGATGTTGGAGAGCATCTCAAAACAGAAGGATATCAGTGATGCAGTGAAACAAGCGATGGAGATTACCAACTTTACCTATAGTCATCATCAGGTGCTACCTTTGATGCGTATCTATATTGAAAATAAAGATATTGTTCAACCAGGAGCTATAAGGCTTGCTACTTCATTTCTTACCTTAGATAGTATATTACAAAAGAAGTTACAATTGCGACGTTTTTTTTTTTTTCGATGAATATGCTGAACTAATACAAACATCTAAGAAAAAGAGGAAGAAATTTGTTGATAGGGCAAGAAGGATGGCGGATGTTGTTATTTCAAATAATTTTTGGAAATCAGTGGCATTAGCAACTATAATTTTCTTACCATTAGTTATTCTTTTTCGTATTGTTGATGGAGAGGAGAAGTAACCTATAGGGTTTTGTGTGACCCTTTTTCGCACGCTCCGCACCGCCGCCGGGCGATGGGATGTGGAAGAAGGACACGGATATCCCTCCCGAGCGTGCATTTATTTAGTGCCGGTTGAATTCACCGTTCAGACCCATTGGGATGCACATTCAGGGGATTTTTATTAATTGAGGATCCTTTTAGATTCCGGTGGGCGCAAGCTCCCACTTTTAATTACCCTAGGCTACTAACCTCGAGGCACCTCTGGATCTCGAAAGAGGGAAGTAATTACTATAGCTAAACGATAATCAAGTAGTCGAGTGGTCAAGTGCTTTGGTGATGGGATCACTAAAGCACTCTAGACTTACTAACAGATCAGTCCAGTGAGGTAGGAATGGTAGAGAAGATGAACTTACTAACATATCAGTTCTATCTTCGGGGTACAGTGTAAATTGAATATACAAACAGATCGATTCAACTTACGTAGAGTTTTAGCAGACGAACTTACTACAGATCAATTCGAGATTTTTAGAAACAGGTGAAAATGAACTTACAAACATATCAGTTCGAATTCAAAACAGATAACAGATGCAAATACAGATACAGATGAACTTACTACATATCAGTTCATTGAAATAGATGACAGAAGTATAGATGAACTTACTACAGATCAGTTCATGAATACAAATAATAGAAATACAGATGAACTTACTACATATCAGTTCATGAGTGCGGGTAAAAGGATACAGGTGAACTTACTACATATCAGTTCACAGATACATATACAGTGTAAATCAAATCTACTAACAGATCGACTCAACCTACGTGGAATGTGGACAGACGAACTTACTACAGATTAGTTCGCTGATTGATGGTAGGTACAGATGAACTTACTAATAGATCAGTTCATTCCGTGATAGGGAAATATGAACCTACTACAGATCGGTTCAATCTTTATAGCTCCGAGAAATGACCTTACAAACAGATCAAATCAATCTCTATGGAGGGATGGATGATGAGTCTACTAACATATCGACTCAATCTTAATTGATCTAGAAGATGAACTTACTAACAGATCAGTTCAATCTTAACTAGTCAATGACCAATCACACAAAATATAACTCGAACCACTGAGTTGGTTGATCTTGAGGTTGGTGAATCAGAAGATGGGTGGATATGACCCACTTGTTCATCTTGCTGATCTTCTAGATCATGAATTCCAAGCACTGAGCGGATTCATAAACCACCTAGGATACAAATGAACTTACTAATCAGATCAGTTCACTCTGTGACAGGGAAAGATGAACCTACTATAGATCGGTTCAATCTTTATAACTCCGAGAGACGACCTTACAAACAGATCGGATCCATCTCTACGGAGAGATAGAAGATGAGTCTACTAACAGATCGACTCAATCTTAATTGATCTAGAAGATGAACTTACTAATAGATCAGTTCAATCTTAACTAGTCAATAACTAATCACACAAAATACAACTCGAAGCATTGAGCCGGTTGATCTTGAGGTTGGTGAATCAGAAGATGGGTGGATATGGCCCACTTGTTCATCTTGCTGATCTTCTAAATCATGAATTCCAAGCGCTAAGCGGATTCATAAACCTAAGAAACACTTATGCACACAAAATCAAATATGAAGCGCTAAGTCAGTTCAACCTTGAGGCAAGTGTGTTAGTGAATGAACCTACAAACTGATTGGTTCGATTTCACTGTTTAGAAGATGAACCTACTACAGATCAGTTCAATCTCTTAGACTAGAAAACAAACTTACAATTAGATCAATTTATTCTTGCTAGTATGTTAAGTCATGAACAATTGTTCAAGACAGAGTCAGTTGACAGTGGACAGAGTCTCTACAGTTGTCTTACTTGACCTCCCAGATCATGAATTCTAAGCACTTGTGATAGCGTTCGAGCTATGAATCGTCCAAGGACACACACACACGTTCAACTATAAAATCACAACTGGAGGATACTCTCAACTCACAGTAGGATAAAAGAGGAGATAAACTCAACTTAAGATAAACTTTTTCATAATAATTCAACAAGTGAGTTTACATTCAGAAATTAGGCTTTATATAGCCATACAACTCAACTCTAAAAACTTCCTACTAATTAATAACTCCTTAACTATTTTTTTTTGCAAATATCAAAACACAATAAAAACAACATTAAATACTATTATTAATTCCAAAATATAATTAAAACATAGAAAGACTCAAAGACAAGTTCCAAGAAACTAAATGCTGGCTGACTCCTCAGTAACCATGCTCACTTGACACGAGGTTTTGACCAAGAAGACTCTGGAATATGGAGAAACTCAAAACACAAAAAAGATAGTCCATTTCATCATCTGATCACAGAAATTTGAATCACCCAAATCCGAGTTATTATGAGAGAGTTCTGTCCAGAGAGCTGTTGTTTCGTAAATTAATTATAAATATGACTTGGGCCTAGTTCTTCAAACTGAGAACTGGTCCAGAACTTGCTTCCTTGATCATGATTGTTCACCTGTAGACCTGCCATGACTTGATCGCCATCATTCTCCCCCGGTTGAAAAGAACTCGCCCACGAGTTCGGCTCATTTTCGCCATGGTATGGAGAAAGATCCTTCACATTGAATGTGGATGAAACACCATAATCTCCGGGAAGCTCCACCTTGTAAGCATTGTCACCTATGCGCTGCAAGATTTTAAACGGTCCATCACCACGGTGCTTGAGCTTTGCGTTGCGCCCAGGTGGAAATCTCTCCTTGCTCAAATGCACCCACACAAGATCACCTTCTTTGAAAATCACAGCCCTTCGGTGCTTGTTAGCTTGTCTTTCATACTTCTGATTTTGCTTCTCAATCCTCTTGCTGACTTGTTCATGCAAGTCCTTGATTGCTTTAGCACGCTCATTTGCATCTCCACTATAGCTATGGCTGATTGGCAATGACACAAGATCAAGAGGAGTCTTTGGATTGCATCCATACACCACTTCAAAAGGGCTTTTACCTGTCGTCTTCTTTGTTGGACTGTTGTAAGCGAATTCGGCTTGAGGTAGAACAAGGTCCCATTGGCGTATGTTATCACCCACCAAGCTTCTCAACGATTGCCCAAACTCCGATTCACAATCTCGGTTTGGCCATCGGTTTGAGGATGATAGGGCCGAACTAAACTGACTTTGTACCCATCTTACGCCAAAGTGTTCTCCAAAAATGCCCAACAAACTTCGGGTCTCTGTCAGATGTTATGGTATTTGGAATGCCATGCAACTTCACTATCTCCTTGAAATAAAGATCAACTATGTTAGTGGCATCCATCGTTTTTGCACAAGGAACAAAGTGCGCCATTTTAGAGAACCGATCAACCACCACCATGATTGAATCTTTGCTGCGTTGAGTTCGGGGCAATCCCATCACAAAGTCCATGCTCACATCTTCCCATGGTGCATTAGGAACAGGAAGGGGAGTGTAAAGTCCAGAATTTTGAGACTTTGTTTTTGTTAGATGGCAAGTTCTACATCTCAAAATGTAATGGTTCACATCCTTCATCATTTTAGGCCAATAGAAACGGTCTTGGAGTAATGCACCGGTTTTATCTTATCCAAAATGACCACTTAACCCACCATCATGAACCTCTTTAATGATCTGCCACCTCAAAGTACAATTCGGTACGCATAAACGGTTGCCATAGAAAATATATCCATCATTCACCATAAATTCTTTATATGGCCCTTTTGCACATTCAGCTTTTATCGTGCCAAAGAACTCATCATCAGAATACAACTCATTGATCACTTCAAACCTAAGAACATTTACCTTCATTGTGGACAGCAAAGAATGCCTCCTACTTAAAGCATCCGCCACTTGATTTGAAGCACCACTTTTATGCTTGATGTGGAATGTGTAGCCTTGTAAAAATTCCACCCACCTTGCATGCCTTGGTTTGAGCTTGTGCTTTGCCCATTTATGAACTTCGGCGCCTCATGGTCGGAGTAGAGAATGAACTCCTTGGAAATGAGGTAGTGTCTCCAATGCCCAAAAGCTCGTACAATTGCATAGAACTCCTTGTCATATGTAGTGTAGTTCTTACGTGAATCTGAAAGCTTTTCACTAAAGAAGGCAATAGGTCGACCTTCTTGATTGAGAACCGCACCAATGCCGACACCAGATGCATCACATTCAAGCTCAAAAATATTCTCAAAGTTGGGCAAAGTAAGAATTGGGGCTGCTGTCATCTTCTCCTTGATGAGCTGAAAGCTCTTTTCAGCTTCTTTCGTCCATTTGAATACTCCTCCTTTCAAGCACTCGGTGATTGGAGAGACAAGAGTGCTGAAATCTCGAATAAACCGGCGATAGAATGAGGCCAGTCCATGAAAACTTCTCACATCGTGAATATTGGTTGGTGTTGGCCATGAAATAATTGCATCCACCTTAGAAGGATCAACATGAATACCCTCAGCTGAAACCACATAGCCTAGAAACACCAAGTTGCTGGTTAGGAACTCGCACTTCTTGAGGTTGATGTAGAGTTTCTGTTCAATTAGCACTTCAAAGACTTGGCGAAGGTGTTCCAAATGCTCTTCTTTACCCGTGCTATACACAAGTATGTCATCAAAATAGACCACCACAAATCTGCCAATAAAAGACTTAAACACTAAATTCATTATTCTCATAAAAGTACTAGGAGCATTAGAGAGTCCGAATGTCATCACCAACCACTCAAACAATCCATCACGGGCCTTAAATGCCGTCTTCCATTCATCACCAGGCCTCATACGAATCTGATGGTATCCACTTCTAAGATCAATCTTTGAAAACACACTAGCACCATGGAGCTGATCTAGCATGTCATCTAGACGAGGAATAGGGAAGCGATACTTGATAGTAATCTTGTTGACCGCTCTACTATCCACACACATGCGAAAAGAACTATCTTTCTTTGGCACAAGTAAGGCTGGAACTGCACAAGGACTCATGCTTTCACGCACCAAACCCTTTCTCAACAACTCATCTACTTGCCGCTGCAACTCGGCATTTTCTGTTGGGTTCATTTGGTAGGCTGCTTTGTTTGGCAAAACTGCACCAGGAACAAAATCTATGCAGTGTTGCACACTCCTCATTGGAGGTAAACCTACTGGAATTTCATCTAGAACAAGGTTCTGAAATTGTTCAAGTAAAGGTACCACTGGTCCGGGTATTAGAGTACTTCTGTCACCCTTAACTTCTTTTACCACCAATGCAAAGGCTATTTGGGATTCTTCAAAAATTTTAGTAAATTCAGATTTTGAGAGAACGAAATTGCTATCCTTGAGGGCTGATTTAGATTTCATTTCCATTCTAGAAGGACCCAAAGTAATCTTAGCACCATTCAGCTCAAAAGAATAAGTGTTTTTAAAACCGTCATGGTGTACCTTTCTATCAAACTGCCAAGGCCTCCCCAAAAGTAAATGACAAGCATCCATAGGAACTACATCACACCATACCTCATCTCGGTACTTCTCACCAATAGAAAAATTAACCAAACAACGCTGGTCAACTTGCACACATTTACCCTTTTCCAACCAAGAGAGTTTGTACGGTTTTGGGTGCTTTTCAGTTTTAAGCGGCAACTTTTGTACCATAATTTCAGAAATAACATTCTCACAACTCCCGCTATCAATGATAACATCGCATACCTTCCCATGAGAGGTGCATCGTGTATGAAAGATATTGTTACGGAGCCACACATCATCTTGAACGGGACTGGAATTCAGCACACGCCTAATCACCAACATCTCACCCGTATCTCCATAAATGACATCCTCCTCATCTGCTGCCTCATCAAATATGGGTGGAGAATCAAAATCTGTTTGCTCCTCTTCTAGGGGTTCTTCAACAATGGTAAATACTCGTGGTTTGGGCACTCGGACATGATGTGACCGTACCCTTTGCACCGATAGCATTGAACGCTTTAGGGGCCGGGTTTAGAGGGTCCTGCGGTTGCGATTTTGGCTGAAAATTTGGCCACAACACTTAATGTTGGTTTGGCTGATTGCGTTCTGCTCCCATGGCTTGTTGGATAGCCTCGATTGAGAACTCGGCTACCACCAAAGCTCGCAGTTTTTCTGACTTCTTTCTCCTTGAGTTGTTTTTTAACTTTTGTGGCAAGCTTAAAAACATCATGATAAGAGATAAAGGGCTGTAAAGTTACCACATCATGAATCTCCTTGCGAAGGCCACGAAGATATCGTGCAATGGTTTGTTCTTCGGGCTCAACAACGCCACACTTCAACATGAGGTGATCAAGTTCCTCGGTGTAATCTGCCACGGTTTTATCACCTTGAACAAAGCCATGAAGTTGAAGAAAGGCCTCTTGCAAGTACCCTTCCGGCAAAAACTTCTTTCGCAACTCTTTCACCATCTTTTTCCATGTTCTGAATTTTTGCTTACCCTCACGGGCTCGCTTCATTTTTAACTGCTCCCACCAAATAGATGCATGCTTCTTCAATTTGATGGCAACAATCTTCACCTTCTCTTCCTCAGGGACATCTTGGTACTCAAAGACACGTTCAACCGTATTGAGCCAATCTATGAACTCATCGGGTTGTATGCGCCCTTCGTACACCGGAATATCCTCTTTTAGATTAAAAGCCCGTCGAAATTGCTGGTTTCTTCGGGTGTGATTTTGATGGAGAGCCTCTTCATCACTGGACACCAATGTGTGGTTGTCGTGGAAGGGGTTGAACTCTGCATCATCGTCACCATAAGTTTCGCCATTTGAGCCACGATAGGAATCATCGCGGTTGTTCCCAGCGGCCTCCATGCGCGCTAGACGCTCTTGGAGTTGTTGCACATGCTACCTCAACTCGTTCAACTCAATATCTCGACTGGCTTACTGGTTGCCTTTAGGAGGATTGACACGAGCACTACGTCGCACCATCCTTCGCCTGCTGCTCTGATACCAACTGATAGCGTTCGAGCTATGAATCGTCCAAGGACACGCACACGTTCAACTATAAAATCACAACTGGAGGATACTCTCAACTCACAAAGGATAAAAGAGGAGATAAACTCAACTCAAGATAAACTTTTTCATAATAATTCAACAAGTGAGTTTACATTCGAAATTAGGCTTTATATAGCCATACAACTCAACTCTAGAAACTTCCTACTAATTAATAACTCCTTAACTATTTTTGCAAATATCAAAACACAATAAAAATAACATTAACTACTACTGTTAATTCCAAAATATAATTAAAACATAGAAAGACTCAAAGACAAGTTCCAAGAAACTAAATGCTGGCTGGCTCCTCAGTAACCACGCTCACTTGACACGAGGTTTTGACCAAGAAGACTCTGGAATCTAGAGAAACTCAAAACACAAAAAAGATAGTTCATTTCATCATCTGATCACAGAAATTTGAATCACCCAAATCTGAGTTATTATGAGAGAGTTATGCCCAAAATACTGGCCCAGTACGAATCTGTCCAGAAAGCTGCTAGTTTCGTAAATTAATTGTAAATATGACTTGGGCCTTGTTCTTCAAACTGAGAACTGGTCCAGAACTTGCTTCCTTGATCATGATTGTTCACCTGTAGACCTGCCATGACTTGATCGCCATCGATGGCGTCGGGTTCCGTTTCTTGTTTTGCGCGCCTAGACTCATTTTCGGCGGTACCGAGGGAGTCGGGTCCCGATTTCATGTTTTGCGCGCTCGGACTCGTTTTCGGTGGTACCGATGGCGTCGGGTTCCGTTTCTTGTTTTACGCGCCTAGACTCATTTTCGGCGATACCGAGGGAGTTGGGTCCCGATTTCATGTTTTGCGCACTCGGACTCGTTTTCGATGATACCGATGGCGTCGGGTTCCGTTTCTTGTTTTAAGCGCCTAGAATAATTTTCGCCGGTACCGAGGGAGTCGGGTCTCGATTTCATGTTTTGCGCGCTCGGAATCGTTTTTGGTGGTGCCGATGGCGTCTGGTTTTGTTTCTTGTTTTGCGCGCCTAGATTCATTTTCGGCGGTACCGAGGGAGTCGGGTCCCGATTTCATGTTTTGTGCGCTCGGACTCGTTTTCGGTGGTACCGATGGCGTCGGGTTCCGTTTCTTGTTTTGCGCGCCTAGACTCGTTTTCGGCGGTACCGAGGGAGTAGGGTCCCGTTTTCATATTTTGCGCTCTCAGACTTATTTTCGACGGTAATGAGGGTGTCGGGTCCCGTTTTCACGTTTTGTGCTCCCGAACTCGTTTTCGGCGGTGCCGAATGTGTCGGGTCCCGTTTTCATGTTTTGCGCGGCGGACTCGTTTTCGGCGGTATTAAGTGCGTCGGGTCCCGTTTTTTTGTTTTGCGCTCCCGAACTCATTTTCGGCGGTACCAAGGGTGTCAGGTCCCGTTTTCATGTTTTGCGCGCCTGAACTCATTTTCGACGCTACCGAGGCCGTCAGGTCCCATTTTCATGTTTTGCGCTCTCAGACTCATTTTCGGCGGTGCCGAGGGCATCAAGTCCCGTCATCATGTTTTGCGCGCCTGAACTCACTTTCGGCGGTTCCGAGGCGTCGGGTCTCGTTTTCATGTTTTGCGCGCCCGAACTCATTTTCGGCGATACCGAGAGCGTCGCGTCCCGTTTACATGTTTTATGCGCCTGAACTCGTGTTCGACGATGCCAAGTGTGTCGGGTCCAGTTTTCATATTTTAGGCACCCGGACTCTTTTTCGGTGGTACCGATGGCGTCGGGTACCGTTTTCTTATTTTGCTGCCCGGACTCGTTTTCTGCGGTTCCGAGGGCGTCGAGCCCCGTTTTCTTGTTTTGCTCTCCCCGGACTAGTTTTCGGTGGTACCGATGGTCGTCTGGTTCTGTTTCTTGTTTTGCGCGCCTAGACTCATTTTCGGCTGTTCCGAGTGCGTCGGGTCCCGATTTCATGTTTTGCGTGCTTGGACACGTTTTCAATGGTACCGATGGCGTCGGGTTCCGTTTCTTGTTTTGCATGCCTAGACTCATTTTCGGCGGTACCGAGGGAGTCGGTTCCCGATTTCATGTTTTGGGCGCTCGGACTCGTTTTCGGTGGTACCGATGGCGTCTGGTTCCGTTTCTTGTTTTACGCGCCTAGACTCATTTTCGGCGATACCGAGGGAGTTGGGTCCCGATTTCATGTTTTGCGCGCTCGGACTCGTTTTCGATGATACCGATGGCGTCGGGTTCCGTTTCTTGTTTTGCGCGCCTAGAGTCATTTTCGGCGGTACCGAGGGAGTCGGGTCTCGATTTCATGTTTTGCGCGCTCGGAATCGTTTTTGGCGGTGCCGATGGCGTCGGGTTCCGTTTCTTGTTTTGCGCGCCTATACTCATTTTCGGCGGTACCTTCGGAGTTGGGTCCCGTTTTCATATTTTGCGCTCCCAAACTAATTTTCGGGGGTACCGATGGCGTCGGGTTCCGTTTCTTGTTTTGCGCGCCTAGACTCTTTTTCGGCGGTACCGAGGGAGTCGGGTCCCGTTTTCATATTTTGCGCTCCCAGACTCATTTTTGACGGTAACGAGGGCGTCGGTCCCGTTTTCACGTTTTGTGCTCCCGGAGACGTTTTCGGCGGTGCCGAATGTGTCGGGTCCCGTTTTCATGTTTTGCGCGGCCGGATTCGTTTCGGCGGTATTGAGGGTGTCGGGTCCTATATTTATGTTTTGTGCTCCCGAACTCATTTTCGGCGGTACCAAGGGTGTCGTGTCCCGTTTTCATGTTTTGCGCGCCCGAACTCATTTTCGGCGCTACCGAGGACGTCATGTCCCGTTTTCATGTTTTGCGCTCCCGGACTCATTTTCGGCGGTGCCGAGGGCATGAGGTCCCGTCTTCATGTTTTGCGCGCCTGAACTCACATTCGGCGGTTCCGAGGCGTCGTGTCCCGTTTTCATGTTTAGCGCGCCGGAATCATTTTCGGCGATACCGAGAGCGTCGGGTCCCGTTTACATGTTTTATGCGCCCGAACTCGTGTTCGACGGTGCCAAGTGTGTCGGGTCCAGTTTTCATATTTTAAGCGCCGGACTCTTTTTCGGTGGTACCGATGGCGTCGGGTACCGTTTTCTTGTTTTTGCGTGCCCGGACTCATTTTCGGCGGTACCGAGGGCGTCGGGTCCCGATTTCATGTTTTGCGCGCTATCGGACTCATTTTCGGCGGTGCCCGGACTCTTTCGTCGGTACCGTCGGCGTCGGGTAGCGTTTTCTTATTTTGCTGCCCGACTCGTTTTCTGCGGTTCCGAGGGCGTCGAGTCCCATTTTAATGTTTTTCTCTCCCCGGACTTGTTTTCGGCGGTACCGAGGGTGTCGGGTCTCGTTTTCATGTTTTGCCCGCCCGGACTCATTTTCGGCGGTTCCGAGTGCTTCGGGTCCCGATTTTATGTTTTGCGCGCTCGGACTCGTTTTCGTTGGTACCGATTCCGTCGGGTTCCGTTTCTTGTTTTGCGCGCCTAGACTCCTTTTCGGCGGTACCGATGGAGTTGGGTCCTGATTTCATGTTTTGCGCGCTCGGACTTGTTTTCGGTGGTACCGATGGCGTCGGATTCCGTTTCTTGTTTTACGCGCCTAGACTCATTTTCGGCGATACCGAGGGAGTTGGGTCCCGATTTCATGCTTTGCGCACTCGAACTCGTCTTCGATGATACCGATGGCGTCGGGTTCCGTTTCTTGTTTTGCGCGCCTAGAATCATTTTCGGCGGTACCGAGGGAGTCGGGTCTCGATTTCATGTTTTGCGCGCTCGAAATCGTTTTTGGTGGTGCCGATGGCGTCGGGTTCCGTTTCTTGTTTTGCGCGCCTAGACTCATTTTCGGCGGTACCTTGGGAGTTGGGTCCCGTTTTCATATTTTGCACTCCCAAACTAATTTTCGGGGGTACCGATGGCGTCGGGTTCCGTTTCTTGTTTTGCGCGCCTAGACTCTTTTTCAGCGGTACCGAGGGAGTCAGGTCCCGTTTTCATATTTTGCGCTCCCAGACTCATTTTCGACTGTAACGAGGGCGTCGGTTCCCGTTTTCACGTTTTGTGCTCCCGGACACGTTTTGTTTTCGGTGGTACCGATGGCGTCGGGTCCCGTTTTCATGTTTTGCGCGCCCGGACTCTTTTTCGATGTTACCGACGGCGTCACGTACCGTTTTCTTATTTTGCTGCCCGGATTCGTTTTCTGCGGTTCCAAGGGCGTCGAGTCCCGTTCTCATGTTTTGCTCTCTCCGGACTAGTTTTCGGCGGTACCGAGGGTGTCGGGTCTCGTTTTCATGTTTTGGGCGCCGGACTCGTTTTCGGCGGTATCGAGTGCGTCGGGTGCCGATTTCATGTTTTGCGCGCTCGGACTCGTTTTCGGTGGTACCGATGGCGTCTGGTTCCGTTTCTTGTTTTGCGTGCCTAGACTCACTTTCGGCGGTACCGAGGGAGTCGGGTCCTGATTTCATGTTTTGCGCGCTCGGACTCGTTTTCGGTGGTACCGATGGCGTCCGGTTCTGTTTCTTGTTTTGCGCGCCTAGACTCATTTTCGGCGGTACAGAGGGAGTCGGGTCCGATTTCATGTTTTGCGCGCTCGGACTCATTTTCGGAGCCACCGATGGCGTCGGGTTCCATTTCTTGTTTTGCGCGCCTAGACTCGTTTTCGGCGGTATCGAGGGAGTCGGGTCCCGATTTCATGTTTTGCGCGCTCGGACTCGTTTTCAGTGGTGCCGATGGCATCGGGTTACTTTCTTATTTTGCGCGCCTAGACTCATTTTCGGCGGTACCGAGGGAGTTGGGTCCCGATTTCATATTTTGCGCGCTCGGACTCGTCTTCGTTGGTACCGATGGCGTCGGGTTCGTTTCTTATTTTGCGTGCCTAGACTCGTTTTCGGCGGTACCGAGGGAGTCGGGTCCCGTTTTCATATTTTGCACTCCCAGACTCATTTTCGACGGTAACGAGGGCGTCGGGTCCCGTTTTCACGTTTTGTGCTCCCGGACTCGTTTTTGGCGGTATTGATGGCGTCGGGTCCCGTTTTTATGTTTTGTGCTCCCTTACTCATTTTCGGCGGTACCAAGGGTGTCGGGTCCCATTTGCATGTTTTGCGCGCCCGAACTCAATTTCGGCGCTACCGAGGACGTCAGGTCCCGTTTTCATGTTTTGCGCTCCCGGACTCATTTTCGGCGGTGCCGAGGGCATCAGGTCCCGTCTTAATGTTTTGCGCGCCTGAACTCTCTTTCGGCGGTTCCGAGGCGTCGGGTCCCGTTTTCATGTTTTGCGCGCCCGGACTCATTTTCGGCGATACCGAGAGCGTCGGGTCCCGTTTACATGTTTTATGCGCCCGAACTCGTGTTCGACGGTGCCAAGTGTGTCGGGTCCAGTTTTCATATTTTAAGCGCCCGGACACTTTTTCGGTGGTACCGAGGGCGTCGGGTCCAGTTTTCATGTTTTTCTCTCCCCGGACTAGTTTTCGGCGGTACCGAGGGTGTCGGGTCTCATTTTCATGTTTTGCGTGCCCGGACTCATTTTCGGCGGTTCCAAGTGCGTCGGGTCCCGATTTCATGTTTTGCGCGCTTGGACACGTTTTCAAAGGTACCGATGGCGTCAGGTTCTGTTTATTGTTTTGCGTGCCTAGACTCATTTTCGGCGGTATCGAGGGAGTTGGGTCCTGATTTCATGTTTTGTGCGCTCGGACTCATTTTCGGTGGTACCGATGGCGTCGGTTTCCGTTTCTTGTTTTGCGCCGAGACTAATTTTCGGCGGTACCGAGGGAGTCGGGTCTCGATTTCATATTTTGCGCGCTCGGACTCGTTTTCGGCGGCACCGACGACGTCGGGTCCCGATTTCATGTTTTGCGCGCCCGGACTCTTTTTCGGCGGTACCGACGGCGTCGGGTACCGTTTTCTTATTTTGCTGGCCGGACTCGTTTTCTGTGGTTCCGAGGGCGTCGAGTCCCGTTTTCATCTTTTGCTCTCCCCGGACTAGTTTTCGGCGGTACCGAGGGTGTCGGGTCTCGTTTTCATTTTCGGCGGTACCGAGGGAGTCGGGTCCCGATTTCACGTTTTGCGCGGCCGGACTCATTTTCGGCGGTATTAAGGGCGTCGGGTCCCGTTTTTTTGTTTTGCGCTCCCGAACTCATTTTCGGCGGTACCGATGGCTTCGGGTTCCGTTTCTTGTTTTGCGCGCCTAGACTCATTTTCGGCGGTACCGAGGTCGTCGGGTCCTGATTTCTTGTTTTGCGCGCTCAGACTCGTTTTCGGTGGTGCCGATGGCGTCGGGTTCCGTTTTTTCTTTTGCGCGCCTAGACTAATTTTCGGCGGTACCGAGGGAGTCGGTCCCGATTTCATGTTTTGCGCGCTCGGACTCGTTTTCGGTGGTACCGATGGCGTCGGGTTCCGTTTCTTGTTTTGCGCGCCAAGACTCGTTTTCGGTGGTACCGATGGCGTCGGGTTCTGTTTCTTGTTTTGCGCGCCTAGACTCGTTTTCGACGGTACCGAGGGAGTCGGGTCCCGATTTCATGTTTTGCGCGCTCTGACTCGTTTTCCGTGGTACCGATGGCGTCGGGTTCCGTTTCTTGTTTTGCGCGCCTAGACTCATTTTTGGCGGTACCGAGGGAGTCGGGTCCCGATTTCATGTTTTGCGCGCTCGGACTCATTTTCGGTGGCACCGATGGCGTCGGGTTCCGTTTCTTGTTTTGCGCGCCTACACTCGTTTTCGGCGGTATCGAGGGAGTCGGGTCCCGATTTTATGTTTTGTGCGCTCGGACTCGTTTTCGGTGGTGCCGATGGCGTCGGGTTTCGTTTCTTGTTTTGCGCGCCCGGACTCATTTTCGGCGGTACCGAGGGAGTCGGGTCCCGATTTCATGTTTTGCGCGCTCGGACTCATTTTCGATGGTACCGATGGCGTGGGGTTCCGTTTCTTGTTTTGCGCGCCTAGACTCGTTTTCGGCAGTACCGAGGGAGTCGGGTCCCGTTTTCATATTTTACGCTCCCAGACTCATTTTCGACGGTAACGAGGGCGTCGGGTCCAGTTTTCCCGTTTTGTGCTCCCGGACTCATTTTCGGCGGTGCCGAATGTGTCGCGTCCCGTTTTCATGTTTTGTGCACCCGGACTCGTTTTCGGTGATACCGAGAGTGTCGGGTCCCGTTTACAAGTTTTATGCGCCCGAACTCGTGTTCGACGGTGCCAACTATGTCGGGTCCAGTTTTCTTGATTTTGCGCTCCCGGACTCTTTTTCGGTGGTACCAATGGCGTCGTGTACTGTTTTCTTGTTTTTGCGTGCCCGGACTCGTTTTCAGCGGTATCGAGGGCGTCAGGTCCCGTTTTCATGTTTTGCGCTACAGGACTCATTTTCAGCGGTGCCGACGGCGTCGGGTCCCGTTTTCATGTTTTGCGCGCCCGGACTCTTTCAGAGGTACCGACGGCGTCGGGTACCGTTTTCTAATTTTGCGGCCCGGACTAGTTTTCTGCGGTTCCGAGGGCGTCGAGTCCCGTTTTGTGCACCTGGACTCGTTTTCGGTGATACCGAGAGTGTCGGGTCCCATTTACATGTTTTATGCGCCCGAACTCGTGTTCGACGGTGCCAACTATGTCGGGTCCAGTTTTCTTGATTTTGCGCGATCGGACTCGTTTTCGATGGTACTGATGGCATTGGGTTCCGTTTCTTGTTTTGCGCGCCTAGACTCGTTTTCGGCGATACCGAGGGAGTCGGGTCCCGTTTTCATATTTTACGCTCCCAGACTCATTTTCGACGGTAACGAGGGCGTCGGGTCCCGTTTTCGGCGGTGCCGAATGTGTCGGGTCCCGTTTTCATGTTTTGCGCGGCCCGACTCGTTTTCGGCGGTATTGAGGACGTCGGGTCCCGTTTTTATGTTTTGCGCTCCCGAACTCATTTGTCGGCGGTACCAAGGGTGTCGGGTCCCGTTTTCATGTTTTGCGCGCTTGAACTCACTTTCGGCGGTTCCGAGGCGTCGCGCCCCGTTTTCATGTTTTGCGCGCCGGACTCATTTTCGGTGATACCGTGAGCGTCGAGTCCCGTTTACATGTTTTATGCGCCCGAACTCGTGTTCGACGGTGCCAACTGTGTCGGGTCCAATTTTCATATTTTAAGCGCCCGTACACTTTTTCGGTGGTACAGATGGCGTCGGGTACCGTTTTCTTGATTTTGCGTGCCCGGACTAGTTTTCGGCGGTATCGAGGGCGTCGGGTCCCGATTTCATGATTTGCGCTACCGGACTCATTTTCGGTGGTGCCGACGGCGTCGGGTCCCGTTTTCATGTTTTGCGCGCTCGGACTCTTTTTCGGCGGTATCGACGGCGTCGGGTACCATTTTCTTATTTTGCTGCCCGGACTCGTTTTCTGCGGTTCCGAGGGCGACGAATCCTGTTTTCATGTTTTTCTCTCCCCGGACTAGTTTTCGGCGGTACCGAGGGTGTCGGGTCTCGTTTTCATGTTTTGCGCGCCCGGACTCGTTTTCGGCGGTACCGAGTGCGTCGCGTCCCGATTTCATGTTTTGCGCGCTCGGACACGTTTTCGGTGGTACCGATGGCGTCGGGTTCGTTTCTTGTTTTGCGTGCCTGGACTCGTTTTCGGCGGTATCGAGGGAGTGGGGTCCTGATTTTCGACGGTAACGAGGGCGTCGTGTCCCGTTTTCATGTTTTGCGCTCCCGGACTCGTTTTCGGCGGTGCCGAATGTGTCGGGTCCCGTTTTCATGTTTTGCGCGCGCCGGACTCGTTTTCGGCGGTATTGAGGGCGTCGGGTCCCGTTTTTATGTTTTGCGCTCCCGAACTCATTTTCGGCGGTACTGAGGGCCTCAGGTCCCGTCTTCATGTTTTGCGCGCCTGAACTCACTTTCGACGGTTCTGAGGCGACGGGTCCCGTTTTCTTGTTTTGTGCGCTCGGACTCGTTTTCGGCGATACCGAGAGCGTCGGGTCCCGTTTACATGTTTGATGCACCCGAACTCGTGTTCGACGGTGCCAATGGTGTCGGGTCCAGCTTTCATATTTTAAGCGCCCGGACTCTTTTTCGGCGGTACCGATGGCGTCGGGTACCGTTTTCTTGTTTTTGCGTGCCCGAACTCGTTTTCGGCGGTACCGAGGGCGTCGGCTCCCGATTTCATGCTTTGCGCTATCGGACTCATTTTCGGTGACACAATGGCGTCGGGTCCCGTTTTCATGTTTTGCGCGCCCGGACTTTTTTTCGCGTCGAGTCGGTTTTTTCATTTTTTGCCCTGACTCGTTTTCCGGTTCCCGAGGGTGTCGAGTCCCGTTTTCATGTTTTGCTCCCCCCGGACTAGTTTTCGGCCGTACCGAGGGTGTCGGGTCTCGTTTTCATGTTTTGCGCGCCCGGACTCACTTTCGGCGGTACCGAGTGCGTCGGGACCCGATTTCATGTTTTGCGCGCTCGGACTCATTTTCGGTGGTACCGATGGCGTCGGATCCGTTTCTTGTTTTGCGCGCCTAGACTCGTTTTCGGCGGTACCGAGTGTGTCGGGTCCCGATTTCATGTTTTGCGCGCTCGGACTCATTTTCGGTGGTACCGATGGAGTCGGGTTCTGTTTCTTGTTTTGCACGCCTAGACTCGTTTTCGTTGGTACCGAGTGCGTCGGGTCCCGTTTTCATATTTTGCGCTCCCATACTCATTTTTGACGGTAACGAGGGCGTCGGGTTCTGTTTCTTATTTTGCGCGCCTAGACTCGTTTTCGACGGAACCGATGGAGTCGGGTCCCATTTTCATATTTTGCGCTCCCGACTCATTTTCGACGGTAACGAGGGCGTCGGGTCCCGTTTTCACGTTTTGCGCGCCCGAACTCATTTTCAGCGGTACCGAGAGCGTCGGGTCCCGTTTACATGTTTTATGCGCCCGAACTCGTGTTCGACGGTGCCAAGTGTGCCGGGTCCCGTTTTCTTGTTATAAGCGCTTAGACTCATTTTCGGCGGTTTCGAGGACGTCGGGTCCTGTTTTCTTGTTTTGCACTCCCGGACTCATTTTCGGCTGTACTGAGGGCCTCAGGGCCTATTTTCATGTTTTGAGCTCCCGGACTCGTTCTCGACGATGCCTTGTGTGACGGGTCCACTTTTCATATTTTGCGCGCCAGGCGTCGTTTTCAGCAGTACCGAGGGCGTTGGGTCCCGTTTTCATGTTTTGCGCTCCCAGACTCGTTTTCGGCGGTACCGAGGGCGTCGTGTCCAGTTTTCATATTTTAAGCTCCCGGACTCTTTTTCGGTGGTACCGATGTCATCGGGTACCGTTTTCATGTTTTGCGCGCCCGGACTCATTTTCGGCGCTACCGAGGACGTCAGTCCCGTTTTCATGTTTTGCGCGCCCGAACTCATTTTCAGCGGTACCGAGAGCGTCGGGTCCCGTTTACATGTTTTATGCGCCCGAACTCGTGTTCGACGGTGTCAAGTTTGCCGGGTCCCGTTTTCTTGTTATAAGCGCTGAGACTCATTTTCGGCGGTTTCGAGGGCGTCGGGTCGTGTTTTCTTGTTTTGCATTCCCGAACTCATTTTCGGCTATACCGAGGGCCTCAGGGCCCATTTTCATGTTTTGAGCTCCCGGACTCGTTTTCGACGGTGCCTTGTGTGACGGGTCCAGTTTTCATATTTTGCGCGCTAGGAGTCGTTTTCGGCAGTACCGAGGGCGTCAGGTCCCGTTTTCATGTTTTGCGCTCCCAGACACGTTTTCGGCGGTACCGAGGGCGTCGTGTCCAGTTTTCATATTTTAACCGCCCGGACTCTTTTTCGGTGGTACCGATGTCGTCATGTACCGTTTTCTTGTTTTTGCGTGCCCGGACTCTTTTTCGGCGGTACTGAGGGCGTCGGGTCCCGATTTCATGTTTTGCGCTACCGGACTCATTTTCAGCGGTGCCGACGGCGTCGGGGCCCATTTTCTTATTTTGCAGCCCGGATTCATTTTTTGCGGTTCTTAGGGCGTCGAGTCTCGTTTTCATGTTTTGCGCTCCCCGGACTAGTTTTCGTCGGTACCGAGGGTGTCGGGTCCCGTTTTCATATTTTGTGCGCCTGGACTCATTTTCAGCGGTACCGAGGGCATCGGGTCCCAATTTCATGTTTTGCGCGCTCGGACTCATTTTCGGTGGTACCAATGGCGTCGGGTTCCGTTTCCTGTTTTGCGCGCTTAGACTCGTTTTCGGCGGTTCCGAGGGAGTCGGGTCCGTTTTCATATTTTTTGCACCCAGACTCATTTTCGACGGTAACGAGGGCGTCAGGTCCCTTTTTCATGTTTTGTGCTCCCGGACTCGTTTTCGGCTGTGCCAAATTTGTCGGGCCCCGTTTTCATGTTTTGCGCGACCGCACTCGTTTTCGGCGGTATTGAGGGCGTCGGGTCCCGTTTTTATGTTTTGCGCGTCCGAACTCATTTTCGGCGGTACCGAGGGCGTCGGGACCCGTTTTCATGTTTTGCGTTCTCGGACTCGTTTTCGGAGGTACCGTGGGCGTCGGGTCCCGTTTTCATGGCTTGCGATCCTGGAATCCTTTTCGGCGGTACCGAGGTCGTCGGGACCCGCTTTCATGTTTTGCGCGCCCGGACTCATTTTCGGCGCTACCGAGGACGTCGGTCTCGTTTTCATGTTTTGCGCCCCCGAACTCATTTTCAGCGGTACCGAGAGCGTCGGGTCCCGTTTACATGTTTTATGCGCCCGAACTCGTGTTCGACGGTGCCAAGTGTGCCGGGTCCCGTTTTCTTGTTTTAAGCGCTCAGACTCATTTTCGGCGGTTTTGAGGGCGTCGGGTCGTGTTTTCTTGTTTTGCACTCCCGGACTCATTTTCGGTTGTACCGAGGGCCTTAGGGCCCATTTTCATGTTTTGAGCTCCCGGACTCGTTTTCGACGTTGCCTTGTGTGACGGGTCCAGTTTTCATATTTTGCGCGCCAGGAGTCGTTTTCAACAGTACCGAGGGCGTCGGGTCCCGTTTTCATGTTTTGCGCTCCAAGACTCGTTTTCGGCGGTACCGAGGGCATCGTGTCCAGTTTTCATATTCTAAGCGCCCGGACTCTTTTTCGGTGGTACCGATGTCGTCGGGTACCGTTTCCTTGTATTTGTGTGCCAGGACTCGTTTTCGGCTGTACCGAAGGCGTCGGGTCCCGATTTGATGTTTTGCGCTACCGGACTCATTTTCGGCGGTGCCGACGGCGTCGGGGCCCGTTTTCTTATTTTGCAGCCCGGATTCGTTTTCTGCGGTTTCGAGGGCGTCGAGTCCCGTTTTCATGTTTTGCGCTCCCCGGACTAGTTTTCGGCGGTACCGAGGTGTCGGGTCTCGTTTTCTTGTTTCGCGCGCCCGAACTCATTTTCGGGGGTACCAAGGGCATCGGGTCCCGATTTCATGTTTTGCGCGCTCGGACTCGTTTACGGTGGTACCAATGGCGTCGGGTTCCGTTTCCTGTTTTGCGCGCTTAGACTCGTTTCGACGGTTCCAAGGGAGTCGGGTCCCGTTTTCAAGTTTTGTGCTGCCGGACTCGTTTTCGGCGGTGCCGAATGTGTCGAGTCCCGTTTTCATGTTTTGCAGGGCTGGACTCGTTTTCGACGGTATTGAGGGCGTCGGGTCCCGTTTTTATGTTTTGCGCTCCCGAACTCATTTTCGTCGGTACCAATTGTATAGGATCCCGTTTTCATCTTTTGCGCGCCCGAACTCATTTTCGGCGCTATCGAGGACGTCGGGTCTCGTTTTCATGTTTTGCGCTCCCGGACTCGTTTTCGGCGGTACCGAGGGCATCAGGTCCCATCTTCATGTTTTGCGCGCCCGAACTAACTTTCGGCGGTTCCGTGGGGTCGGGTCCCATTTTCAAGATTTGCGCGCCCGAACTCATTTTCGGCGGTACAGAGGGCGTCGGGTACTGTTTACATGTTTTATTCGCCTGGACTCGTTTTCAACGGTAACGAGGGCGTCGGGTCCCGTTTTCATGTTTTGTGCTCCCGGACTCGTTTTCGGCGGTGCTGAGTGTGTCGGGTCCCGTTTTCATGTTTTGCGCGGCCGGAGTAGTTTTCGACAGTACCGAGGGCGTCGGGTCCCGTTTTTATGTTTTGCACTCCCAGACTCGTTTTCGGCGGTACCGAAGGCGTTGTGTCCCCTTTTCATGTTTTGCGCGCCTGGACTCTTTTTCGATGGTGTCGATGGCGTCGTGTACCGTATTCTTGTTTTGCGCGTCGGGACTCATTTTTGGCAGAACTGTGGGCGTCGGGTCCGGTTTTCATGTTTTGCGCTCCCAGACTCGTTTTTGGCGGTGCCGAGGGCATCGGGTCCGGTTTTCAAATTTTGGGCTCCCGAACTCATTTTCTGCGGTATAGAGGGTGTCGGGTCCCGTTTTCATGTTTTGCGCGCCCGTACTCGTTTTCGGCGGTAACGATGGCATCGGGTACCGTTTTCTTGTTTTGCGCTCCCAGACTCATTTTCGACGGTACCGAGGGTGTTGGGTCCCGTTTTCTTATTTTGCGCGCCCTGACTCATTTTCGGCGGTGATGAGGACGTCGGGTCCCGTTTTCATGTTTTGCGCGCCTGGACTCATTTTCGGTGGTACCGAGTGCGCCGGGTCACATTTTCATGTTTTGCGCGCTGGGTCTCGTTTTCGGTGGTACCGGGGGCATCAGGACCCTTTTTCATGTTTTGTGCTACTAGACTCATTTTCAACGGTATCGAGGGTGTCGACTCTTTTTCGGTAATAATGGCGTGGTGTACCGTTTTCTTGTTTTGCGCGCCCAGACTCGATTTCGGTGGTACCGAGGGCGTCAGTTTTCATTTTCATGTTTTGCGCGCCCGGTATCCTTTTCGGCGGTACCGAGGTCGTCGGGTCCCGCTTTCATGTTTTGCGCGTCCGGACTCATTTTCGGCGCTACCGAGGACGTCGGTCCCGTTTTCATGTTTTGCGCGCCCAAACTCATTTTCAGCGGTACCGAGAGCGTCGGGTCCCGTTTACATGTTTTATGCGCCCGAACTCGTGTTCGACGATGCCAAGTGTGCCGGGTCCCGTTTTCTTGTTATAAGCGCTCGGACTCATTTTCGGCGGTTTCGAGGGCGTCGGGTCGTGTTTTCTTGTTTTGCACTCCCGGACTCATTCTCGGCTGTACCGAGTGCCTCAGGGCCTATTTTCATATTTTGAGCTCCCGGACTCGTTTTCGACGGTGCCTTGTGTGATGGGTCCAGTTTTTATATTTGAGCGTCAGGAGTCGTTTTCGGCAGTATCGAGGGCGTTAGGTCCCGTTTTCATGTTTTGCGCTCCTAGACTCGTTTCGGCGGTACCGAGGGCGTCGTGGCCAGTTTTCATATTTTAAGCGCCCGGACTCTTTTTCGGTGGTACCGATGTCGTCGGGTACCGTTTCCTTGTTTTTGCGCTCCCCGGACTAGTTTTCGGCGGTGAGGGGTGTCGGGTCCCGTTTTCATGTTTTGCGCGCCCGGACTCATTTTCGGCGGTACCGAGGGCATCGGGTCCCGATTTCATGTTTTGCCCGCTCGGACTTGTTTTCGGTGGTACCAATGGCGTCGGGTTCCGTTTCCTGTTTTGCTCGCTTAGACTCATTTTCGGCGGTTCCGAGGGAGTCGGGTCCCGTTTTCATATTTTGCGCTCCTAGACTCATTTTCGACGGTAACGAGTGCGTCGGGTCCTGTTTTCATGTTTTGTGCTCCCGGACTCATTTTCGGCGGTGCAAAATGTGTCGGATCTCGTTTTAATGTTTTGCGCGGCCGGACTCGTTTTCGGCGGCATTTTGGGCGTCGGGTCCCGTTTCATGTTTTGCGCGTCCGAACTCATTTTCGGCCGTACTGAGGGCGTCGGGACCCGTTTTCATGTTTTGCATTCCCGGACTCGTTTTCGGCGGTACCGTGGGCGTCAGGTCCCGTTTTCATGGCTTGCGATCCCAGACTCGTTTTCGGCGGTACCGAGGGCGTCGGGTCGCGTTTTCATGTTTTGTGCGCCCGGACTCGTGTTCGGCGATACCGAGGGCGTGGTGCCCGTTTTCATGTTTTGAGCACCCGATCTCGTTTTCGGCAGTATGGGGGTAGTGTCTCCTTTTCAAGTTTTGCGCTCCCGGACTCGTTTTAGGCGGTACCGAGGGCATCGGGTACCATTTTCTTGTTTTTGCGTGCTCGGACTCGTATTCGGCGGTACCGAGGGCGTCGGGTCCCGTTTTCATGTTGTACGCTCCCGCACTCGTTTTCAACAGTACCGAGGGCGTCGGGTCCCGATTTCATGCTTTGTGCTCCCGGACTCGTTTTCAGCGGTACCGAGGGCGTCCGGTCTCTTTTTCATGTTTTGCGCCCCGAACTCATTTTCGATGGTACTGAGGGCGTCGAGTCCCGTTTTCATGTTTTGCGCTCCAAGACTCATTTTCAGTGGTGCCGAGGTCGTCGGGTCCCATTTTCATATTTTGCGCGCCCGGACTTATTGTCGGTGGTATCAAGTGAGTGGGGTCCCAATTTCATGTTTTCGCTCCCGGACTCGTTTACGGCGGTATCAAGGGCGTCGGGTCCGGTTTTCATGTTTTGCGCTCCAGGACTCGTTTTCGGCGGTACCGAGGGCGTCGGTTCCCGTTTTCATGTTTTGGGCTACTAAACTCGTTTTCGGCGGTACTGAGGGCGTCGGGTCCCGTTTTCATGTTTACCGCGCCTGAACTCATTTTCGGCGGTACTGAGGGCGTCGGGTCCCGTTTTCATGTTTTGCGCGCCCCGGACTCTTTTTCGGCGGTACCGAGGGCGTCGAGACCTTTTTTCATGTTTTGCCCTCCAGGACTCGTTTTCGGCGGTACCGAAGTCGCCGGGTCCCATTTTCATGTTTTGCAGCCCACGCTCGTTCTCGGCGGTACCGAGGGCGTCGGGTCTCGTTTTTATGTTTTGCGCTCCTAGACTCGTTTTCGGCGGTACCGATGGCATCGTTTACTATTTTCTTGTTTTGTGTGCTAGGACTCATTTTCAACGGTACCGAGGGCGTCGTGTCCCGATTGCATGTTTTGCGATCCCTGACTCGTTTTCGGCGGTACCGAGGGTGTTAGGTCCCGTTTTCTTGTTTTGCGCGCCCGGACTCGTTTTCGGCGATGAGAAGGGCGTCGACTCTCTTTTTCATGTATTGTGCGTCCGAATTCATTTTCGATGCTACCGAGGGCGTCGGGTCCCGTTTTCATGTTTTGCGCGTCAAGACTCATTTTCGGTGGTACCGAGTGCGCCGGGTCACGTTTTCATGTTTTGCACGCTCGGACTCGTTTTCGGTGGTACTAGGGGGCGTCAGATCCCTTTTTCTTGATTTTCGCTACCAGACTCATTTTCGACGGTATCGAGGGCGTCGAGTCTTATTTTCATGTTTTGCACGCCCGGACTCTTTTTCGGCGGTAACGATGGCGTCGGCTATCGTTTGCTTGTTATGCGCGCCCAGACTCATTTTCGACGGTACAGAGGGCGTCGGGTCCCGTTTTCTTTTTTTGCGCACCCGAACTCATTTTCGATATTACCGAAAACGTCGGGTCCCATTTTCATGTTTTGCGCTCCCGGACTCGTTTTCAGCCGTGCCGAGGGCATTGGGTCCCGTTTTCAAGTTTTGCGCGCCCGAACTCGTTTTCGGCGATACCGCGGGCGTCGGGTCCTGTTTTCATATTTTGCGCCCAGTCTCGTTTTGGGCGGTACCGAGGGCGCCAGGTTCTGTTTTCATGTTTTACGCGCCCTGCCTCGTTTTCGATAGTGCCGAGTGTGTCAGGTCCCGCTTTCATATTTTGCGTGCCCGGACTCGTTTTCGGTAGTACCGAGGGCGTCGGTTCCCGTTTTCATGTTTAGAGCGCTGTGCGACCCTTTTTCGCGCCTCTCACTGCCCTGAAAAAGGAACTGGACGATGAATTGCGGAAGAAGGACACGAAGATCCCTCTAAGTGTGCATTGGGGTATATTTATATAAATTTGGAATGCACATTTAAATGTTTTAGAGATTGTGGGGTCTTTAAGATTCCAATGGGCGCAAGCCCCCATTGTTAATTACCCTGGGCTTTGAACCCGAGGAACCTCTGATTAAGAAAGAGAAAATAAACCGAATAGTTAAGCAATTTTAAGCGGTCGCTATAAGTAAGGGCATGGAATATATGGACTTTTCAAGATAGTTTACACCTTCTGAATTGACTTTTTATTTTTTATTGATAAAAATATTTAGTTTTTATTTATTTATTTATTTATTATTTGAACTTATCTTATTTAAATTTATTTAGTCTTGAATATTGAGATTTATTTTTATTTTAGATTAAGGTTAGTTTAATTCTAAAATTAAATTTTTTATTTGATAAGAAGAAAAAAAGGTTTTTTAGTTTATTATTATTATTTTTACTAATATTTTATTTATTTATTGATATTTAAATTTATTTAATTTTGAAATTGAGAGTTACTTTTTATTTTTTTATTTTGATCTTTATTTTAGGTGAATGTTGATTTAATTTTAAAATTAAATTTATTTTTAATTGGTAAAAATAAAAATCATAAAGTCTTTTACTTTTTATTTATGTATTTATTTATTTAATTCATTTTTATTTAATTTTTATTTGATTTTGAATAAGAGTTATATTTATTTTATTTTTTTATTCGTTATTTATTTAATTTTGTTTAATTTTGTATTTTTGTATATTTTTATTTAGAATTATTTAATTTAGAATTTGATTTAATGAATAAAAATTATATTTATTTATATTAAGAAAATTTTTATCTTATTATTTTTTATATTATTTCTTTTTATTATATATTTTCAATGAATGCATTATTTTTATTTTATTTTATTATGATTTTTATTCTAATTATTATATTTTATCTTGAAATGATTATTCTTTAATTAAAATGATTTATTATGAAATTATTTTTAATTTATTTTCTTAAGATCTATTTATAAAGAAATTTTATTATATTTTTATTTATACTTATTATCAAAATATTTATGATTTTAAAATATTTTTTTAGAATGGACTATAATATTTTTCTGATTTTTATCGGTAAAGAAAATATAATCAAGTAGTGATCTTTTTAGACTTTTTGAGAAAAATATATTAGTAAGATACTAATTTTATTTGATAAAAATATCAATGAAAATGTTATGAACAACTTTTAGTTTGAATATTTTTTAATTTGAATCCTTTAAAATATTATTTCGGGAGGAATATTAGAAACGGACAAATCTGAAAATTTACGAAGATTTCAGCAGATAATACTGTTTTTTATTTTTTTTAGAGTAAAATGACTTAATAACATACTAATTTTATTTAATAGAAATATGAAATGGGATGTTACGAACAACTTTTATGTTGAACACTTTTCATTTTGAGCTCTTAAAAGTACTGTTTTTAACAAAATACCAGCAGAAGACGGTTCTGAAAATCAGGAGTTGTCAAGATTGTTTTGCTTATTTGAAAGGTATTTAAAGCGTATTTTTGTATTGAAAGGTATTTAATCCCGTTTTTCTTTTTATTACATTTTCAGCGATTTTAGGGCTCATTTTACATTTATAAGGGATTCATTGATCTTATATGATTTAAATGCATCATTTAGCCTCCATCTAACTTTCAATGATTTTTGTATGCAGATTTGAGCTAAAAGAAAAGAAAGAAAATAAAAAAAATCGAATTGCAACATAAGAACATCAAGAAAAGAAGAAAAATCGATATTGCACATGAAAATTTTCATCTTTATTGCACGAATCAAAATTACAAACTCCAATACACTCTTGATATCTATATTTACATGATATATGGCTACCTAGATCTAATTTGTAGCTTGAATAGAAGAGGATTTGATTGAATCTTGTAACTTTGGGCTTGATTTTGATCTCAACTCAAAGATTGGATCTTATTTTGTATCTAATTTGAGCTTCAATTGATTTTGGCAGCGTTTTGGATTAGCATTTAGCTTGGGATGGGTTGTGTCTCTTGCATTTGAAGGTGGAGAGGGGTTTATATAGGCCTAAGGGGTAGTAGATAGGTGTATGAGATCGGTTTGACTTTTCTTTGACCAATTTATGCACTCACTCTCTTCATTCAATTTCTCATACTATTCTGAACGTTTTGTGGTGTATTAGACCAGTTCTAAGTTTTTTAAATGTGCTCTAACAGCTGAGATGACAAGTGGGGCACAAGTGGAGTTTGTTGTGTTTGCTGAAAATTTACAAATTTGCCCTCCTTAACCACCACTTGGCCACCAGATGATTCTAGGGACTTCTAGAAGGTTCTAGAGATTCAAACACGTTCTTGCCACTCCCTTCCTGCATTTTGGACCTTGCCGGATCACAATTATGCACCCGAGACCCGTTTTTG
Source organism: Schoenoplectus tabernaemontani (assembly GCA_037127355.1). Taxonomy (NCBI): domain Eukaryota; kingdom Viridiplantae; phylum Streptophyta; class Magnoliopsida; order Poales; family Cyperaceae; genus Schoenoplectus; species Schoenoplectus tabernaemontani. The sequence continues at coordinate 19,982,386 of CM073755.1, read as the reverse complement.
CCTTCAAACCCGATTTCAAGCCACATAGTCGTTCTCCTTCATTTCTTCACCATTTCTTGTGTTTCAAAGCTTGATTAGCATCTAATTGATCCCAGGAATTGATCTACAATGTTTATTCAATCAATAGAATGCTCTGGTATAGAGTTTGACCAACTCGATTTTTTGACCCGATTTGCGAGTTCGTGGTCTCACCAATTTAAAGCTTATGATATTCAACCAAGCCCTCAAACAATCTATTGTGACCATGGAGAAGGTGTTTGAAGTGTCAATTTGATCAATTATGACTTGGATTGCTCAATTTCATTTTTGGATCAAAAACTTTCCCTTCAGTTTTCTCCCAAACCGCTCAATCATTTTGCAAGTTCTTTATCTCATTATGTTCTCCTCTCCGTGCTCTTTCCAACGGTATATAATATGTGGGTTTTCGTCGCACGGGACCATAGGCTCCATTTTCGGTTTTGATACATTGAAGAACTCGGGTTTCTGTAGCACGGGACTGTAACAATGGACATTTTCGAATTTGGCCCCTCTCCATTTTGATTTTTAATTGGAGCCCTCCATTTGCTGATTTTTCTTATTTCTCCTTTGCTTTTAAATTGTTTCTCAAAGATCCCTTTGTCCAAATTGCACCAAAATTTTCTCAAAAATTCCTTAAAATATAACAAAATTTATGGTAATTTTTATTTACCATTTTTCCCCTTGATCAAGCATCAATTAATTTTTAACGCTTGATTAATTAATCTTTTATTATATTAATCGATAATTTACAATTTCTTTGACTTCCGTAACTCCAAAAATATCAAGTAATATATGAAAATTCTCAGAATTTTATGGAGAATTTGATTTTACCATAAAATTTGAGTTTTGAGATTTTAGGTTTCGAAGAGGTTTTCGATTTGAATTTGTAGAGCTTCGGCATTTAATTATTTTCTTAGGAATTTTGATTTTTGAGCATTTCACTGAATTCTTCTTTTTTCTTGGTGCTTCTGGACTTGAATTAAGCCTCTTCGGGCTTTTAAAATTTCTCCTTGAATTTTTGAATCTTTTGTCCCAAGTTGCTTTTTGAATTCCCGAATTTTCAGGGGTAAACAAAGAGCCACCCACCAAAGCGGGTCGTGAACACTTTGAGAATTGAAGATCCTGCTTTGGTGCATTCAAACATAACACTTATTCCTACTTTGTAGAGGTTTTTCGAATTGAATCTTCTTGTGAAGAGTGTTTTCATTTGGATCCCTTCATCTGAAGAGGTTTCAGCTTCACTTCTTCATCCCAAGGATCTCTGATTTACATTACTCCAATAAGGTTGTATTTGACAAAAGATACAGGGCTCAGGACGTTTTGAGTCTGAAGCGCTATGCCAACTCACATCAGGGCCTGCAATTATCGGAAGACGGGCTGAGCTTTGTGCGTCTTATCCGACCTTCTAAGTCATTAGCTTAAAGCATTCTGCCGGCTTTTGGACTTAGGTCTCCAACTCCTTACTGAAGCAATCTTCGATTAGAGTCTCGTTTGAAGAGGTTTCGGCTTGAATTCTTCATCTGGTGGGATCTTCAATGAAGTACATTTGCTCCAAGAAGTTTCAACCCTAATTTTTTCTTTGTAGAGGTTTTGGATTTAATTTCTTTTTTGAAAGGTCTTTGCTCAGATGCCTTCATCTAAAGAAACTCTTGCTTCACTTCTTCATCCACGGGGAATCTCAGATTTCGCCTTCGATGCATCCTTCGGCTAAAGAGGTTACAACTTGAGGCCTCTGTCTGTCGGGAACTTCGACAAAGCACCTTCGCCTCAAGTGATTTCAACTCTAACTTCTTTTCCTTTCAGTTTATACTTCCGTGTGTTTTTTCTTTTGGTGGCTTGTTTACCCGATATCCTTTCTAGGGGCTTCGTACCTCAGATTTTCATCAGGAGATTCTGCCCTTGCCTGATCTTTAATGAACTTCTGTTTTCACCTTTCTTTGCTTCTAGTAGGCTTGTATGCTTGCTGTTTGTTTGCTCGCATATGTTGTTCAATCAGCGTCTTTTCTGATCAGCATTTTTGACACAGCTTCACGGAGGGACCATGGTATTTAAGGATACCAATCCTACCTGTATTGACCTCTAGGTCAGGTACAGAGTGAACCCGTTTATCATTTTATTACTGACGGATAAACTTGTCAGTGTCAGTTGTATTATGGATTCAATTGACAACACCATTTTATGGATACTTCATGTATTTATCATTTTCATGTTTTGCGCTCCCGAATTTGTTTTCGGCGGGTACAGAGGGCGTCGGGTCTTGTTTTCATGTTTAGAGCGCCGGATTTTTTTTAGCTGGTACCGATGGCGTCGGGTACCGTTTTCCTCTTTTGCGCGCCCGGACTCATTTTCGGCGGTACCGAGGGCGTCGGGTCCAGTTTTCATGTTTTGCGGGCCCGGACTCATTTTCGGCGGTACGGAGGGCGTCGGGGCCTGTTTTCACGTTTTGCGCATCCTGACTCGTTTTCGGCGATGCCGAGTGTGTCGGGTCCCATTTTTATATTTTGCGCGCCCGGAGTAGTCTTCGGCAGTACCGAGGGCGTCGGGTCCCGTTTTCACGTTTTGCGCGCCCGGACTCCTTTTATGTGCTTCCGAGGGCGTCGGGACCGTTTTCATGTTTTGCGCTCCCGGACTCATTTTCGGCGGTGCCGCGGGCGGTGGGTCCTATTTTCATGTATTGCGCGCCCGGACTCGTTTTCAGCGATTCCGAGGCGTCGGGCCGAGTTTTCTAGTTTTGCGCGCCCGGACTCATTTTCGGCGGTACTGAGGGCGTTAGGTTCCGTTTTCATGTTTTTCACGTCCGGACTCGTCTTCGACAGTGCCGAGTGTGTCAGGTCGCGTTTTCATGTTTTGCGCGCCAGGACTCGTTTTCGGCGCTATCGAGGGCGTCGGGGACCGTTTTCATGTTTTGCGCTTCCTGACTCGTTATCGGCGCGCCGAGTGTGTCAGGTCCCGTTTTCATATTTTGCGCGTCCGGAGTCGTTTTCGGCTGTACCGAGGGCGTCCGGAACCGTTTTTTAGTTTTGCGCTCCCGGACTCATTTTCTGCGTTACCGATGGCGTCGGGTACCATTTGCATATTTTGCGCGCCCGGACTCGTTTTCAGGGATACCGAGGGCGTCGGGTCCCGTTTGCTTATTTTGTGCTCCCAGACAGTTTTCCTACGGTACCGAGGGCATCGGGTCCAGTTTTCATGTTTTGCGCGCTCGGTCACATTTTCGATGGTACCGAGTGTGTCGGGTCCCGTTTTCATGTTTTCCGCGCTCGGACTCATTTTCAACGGTATCGAGTGCGTAAGGTCCCGTTTTCATGTTTTGCGCGCCCGGACTCGTTTTCGGCGGTATCGAGGGCGTCGGGTCCTGTTTTTTCTTATTTTACACTCCCGGAATCGTTTTTGGTGGTACCGAGGGCGTCGGGCCCCATTTTCATGTTTTACTCTCCCGGACTCTTTTTCGGCGGTACCGAGAGCGTCATGTCCCGTTTTCATATCTTGCGCGCCCGGACATTTTTTCGACGGTACCAATGGCGTCGGGCACCGTTTTATTGTTTTGCGTGCCTGGACTCGATTTCGGCGGTACCGAGGGTGTTGGGTCTCGTTTTCATGTTTTGCGCTCCCGTACTCATTTTCGACGGTAACGAGGGCGTCAGGTCATGTTTTCATGTTTTGCGCTCCCGGACTCGTTTTCGGCAGTGCCGAGTGTGTCGGGTTCGGTTTTCATGTTTTGCGCTCCCGAACTCATTTTCGACGGTGCCGAGGGCGTAGGGTCCCGTTTTCATGTTTTGCTCTCCCCAGACTAGTTTTCGGCGGTATCGAGGATGTCGGGTCTCGTTTTCATGTTTTGCAAGCCCGGACTCGTTTTCGGCGGTAATAATGGCGTCGGGTTCCGTTTCTTGTTTTGCGTTCCCGGACTCGTTTTCGGCGGTACCGATGGCGTCGGGTCCCGTTTTCATGTTTTGCGTTCCCGGACTCGTTTTCGGCGATATCGAGGGCGTGGGGTCTCGTTTTCATGTTTTGCGCTCCGAACTCGTTTTCGACGGTATCGAGGGGGTGGTGTCTCCTTTTCATGTTTTGCGCTCCCGGACTCATTTTAGGCGGTCCTGCGGGCGTCTAGTATCATTTTCCTATTTTTGCGTGCCCGGACTCGTTTTCGGCGGTATGGAGGGCGTCCGGTCTCGTTTTCATGTTTTACGCTCCCGAACTCATTTTCGACGATAGCGAGGGCGTCGGGTCCCCTTATAATTTTTTGCGCTCTCGGACTCTTTGTCGGCGGTACCGACGACGTTAGGTACCGTTTTCTTGTTTTGCAGCCCTGACTCGTTTTCTGAGGTTGCGAGGGCGTCGGGTCCCGTTTTCATGTTTGGCGCTCCCCGGACTAGTTTTTGGCGGTACCGATGGTGTCGGGTCTCGTTTTCATGTTTTGCGTGCACAGACTCGTTTTCGGCGGTACCGAGGGCGTCGGGTCCCGATTTCATGTTTTGCGCGCTCGGACTCGTTTTCATTAGTACCGATGGCATCGGTTACCGTTTTCTTTTTTTGCGCGCCGTGAATCGTTTTCGGCGGTACCGAGGAGTCATTTTCGGCGGTTCTGTTTTCATGTTTTGCGCTCCCAGACTCATTTTCGATGGTTCCGAGGCGTTGGGACCCGTTTTTATTATTTGCGCGCCCGGACTAATTTTCGATGGTAGTGAGGGCGTCGAATCCGGTTTTCATGTTTTGCGCGCCTAGACTCATATTCGGCGGTACCGAGGTCGTCGGGTCCCGTTTTCATGTTTTGCGCGACCGGACTCTTTTTCGGCGGTACCGAGGGCGTGGGGTCCCTTTTTCATGTTTTGCGCCCCCGGTCTCGTTTTCAGCGAATCCGATATTCATGTTTTGCGCCCCCGGTCTCGTTTTCGGCGTGGTGTCTCCTTGTCATGTTTTGCGCTCCCGGACATGTTTTAGGCGGTACCGAGGGCGTCAGGTACCGTTTTCTTGTTTTTGTGTGCCCGGACTCATTTTCGGCGGTACCGAGGGCGTAGGGACCCGTTTTCATGTTTTGCACTCCTTAATTCGTTTTCGGCTTTGCGAGGGGCGTCGGGTCCCTTTTTCTTCTTTTGAGCGCCCGCACTCTTTTTCGGCGGTAACGAGGGCGTCAGGTAACGTTTTCATATTTTGCAGCCCGCGCTCATTTTCGGCGGTACCGATGGCATCGTAATACCGTTTTTTGTTTTGCGTGCCAAGACACCTTTTCAACGGTACCGAGGGCGTCGGGTCCTGATTTCATGTTTTGCGCTCCTGGACTCGTTTTCGGCGGTACCGCGGGCGTCCAGTCTCTTTTTCATGTTTTGCTCCCCCAAACTCATTTTCGATGGTACCGAAGGCGGTGCCGAGGGCGTCGGGTCCGGTTTGCATGTTTTGTGCGCCCGCACTCGTTTTCGGCGGTACCGCGGGCGTGGGGTCCTGTTTTCATGTTTTGCGCTCCCGGACTCGTTTTCGGCGGTATAAGGACGTGGTGTCTCCTTTTCATGTTTTGCATTCCTGGACTCATTTTTGGCGGTACCGAGAGCGTCGGGTACCGTTTTCTTGTTTTTGCGTGCCCGGACTCGTTTTCAACGGTACCGAGGGCGTCGGTTCCTGATTTCATGTTTTGCGCTACCGAACTCGTTTTCGGCGGTACTGAGGGCGTCGGGTCCCGTTTTCATGTTTACCGCGCCCGAACTCATTTTCGGCGGTACCGAGGGCGTCGGGTCCCGTTTTGATGTTTTGCGCACCCAGACCTGTTTTCGGCGGTACCGAGGCGTCAGGACCCGTTTTCATGTTTTGCGCTCCAGGACGCGTTTTCGGCGGTACCGAGGTCGTCGGGTCCCATTTTCATTTTTTGCGCTCATTGACTCTTTTTCGGCTTTGCTAGGGGCGTTAGGTCGCTTTTTCTTATTTTGCGCGCCCGACTCTTTTTCGGCGGTACCGAGGGCGTAAGGTACCGTTTTCTTATTTTGCAGCCCGCGCTCCTTTACGGTGGTACCGAAGCGTCGGGTCCCGTTTTTATGTTTTGAGCTCCCGGACTCATTTTAGGCGGTACCCAGGGCGTCCGGCCTCTTTTTCATGTTTTGCACCCCCGAACTCATTTTCGATGGTACCGAGGGCGTCGAGTCCCGTATTCATGTTTTGCGCTCCAGGACTCATTTTCAGCGGTGCCGAGGGCGTCGGGTCCTGTTTTCATGTTTTGCGCAACCGGATTCTTTTTGGGCGGTACCAATGCCGTCTTGTATCGTTTTCTTATTTTGCGTGCCCGGATTCATTTTCGGCGGTACCGAAGGTGTAATGTCCCATTTTCATATTTTGTGCGCCCGGACTCATTTTCGGCGGTACTAGGGGCGTCAGGTCCCTTTTTCATGTTTTGCGCTACCAGACTCATTTTCGACGGTACCGAGGGCGTCGGGTCCCGTTTTCTTGTTTTGCGCGCCCAGACTCGTTTCCGGGGGTACCGAGTACGTCGGGTCCCATTTTCATGTTCTACGTGCCCGGACTCGTTTTTGACGGTGCCGAGTGTGTCGGGTCCTGTTTTCAAGTTTTGCGCGCCCGGACTCGTTATCGGCGGTATCGAGGGCGTTAGGGCCCGTTTTCATGTTTTGTGCTCCCAAACTCGTTTTCGGCGATGCCGAGTGTATCGGGTCCCGTTTTCATATTTTGCGCTCCCGGAGTCGTTTTCGACGGTACCATGGGCGTCGGGTCCCGTTTTTATGTTTTGCGCTCCCGGACTCGTTTTCGACGTTACCGAGGGCGTCGTGTCCCGTTTTCTTGTTTTGCGCGCCCGGACTCTTTTTTGATGGTGCCGATGGCGTCGGGTACCGTTTTCTTGTTTTGCGCGCCTGAACTCATTTTCGGAGGTATCGATGGCGTCGGGTCCTGTTTTTATGTTTTGCGCTCCCATACTACTTTTCGACGGTGCCGAGGGCATCAGGTCCCGTTTTTACATTTTGCGCTCATGAACTCGTTTTCTGCGGTACCGCGGGTGTCGGGTCCCGTTTTTATGTTTTGCGCGCTCGGACTCGTTTTTGGCGGTACCGGGGGCGTCAGGTCCCTTTTTCATGTTTTGCGCTACCAGACACATTTTCGATGGTATCGAGGGCGTGAGCTCCTATGTTCATGTTTTGCGAGCCCGGACTCTTTTTCGACGGTAACGATGGCCTCGGGTATCGTTTTCTTGTTTTGCGTGCCCGGACTCGTTTTCGGCGGTACCGAGGGCGTCGGGTCCCGTGTTCATGTTTTGCGCTCCCGGACTAGTTTTCGGCGGTACCGAGGGTGTCCGGCCCCGTTTTTCTATTTAGCGCTCTCGGACTCGTTTTCGGCGGTACCGAGGGGTCGTGTCCCGTTTTCATGCTTTGCGCGCCCGGACTTTTTTTCGGTGGTACCGATGGCGTCGCGTACCATTTTCTAGTTTTGCGCGCTACGGAGGGCGTCGGGTCCCGTTATCATGTTTTGCGCTCCGAGACTAGTTTTCGACGGTGCCGAGGGCGTCCCGTCCTGTTTTCATGTTTTGCGCTCCCGAACTCGTTTTCTGCGGTATCGCGGGTGTCGGGTCCCGTTTTCATGTTTTGCGCTCGGACTCGTTTTCGGCGGTACCGGGGGCGTCAGGTCCCTTTTTCATGATTTGCGCTACCATACTCATTTTCGACGGTATCGAGGGCGCCAGGTCCTGTTTTCATGTTTTGCCCGCCTGGACTCTTTTTCGACTATAACGATGGTGTCGGGTATCGTTTTCTTGTTTTGCATGCCCGGACTTGTTTTCGCGATACCGAGGGTGTCGGGTCCCGTTTTCATGATTTGCGCTCTCGGACTTGTTTTCGGCGGTACCGAGGGTGTCGGGTCCCGTTTTTATGTTTTGCGCTCGCGGACTCATTTTCGACGGTACCGAGGGCGTGTGGTTTCGTTTTCATGTTTTACGCTCCCGAACTCATTTTCGACGATATCGAGGGTGTCGGGTCCCCTCTTCATTTTTTGCGCTCCCGGACTCGTTTTCGGCGGTGCGGAAGGCGTCCGGTCCTATTTTCTTACTTTGCAGCCCGGACTCATTTTCTACGGTTCCGAGGGCGTCGGGTCCCGTTTTCATGTTTTGCGCTCCCCGGACTAGTTTTCGGCGGTACCGAGGGTGTCGGGTCTTGTTTTCATGTTTTGCGCGCACGAACTCATTTTCGACTGTACCGAGGGTGTCAGGTCCTGATTTCATGTTTTGCGCGCTCGGACTCATTTTCGGTGGTACCGATGATGTCGGGTCCCGTTTTCATGTATCTCGCGGCCAGACTAGTTTTTACGTTTTGCGCGACAGGACTAGTTTTCAGTGATACCGAGGGTCTCGGGTCCGGTTTTCATGTTTTGCTCGCCCGAACTCATTTTCGGCGGTACCGAGGTCGTCGGGTCCCGTTTTCATGTTTTGCGCTCTCGGATTCGTTTTCGGCGGTAACGAGGGAGTGGTGTCTCCTTTTCATGTTTTGCGCTCCCAGACTCGTTTTAGGCGGTAACGAGGGCGACGTGTACCGATTTCTTGTTTTTGCGTGCTCGGACTCGTTTTCGACGGTACCGAGGGCGTTTGGTTTCGTTTTCATGTTTTACGCTCCCGAACTCATTTTCGACGATATCGAGGGTGTCGGGTCCCCTCTTCATTTTTTGCGATCCCGGACTCGTTTTCGGCGGTGCCGAGGGCGTTCGGTCCTATTTTCTTACTTTGCAGCCCGGACTCATTTTCTACGGTTCCGAGGGCGTCGGGTCCCGTTTTCATGATTTGCGCTCCCCGGACAAGTTTTCGGCGGTACCGAGGGTGTCGGGTCTCGTTTTCATGTTTTGCGCGCACGAACTCATTTTCGACGGTACCGAGGGTGTCAGGTCCCGTTTCATGTTTTGCGCGCTCGGACTCATTTTCGATGGTACCGATGGTGTCGGGTACCGTTTTCTTGTTTTGCGCGCCTGGACTCATTTTTGGAGATACCGAGGAGTCGGGTTCTGTTTTCATGTTTTGCGCTCTCAGACTTATTTTCGAAGGTAACGAGGGCGTCGGGTCCTATTTTCATGATTTGCGTTCTTGGAATCATTTCCGGCGGTACCGAGGGCGTCGGGTCCCATTTTCCTGATTTGCGTTCTTGGAATCATTTTCGACGGTTCCGAGGCGTTGGGTCTAATTTTTATAATTTGTGCGCCCGGACTCATTTTCGGCGGTACCGAGGGCGTCGGGTCCGGTTTTCTTGTTTTGCGCTCCTGGACTCATATTCGGCGGTACCGAAGTCGTCGGGTCCCGTTTTCATGTTTTGCGCGCCCGGACTCTTTTTCGGCGGTACCGAGGGCGTGGGGTCTCGTTTTCGGCGGTATTGAGGGCGTGGTGTCTCCTTTTCAAGTTTTGCGTTCCCGGGCACGTTTTAGGCGATACGGGGCGTCGGTACCGTTTTCTTATCTTTGCGCTCCTGGACACATTTTCGACGGTACCGAGGGCGTCGGGTACCGAGGGTGCCGGTTCCCAATTTCATGTTTTGCGCTACCGGACTCGTTTTCGGCAGTATTGAGGGCATCGGGTCCCGTTTTCATGTTATGCGCGCCCGGACTCGTTTTCGACGGTACCGAGGGCGTGGGGTCCCGTTTTCATGTTTTCGCTCCCGAAATCATTTTCTGTGGTATCGAGGGCGTGGTGTCTCCTTTTCATGTTTTGCGCGCCCGGACTAGTTTTCGATGGTACCGAGGGCGTCGGGTCCCGTTTTCATGTTTTGCGCTACAGGACTCATTTTCGGCGGTACCGAGGTCGTCGGGTCCCGTTTTCATGTTTTGTGCGACCGAACTCGTTTTAGGCGGCACAGAGGGCGTGGGGTACCGTTTTCATGTTTTGCGCTCCCGGACTCATTTTAGGCGGTACCGAGGGTGTCGTGTTCCGTTTTCATGTTTTAAGTGCCCGGTCTCATTTTCGGTGGTACCGCTGGCGTCGGGTATCATTTTCTTGTTTTGCACGCCTGGACTCGTTTTCGGCGGTACCGATGGAGTTGGGTCTCGTTTTCATGTTTTGCGCGCTCGGACTTATTTTCGGTGGTACCGATGGCGTCGGGTACCGTTTTCTTATTTTACGCGCCTGGACTCATTTTCGGAGATACCGAGGAGTCGGGTCCCATTTTAATGTTTTGCTCTCCCAGACTCATTTTCGAAGGTAACGAGGGCGTCCGGTCCTGTTTTCATGTTTTGCGTTCCCGGACTCATTTTCGGCGGTACCGAGGGCGTTAGGTCCCATTTTCATATTTTTCGCGCCCAGACTTGTTTTCGACGGTTCCGAGGCGTTGGGTCCCGTTTTTATGATTTGCGCGTCAGGACTCGTTTTCGGTGATATCGAGGACGTCGGGTCCCGTTTTCATGTTTTGCGCGCTCGGGCTCGTTTTCGCGGTACCGAGGGCGTGGGGTCCCATTTTCATGTTTTGCGCTCCCGGTCTCGTTTTCGGCGGTATCGAGGGCGTGGTGACTCCTTTTCATGTTTTGCGATCCCGGACACGTTTTAAGCGATACTGAGAGCGTCGGGACCAGTTTTCTTATTTTAGCGTGTCCGGACTCGTTTTCGACGGTACCGAGGGCATCTGGTTTCGTTTTCATGTTTTACGCTCCCAAACTCATTTTCGACGGTACCGAGGGTGTCGGGTCCCCTCTTCATTTTATGCACTCCCGGACTCGTTTTCGGCGGTGTAGAGGGCGTCAGGTCCTGTTTTCTTATTTTGCAGCCCGGACTCGTTTTCTGAGGTTCCGAGGGCGTCGGGTCCCGTTTTCATGTTTTGCGATCCCGGACTAGTTTTCGGCGGTACCGAGGGTGTCGGGTCTCGTTCTCATGTTTTGCGTGCACGAACTCATTTTCGGCGGTACCGAGGGCGTCGGGTCCCGATTTCATGTTTTGCGCGCTCGGACTCGTTTTCGGTGGTACCGATGGCGTCGGGTACCGTTTAATTGTTTTGCACGCCTGGACTCATTTTCGGCGGTATTGGGGGAGTTGGGTCCCGTTTTCATGTTTTGCGCTCCCAGACTCATTTTCGAAGGTAACGAGGGTGTCCGGTCCTGTTTTCATGTTTTGCGTTCCCGAACTCATTTTCGGCGGTACCGAGGGCGTTGGGTCCCATTTTCATGTTTTTCGCGCCCGGACTTATTTTCGACGGATCCGAGGCGTTGGGTCCCATTTTTATGATTTGCGCGCCTGGACCGGTTTTCGGTGATATCGAGGGCGTCGGGACCGGTTTTCATGTTTTGCGCTCCTGGACTCATATTCGGCGGTACCGAGGTCGTCAGGTCCCGTTTTCATATTTTGCGCGCTCGGACTCGTTTTCGACGGTATCGAGGGCGTGGTGTATCCTTTACATGTTTTGCACTCCGAGACTCGTTTTAGGCGGTAACGAGGGCGACGGGAACCGTTTTCTTGTTTTTACGTGCCCGGACTCGTTTTCGACGGTACCGAGGGCGTCTGGTTTCGTTTTCATGCTTTGCGCTACCAAACTCATTTTCGACGGTACCGAGGGCGTCGGGTCCCGTTTTCATGTTTTTCGCACCCGGACTCGTTTTCGGCGGTACCGAGGCGTCGGGACCCGTTTTCATGTTTTGCGCTCCAGGACGCGTTTTCGTTGGTACCGAGGTCGTCGGGTCCCGTTTTCATTCTTTGCGCTCCTTGACTCGTTTTCGGCTTTGCTAGGGGCGTTATGTCGCTTTTTCTTGATTAGCGCGCCCAGACTCTTTTTCGGCGGTACTGAGGGCGTTAGGTACCGTTTTCTTGTTTTCGAACCCGACTCGTTTTTTGCGGTATAGAGGGTGTCGGGTTCCGTTTTCATGTTTTGCACGCACGGACTCGTTTTCGATGGTACCGAGTACGTCGGGTCCCGTTTTCTTTTTTTACGCACTCGGACTCATTTTTGACGGTGCCGAGTGTGTTGGGTCCTGTTTTCATGTTTTGCGCGCCCAGACTCGTTTTCGGCGGTACTGAGGGTGTCGGGTCCCGTTTTCTTGTTTTGCACTCCCGGACTTGTTATCGGCGATACCGAGGGCGTTCGGGCCCGTTTTCATGTTTTGCGCTCCCAGACTCGTTTTCGGCGGTGTCGAGTGTGTCGGGTCCCGTTTTCATATTTTGCGCTCCCGTAGTCGTTTTCGACGGTACCGAGGGCGTCGGGTCCCATTTTTATGTTTTGCGCTCCCGGACTCGTTTTCGGCGGTACCGAGGGCGTTGTGTCACGTTTTCATGTTTTGCGCTCCCAGAGTAGTTTTCGACGGTGCCGAGGGCGTTAGGTCCCGTTTTTAAGTTTTGTGCACCCGAACTCTTTTTGGAGGTACCGAGGGCGTCCGGTTTATTTTTCATGTTTTGCGCCCCCGGACTCATTTTCGATGGTACTGAGGGCGTCGGGTCCCGTTTTCATGTTTTGCGCCCCCGAACTCATTTTCGATGGTACCGAGGGTGTCGGGTCCAGTTTTCATGTTTTGCGCCCCCGAACTCATTTTCGATGGTACCGAGGGCGTCGGGTACCGTTTTCTTGTTTTGCGCGCCTGGACTCGTTTTCGGCGGTACCGAGGGCGTCGGGTCCTGTTTTCATGTTTTGTGCTCCCAGACTAGTTTTCGACGGTGCCGAGGGCATCAGGTCCCGTTTTTAAGTTTTGCGCTCCGGAACTCGTTTTATGCGGTACCGCGGCTGTCGGGTCTGTTTTTATGTTTTGCGCGCTCGGACTCGTTTTGGGCGGTACCGGGGGGCGTCAGGTCCGTTTTCATGTTTTGCGCTACTAGACACATTTTCGACGGTATCGAGGGCGTGAGGTCCTGTTTTCATGTTTTGCGCGCCCGAACTCTTTTTCGATGGTAACGATGGCGTCGAGTATCGTTTTCTTGTTTTGCGCGCCCGGACTCGTTTTTGGCGGTACCGAGGGCGTCGGGTCCCGTGTTCATGTTTTGCGCTTCCGGACTAGTTTTCGGCGGTACCGAGGTTGTCCGGTCACGTTTTTCTGTTTTGCGCTCTTTGACTCATTTTCGGCGGTACCGAGGCGTCGTGTCCCGTTTTCATGTTTTGCGCGCCCGGACTCTTTTTCGGTGGTACAGATGGCGTCGGGTCCCGTTTTCTTGTTTTGCGCGCTTGAACTCATTTTCGGCGGTACGGTGGGCGCCGGGACCCGTTTTCATGTTTTGCGCTCCGATACTAGTTTTCGACGGTGCCAAGGGCGTCAGGTTTCGTTTTCAAGTTTTGCGCTCCTAAACTCGTTTTTTGCGGTGCCGCGTGTGTTGGTTGCCGTTTTTATGTTTTGCGCGCTCGGACTCGATTTCGGCGGTACCGGGGGCGTTAGGTCCCTTTTTCATGTTTTGCGCTACCAGACTAATGTTCGACGATATCGAGGGCGTGAGGTCCTGTTTTCTTGTTTTGCACGCCCGGACTCTTTTTCGACTGTAACGAAGGCGTCGGGTATAGTTTTCTTATTTTAAGCGCCTGGACTCGTTTTTGGCGGTACGGTGGGCGTCGGGTCCCGTTTTAATCTTTTGCGCTCCCGGACTAGTTTTCGGCGGTACAGAGGGTGTCGGGTCCCGTTTTTCTATTTTGCTCTCTCGGACTAGTTTTCGGCGGTATCGAGGCGTCGTGTCCCGTTTTCATGCTTTGCGCGCCTGAACTCTTTTTCGGTGGTACCGATGGCGTCAGGTACCATTTTCTTGTTTTGCGCGCCTGGACTCGTTTTCGGCGGTACGGAGGGCGTCGGGTCCCGTTTTCATGTTTTGCGCTCCGATACTAGTTTTCGACGGTGGCGAGGGCGTCCGGTCCTGTTTTCAAGTTTTGCGCTCCCGAACTAGTTTTCTGCGGTATCGCGGGTGTCGGGTCCCGTTTTCATGTTTTGCGCGCTCGGACTCGTTTTCGGCAGTACCGGGGGCGTCGGTCCCTTTTTCATGTTTTGCGCTACCAGACTCATTTTCGACGGTATCGAGGGCGTTAGGTCCTGTTTTCATGTTTTGCGTGCCCGGACTCTTTTTCGACGGTAATGATGGCGTCAGGTATCATTTTCTTATTTTGCACGCCCGGACTCGTTTTTGGCGGTACCGAGGAAGTCGGATCCCGTTTTCATGTTTTGCCCTCTCGACTTGTTTTCGGCGGTACCGAGGGTGTCGGGTCCTGTTTTTATGTTTTGTGCTCCCGGACTCGTTTTCGACTATACCGAGGGCGTCGTGTCCCGTTTTCATGTTTTGCGCGTCCGTACTCTTTTTCAATGGTACCGATGGCATCAGTTACTGTTTTCTTATTTTGCGCCCTCGGACTCCTTTTCGTCGGTACCGAGGTTGTTGGGTCACACTTTCATGTTTTGTCCTCCTGGACTCATTTTCGGCAGTACCAAGTGCGTCGGGTCCCGTTCTCAAGTTTTACGCGCTGGGCTCGTTTTCGGCGGTACCGAGGGCGTCATATTTTGTTTTCATGTTTTATGCGCCGACCACGTTTTCGACGGTGTCGAGTGTGTCGGGTCCCGTTTTCATGTTTTGCGCGCCCGGACTCGTTTTCGGCGGTATCGAGGGCGTCGGGTCCCGCATTCTTGTTTTCCACTCCCTGACTCGTTTTCAGCGGTACCGAGGGCGTCGAAACCCATTTTCATGTTTTGCGCACCCGGACTCGTTTTCGGCGGTGCCGCGTGTGTCGGGTCCAGTTTTCATACCTTGCGCGCCAGGAGTCATTTTCGGCAGTACCGAGGGCGTCGGGTCCCGTTTTCATATTTTGCGCTCCCGGATTCGTTTTCGGCGGTACCGAGGGTGTCGTGTTCCGTTTTCATGTTTTGCGCGCCCCGGACTCTTTTTCGGTGGTACTGCTGGCGTCGGATATCATTTTTTTGTTTTGCACTCCTGGACTCGTTTTCGGCGGTACCGAGGGAGTTGGGTCTCGTTTTCTTGTTTTGCGCTCCCAGACTCATTTTCGACGGTACCGAGGGCGTCAGGTCCTGTTTTTCATGTTTTGTGCTCTTGGACTCGTTTTCGGCGGTGCCGAGTGTGTCCGGTCCCGTTTTCAAGTTTTGTGCTCCCGAACTCATTTTCGGCTGTACCAAGCGTGTCGGGTCCCGTTTTCATGTTTCTCGCGCCCGGACGTGTTTTTGCCGGTCCGAGGCGTTGGGTCCCGTTTTTACACTTTGCGCGAACGGACTAGTTTTCGGTAATACGAGGGCGTCGGGTTCGGTTTTCATGTTTTGCGCGCCCGGACTCATTTTCAGCGGTACCGAGGTCGTCGGGTCCCGTTTTCGTGTTTTGCGCTCCCGGATTCTTTTTCGGCGATATCGAGTACGTGGTGTCTCCTTTTCTTGTTTTGCGCTCCCGGACTCGTTTTAGGCGGTAACGAGGGCGACGGGTATCGTTTCACATTTTTGCGTGCCCGGACTCGTTTTCGACGGTACCGAGTGCGTCGAGTTTCGTTTTCATGTTTTGTGCGCCCGGACTCATTTTCGGCGGTACCGGGGGCGTCAGGTCCCTTTTCCATGTTTTGTGCTACCAGACTCATTTTCGACAATATCGAGGGCGTCGGGTCCCGTTTTCATGTTTTTTGCTCCCAGACTAATTTTCTGCGGTACCGAGGGTGTCAGGTTCCGTTTTCATGTTTTGCGCGCCCGGACTCGTTTTCGGGTGGTGCGAGTGTCGTCGGGTCCCGTTTTCATGTTTTACGCGCCGGACTCGTTTTTGGCGCGGTGCCGAGTGTGTCGGGTCCCGTTTTCATGTTTTGCGCGCCGGACTCGTTTCGGCGGTATTGAGGCGTCGGGTCCGTTTTCTTGTTTTGCTCTCCGGACTCGTTTCGGCGGTACGGAGGGCGTCGGGACCGTTTTCATTTTTTGCGCTCCCGGACTCGTTTTCGGCGGTGCGAGGGCGTCGGGTCCCGTTTTCATGTTTTGCGCTCCCGAACTCGCTTTCGACGGTGCAGGAGGGCGTCGGGTCCCGTTTTTATGTTTTGCGCTCCGGACTCGTTTTCGGCGGTGCAGGGGCGTCGTGTCCCGTTTTCATGTTTCGCGCGCTCGGACCCTTTTTCGGTGCTGCCGATAGCGTCGGGTCCCGTTTTCATGTTTTGCGCTCCCAGACTAGTTTTCGACGGTACCGAGGGTGTCAGGTCCCGTTTTTATGTTTTGCGCTCTCGAACTCGTTTTCGGCGGTACCGCGGGTGTCGGGTCCCGTTTTTATGTTTTGCGCGCTCGGACTCGTTTTCGGCGGTACCGGGGGCGTTATGTCCCTTTTTACATGTTTTGTGCTACCAGACTCATTTTCGACGGTATCGAGGGCGTCGGGTCCTGTTTTCATGTTTTGCGCGCCCGGACTCTTTTTCGGCGGTAACGATGGCGTCGGGTCTCGTTTTCTTGTTTTGCGCGCCTGGACTCATTTTCGCCAGTACCGAGGGTGTCGGGTCCCGTTTTCCTATTTTGCGCTCTCGGACTCGTTTTCGGCGGTACCGAGGCGTCGTGTCCCGTTTTCATGTTTTGCGCCTCCGAACTCTTTTTCGGCGATGCCGAGGGCGTCGTGTCCCGTTTTCATGTTTTGAGCTCCCGAACTCTTTTTCAGTGGTACCGATGGTGTAAGTTACCGTTTTCTTGTTTTGCGTTCTCGGAGTCTTTTTCAGTAGTATCGAATACGTCGGGTCCCGTTTTCATGCTTTGCGCGCCCGTACTCATTTTTGACGGTGCCGAGTGTGTTAGGTCCTGTTTTCATGTTTTGCGCGCCCGGACTCGTTTTCGGCAGTACCGAGTGCGTCGGGTCCCGTTTTCAAGTTTTGCGCGCCCGGGCTCGTTTTCGGTGGTACCGAGGGCGTCAGATACCGTTTTCATGTTTTAGGCGGCCGACCTCGTTTTCGACGGTGCCGAGTGTGTCGGGTCCCTTTTTCATGTTTTGCGTGCCCGTACTCATTTTCTGCGGTATCGAGGGCGTCGGGTCCCGTTTTCTTGTTTTCCACTCCCTGACTCGTTTTCGGCGGTATCGAGGGCGTCGGGTCTCGTTTTCATGTTTTGCGCTCCCGACTCGTTTTCAGCGGTGCGAGGGCGTCGGGTCCGTTTTCTTGTTTTGCGCGTGCCGGACTTCTTTTCGGCGGTGCGAGGGGCGTCGGGTCCCGTTTTTGTCTTTTGCGCGCCGACTCGTTTTCGGCGGTACGAGGGCGTCGGTCTCGTTTTCATGTTTTGCGCTCCCGAACTCATTTTCCACGGCGATCGAGGGCGTCGGGTCCCTTTTCATGTTTTGCGCGCTCGGACTCATTTTCGGCGGTGCGGGGCGTCGGGTCCCGTTTTCATGTTTTGCGCGCATGGTCCCCTTTTCATTTTTTGCACAACCGGACTCGTTTTCTGTGGTTCCGAGGGCGTTAGATCCCGTTTTAACGTTTTGCGCTCCCAGAATCATTTTCGGCGGTACGAGGGGCGTCGGGTCCCATTTTCACGTTGTGCACGCTCGGGCTAATTTTTCGACGGTACGGAGGGCGTCCGTTCCCGTTTTTATATTTTACGCACTCGAACTCGATTTCGGTGGAATCGAGGGCGTCGGGTCCCGTTTTCATGTTTTGCGCGGCCGGACTCGTTTTCGACGATATTGAGGGCGTCGAGTCCCGTTTTTATGTTTTGCGCTCCAGAACTCATTTTCGGCGGTATCAAGGGAGTCGGGTCCCGTTTTCATGTTTTGCGCACTCGAACTCATTTTTGGCGGTACCGAGGGCGTCGGGTCCCGTTTTCATGTTTTTCACGCTCGGACTCGTGTTCGGCGATACCGAGGGCGTCGGGTCCCGTTTTCATGTTTTGCGCTCCCGAACCCGTTTTCGGCGGTATCGAGGGGGTGGTGTCACCTTTTCATGTTTTGCGCTCCCGGACTCGTTTTAGGCGATAACGAGGGCGTCGGGTACCATTTTCTTGTTTTTGCGTGCTTGAACTCGTTTTCGGCGGTACCGAGCGCGTCGGGTCCCGTTTTTATGTTTTGCACGCTCGGACTCATTTTCGGCGGTATCGAGGTCGTCGATACCCGTTTTCATGTTTTGCGCTCCAAGACTCGTTTTTCATGGTACTATGGGCGTCGGGTCCTGTTTTCATGTTTTGTGCACCCGGACTCTTTTTCGGCGGTAGCAATGGCGTTGGGTACCGTTTTCATGTTTTGCGCGCCCGGAGTCATTTTCGACGGTTCCGGGGGCGTCGTGTCCTGTTTTCATGTTTTGCTCGCCCGAACTCTTTTTCGGTTGTGCGAGGCGTCGGGTCCTTTTCTTGTTTTCCGCGCCGGACTCGTTTCGGCGGTGCGAGGGGCGTCGGGTCTCGTTTTCATGTTTTGCGCTCCCGTACTCATTTTCGGCGGTATCGAGGTCGTCGGGTCCCGTTTTCATGTTTTGCACGCTCGGACTCATTTTCGGCGGTAACAAGGGCGTCGGGTCCCGTTTTCATGTTTTGCGCGCCCGACTCGTTTTCGGCGATGCGAGGGCGTCGGGTCCCTTTTCATGTTTTGCGCTCCCGGACTCGTTTTCGTCGATTCCGAGGCGTCGGGTCCGTTTTCATGTTTTGCGCTCCCGAACTCCTTTTCGACGGTGCGAGGGGGCGTCGGTCCCGTTTTCATGTTTTGCGCTCCCGGACTCATTTTCGGCGGTGCGAGGCGTCGGGGTCCTATTTTCATGTTTTGCGCCGGACTCGTTTTCAAGGACACCGAGGGCGTCGGGGTCCCGTTTTCATGTTTTGCACGCCCGACTCGTTTTCGGCGGTGCACCGAGCGCGTGGGTCCGTTTTCATCTTTTGCGCTCCCGGACTCATTTTCGACGGTATCGTGGGCGTCGGGTCCCTTTTTCATGTTTTGCGCTTCCGGACTCGTTTTCGGCGGTACCGAGGTCGTCGGGTCCCGTTTTTATGTTTTGCGCGCTTCGACTCATTTTCAACGGTACCGAGGGCGTGGGATCTCGTTTTCATGTTTTGCGCGACCAGACTCGTTTTCTACGTTACCGAAGGCGTGGGGTCCCGTTTTCATGTTTTGCGCTCCCGGACTCGTTTTCGGCAATTCCGAGGGCGTGGGGTCTCGTTTTCATGTTTTGCGCTCCCGACTCATTTTTGACGATACGAGCGCGCGTCGGGTCCCGTTTTCATGTTTTGCGCGCTCGGACTCGTTTTCGGCGGTGCATTGAGGGCGTCGTCCCGTTTTCATGTTTTGCGCTCCGGACTCGTTTCGGCGATGCGAGGGCGTCGGGTCTCGTTTTCATGTTTTGCGCTCCCGAACTCGTTTTCGACGATACCGAGGGCGTCGGGTCCGTTTTCATGTTTTGCGCGCCCGGACTCGTTTTCGGCGGTGCATGCGAGGAGTCGGGTCCCATTTTCATGTTTTGCGCGCTCCGGACTCGTTTTCGGCGGTGCAGGGGCGTCGGTTCCGTTTTCATGTTTTGCGCGCCGGACTCTTTTCGGCGGTACGCGGGCGTCGAGTCCCGTTTTCATGTTTTGCGCTCCCGGACTCGTTTTCGGCGGTGCAGAGGGCGTCGGTCCGTTTTCATGTTTTACGCTCCCGGACTCATTTTCGACGGTTTCGAGGGTGGCGTCGGTCCCTTTTTCATCATTTTTTTTGCACAACCGGACTCATTTTCGGCGGTGCCGAGGGCGTCGTGTCCCGTTTTCATGTTTTACGCGCTCTGATAGCGTTCGAGCTATGAATCGTCCAAGGACACGTACACGTTCAACTATAAAATCACAACTGGAGGATACTCTCAACTCACGAGCGGGATAAAAGAGGAGATAAACTCAACTCAAGATAAACTTTTTCATAATAATTCAACAAGTGAGTTTACATTCGAAATTAGGCTTTATATAGCCATACAACTCAACTCTAGAAACTTCCTACTAATTAATAACTCCTTAACTATTTTTGCAAATATCAAAACACAATAAAAATAACATTAACTACTACTGTTAATTCCAAAATATAATTAAAACATAGAAAGACTCAAAGACAAGTTCCAAGAAACTAAATGCTTTGGCTGGCTCCTCGGTAACCACGCTCACTTGACACGAGGTTTTGACCAAGAAGACTCTGGAATCTGGAGAAACTCAAAACACAAAAAAGATAGTCCATTTCATCATCTGATCACAGAAATTTGAATCACCCAAATCCGAGTTATTATGAGAGAGTTATGCCCAAAATACTGGCCCGACGAATCTGTCCAGAAAGCTGCTTTGTTTCGTAAATTAATTGTAAATATGACTTGGGCCTGGTTCTTCAAGCGAGAACTGGTCCAGAACTTGCTTCCTTGATCATGATTGTTCACCTGTAGACCTGCCATGACTTGATCGCCATCATTCTCCCTGGTTGAAAAGAACTCGCCCACGAGTTCGGCTCATTTTCGCCATGGTATGGAGAAAGATCCTTCACATTGAATGTGGATGAAACACCATAATCTCCGGGAAGCTCCACCTTGTAAGCATTGTCACCTATGCGCTGCAAGATTTTAAACGGTCCATCACCACGGTGCTTGAGCTTTGCATTGCGCCCAGGTGGAAATCTCTCCTTGCTCAAATGCACCCACACAAGATCACCTTCTTTGAAAATCACGACCCTTCGGTGCTTGTTAGCTTGTCTTTCATACTTCGATTTTGCTTCTCAATCCTCTTGCTGACTTGTTCATGCAAGTCCTTGATTGCTTTAGCACGCTCATCTGCATCTCCACTATAGCTATGGCTGATTGGCAATGACACAAGATCAAGAGGAGTCTTTGGATTGCATCCATACACCACTTCAAAAGGGCTTTTACACAATCGTCTTCTTTGTTGGACTGTTGTAAGCGAATTCAGCTTGAGGTAGAACAAGGTCCCATTGGCGTATGTTATCACCCACCAAGCTTCTCAACAGATTGCCCAAACTCCGATTCACAATCTCAGTTTGGCCATCGGTTTGAGGATGATAGGCTGAACTAAACTGCAGCTTTGTACCCATCTTACGCCAAAGTGTTCTCCAAAAATGCCCAACAAACTTCGGGTCTCTGTCAGATGTTATGGTATTTGGAATGCCATGCAACTTCACTATCTCCTTGAAATAAAGATCAGCTATGTTAGTGGCATCCATCGTTTTTGCACAAGGAACAAAGTGCGCCATTTTAGAGAACCGATCAACCACCACCATGATTGAATCTTTCTTTGCGTTGAGTTCGGGGCAATCCCATCACAAAGTCCATGCTCACATCTTCCCACGGTGCATTAGGAACGGGAAGGGGAGTGTAAAGTCCGAATTTTGAGACTTTGTTTTTGCTAGATGGCAAGTTCTACATCTCAAAATGTAATGGTTCACATCCTTCATCATTTTAGGCCAATAGAAACGGTCTTGGAGTAATGCACCAGTTTTATCTCGTCCAAAATGACCACTTAACCCACCATCATGAACCTCTTTAATGATCTGCCACCTCAAAGAACAATTCGGTGCACAAAAACGGTTGCCATAGAAAATATATCCATCATTCACCACAAATTCTTTATATGGCCCTTTTGCACATTCAGCTTTTATCATGCCAAAGAACTCATCATCAGAATACAACTCCTTGATCACTTCAAACCCAAGAACATTTACCTTCATTGTGGACAGCAAAGAATGCCTCCTACTTAAAGCATCCGCCACTTGATTTGAAGCACCACTTTTATGCTTGATGTGGAATGTGTAGCCTTGTAAAAATTCCACCCACCTTGCATGCCTTGGTTTGAGCTTGTCTTTGCCCATTTATGAACTTCGGCGCCTCATGGTCGGAGTAGAGAATGAACTCCTTGGAAATGAGGTAGTGTCTCCAATGCCCAAGAGCTCGGACAATTGCATAGAACTCCTTGTCATATGTAGTGTAGTTCTTACGTGAATCTGAAAGCTTTTCACTAAAGAAGGCAATAGGTCGACCTTCTTGATTGAGAACCGCACCAATGCCAACACCGGATGCATCACATTCAAGCTCAAAAATATTCTCAAAGTTGGGCAAAGTAAGAATTGGGGCTTTTTGTCATCTTCTCCTTGATGAGTTGAAAGCTCTTTTCGGCTTCCTTTGTCCATTTGAATACTCCTCCTTTCAAGCACTCGGTGATTGGAGAGACAAGAGTCTTGAAATCTCGAATGAACCGGCGATAAAATGAGGCCAATCCATGAAAACTCCTCACATCGTGAATGTTGGTTGGTATTGGCCATGAAACAATTGCATCCACCTTAGAAGGATCAACATGAATACCCTCGAATTTGAAACCACATAGCCTAGAAACACCAAGTTCTTTGGTTAGAAACTCGCACTTCTTGAGGTTGATGTAGAGTTTACGTTCAGCTAGCACTTCAAAGACTTGGCGAAGGTGTTCCAAATGCTCTTCTTTACCGTGCTATACACGAGTATATCATCAAAATAGACCACCACAAATACGCGATAAAAGACTTAAACACCAAATTCATTATTCTCATAAAAGTACTAGGAGCATTAGAGAGTCCGAATGGCATCACCAACCACTCAAACAATCCATCACGGGTCTTAAATGCGTCTTCCATTCATCACCGGGCCTCATACGAATCTGATGGTACCCACTTCTAAGATCAATCTTTGAAAACACACTAGCACCATGGAGCTGATCTAGCATGTCATCTAGACGAGGAATAGGGAAGCGATACTTGATAGTAATCTTGTTGACCGCTCTACTATCCACACACATGCGAAAAGAACCATCTTTCTTTGGCACAAGCAAGGCTGGAACTGCACAAGGACTCATGCTTTCACGCACCAAACCCTTTCTCAACAACTCATCTACTTGCCGCTGCAACTCGGCATTTTCTGTTGGGTTCATTCGGTAGGCTGCTTTGTTTGGCAAAACTGCACCAGGAACAAAATCTATGCAGTGTTGCACACTCCTCATTGGAGGTAAACCTGCTTTGGAATTTCATCGGAACAAGGTTAAAATTGTTCAAGTAAAGGTACCAACTTGGTCCGGGTATTAGAGTACTTCACATCACCCTTAACTTCTTTCACCACCAATGCAAAGGCTATTTGGGATTCTTCAAAAATTTCAGTAAATTCAGATTTTGAGAGAATGAAATTGCTATCCTTGAGGGCTGGTTTAGATTTCATTTCCATTCTAGAAGGACCCAAAGTAATCTTAGCACCATTCAGCTCAAAAGAATAAGTGTTTTTAAAACCGTCATGGTGTACCTTTCTATCAAACTGCCAAGGCCTCCCCAAAAGTAAATGACAAGCATCCATAGGAACTACATCACACCATACCTCATCTCGGTACTTCTCACCAATAGAAAAATTAACCAAACAACGCTGGTCAACTTGCACACATTTACCCTTTTCCAACCAAGAGAGTTTGTACGGTTTTGGGTGCTTTTCAGTTTTAAGCGGCAACTTTTGTACCATAATTTCAGAAACAACATTCTCACAACTCCCGCTATCAATGATAACATCGCATACCTTCCCATGAGAGGTGCATCGTGTATGGAAGATATTGTTACGGAGCCACACATCATCTTGAACGGGACTGGAATTCAGCACACGCCTAATCACCAACATCTCACCCGTATCTCCATAAATGACATCCTCCTCATCTGCTGCCTCATCAAACACGGGTGGAGAATCAAAATTTGTTTGTTCCTCTTCTAGGGGTTCTTCAACAATGGTAAATACCGCTGGTTTGGGCACTCGGACATGATGTGACCGTACCCTTTGCACCGATAGCATTGAACGGCTTTAGGGGCTGGTTTAGAGGTCTGCGGTTGCGGTTTTGGCTGAAAATTTGGCCACTTGCACTTGATGTTGGTTTGGGCGATTGCGTCTTTGCTCCCATGACTTGTTGGATGGCCTCGATTGAGAACTCGGCTACCACCAAAGCTCGTTGTTTTTCTGACTTCTTTCTCCTTGAGTTGTTTTTCAACTTTTGTGGCAAGTTTAAACACATCATGATAAGAGATAAAGGGTTGTAAAGTTACCACATCATGAATCTCCTTGCGAAGGCCACGAAGATATCGTGCAATGGTTTGTTCTTCGGGCTCAACAACGCCACATTTCAACATGAGGTGATCAAGTTCTTCGGTGTAATGCTGCCACGGTTTTATCACCTTGAACAAAGCCATGAAGTTGAAAAAAGGCCTCTTGCAAGTACCCTTCCGGCAGAAACTTCTTTCGTAACTCTTTCACCATCTTTTCCCATGTTCTGATTTTTTGCTTACCCTCACGGGCTCGCTTCATTTTCAACTGCTCCCACCAAATAGATGCATGCTTCTTTAATTTGATGGCAACAATCTTCACCTTTTCTTCCTCAGGGACATCTTGGTATTCAAAGACACGTTCAACCGTATTGAGCCAATCTATGAACTCATCGGGTTGTATGCGCCCTTCGTACACGGGAATATCCGCTTTTAGATCAAAAGCCGTCGAAATTCTTTGGTTCCTTCGGGTGTGATTTTGATGGAGAGCCTCTTCATCACTTTGGACACCAAGGTGTGGTTGTCGTGGAAGGGGTTGAACTCGCATCATCGTCACCATAAGTTTCGCCATCGAGCCACGATAGGAATCATCGCGGTTGTTCCCGGCGGCCTCCACGCGCGCTAGACGCTCTTGGAGTTGTTTCACATGCTTTGCCTCAACTCGTTCAACTCAATATCTCGATCGGCTTCTTGGTTGCCTTCGGGAGGATTGACACGAGCACTACGTCACACCATCCTTCGCTTTCTTTCTTTGCTCGATACCAAGCGATAGCGTTCGAGCTATGAATCGTCCAAGGACACGCACACGTTCAACTATAAAATCACAACTGGAGGATACTCTCAACTCACAGCGGGATAAAAGAGGAGATAAACTCAACTCAAGATAAACTTTTTCATAATAATTCAACAAGTGAGTTTACATTCAGAAATTAGGCTTTATATAGCCATACAACTCAACTCTAGAAACTTCCTACTAATTAATAACTCCTTAACTATTTTTGCAAATATCAAAACACAATAAAAATAACATTAACTACTACTGTTAATTCCAAAATATAATTAAAACATAGAAAGACTCAAAGACAAGTTCCAAGAAACTAAATGCTTTGGCTGGCTCCTCGGTAACCACGCTCACTTGACACGAGGTTTTGACCAAGAAGACTCTGGAATCTGGAGAAACTCAAAACACAAAAAAGATAGTCCATTTCATCATCTGATCACAGAAATTTGAATCACCCAAATCCGAGTTATTATGAGAGAGTTATGCCCAAACTACTGGCCCAGTACGAATCTGTCCAGAAAGCTGCTTGTTTCGTAAATTAATTGTAAATATGACTTGGGCCTGGTTCTTCAAGCGAGAACTGTCCGAACTTGCTTTCTCGATCATGAGAGTTCACCTGTAGACCTGCCATGACTTGATCGCCATCAGCGCTCCCGGACTCATTTTCGGCGGTACGGGCGTCGGTTCTCGATTTCATGTTTTGCGCGCGACGTCGGGTCCGTTTTCATATTTTGCGCGCCGGACTCGTTTTCGCGGTTCCGAGGGCGTTAGATCCCGTTTTAACGTTTTGCTCTCCCAGAATCATTTTCGGCGGTACCGGGGGCGTCGGGTCCCATTTTCATGTTTTGCACGCCCGGACTAATTTTCGACGGTACGGAGGGCGTCCGTTCCCGTTTTTATATTTTACGCGCTCGAACTCGATTTCGGCAGAATCGAGGGCGTCGCGTCCCGTTTTCATGTTTTGCCCGACCAGACTGGTTATCGGCGTTTTTCAGGGCGTTAGGTCCCGTTTTTATGTTTTGGGCTCCGAAACTCATTTTCGGCGGTACCAAGGGTGTCGGGTCCCGTTTTCATGTTTTTGCGCGCCCGAACTCATTTTCGGCGGAATCGAGGGCGTCGGGACCCGTTTTCATGTTTTGCGTTCCCGGACTAGTATTCGACGATACCGAGGGCGTGGGGTCCCATTTTCATGTTTTGCGCTCTCGAACCCATTTTCGGCGGTATCGAGGGTGCGGTGTCACCTTTTCATGTTTTGCGCTTCCGTACTCGTTTTAGGCGGTAACGAGGGCGTCGGGTACCATATTCTTGTTTTTGCGTGCCCGAACTCGTTTTCGGCAGTACCGAGCGCGTCGGGTCCCGTTTTCATGTTTTGCACGCTCGGACTCGTTTTCGGTGGTATCGAGGGCGTCGGGACCCGTTTTCATGTTTTGCGCTCCACGACTCGTTTTCGGCGCTACCGAGGTCGTCGGGTCTCGTTTTCATGTTTTGTGCTCCAAGACTCGTTTTTCGCGGTGCTGAGGGCGTCGGGTCCTGTTTTCATGTTTTGTGCACCCGGACTCTTTTTCGGCGGTACCGATTGCGTCGGGTTCCGTTTTCATATTTTGCGCGCCCGGACTCATTTTCGACGGTACCGGGGGCGTCTTGTCCTGTTTCATGGTTTGCTCGCCCGAACTCTTTTTCGGTCCTCTTTTTCGGTTGCTTCGGGTCCCGTTTTTATGTTTTGCGCTCCAGAACTCATTTTCGGCGGTACCAAGGGTGTCGGGTCCCGTTTTCATGTTTTGCGCGCCCGAACTCATTTTGGGCGGTACCGAGGGTGTCGGGACCAGTTTTCATGTTTTGCGTTCCCGGACTCTTTTTCGGCGGTACCGAGGGCCTCGGGTCCCGTTTTCATGTTTTGCACGCTCGGACTCGTGTTCGGCGATACCGAGGGCGTGGGGTCTCGTTTTCATGTTTTGCGCTACCGAACCCGTTTTCGTCGGTGCCGAGTGTGTCTGGTCCCGTTTTCAAGTTTTGCGCTCCCGAACTCATTTTCGGCTGTACCAAGCGTGTCGGGTCCCGTTTTCATGTTTCTCGCGCCCGGACGTGTTTTTGCCGGTCCGAGGCGTTGGGTCCCGTTTTTACGTTTTGCGCGACCGGACTAGTTTTCGGTGGTACCGAGGGCGTCGGGTCCGGTTTTCATGTTTTGTGCGCTCGGACTCATTTTCGGCGGTACCGAGGTCGTCGGGTCCCGTTTTCGTGTTTTGCGCTCCCGGATTCGTTTGCGGCGATATCGAGTGTGTGGTGTCTCCTTTTCAAGTTTTGCGCTCCCGAACTCGTTTTAGGCGGTAACGAGGGCGACGGGTACCGTTTCTTATTTTTGCGTGCCCGGACTTATTTTCGACGGTATCGAGGGCGTTTGGTTTCGTTTTCTTGTTTTGTGCGCCCGGACTCATTTTCGGCGGTACCGGGGGCGTCTGGTCCCTTTTCCATGTTTTGCGCTACCAGACTCATTTCCGACGGTATCGAGGGCGTCGGGTCCTGTTTCCATGTTTTGTGCTCCTAGACTCGTTTTCTGCGGTACCGAGGGTGTAGGGTTCCGTTTTCATGTTTTGCGCGCCCGGACTCGTTTTCGGTGGTACCGAGTACGTCGGGTCCCGTTTTCATGTTTTACGCGCCCGGACTCGTTTTTGACGGTGCCGAGTGTGTTGGATCCAGTTTTCATGTTTTGTGATGTGTGTATTTTACACACATATTCTTTAGGGTAAAACCATGCTTTTTGGTATAAACTTAAGCTTTATTGGTCCAATTAATTATAATTTAGGGCATATCATTGCATTTGTCGTGTTGTACCTCTTTCTTGACTTATAGATTCGAAATATTATGAAATCCCGACTTTTGGAGCACTTTTCTGCCTTTCTGGTACGTGTTTCTTGAACTTATCTAAATGGGGAAACTCACCATGGTGAAACTTACCAACACGCACCAATTGAGTGGAATAATGAGTGAAATGTGAGATCTACCAAAATGCCAAAGGCACAAATTATTGGAGAGATGTGAGATTCCACATATATGTGCACTGATACACACTTCACCCACTTTAAATGAAACATCCGAGTTCCACGAAAAGGCATAGCCGCGTGTGTCGAAAGACGCGGCCCCGGTGTTGTCCATTTCGACCGGAATAATTAGAATGGACGGGGTTTGGCGCTGTCCCTCACAGTTCCATTGGGTCACAAGGTAACCCGCTTTTTGCTAAATCCTTTGGTGTTTGGTGTTATATCCAAGAAAAAGCACTGCACGCCCAAAGATGAGTTCACTTCGTGTGATCTTGGAGGGGTCAGAACAAAGGACTACTCGTTGTGCCTGGCGCTTGCGTCAAAACAACGAGAATGGTGAAAGTCTTACCATACACACACTAAACACCAGTTGAGAGTGATATTGAGAGAAAAGTGAGTCTACCAAAGCACGCAAAGTGCCTAGCGAGTGACTTGTGAGAGTCCACAAAAACACGTACACATCCACTTTTCACTTCCAATCATTGAGAGTTAGGAAGATTCCACATGTGGCTAGTTGCGAAGTGCCAGAAATGTCGTAACCTAGGTTGAGTTCATCGACCTGGCAAAACAACGGATGAACGTGGTTGCGGGATTGTCCCGGTGTTCCCCAAACAGTCGTCCCTTGGTTTGTACGAGCTGGCTAAGTAAAACCGACAACCGAAAAAGTGCTTCGGAAGGCGGGATGTCATGTAGAGGCCCCGAGCGAGAGGTCCACGGTCATCCACCATTGTCTGCGATCGGTTCGGCGGTGTTTGCGAGGCAAAGCGAGTAGTTCCACATTGGAACATTGATGTATGCGAGTCGCTCACCATTACCAACGGGTCGTCCACATTGGATTTGCACCACCAGACACTCAGGTATTGGCATACATCAATGTAAATGGCTGCATCTGATTTTACGTGGCAGAACAAGACCCAACGAGTCGTTCACCACTGTCAACGGGTAGTTGAAGGCACTGCCCAATTTTTTAAGGAAATCTGCTGAAGATCTGTTTTGGAGACGCGTTTTGGGGCTTATAAAAGTAGAGTTTCTGTAGGGATTTGAGGGAGGATCTTGTAGGGTTTCAAGGGAAGAGATTGGAGGCGGCTACCAACCTTGGAGAGCACGAATTTCGAGAGAAATTCGACCACGAAGACAGCACCTCGCTCATCTTGAGATCTTCGGTTTTATCAACATGATCTCTTATTTTTCTTTACTTTTCTTTGTGTTCTTTTGTCATGACTGAGTAGTTTACTTGTTCTTAGGGATTAGGGTAGATTGTTGTGAATGGATTGATGATTATGCTACGTTTTTATTGTTATATTATGTTCAACTTGTTGCACGTTAATAATATCTTTGCATGAATTGATTGTTGTTTTGTATGGTAAACCCGCGGACGAAGGCCAAGTCCGGTGTGGTTATTAATATCAACTGACCAACCTTTATTTTATGCATTGCTTGAGTTGATCTTCGGATCCATAAGTACCCGAGAGGGGAAATTGCGTTATACGACGGTATTAACGGAACTTAGGTATAAAACAAGTTGATTTAGGGTTAGTCATAATCCTAGAAATGTTTTAATGAACTAATAACATTATAAAGTCCAACACACGAAAGTTGAGGAGTCAATCGACCATCGCTTTCATTGAACGTTCATAATACACGATAGAAGCCTATGTTAATTGGTTTGACGGTTGTGCACGCGATGTCAATCGGTCGTTCGGGACACCGAACGGGTAGTTGACCATCCGTCGTCACTGCGAACAGCGACAAGACCAATGTCTGCAGGTAGTTCAGGACACTTAACGCCCTGCAAACATCGGTATTGTTTACCTAGCATGCCCTCTGCGAGTCGTTCAGGACACTGAACGGGTCGCATACCTATGTCGGCGGGTCGTTCATAGTAATGAACGGGTAGTTGACCATTGATTTAGAGCAACAATTGATCCCAAACTCCCTAGGAATACCTTTTATAGTTAAGTTTAAAACCAAAATTTTATTTGCACTTGTTTACTCTCTATTTTTAATTGTCTTTTAATTACTTAGGATTCCTTAATCAAAACAATTGCTTACAACCCCCCATTTTATACAAAAATACCAAAAATAGTTTTCGAGTCCAAATTAAAGTCGGTTTAGAAGTAAGTCCCGTCTCTGTGGTTCGACCCTGATCTGCAATTGACCGTCGTTTGGTGCGACGTAAAACTGGGATTAGGAAAGTATAAATAGTATTTGATACAACACCAATATCAAATTGGCGCCGTTGCCGGGGACGGTGTATTTATTTCTATACTCGTCTTTAGTTTCCTTTTTTAGTCATAACTTTCTTCTTCTTCTCATCTTTGTCTGTTTCAGGTGAACTAAACTGGATCGATTCCCTGCGGTTGGAGATTACAACCTAAGGAGTGGACGCCGGTTCCCGAACCCGATTGCATCAACCGATTCAGACACCTCTTCTTTTTCTACCACCATGGCGGAGAACTGGGAGGAAGAAAAGGCTCGCCTTGAGGCCGACTTCAGAGGGACGCGCGACGTACTCTGATGGACTACCACGTCCCGCGAGCGGACGACGCGCGAGGTCCAATTGTTCTTCCGAAATTTCAAGGAGAACAACCGCATCTCAACTCCAGTCTCATCAACATAATTCAACAGAACACATTCCACGGGATGGAGCATGAGAACCCGCACGACCACCTCTACCATTTCCTTCAAGTCTGTGATACCGTGAGACGAGGTGACACGCCGGAAGACTACGTTCGATTGCACTTGTTCTCTTTCTCTCTGAGGGACAAGGCACTCGCTTTGTTTAATTCTCTTCCTCGAGGCTCGGTTGGTACACAGGCCAACATGTCTAATCTCTTCTTGACTAAATACTTTCCACATAGAAAACTCGCTAAAATTAGAGCCCAAATTAACGCATTTAGTCAAAGGCCCGATGAATCACTTGGTGAAGCTTGGGACGAGATACAACCAACTCTTATTGTCTTGTCCCCATCATAATGTGCCCGATTGGATGTTAGTAGAGTCATTCATGAAAGGGTTATCGATAATGACCGCTTTATTGCTAATACTGCTGCAGGTGGATCAGTTATACACATTCCTCCCGAGGAGGCACTCGAACTCTTCGCTAGATTTGCTCATCAGCACCAATGGTCATACAAAGATAACGTCCGAGCTTCTGGAGGAGGGAGATACGAAGTTGACAAGTACACAGCTCTGGAAGCCAAGTTGAACACACTACAATCACAACTCAATAAGCAGGCAGAAACCGCTAAGGCCATCAAAACATCGAGCTGTGAACTATGTGGTGACGAGGGACATGTCTACGCCGACTGCCCCCAAAGGACGACCGAAAAGGAAGTAAATTCTCTAAATAGCATGCCTTCCTACTTCCCTAATCCACCGTTCAGTCAATCCTACTCTAGGGATTCCACAGACCGACAATATTGGAAGGAAAACCCTGACCGTCCTCACTTTGGGCAATCTAGCAACAACAACCCTCCAAGGTACCAAAACCACGGGCCCAACCAAGGCAACAACAACCGCCCACCATTTACTTCGGGGCAAGTCCAGCTCAACCAAGAATTCAAGAGCTTTATGCACGAGCAAGGCAAGGTGAACATGATAATTCTTGAAGAGCTACAAAAGATCCGAGAGGCTCAAACCAATGGATCCAACGAGGCGTCATGTCCCGTTTTCATGTTTTGCGCCCCCGAACTATTTTTCGGCGATGCCGAGGGCGTCGTATCCCGTTTTCATGTTTTGCGTTCTCGGACTCGTTTTCAGTGGTACCGAGTACGTCGGGTCCCGTTTTCATGTTTTACGCGCCCGTGCTCGTTTTTGACGGTGCCGAGTGTGTTGGGTCCTATTTTCATGTTTTGCGCGCCCGGACTCGTTTTCGGCAGTACCGAGTGCGTCGGGTCCCGTTTTCAAGTTTTGCGTGCCCGAGCTCATTTTCGGCGGTACCGAGGGCGTCAGATTTCATTTTCATGTTTTAGGCGGCCGACCTCATTTTCGACGGTGCCGAGTGTGTCGAGTCCCTTTTTCATGTTTTGCGCGCCCGTACTCGTTTTTTGCGGTATCGAGGGCGTCGGGTCCCATTTTCTTGTTTTCCACTCCCTGACTCGTTTTCGGCGGTATCGAGGGCGTGGGGTCTCGTTTTCATGTATTGCGCTCCCGGACTCATTTTCGGCCGTACCGAGGGCGTCGGTATCGTTTTCTTCTTTTTGCGTGCCAGGACTTCTTTTCGGCGGTACCGAGGGCGTCGGGTCCCGATTTCTTGTCTTGCGTTACCAGACTCGTTTTCGGCGGTACAGAGGGCGTGGTCTCGTTTTCATGTTTTACGCTCCCGAACTCATTTTCCACGGTTCCGAGGGCGACTGGTCCCTTTTTCATTTTTTGCACAACCGGACTCATTTTCGGCGGTGCCGAGGGCGTCGGGTCCCGTTTTCATGTTTAGCGCGCATGGTCCCCTTTTCATTTTTCCGAGGGCGTTAGATCCCGTTTTAACGTTTTGCGCTCCTAGAATCATTTTCGGCGGTACTAGGGGCGTCGGGTCCCATTTTCATGTTTTGCACGCCGGGCTAATTTTCGACGGTACGGAGGGCGTCCGTTATCGTTTTTATATTTTACGCGCTCGAACTCGATTTCGGCGAAATCGAGGGCGTCGGGTCCCGTTTTCATGTTTTGCGCGGCCGGACTCGTTTTCGGCGGTATTGAGGGCGTTGGATCCCGTTTTTATGTTTTGCGCTCCAGAACTCATTTTCGGCGGTACCAGAGGGTGTCGGGTCCCGTTTTCTTGTTTTGCGCGCCCGAACTCATTTTTGGCGGTACCGAGGGCGTTGGGACCCGTTTTCATGTTTTGCGTTCCCAGACTCATTTTCGGCGGTACCGAGGGCGTCGGGTCCCGTTTTCATGTTTTTCACGCTCGGACTCGTGTTCGGCGATACCGAGGGCGTGGGGTCCCGTTTTCAAGTTTTGCGCGCCCGGTCTCTTTTTCGGCGGTACCAAGGGCACGATCTTGTTTTCTTTTTTTACGCTCCCAAACTAATTTTCGACGGTTCCGAGGGCGACTGGTCCCCTTTTCATTTTTCCGCAACCGGACTCATTTTCGGCGGTGCCGAGGGTGTCGGGTCCCGATTTCATGTTTTGCGCGCCCGGTCCCTTTTTCGGCGGTGCCGACGACGTCGGGTACCGTTTTCTTGTTTTGCAGCCCGGACTCGTTTTTCTGCGGTTTCGAGGGCGTTAGATACCGTTTTAACATTTTGCGCTCCCAGAATCATTGTCGGCGGTACCGGGGGCGTCGGGTCCCATTTTCATGTTTTGCACGCTCGGACTAATTTTCAACGGTACGGAGGGGCGTCCGTTCCAGTTTTTATATTTTACGCGCCCGAACTCGATTTCGGCGAAATCGAGGGCGTCGGTCCCGTTTTCATGTTTTGCGCAGCCGGACTCATTTTCGGCGGTACCAAGGGTGTCGGGTCCCGTTTTCATGTTTTGCGCGCCCGAACTCATTTTCGGCGGTGCCGAGGGCGTCGGGACCCGTTTTCATGTTTTGCGTTCCCGGACTAGTGTTCGACGATACCGAAGGCGTGGGGTCCCGTTTTCATGTTTTGCGCTCCCGAACCCGTTTTCGGCGGTATAGAGGTGGTGGTGTCACCTTTTCATGTTTTGCGCTCCCAGACTCATTTTAGGCGGTAACGAGGGCGTCGGGTACCATTTTCTTGTTTTTGCTTGCCCGGACTCGTTTTCGGTGATACCGAGCGCGTCGGGTCCCGTTTTCATGTTTTGCACGCTCGGACTCATTTTCGGCGGTATCGAGGGCGTCGGGACCCATTTTCATGTTTTGCGCTCCACGACTCGTTTTCGGACGTACCGAGGTCGTCGGGTCCCGTTTTCATGTTTTGCGCTCCAAGACTCGTTTTCCGCGGTGCTGAGGGCGTCGGGTCCTGTTTTCATGTTTTGTGCACCCGAACTCTTTTTCGGCGGTACCAATGGCGTCGGGTACCGTTTTCTCATTTTCGACAGTTATGAGGGAATCCGGTCACTTTTTCATGTTTTACGCTACCGGATTCATTTTCGACGGTATCGAGGGCGTCGGGTCCCGTTTTCATGTTTTGCACGCCCGGACTCTTTTTCGGCGGTACCGATGGCGTCGGGTACCGTTTTCTTGTTTGCGCGCCCTGACTCGTTTTCGACGGTAACGAGTGCGTCGGGTCCCGATTTAATGTTTTGCGCGCTCGGACTCGTTTCCGGCAATACCGGGGGCGTCGAGTCCTGTTTTCATGTTTTGCTCGCTCGAACTCTTTTTCGGTTGTACCGATGGCTTCGGGTACCGTTCTCTTATTTTCCGCGCTCGAACTCGTTTTCGGCGGTACCGAGGGCCTTGGGTCTCGTTTTCATGTTTTGCGCTCCCGTACTCATTTTCGGCGATACAGAGGTCGTCGGGTCCCGTTTTCATGTTTTGCACGCTCGGACTCATTTTCGACGGAAACAAGGGCGTGGGGTCCCGTTTTCATGTTTTGCGCGACCGGACTCATTTTCGGCGATACTGAGGGCTTGTGGGCCCTTATGTTTTGCGCTCCCGGATTCATTTTCGTCGATTCCGAGGCCGTGGGGTCTCGTTTTCATGTTTTGCACTCCATAACTCCTTTTCGACGGTACCGAGGGAGTCGGGTCCCATTTTCATGTTTTGCGCTCCCGGACTCATTTTCGGCGGTGCCGAGGGTGTCGGGGTCCTATTTTCATGTTTTGCGCACCCGAACACATTTTCAAGGGCACCGAGGGTTTGGGGTCCCGTTTTTATGTTTTGCACGCCCGGACTCGTTTTTGGCGGTACCGAGAGCGTGGGGTCCCGTTTTCATGTTTTGCGCTACCAAATTCATTTTCGACGGTATCGACGGCGTTAGGTCCCTTTTTCATGTTTTGCGCGCCCGGACTAATTTTCAGCGGTACCGAGGCGTCGGGTCCCGTTTTCATCTTTTGCGCGCTCCGACTCATTTTCAACGGTACCGAGGGCGTGGGATCTCGTTTTCATGTTTTGCGTGACCAGACTCGTTTTCTGCGTTACCGAAGGCGTGGGGTCCCGTTTTCAAGTTTTGCGCGCCCGGGCTCGTTTCAGCGGTACCGAGGGCGTCGGGTCCTGTTTTCACATTTTGTGCGCCCGGACTCGTTTTCTGAAGTACCGAGGGCTTCGGGTCCTATTTTCATGTTTTGCGGGCCCGGACTCTTTTTTGGCGATGCGACGGCGTCGTTTTCTTTTCTTATTTTGCAGCCCGAACTCGTTTTCTACGGTTCCGAAAGCGTCAGGTCCCGTTTTCATGTTTTGCGCTCCATGGACTAGTTTTTGGCGGTACCGAGGGCGTCGGGTCTCGTTTTAATGTTTTGCGCGCCCGGACTCTTTTTCGACGGTAATGAGTGCGTCGGGTACCGATTTCATGTTTTGCGCGCTCGGACTCGTTTTCGGCGGTACCGAGGGCGTCCGATCCTGTTGTCATGTTTTGCGCTCTCAGACTCATTTTCGGCGGTACTTGGGGCGTCGGGTCCTGTTTTTATATTTTGTGCGCCTGAAATCTTTTTCGGCTGTGCTGATGGCGTCAGGTAACGTTTTCTTGTTTTGCGCGCCGTACTCGTTTTCGGCGATACCGAGGGCGTTGGTTCTCGTTTTCATGTTTTGCGCTCCCGGACTCATTTTCAACGGTACCGAGGTCGTCGGGTCCCGTTTTATTGTTTTGCGAGCCCAGACTCGTTTTCGGCGGTACCGAGGGCGTCGGGTCCCGTTTTCATGTTTTGCGCGCCCGAACTCATTTTCAACGGTACCGGAGGCGTCAGGTCCCTTTTTCATGTTTTGCACTACCATACTCATTTTCGACTGTATCGAGGGCGTCGGGTACCGTTTTCTTGTTTTGCGCGCCCGGTCTCGATATCGGCGGTACCGAGGGCGTCGGGTCCCGTTTTCAAGTTTTGCGCTCCCGGACTCATTTTCGATGGTTCCGTTGGCATCGGGTCTCGTTTTAATGTTTTGCGCGCCAGACTTATTTTCGGCGGTTCCGAGGCGTCGGGTCCCGTTTTCATGTTTTGCGTGCCGGACATGTTTTCTGCGGTACCAAGGGCGTGGGGTCCCATTTTCTTGTTTTGCTTGCCCGGACTCATTTTCGGCATTACCGAGGTCGTCGGGTCCTATTTTCATGTTTTGCGCGCTCTGACTCATTTTTGACGGAAACGAGGGCATGGGGTCCGATTTCATGTTTTGTGCGCCCGGACTCGTTTTCGGCGGTACCGAGAGCGTGGGGTCCCGTTTACATGTTTTGCGCTCCCGGACTCGTTTTCGGCGATATCGAGGTCCTGGTGTCTCATTTTTGTGTTTTGCGCTCCCGGACTCATTTTAGGCGGTACTTAGGGCGTCGGGTCCTGTTTTCTTGCTTTTGCGTGCCCGGACTCATTTTCGATGGTACCGAGGGCGTCGTGTCCCGTTTTTATGTTTGGCGCAACCGGACTCGTTTTCGGCGGTGCCGAGGGCGTCGGGTCCCGTTTTCATGTTTTGCACGCTTGGACTCTTTTTTGAGCGTGCGGGGGCGTGGGGTCCCTTTTTCATGTTTTGCACTACCAGACTCTTTTTCGGTGGTACCGATGGCGTCAGTTACTGTTTTCTTGTTTTGTGCGTCAGGACTCGTTTTCGGCGGTACCGAGGGTGTAGTGTCCCATTTTCATATTTTGCGCGCCCGGACTCTTTTCCGGCGGTTCTGATGGTGTCGGGTACCGTTTTCTCATTTTTGACGTTTTGAGGGCGTCCGGTCCCGTTTTCATGTTTTGCGCTCCGGATTCATTTTCGACGGTATCAAGGGCGTGGGGTCCCGTTGTCATGTTTTGCGCTCTTGGACTCGTATTCAGCGATATCGAGGTCCTGGTGTCTCCTTTTCGTGTTTTGCGCTCCCGGACTCATTTTAGGCGGTACCGATGGCGTTGGGTACCGTTTTCTTGTTTTGCGCGCCCGGACTCGTTTTCGGCGGTACCGAGGGCGTCGGGTCCCTTTTTCATGTTTTGCGCGACCGGACTCGTTTTCGGCGATACTGAGGGCGTATGGTCCCTCATGTTTTGCGCTCTCGGATTCGTTTTCGTTGATTCCAAGGGCGTGGGGTCTCGTTTTAATGTTTTGAACTCCCGAACTCCTTTTCGACGGTACCGAGGGCTTTGGGTCCCATTTTCATGTTTTGCGCTCCCGAACTCATTTTCGGTGGTTCCGAGGGTGTCGGGGTCCTATTATGATGTTTTGCGCACCTGGACTCATTTTCAAGGTCACCGAGGGTTTGGGGTCAGATCCCTTTTTCATGTTTTGCGTGCCCGGACTCGTTTTCGGCGGTACCGAGGTCGTCGGGTCCCGTTTTCATATTTTGCGCGCTCCGACTCATTTTCAACGGTACCGAGGGCGTGGGATCCCGTTTTCATGTTTTGCGTCACCATACTCGTTTTCTGCATTACCGAATGCGTGGGGTCCCGTTTTCATGTTTTGCGCTCCCGGACTCGTTTTCGGCAATTCCGAGGGCGTGGGGTCTCGTTTTCATGTTTTGCGCTCCCGAACTCATTTTCGACGGTAACGAGGGCGTCGGGTCCCGTTTTCATGTTTTGCGCTCCCGGAATCGTTTTCGGCGATTCCGAGGGCATGGGGTCTCGTTTTCATGTTTTGTGCTACCGAACTCCTTTTCGAGGATACCGAGGGCGTCGGTCCCGTTTTCATGTTTTGCGCTCTAAGACTCATTTTCGGCTGTACCGAGGGCGTCGGTTCCCATTTCATGTTTTCCGCGCTCGGACTCGATTTCGGCGGTACCGAGGGCGTCGAGTCCCGTTTTCATGTTTTGCGCGTCCGGGTTCGTTTTCGGCGGTACCGAGGGCGTCGGGTCTCGTTTTCATGTTTTGCGCACCCGGACTCGATTTCGGCGGTACCGAGAGCGTCGGGTCCCGTTGTCTTTTTTTGATCTCCCGAACTCGTTTTCAACAGTTCCGAGGGCGTTCGGTCTCTTTTTCATGTTTTGCGCCCCGAACTCATTTTCGATGGTATTGAGGGTGTCGGGTCCCGTTTTGAAGTTTTGCGCGCCCGGACTTGCGCGCCGTCGGACTTTTTATTTTTGCGCGGACTCATTTTCTACGTTCGCGTCGGGTAACGTTTTCTTATTTTGCGCTCCCAAGACTACTTTTCAGCGGTACCGAGGGCGTCGGGTCTTGTTTTAATGCTTTGCGCGCCCGGACTCTTTTTCGACGGTAATGAGTGCGTCGGGTCCCGATTTCATGCTTTGCGCGCTCGGACTCGTTTTCGGTGGTACCGCGGGCGTCCGATCCCGTTGTCATGTTTTGCGCTCTCAAACTCATTTTCGGTGGTACCGGGGGCCTCGGGTCCTGCTTTCATGTTTTGCGCGCCTGAACTCTTATTCGGCGGTGCCGATGGCGTCGGGTATCGTTTTCTAGTTTTGCGCGCCCGGACTCGTTTTCGGCGGTACCGAGGTCGTCGGGTCCCGTTTTATTATTTTGTGCGCCCGGACTCGTTTTTGGCGATACCGAGGGCGTCGGGTCCCGTTTTCATGTTTTGCGCGCCCGGACTCATTTTCAACGGTACCGGAGGCATCAGGTCCATTTTTCATGTTTTGCGCTACCATACTCATTTTCAACTGTATCGTGGGCGTCGGGTACCGTTTTCTTGTTTTGCGCACCCGGTCTCGATTTCGGCGGTTCCGACGGCGTCGGGTCCCGTTTTCATGTTTTGCGCGCCGGACTCTTTTGCGACGGTAGCGAGTGCGTCGGGTCCCGATTTCAAGCTTTGCGCGCTCGGACTCGTTTTCGGCGGTACGAAGGGCGTCCGATCCCGTTGTCATGTTTTGCGCTCTCAGACTCTTTTTCGACGGTACAGGGGGCGTCGGGTCCTGTTTTCATGTTTTGCGCGTCTCGACTCTTTTTCGGCTTGGCGATGGCGTCAGGTATCGTTTTCTTGTTTTGTGCGCCCAGACTCATTTTCGGCGGTATCGAGGGTGTTGGGTTTCATTTTCATGTTTTGCGCTCCCGGACTTATTTTCGGCGGTATCGAGGTCGTCGGGTCCCGTTTTATTGTTTTGTGCGCCCGGACTCGTTTTCGGCGGTACCGAGGGCGTCTGGTCCCGTTGTCATGTTTTGAGCTCCCGAACTCGTTTTCGAAAGTTCCGAGGGTGTCCGGTCTCTTTTTCATGTTTTGCGCCCCGAACTCATTTTTGATGGTAATGAGGGTGTCGGGTCCCGTTTTGAAGTTTTGCGCGCCCGGACTCTTTATTGGCGGTACCGACGGCGTCGGGTACCGTTTTCTTATTTTGCAGCCTGGACTCATTTTCTACGGTTCTGAAAGCGTCGGGTCCCGTTTTCATGTTTTGCGCTCCCAAGACTACTTTTCAGCGGTAGCGAGGGCGTCGGGTCTTGTTTTAATGCTTTACGCGCCCGGACTCTTTTTCGACGGTAATGAGTGCGTCGGGTCCCGATTTCATGGTTTGCGCGCTCGGACTCATTTTCGGTGGTACCGAGGGAGTCCGATCCCGTTGTCATGTTTTGCGCTCTCAGACTCATTTTCGGCGGTACCGGGGGCATCGGGTCCTGTTTTCATGTTTTGCGCGCCTGAACTCTTTTTCGGCGGTGCCGATGGCGTCGGGTATCGTTTTCTTGTTTTGCGCGCTCGGACTCGTTTTCGGCGGTACCGAGGTCGTCGGGTCCCGTTTTCATGTTTTGCGTGCCCGGACTCATTTTCAACGGTACCGGAGGCGTCAGGTCCATTTTTCATGTTTTGCGCAACCATACTCATTTTCGACTGTATCGAGGGCGTCGGGTACCGTTTTCTTATTTTGCGCGCCCGGTCTCGATTTCGGCGGTACCGAGGGCGTCGGGTCCCGTTTTCATGTTTTGCGCGCCCAAATTCTTTTGTGACGGTAGCGAGTGCGTCGGGTCCCGATTTCAAGCTTTGCGCGCTCGGACTCGTTTTCGGCGGTACGAAGGGCGTCCGATCCCGTTGTCATGTTTTATGCTCTCAGACTCATTTTCGACGGTACAGGGGGCGTCGGGTCCTATTTTCATGTTTTGCGCGTCTGGACTCTTTTTCGGCTGAGCCGATGGCGTCAGGTATCGTTTCTTGTTTTGCGCGCCCGGACTCATTTTCGGCGGTACCGAGGGCGTTCGATCTCGTTTTATTGTTTTGTACGCCCGGACTCATTTTCGGCGGTACCGAGGGCGTCGGGTCCCGTTTTCATGTTTTGCGCGCCCGGACTCATTTTCGGCGGTACGGGGGGCGTCGGGTCCTATTTTCATGTTTTGCGCGCCTGGACTCTTTTTCGGCGGTGCCGATGGCATCGGGTATCGTTTTCTTGTTTTGCGCGCCCGGTCTCGATTTCGGCAGTACCGAGGGCGTCGGGTCCCGTTTTAATGTTTTGCGCGCCCAGACTCTTTTTCGACGGTAATGAGTGCGTCGAGTCCCGATTTCATGCTTTGCGCGCTCGGACTCGTTTTCGACGGTATCGACGGCGTCCGATCCCGTTGTCATGTTTTGCGCTCCTAGACTCATTTTCGGTGGTATCGGGGGCGTCGGGTCCTATTTTCATGTTTTGCGCGCCTGAACTCTTTTTCGGCGGTACCGATGGCGTCGGGTATCGTTTTCTTGTTTTTCGCGCCCGAATCTTTTTCGGTGGTACCGATGGCGTCGGGTATCATTTTCTTGTTTTGCACGCCTGGACTCGTTTTCGACGGTACCGAGGGAGTTGGGCCCCGTTTTCATGTTTTGCGCTCCTAGACTCATTTTCGACGGTACTGGGCGTCAGGTCCCGTTTTCATGTTTTGAGCTCCTGGACTCATTTTCGGCGGTGACGAGTGTGTCGGGTACCATTTTCATGTATTTGCGTGCTAGGACTTATTTTCGGCGGTACCGAGGGCGTCGGGTCCCGATTTCATGTCTTGCGCTACCGGACTCGTTTTCGGCGGTACCGAGGGCGCGGTCCTGTTTTCTTGTTTTCCAATCCCTAACTCGCTTTCAGCGGTACCGAGGGCGTCGGGGCCGATTTTCATGTTTTGCGCTCCCGGACTCGTTTTCGGCGGTACCGAGGGTGTTGTGTAATGTTTTCAGGTTTTGGGCGCTCGGACTCTTTTTCGGTTGTACCGATGGCGTCGGGTATCATTTTCTTGTTTTGCACGCCTGGACTCATTTTCGGCGGTACCAAGGGAGTTGGGACCCATTTTCATGTTTTGCGCTCCCCGACTTATTTTCGACGGCACTGAGGGCATCAGGTCCCGTTTTCATGTTTTGTGCTCCGGGACTCGTTTTCGGCGGTGCCGAGTGTGTCGGGTCCCGTTTTAAAGTTTTGCGCTCCCGAACTCGTTTTCGGCTGTACTAAGCGTGTCGGGACCCGTTTTCATGTTTCTCGCGCCCGGACGTGTTTTTGCCAGTCCGAGAGCGTCGTGTCGTGTCCGGTTTTTTCGTTTTGCGCGACCAGACTCGTTTTCGGTTATAGCGAGGGCGTCTTGTCCGGTTTTCATGTTTTGCGCGCCCGGATCGTTTTCGGCGGTATCGAGGGCGTAGGGACCCTTTTTCATGTTTTGCGCTCCCGAACTCGTTTTCGGCGGTATCGAGGGCGTGGGGTATCGTTTTCATGTTTTGCGCTCCCCGACTCGTCTTCGGCGGTACCAAGGGTGTCGGGTACCATTTTCATGTATTTGCGTGCTGGGACTTATTTTCGGCGGTACCGCGGGCGTCGGGTCCCGATTTCATGTGTTGCGCTACCGGACTCGTTTTCGGCGGTACGGAGGGCTCGGTCTCGTTTTCATGTTTTACGCTCCCGAACTCATTTTCGTCGATACCGAGGGCGTCTGGTCCCCTTTTGATTTTTTGCACAACCGGACTCAAGTTCGGCGGTGCCGAGGGCGTCGGGTCCCGTTTTCATGTTTTGCGCGCCCGTACTCGTTTTCGGCGGTATCGAGGGCATCGGGTCCCGTTTTCTTATTTTCCACTCCCTGACTCATTTTCAGCGGTACCGAGGGCGTCGGGGCTGATTTTCATGTTTTGCGCTCCCGGACTCGTTTTCGGCGGTACCGAGGGTGTCGTGTTCTGTTTTCATGTTTTGGGCGCTCGGACTCTTTTTCGGTGGTACCGATGGCGTCGGGTATCATTTTCTTGTTTTGCACGCCTGGACTCATTTTCGGCGGTACCGAGGGAGTTGGGACCCGTTTTCATGTTTTGCGCTCCCAGACTCATTTTCGACGGTACTGAGGGCGTCAGGTCCCGTTTTCATGTTTTGTGCTTCTGGACTCGTTTTCGGCGGTGCCGAGTGTGTCGGGTCCCGTATTAAAGTTTTGCGCTCCCGAACTCGTTTTCGGCTGTACTAAGCGTGTCGGGACCCGTTTTCATGTTTCTCGCGCCCGGACGTGTTTTTGCCAGTCCGAGGGCGTCGTGTTGGGTCTTGTATTTACGTTTTGCGCGACCAGACTCGTTTTCGGTTATAGTGAGGGCGTCATGTCCGGTTTTCATGTTTTGCGCGCCCAGATCGTTTTCGGCGGAAACGAGGGCGTAGGGACCATTTTTCATGTTTTGCGCTCCCGAACTCGTTTTCGGCGGTATCGAGGGCGTGGGGTCTCGTTTTCATGTTTTGCGCTCCCCGACTCGTCTTCGGCGGTACCGAGGGCGTCGGGTACCATTTTCATGTATTCGCGTGCCAGGACTTATTTTCGGAAGTACCGAGTGCGTCGGGTCCCGATTTCATGTCTTGCGCTACCGGACTCGTTTTCGGCGGTACCGAGGGCGCGGTCTCGTTTTCATGTTTTACGCTCCCGAACTCATTTTCGACGACACCGAGGGCGTCTTGTCCCCTTTTGATTTTTTGCACAACCGAACTCATTTTCGGCGGTGCGAGGGCGTCGGGTCCCGTTTTCATGTTTTGCGCGCCGGTCTCTTTTTCGGCGGTACCGTGGGCGTCGGGTACCATTTTCTTGTTTTGCAGCCCGGACTCGATTTCTGCGGTTTCGAGGGCGTTAGATCCCATTTTAAGGTTTTGCTCTCCTAGAATCATTTTCGGCGGCACCGGGGGCGTCGGGTCCATTTTTCATGTTTTGAGCTACCATACTCATTTTCGACGGTACCGAGGGCGTCGGGTCCCATTTTTCTGTTTTGCACGCCCGGACTAATTTTCGACGGTACGGAGGGCGTCTGTTACCGTTTTTGATATTTTACGCGCTCAAACTCGATTTCGGCGGAATCGAGGGCGTCGGGTTCCGTTTTCTTGTTTTACGCTCCCCGACTCGTTTGCATTTTTACGCTCCCTGATTTCGGCGGAACCGAGGCGTCGGGTCTCGTTTACATGCTGTGCTCGCCCGGACTCATTTTCGGTGATACCGAGTCTGTCGGGTCCAGTTTGCATGTTTTGCGCGCTCGGACTTGTTTTCGGTGGTACCGAGGAAGTAAGTACCCGTTTTATTGTTTTGCGCTCCTGGACTCGTTTTCGGCGATACCGAGCGCGTCGGGTCCCGTTTTCATGTTTTGCACATTTGGACTCATTTTCGGCAGTATCGAGGGCGTCGGGACCCGTTTTCATGTTTTGCGCTCCACGACTCATTTTCGGCTGTACCGAGGTCGTCGGGTCCCGTTCTGATGTTTTGCGCTCCAAGACTCGTTTTCCGCGGTGCTGAGGGCGTCGGGTCCTGTTTTCATGTTTTGTGCACCCGGACTCTTTTTCGGCGGTACCAATGGCGTCGAGTACCGTTTTCATGTTTTAAGCGCTCGGACTCATCTTCGACGGTACCGGGGGCGTCGTGTCCCGTTTTCATGTTTGGCGCTACCGGACTCGTTTTCGGCGGTGCCGAGGGCGTCGGGTCCTATTTTCTTATTTTGCGCGTCCGGACACTTTTCCGGCGGTTCTGATGGCGTCGGGTACCGTTTTCTCATTTTCGACAGTTCCGAGGGCGTCTGGTCAGTTTTTCATGTTTTGCGCTACAAGATTCATTTTCGACGGTATCGAGGGCGTCGGGTCCCGTTTTCTTGTTTTGCGCGCCCGGACTCTTTTGCCGCGGTACCGATGGCGTCGGGTACCGTTTTCTTGTTTTGCACACCCGGACTCATTTTTCGGCGGTACCGAGGGCGTCGAGTCCCCTTTTCATTTTTTGCGCTCCCGAACTCATTTTTGCGGTGCCGAGGGCGTCGGGTCCCGTTTTAATGTTTTGCGCGCTTGGACTCATTTTTGGCGGTCCCGGGGGCGTCAGGTCCCTTTTTCATGTTTTGCGCTACCGGACACTTTTTCGGTGGTACCGATGGCGTCGGTTACTGTTTTCTTGTTTTGTGCGCCAGGACTCGTTTTCGGCGGTACCGAGGGTGTAGGGTCCCGTTTTCATGTTTAGGGCTCCATACTCATTTCCGACGGTACCGGGGGCGTCAGGTCCCTTTTTCATATTTTGCGCTACCATATTCATTTTCGACGGAATCGAGGGCGTCGGGTTTCGTTTTTATGTTTTGCGATCCCGAACTCATTTTCGGCGGTACCGAGGGCGTCGGATTCGGTTTTTATGTTTTGTGATCCCGGACTCATTTTTGGCGGTACCGAGGGCGTCGGGTCTCTTTTTCATGTTTTCTGCGCCCGGACTCGATTTCAGCAGTACCGGGGGCGTCAGGTCCCGTTTTCATATTTTGTGCTCCCCGGACTAGTTTTCGGGTGTCGGGTCCCGATTTCATGTTTTGCGCTCGGACTAGTTTTCGGCGGTACCGAGGGCGTCCGATCCCGTTGTCATGTTTTGCGCTCTAACACTCATTTTCAGCGGTACCGGGGGCGTCGAGTCCTGTTTTCATGTTTTGTGCGCCCGAACTCTTTTTCGGCGGTACC
The DNA here is from genome assembly GCA_037127355.1 of Schoenoplectus tabernaemontani. Lineage (NCBI taxonomy): Eukaryota > Viridiplantae > Streptophyta > Magnoliopsida > Poales > Cyperaceae > Schoenoplectus > Schoenoplectus tabernaemontani. The sequence goes on along the minus strand of CM073755.1, from coordinate 19,937,848 downwards.
GATTGCTTCGGGTACCGTTTACTTGTTTTTCGCGCCCGGATTCGTTTTCGGCGGTACCGAGGAACTTGGGTCTCGTTTTCACGTTTTGCGCTCCCGGACTCATTTTCGGCGGTACCGAGGTCGTCGGGTCCCGTTTCCATGTTTTGCGCGCTCGGACTCATTTTCAACGGAAACAAGGGCGTGGGGTCCCGTTTTCATCTTTTTCGCGACCGAAATCGTTTTCGGCGGTACTGAGGGCCTGTGGTCCCTCATGTTTTGCGCTCCCGGATTTGTTTTTGTCGATTCCGGGGGCGTGGGGTCTCGTTTTCTTGTTTTGCACTCCCGAACTCCTTTTTGACGGTACCGAGGGCGTCGAGTCCCATTTTCATGTTTTGTGCTCCCGTTCTCATTTTCGGCGGTGCCGGGGTGTCGGGGTCCTATTTTCATGTTTTGCGCTACAAGATTCATTTTCGACGGTATCGAGGGTGTCGGGTCCCTTTTTCGTGTTTTGCACGCCGGACTCATTTTCGACGGTACCGAGGTCGTCGAGTCCCGTTTTCATGTTTTGCGCGTTCAGACTCATTTTCAACGGTATCGAGGGCGTGGGATCTCGTTTTCTTGTTTTGCGCGACCAGACTCGTTTTCCGTTTACCGAAGGAGTGGGGTCCCGTTTTCTTTTTTTGCGCTCCGGGACTCGTTTTCGGCAATTCCGAGGGTGTGGGGTCTCGTTTTCAAGTTTTGCGCTCCCAAACTCATTTTCGACGGTACCGAGGGCGTCGGGTCCCGTTTGCATGTTTTGCGCGATCGGGTTCGTTTTCAACGGTACCGAGGGCGTCGAGTCCCGTTTTCATGTTTTGCGCTCTCAGAATCATTTTTGGCGATTCCGAGAGCATGGGGACCGTTTTCATATTTTGGTCTCCCCGACTCATTTTTGGCGGTGCAGAGGGCGTCGGGTCAAGTCATCCTGTTTAGCACACCCGGAGTCTTTTTCGGAGGTACCGAGGGTGTCGGATCCCGTTTTCATGTTTTCCACGCCCGGACTCATTTTCGGTCGTATCGAGGTCGTCGCGTCCCGTTTAATTGTTTTGCGCGCTCGGACTCGTTTTGGTCGGTACCGAGGGCGTGGGGTCTTGTTTTCTTGTTTTGTGCTCCCGGACTCATTTTCGGCGGTACCGACGGTGTCGGGTCCCGTTTTCATGTTTTGTCCTCCCCGACTCATTTTCGGCGGTACCGAGGGCGTCGAGTCTCGTTTCATATTTTCCGCGCCAGGACTCGATTTCGGCGGTACCGAGGGCGTCGGGTTCCGTTTTCATGTTTTGTGCTCCCGGAATTGTTTTCGACGGTTCCGAGGCGTCGGGTGCTGTTTTCATGTTTTGCGCGTCCGGGTTCGTTTTCGGCGATACCGAGGGCGTTGGGTCTCGTTTTCTTGTTTTGTGCGCCCGGACTCGATTTCGGTGGTACCGAGGGCGTCGTGTCCCATTGTCATGTTTTGAGCTCCCGAATTCGTTTTCGACAGTTCTGAGGGCGTCGGGTCCCGTTTTCAAGTTTTGCGCGCTTGGGGTCGTTTTTGGCACTATCGAGTGTGTCGGGTCCCGTTTTCACGATTTGTGCGCCCGGACTCATTTTCGACGGTACAGAGGGCGTCGGGTCCTCTTTTCATTTTTTGCGCTCCCGGACTCGTTTCGGCGAAGCCGAGGGCTTTGAGTCCCATTTTCATGTTTTGCGCGCGGGACTCATTTTCGGCGGTACCAGGGGCGTTAGGTCCCTTTTTCATGTTTTGCGCTACCGGACTCATTTTCGGTTGTACCGATGGCGTCGGGTCCCGTTTTCAAGCTTTGCGCATCCGGGCTCGTTTTCGGCGGTACCGAGGGCGTCGGGTCCCGTTTTCATGTTTTGTGCGCCAGGACTCGATTTCGGCCGCACCGAGGGCACCGAGGGCATCGGGTCCCTGCCGGACTTGTTTTCGGCGGTTCCGAGGCGTCGGGTCCCGTTTTTGTCAAGTTTTGCGCGCGTCGGACCGTTTTCAAGCGATCTGCGGGCTTCGGGTCCTACTTTCATGTTTTGCGCGCCCGGATTCATTTTCGGCGGTACGAGGGCGTCGGGTCCCGTTTTCATGTTTTGCGCTCCGGACTCATTTTCGGCAGTATCGAGGGCGTCGGGTCCCGTTTTCATGTTTTGCGCGCCGGACTCTTTTTGGCGGTACTGACGGCGTAAGGTACCGTGTCCTTATTTTGCAGCCCGAACTCGTTTTCTACGGTTCCGAAAGCATCGGGTCCCTTTTTCATGTTTTGCGCTTCCTGGACTAGTTTTCGGCGGTACCGAGGGCGTCGGGTCTCGTTTTAATGTTTTGCGTGCCCGGACTCTTTTTCGACGGTAATGAGTGCGTCGGGTCTCGATTTCATGTTTTGCGCGCTCGGACTCGTTTTCGGCGGTACCGAGGGGCGTTGGGGTCCTATTTTCATGTTTTGCGCGCCTGGACTCTTTTTCGACTGTATTGAGGGCGTCGGGTACCGTTTTCTTGTTTTGCGCGCCCGGTCTCGATTTCGGCGGTACCAAGGGCGTTGGGTCCCGTTTTCATGTTTTGCTCGCCCGGACTCATTTTCGGCAGTACCGAGGTCGTCGGTTCTCGTTTTATTGTTTTGCGCGTCCAGACTCATTTTCGGCGATACCGAGGGCGTCGAGTCCCGTTTTCATGTTTTGCGTTCCCGGACTCTTTTTCGGCGGTGCCGACGGCGTCGGGTATCGTTTTAATGTTTTGCGCGCCCGGACTCGTTTTCGGCGGTACTGAGGGCGTTGGGTCTCATTTTCATGTTTTGCGCTCCCGGACTCATTTTCGGCGGTACCGAGGTTGTCGGGTCCCGTTTTATTGTTTTGTGCGCCCGGACTCGTTTTCGGCGGTACCGAGGGCGTCGAGTCCCATTTTCATGTTTTGCGCGCCCAGACTCATTTTCAACGGTACCGGAGGCGTCATGTCCATTTTTCATGTTTTGCGTGACCATACTCATTTTCGACAGTATCGAGGGCGTCGGGTACCGTTTTCTTGTTTTGCGCGCCCGATCTCGTTTTCGACGGTAATGAGTGCGTCGGGTCCCGATATCATGCTTTGCGCGCTCGGACTCGTTTTCGGCGATACCGAGGGCGTCCGATCCCGTTGTCATGTTTTGCGCTCTCAGACTCATTTTCGGCGGTACCGGGGGCGTCGGGTCCTGTTTTCATGTATTGCGCTCCTGAACACTTTTTCGGCGGTGCTGATGGTGTAGGGTATCATTGTCTTGTTTTGCGCGCCCGGACTCGTTTTCGGCGGAAAAAAAGGGCGTCCGATCCCGTTTTCATGTTTTGCGCGCCCGGACTCATTTTCAACAGTACCGGAGGCGTCAGGTCCCTTTTTCAAGTTTTGTGCTACCATACTCATTTTCGACTGTATCGAGGGTGTCGGGTACCGTTTTCTTGTTTTGCGCTCTCGGACTCGTTTTAGGCGGTTCCGAGGCATCGGGTCCCGTTTTCATGTTTTGCGCGCCCGGACATGTTTTCTGCGGTACCGAGGGCGTTGGGTCCCGTTTTCATGTTTTGCGCGCCCGAACTCGTTTTCGGCGGTATCGAGCTCGTCGGGTCCCATTTTCATGTTTTGCGCGCTCTGACTCATTTTCGACGGAAACGACGGTCTGGGTCCCGTTTTCATGTTTTGTGCGCCCGGTCTCGTTTTCGGTGGTACCGGGGGCGTGGAGTCCGTTTTCATGTTTTGCTCTCCCGGACTCGGCATTCGGCGGTACCGAGTGCGTCGGGTCCCGTTTTCATGTTTACCCCGCTCGAACTCATTTTCGGCGGTACCGAGGTCGTCGGGACCCGTTTTCATGTTTTGCGCTCCAAGACGCATTTTTGGCGGTACGAGGTCGTCGGGTCCCGTTTTTATTTTTTGCGCTCCTTGACTAGTTTTCGGCTTTGCTAGGGGTATTATGTCGCTTTTTCTTATTAGCACGCCCGGAATCTTTTTCGGCGGTACCGAGGGCGTTAGGTACTGTTTTCTTATTTTGCAGCCCGCGCTCGTTTACGGCGGTACCGAGGGTGTCGGGTCCTGTTTTCATGTTTTGCGCAACCGGACACTTTTTGGGCGGTACCAATGGCGTTTGTTACCGTTTTCTTGTTTTGCGTGCCCGGATTCGTTTTCGGGTACCGAGGGTGTAATGTCCCATTTTCATGTTTTGTGCGCCCGGACTGACTTTCGGCGGTCCTGGGGGCGTCAGGTCCCTTTTCCTTGTTTTGCGCTACCAGACTCATTTTTGACGGTATCGAGGGCGTCGGGTCCCGTTTTCATGTTTTGTGCTCCCAGACTCGTTTTCTACGGTACCGAGTTTGTCGGGTCCCGTTTTCATGTTTTGCGCGCCTCGAAACGTTTTTGAAGGGGCCGAGCGTGTTGGGTCCAGTTTTCAAGTTTTGCGAACCCGGACTCATTTTCGGCGGTACAACGGGTGTCGGGTCCCGTTTTTATATTTTGCGCGCTCCGACTCGTTTTCGGCGGTACCGGGGGCGTTAGGTCCCTTTTTCATGTTTTGCGCTACTATACTCATTTTCGACGGTATCGAGAGCGTGAGGTCCTGTTTTCATGTTTTGCGCGCCCGGACTCATTTTCGACGGTACCGAGGGCGTGGGGTCCAGTTTTCATGTTTTGCACGTCCGGATTCATTTTCGGCGGTACTGAGGGCCTCGGGTCCCGTTTTCATGTTTTGCGCTCCTAGACTCATTTTCGGCGGTACCGAGTTCGTCGGGTCCCGATTTCATGTTTTGCGCGCGCGGAATCATTTTCAACGGTACCGGAGACGTAAGGTCCCTTTTTCATGTTTTGCGCTACCATACAGATTTTCAACTGTATCGAGGGCATCGGGTACAGTTTTCTTGTTTTGCGCGCCAGGTCTCGATTTCGGAGATACCGAGGTCGTCGGGTCCCGTTTTCATGTTTTGCGCGCCGGACTCTTTTTCGACGGTAACGAGTGCGTCGAGTCCCGATTTCATGTTTTGCGCGCTCGGACTCGTTTTCGGCGGTACCGAGGGCATCCGATCTCGTTGTCATGTTTTGCGCTCTTAGACTCATTTTCGGCGGTACTAGGGGCGTCGGGTCCTGTTTTCATGTTTTGAGCGCTTGAACACTTTTTCGGCGGTGCTGATGGCAACGGGTATTCTTTTCTTGTTTTGCGCGCCCGGACTCGTTTTCGACAGTACCGAGGGCGATGGGTCTCGTTTTCATGTTTTGCGCTCCAGGACTCATTTTCGTCGGTACCGAGGTCGTCGGGTCCCGTTTTATGGTTTTGCGCGCCCGGACTCGTTTTCGGCGGAAAAAAAGGGCGTCGGGTCCCGATTTCATGTTTTGCGCGCCCGGACTCATATTCAACGGTACCGGAGACGTCAGGTCCCTTTTTCATGTTTTGCGCTACCATACAGATTTTCGGCTGTATCGAGGGCGTCGGGTCCCGTTTTCTTGTTTTGCGCGCTCGGACTCATTTTCAACGGTACCGGAGACGTCAGGTCCCTTTTTCTTGTTTTGTGCTACCTTACTCATTTTCGACTGTATCGAGGGCATCGGGTACCGTTTTCTTATTTTGCACGCCCGGTCTCGATTTCGGCGGTACCGAGGGCGACGGGTCCCGTTTTCATGTTTTGTGCGCCCGGACTCTTTTTCGACGGTAACGAGTGCGTCGGGTCCCGATTTCATGCTTTGCGCGCTCGGACTCATTTTCGGCGGTACCGAGGGCGTCCGATCCCGTTGTCATGTTTTGCGCTCTCAGACTAATTTTCGACGGTACCGGGGGCGTCGGGTCCTGTTTTCATGTTTTGCGCGCTTGGCCTCTTTTTCGGCGGTGCCGATGGCGTCGGGTATCGTTTTAATGTTTTGCGCGCCCGGACACGTTTTCGGCGGTACCGAGGGCGTTGGGTCTCGTTCTCATGTTTTGCGCTCCCGGTCTCAATTTCGGCGGTACCGAGGGCGACGGGTCCCGTTTTATTGTTTTGTGCGCCCGAACTCGTTTTCGGCGGTACCGAGGCGACGGGTCCCGATTTCATGTTTTGCGCGCCCGGACTCATTTTCAACGGTCCTGGAGACTTCAGGTCCCTTTTTCATGTTTTGCGCTACCATACTCATTTTCGACTGTATCGAGGGCGTCGGGTCTCGTTTTCACGTTTTGCGCTCCCGGACTCATTTTCGGCGGTACCGAGGGCGTCAGGTCCCGTTTTCATGTTTTGCGCGCCGGGACTCTTTTTCGACGGTAACGAGTGCGTCGGGTCCCGTTTTCATGTTTTGCGCGCCTGGAATCGTTTTTGAAGGGGCCGAGCGTGTTGGGTCCAGTTTTCAAGTTTTGCGAACCCGACTCATTTTCGGCGGTACAACGGGTGTCGGGTCCCGTTTTTATGTTTTGCGCGCTCCGACACGTTTTCGGCGGTACCGGGGGCGTTAGGTCCCTTTTTCATGTTTTGCGCTACTATACTCATTTTCGACGGTATCGAGAGCGTGAGGTCCTGTTTTCATGTTTTGCGCGCCCGGACTCATTTTCGACGGTACCGAGGGCGTGGGGTCCAATTTTCATGTTTTGCACGTCCGGATTCATTTTCGGCGATGCGAGGGCCTCGGGTCCCGTTTTCTGTTTTGCGCTCCTAGACTCATTTTCGGCGGTGCAGAGTTCGTCGGGTCCCGATTTCATGTTTTGCGCGCGCGAATCATTTTCAACGGTGCGGAGACGTAAGGTCCCTTTTTCATGTTTTGCGCTACCATACGATTTTCAACCGTATCGAGGGCATCGGTACGATTTTCTTGTTTTGCGCGCTGTGTCTCGATTTCGGAGATACCGAGGTCGTCGGGTCCCGTTTTCATGTTTTGCGCGACCCGGACTCTTTTTCGACGGTAACGAGTGCGTCGAGTCCCGATTTCATGTTTTGCGCGCTCGGACTCGTTTTCGGCGGTACCGAGGGCATCCGATCTCGTTGTCATGTTTTGCGCTCTTAGACTCATTTTCGGCGGTACTAGGGGCGTCGGGTCCTGTTTTCATGTTTTGAGCGCTTGAACACTTTTTCGGCGGTGCTGATGGCATCGGGTATTCTTTTCTTGTTTTGTGCGCCCGGACTCGTTTTCGACGGTACCGAGGGCGATGGGTCTCGTTTTCATGTTTTGCGCTCCAGGACTCATTTTCGACGGTACCGAGGTCGTCGGGTCCCGTTTTATGATTTTGCGCGCCCGGACTCGTTTTCGGCGGAAAAAAAAGGGCGTCGGGTCCCGATTTCATGTTTTGCGCGCCCGGACTCATTTTCAACGGTACCGGAGACGTCAGGTCCCTTTTTCATGTTTTGCGCTACCATACAGATTTTCGGCCGTATCGAGGCGTCGGGTCCCGTTTTCTTGTTTTGCGCGCTCGACTCATTTTCAACGATGCGGAGACGTCGGGTCCCTTTTTCTTGTTTTGAGCTACCTTACTCATTTTCGACTGTATCGAGGGCATCGGGTACCGTTTTCTTATTTTGCACACCCGGTCTCGATTTCGGCGATGCGAGGGCGTCGGGTCCCGTTTTCATGTTTTGTGCGCCGGACTCTTTTCGACGGTAACGAGTGTGTCGGGTCCCGATTTCATGCTTTGCGCGCTCGGACTCATTTTTGGCGGTGCGGGGGCGTCCGATCCGTTGTCATGTTTTGCGCTCTCGGACTAATTTTCGACGGTGCGGGGCGTCGGGTCCCGTTTTCATGTTTTGCGCGCTTGGCCTCTTTTCGGCGGTGCGGCGATGGCGTCGGGTATCGTTTTAATGTTTTGCGCGCCGGACACGTTTCGGACACGTTTTGCGCGGCGGCAATTTCAGGGCGTTGGGTCTCGTTCTCATGTTTTGCGCTCCGGTCTCAATTTCGGCGGTGCAGGGGAGACGGGTCCCGTTTTATTGTTTTGTGCGCCGGGTCTCGAACTCGTTTTCGGCGGTGCAGGGCGTCGGTCCCGCATCTTTTCGAGGCGACGGTCCCGATTTCATGTTTTGCGCGCCGGACTCATTTTCAACGGTCCTGGAGACTTCAGGTCCCTTTTTCATGTTTTGCGCTACCATACTCATTTTCGACTGTATCGAGGGCGTCGGGTCTCGTTTTCACGTTTTGCGCTCCCGGACTCATTTTCGGCGGTACCGAGGGCGTCAGGTCCCGTTTTTATGTTTTGCGCGCCGGGACTCTTTTTCGACGGTAACGAGTGCGTCGGGTCCCGATTTCATGCTTTGCGCGCTCGGACTCGTTTTCGGCGGTACCAAGGGCGTCTGATCCCGTTGTCATGTTTTGCGGTCTCAGACTCATTGTCGGCGGTACCGGTGGCGTCGGGTCCTGTTTTCATGTTTTGTGCGCCTGAACTCTTTTTCGGTGGTGCCGATTGCGTCGGTATCGTTTTCTTGTTTTGCGCTCCCGGACTCATTTTCGGCGGTTCCGAGGTAATCGGGTCCCGTTTTATTGTTTTGTGCTCCCGGACTCGTTTTCAGCGGTACCGAGGGCGTCGAGTCCCGTTTTCATGTTTTGCGCACCCGGACTCATTTTCAACGGTACCGGAGGCGTCAGGTCCCTTTTTCATGTTTTGCGCTACCATACTCATTTTCGACTTTATCGAGGGCGTCGGGTTCCGTTTTCTTGTTTTGCGCGCCCGATCTCTATTTCGGCGGAACCGAGGGCCTCGGGACCCATTTTCATGTTTTGCGCTCCTGGACTCGTTTTCGACGGTTCCGATGGCATCGGGTATCGTTTTAATGTTTTGCGCGCCGGACTTATTTTCGGTAGTTTTGAGGCGTCGGGTCCTGTTTTCATGTTTTGCGTGCCCGGACATGTTTTCTGCGGTACTTAGGGGGCGTGGGGTCTCGTTTTCATGTTTTGCGCTCCCGGACTCGTTTTCGGCGGTATCGAGTGTGTGGTCTCTCCTTTTCGTGTTTTGCGGTCCCGGACTCATTTTAGGCGTACCGATGGCGTCGGGTACCGTTTTCTTGTTTTTGCGTGCCCGCCTCATTTTCGGCGGTACTGAGGGCGTCGGTTCCCGATTTCATGTTTTGCGCTACCGGACTCGTTTTTGGCGGTACTGAGTGCGTCGGGTCCAGTTTTCTTGTTTAACCCGCCCGAACTCGTTTTCGGCGGTACCGAGGGCGTTGGGACCCATTTTCTTGTTTTGCGCTCCAAGATGCGTTTTCGGCGGTACCGAGGTCGTCGGGTCCCGTTTTCATTTTTTGCGCTCCTTGACTCGTTTTCAGCTTTGCTAGGGGCGTTATGTCGCTTTTTCTTGTTTAGCGTGCCCGGACTCTTTTTCGGCGGTACCGTTTTCTTATTTTGCAGCTCGCGCTTATTTACGGCGGTACAGAGGGCGTCGGGTCCTGTTTTCATGTTTTGCGCAACCAGACTCTTTTTGGGTGGTACGAATGGCGTCTGTTACCGTTTTCTTGTTTTGCGTGCCCGGATTCGTTTTCGGCGGTACCGAGGGTGTAATGTCCTATTTTCATGTTTTGTGCGCCCGGACTCACTTTCGGTGGTACCGGGGGCGTCGGGCCCCTCTTCCATGTTTTGCGCTACCATACTCATTTTCGACGGTATCGAGGGCGTCGGGACCCGTTTTCATGTTTTGTGCTCCTAGACTCGTTTACTACGGTACCGAGGTTGTCGGGTCCCGTTTTCAAGTTTTGCGCGTCCGGACTTGTTTTCGGTGGTACCGAGTACGTCGGGTCCTGTTTTCATGTTTTATGCGCTCGGACTCGTTTTTGACAGTGCCGAGCTTGTTGGGTCCAGTTTTCATGTTTTGCGCGCCCGGACTCATTTTCGGCGGTATTGAGGGTGTCGTGTCCCATTTTCTTGTTTTGCACTCCCGAACTCGTTATCGGCGGTACCGAGGGCGTTAGGGCCCGTTTTTATGTTTTGCGCTCCCAGAGTCGTTTCGACGGTACCGAGGGCGTCGAGTCCGGTTTTTATGTTTTGCGCTCCCGGACTCGTTTTCGGCGGTACCGAGGGTGTCGTGTCCTGTTTTGATGTTTTGCGTGCTCGGACTCTTTTTCGGTGGTGCCGATGGCGTCGGATACCGTTTTCATGTTCTGCGGTCCCAAACTAGTTTTCCACGGTGCCGAGGGTGTCAGGTCCCGTTTTTAAATTTTGCGCTCCCGAACTCGTTTTCGACGGTACCGCGGGTGTCGGGACCCGTTTTTATGTTTTGCACGCTCGGACTCGTTTTCGGCGGTACTTGGGTCGTCAGGTCCCTTTTTCATGTTTTGCGCCACCAAACTCATTTTTGACGGTATCGAGGGCGTGAGGTCCTGTTTTCATGTTTTGCGCGCCCGGACACTTTTTCGACGGTAACGATGGCGTCAGGTATCGTTTTCTTGTTTTGCGCGCCCGGACTCATTTTCGGCGGTATCGAGGGCGTCGGGTCCCGTTTTCATGTTTTGCGCTCCCAGACTAGTTTTCGGCGGTACCGAGGGTGTCGGGTCCCGCTTTTCTGTTAAGCCCTCTCGGACTCGTTTTCGGCGTTACCGAGGCGTCGTGTACCATTTTCATGTTTTGCGTGCCCGGACTCTTTTTTGGTGGTACCGATGGCGTCGGGTACCGTTTTCTTGTTTTGCTTGCCTGGACTCGTTTTCGGCGGTACGGAGGGCGTCGGGTCTCGTTTTCATGTTTTGCACTCTAAGACTAGTTTTCGACTGTGCCGAGGGCGTCAGGTCCCATTTTCAAGTTTTGCGCTCCCGAACTCGTTTTCTGCGGTACCGTGGGTGTCGGGTCCCGTTTTTATGTTTTGCGCACTCATACTCGTTTTCACCGGTATCGAGGGCGTGAGGTCTCTTTTTCGACGGTAACAATGGCGTCGGGTATCGTTATCTTGTTATGCGCGCCCGGACTCGTTTTCGGCGGTAGCGAGGCGTCATGTCCCGTTTTCATGTTTTGCGCGCCCGGACTCTTTTTCGTTGGTACCGATGGAGTCGAGTACCGTTTTTCTTGTTTTCAGCTCCTGGACTCGTTTTCGGCGGTACGGAGGGCGGCGGGTGCCGTTTTCATGTTTTGCGCTGCGATACTAGTTTTCGACGGTGCCGAGGGCGTTAGGTCCCGTTTTCAAGTTTTGCGCACGCGAACTCGTTTTTTGCGGTACCGCGGTGTCGGGTCTCGTTTTCATGTTTTGCGCTACTAGACTCATTTTCGACGGTATCGGGGCGTCAGGTCCTGTTTTCATGTTTTGTGTGTCCGGACTCTTTTTCAAAGGTAACGATGGCGTCGGGTATCGTTTTCTTGTTTTGCATGCCCGGACACGTTTTCGGCGGTACCGATGGCGTCAGGTCCCGTTTTCATGTTTTGCGCTCTCTGACTCGTTTTCGGTGGTACCGAGGGTGTCGGGTCCCGTTTTTATGTTTTGCGCTCCCGGACTCGTTTTCGGCGATACCGTGGGCGTCGTGTCCAGTTTTCAATTTTTGCGCGCCCGGGCTCATTGTCGACGGTACCGAGGGAGTAAGATTTCGTTTTCATGTCGACGGTACCGAGGGAGTAAGATACCGGGGGCGTCGGGTCCCTTTTTCATGTTTTGAGCTACCATACTCATTTTCGTTGGTACCGACGGTGTCGGGTCCCATTTTCATGTTTTGCACGCCCGGACTAATTTTCAACGATACGGAGGGCGTCCGTTCCTGTTTTTATATTTTACGCGCTCGAACTCGATTTTGGCGGAATCGAGGGCGTCGGGTTCCGTTTTCTTGTTTTGCGCTCCCCGATCGTTTTCCGCGGTACTGAGGCGTCGGGTCCCGTTTTCATGTTGTGGGCGCCCGGACTTATTTCCGACCGTATTGAGTCTGTCGGGACCAGTTTGCATGTTTTGCGCGCTCGGACTCGTTTTCGGCGGTACCGAGGGCATAAGGACCTGTTTTATTGTTTTGCGCTCCTAGACTCGTTTTCGGCGGTACCGAGCGCGTCGGGTCCCGTTTTCATGTTTTGCACATTCGGAATCATTTTCGGCAGTATCGAGGGCGTCGGGTCCCGTTTTCATGTTTTGCACATTCGGACTCGTTTTTGGCGGTACCGAGGTCGTCAGGTCCTGTTTTCATGTTTTGCGCTCCAAGACTCGTTTTCCGCGGTGCTGAGGGCGTCGGGTCCTATTTTCATATTTTGCGCGCCCGGACTCTTTTCCGGCGGTTCTGATGGCATCGGTACCGTTTTCTCGTTTTCGACAATTCCGAGGGCGTTCGGTCACTTTTTCATGTTTTACGCTACTGGATTCATTTTCGACGTTATCGGGGGCGTCGGGTCCCGTTTTCATGTTTTGCGCACCCAGACTCTATTTCGGCGGTACCGATGGCGTCGGTTACCGTTTTCTTGTTTTGCGCGCCCGAACTCGTTCTCGGCGGTACCGAGGGCGTCGGGTCCCGTTTTCATTTTTTGCGCTCCCGAACTCATTTTCGACGGTGCCGAGGGCGTCGGGTCCCGTTTTCATGTTTTGCGCGCCCGGACTCTTTTTTGGCGGTACTGACGACGTCGGGTACCGTTTTCTTATTTTGCAACCCGAACTCGTTTTCTACGGTTCCGAAAGCGTCGGGTCCCGTTTTCATGTTTTGCGCTCCCTGGACTAATTTTCGGCGGTACCGAGGGCGTCGGGTCTCGTTTTAATGTTTTGCGTGCCTGGACTCTTTTTCGACGGTAACGAGTGCGTCGAGTCCCGATTTCATGTTTTCCGCGCTCGGACTCGTTTTCGGCGGTACCGAGGGCGTCCGTTCCCGTTGTCATGTTTTGCGCTCTCAGACTCATTTTCGGCGGTACCGGGGGTGTCAGGTCCTGTTTTCATGTTTTGCGCGCTTGGACTCTTTTTCGGCGGTGCCGATGGCGTTGGGTATCATTTTCTTGTTTTGCGAGCCCGGACTCGTTTTCGGCGGTACCGAGGGCGTTGGTCTCGTTTTCATGTTTTGCGCTCCCGGACTCATTTTCGGCGGTACCTAGGTCGTCGGTTCCCGTTTTATTATTTTACGGGTCCGGACTCGTTTTCGGCGGTACCGAGGGCGTCGGGTCCCGTTTTCATGTTTTGCGCACCCGGACTCATTTTCAACGGTATCGGAGGCGTCATGTCCCTTTTTCATGTTTTGCACTACCATACTCATTTTCGACTGTATCGAGGGCGTCGGGTACCGTTTTGCGCGCCCGGTATCATTTTCGACGGTTCCGATGGCATCGGGTCTCATTTTAATGTTTTGCGCGCCAGACTCGTTTTCTGCGGTACCGAGGGCGTCGGGTCCCGTTTTCATGTTTTGCGCGCCCGGACTCGTTTTCGGCGGTGCCGAGGTCGTCGGGTCCCGTTTTCATGTTTTGCGCGCTTGGACTCATTTTCGACGGAAATGAGGCCATGGGGTCCCGTTTTAATGTTTTGCGCGACCGTACTCGTTTTCGGCGCAACCGAGGCCGTGTCGTCCCGTTTTCATGTTTTGCGCTCCTGAACTCCTTTTCGTCGATTCCGAGGGCGTGGGGTATCATTTTCATGTTTTGCGCTCACGATCTCCTTTTCAACGGTACCGACGGCGTCGGGTGTCGTTTTCATGTTTTGCGCTCCGGAATCATTTTCTGCGGTGCCGAGGGCGTCGGGTCCTGTTTTCATGTTATGCACTATCGGAATCATTTTCGACGATATCGAGGGCGTCGGGTCCTGTATTCATGTTTTGCGCTCCCGGAGTCATTTTCGTCGGTACTGAGGGCGTCGGGTCCCTTTTTCATGTTTTGCGTTACAAGATTCATTTTCGACAGTATCCAGGGCGTCGGGTCCCGTTTTCATGTTTTGCGCGCAGGACGTCGGGTCCCGTTTTCATGTTTTGCGCGCACAGACTCATTTTCGACGGTATCGAGGGCATGGTGTCCCGTTTTCATGTTTTGCGCGACCAGACTCATTTTCTGTGGTACTGAAGGCGTTGGGTCCCATTAACATGTTTTGCGCGACCGGACTCGTTTTTTGCGGTACCGAGGGCTTTGGGCCCCGTTTTCATGTTTTACACTCCTAGACTCGTTTTTGCGATTCCGAGGGCATGGGGTCTCATTTTCAAGTTTTGCGCTCCCGGACTCCTTTTCGACGGTACCGAGGGCGTCGGGTCCCATTTTCATCTTTTGCTCTCCCGAACTCATTTTCGGCGGTGCCGAGGGCGTTGGGTCTTATTTTCAAGTTTTGCACACCCGGACTCTTTTTCGGCGGTATCGATGGCGTCAGGCATTGTTTTCTTATTTTGCGTGCCCAGACCCATTTTCGGCGAAACCGAGGGTGTCGGGTCCCGTTTTCATGTTTTGTGCTCCCGTACTCGTTTTCGTTCGTACCGAGGTCGTCGGGTCCCGTTTTATTGCTTTGCGCGCCTGGTCTCGTTTTTCGGCGGTACCGAGTGTGTTGGGTCCCGTTTTCATTTTTTGTGCTCCCGTACTCTTTTTCGGCAATACCGAGGGCGTCGTGTCCCATTTTCATGTTTTGCATGCTCTAACTCATTTTTTCGACGGAAACGAGGGCGTGGGGTCCGGTTTTCATGTTTTGCGCTCCTGAACTCGTTTTCGACGGTACCGAGGGCGTGGGGTCGCGTTTTTATGTTTTGTGCTCCCAACTTTTTTTCGACGGTACCGAGGGCGTTGGGTCCCGTTTTCATGTTTTGCAGTTCTGGACTCTTTTTCGGAGGTATCGATGGCGTCGGGTCCCGTTTTCATGTTTTCCGCGCCTGGTCTCATTTTCGGTCGTCCTGAAGTCGTCGGGTCCCGTTTCATTATTTTGCGCGCCCGGACTCATTTTCGTCGGTACCGAGTGTGTCGGCTCCGTTTGCATGTTTTGCGCGTCCGGACTCAATTTCCGCGATACCGAGGTGCGCAAAACATGAAAACGGGACGCGACGCCCTCGGTACAGCCGAAAACGACTCCGGACGCGCAAAACATGAAAACAGGACGTGACGCCATCGGTACCGCCGAAAACGACTCCCGACGCGCAAAACATGAAAACGGGACCCGACGCCCTCGATACCGTCAAAAATGAATTTGGTAGCGCAAAACATGAAAAAGGGACCTGACGCCCCCGGTAACGCCGAAAATGAGTCCAGGAGCACAAAACATGAAAACGGGACACAACGCCCTCCCGCCGAAACGAGTCCCTGCAAAATATGAAATCGGGACCCGACGCATCCGAAAACGAGTCTGGGTGTGCAAAATAATAAAACGGGAACCTACGCCCTCGGTACCGCAGAAAATGAGTCCGGTGCGCAAAACATTAAAACGAGACCCTACGCCCTCGGAACCGTCGAAAATGAGTCCGGGAGCGCAAAACATGAAAACGGTACCCGTCGACCTCGGTACCGCAGAAAATGTGTCCGGTAGCGCAAAACATGAAAGAGGGACCGGACGCCCCCGATACCTCCGAAAATGAGTCCGGGCGCGCAAAACATGAAAACGGGACCCGACGCCATCGGCACCGCCGGAAACGAGTTCGAGAGCGCAAAAAATGAAAAGGGGACCCGACGCCTCGGTACCGTCGAAAATGAGTCCGGAACGCAAAACGTGAAAACGAGACCCGACGCCCTCGGATCTGCCGAAAACGAGCCCAGGCACAAATGAGTTCAAGGTGCAAAACAAGAAAACGGGACCATCGAAAATGAGTTCAAAGTGCAAAACAAGAAAACGGGACCCGACACCCTCGGTATCTCCGATAATGTGTCCAAGCGCGCAAAATAAGAAAACGGGACCCGACGCCACCGCTACCGCCGAAAAGAGTCTGGTTGCGCAAAACATGAAAACAAGAACCGACACCCTCGGCACCGCACTTTGTACCGCCGAAAACATTGAAAACGAGGCCGGGGGCGCAAAACATGAAAAAGGGACCCCATGCCCTTTGTACCGCCGAAAACGAGTCCTACGTTCAAAACATGAAAACGGGACCCGACGCCCTCGGTATCGCAGAAAAAGAGACCAGGCGCGCAAAACGTGAAAACGGGACCCAACGCCCTCGGTAAAGACGAAAACGAATCCGGGCGAGCAAAATAATGAAACGGGTCCCGACGACCTGTACGACCAAAAACGAGTCCGGGCGCGGAAAACATGAAAACGGGACCCGACACCCTCGGTATCGCGGAAAATGAGTCCGGGCGCGCCAAATAAGAAAACTATTCCCGACGCCATCGGTACCTCCGAAAAAGAGTCCGGGTGCGCAAAACATGAAAACAGGACACGACGCCCTCGGTACAGCCGAAAATGAGTCTGGGATCGTAAAATATGAAAACAGGACCCGATGCCCTCGGCACCGTCGAAAATGAGTCCGAAAGCGCAAAACATGAAAACGGGACCCCACGCCCTCGGTACCGTCGAAAAGGAGTTCGGGAGCGCAAAACATGAAAACGGGACCCAACGCCCTCGGTACCGTCGAAAAGGAGTTCGGGTCCGCAAAAGATGAAAACGAGACCCCACTCCCTCGAAATCGCCGAAAATGAGTCCGGAAGCGCAAAACATGAAAACGGTACCGGACGCCCACGGTACCGCCGAAATCGAGTATCGGCGCGCAAAACAAGAAAACGGTACTCGACGCCCTTGGTACCGACAAAATCGAGTCCGGGCGCGCAAAACATGAAAACGGGACTCGACGCCCTCGGTACCCCCGAAAATGAGTCCGGGAACTCAAAACAGGAAGACGGGACCCGACGCAATGATAGCGTTCGAGCTATGAATCGTCCAAGGACACGCACACGTTCAACTATAAAATCACAACTGGAGGATACTCTCAACTCACAGCGGGATAAAAGAGGAGATAAACTCAACTCAAGATAAACTTTTTCATAATAATTCAACAAGTGAGTTTACATTCAGAAATTAGGCTTTATATAGCCATACAACTCAACTCTAGAAACTTCCTACTAATTAATAACTCCTTAACTATTTTTGCAAATATCAAAACACAATAAAAATAACATTAACTACTACTGTTAATTCCAAAATATAATTAAAACATAGAAAGACTCAAAGACAAGTTCCAAGAAACTAAATGCTGGCTGGCTCCTCAGTAACCACGCTCACTTGACACGAGGTTTTGACCAAGAAGACTCTGGAATCTGGAGAAACTCAAAACACAAAAAAGATAGTCCATTTCATCATCTGATCACAGAAATTTGAATCACCCAAATCCGAGTTATTATGAGAGAGTTATGCCCAAAATACTGGCCCAGTACGAATCTGTCCAGAAAGCTGCTGTTTCGTAAATTAATTGTAAATATGACTTGGGCCTGGTTCTTCAAACTGAGAACTGGTCCAGAACTTGCTTCCTTGATCATGATTGTTCACCTGTAGACCTGCCATGACTTGATCGCCATCATTCTCCCCTGGTTGAAAAGAACTCGCCCACGAGTTCGGCTCATTTTCGCCATGGTATGGATAAAGATCCTTCACATTGAATGTGGATGAAACACCATAATCTCCAGGAAGCTCCACCTTGTAAGCATTGTCACCTATGCGCTGCAAGATTTTAAACGGTCCATCACCACGGTGCTTGAGCTTTGCATTGCGCCCAGGTGGAAATCTCTCCTTGCTCAAATGCACCCACACAAGATCACCTTCTTTGAAAATCACAGCCCTTCGGTGCTTGTTAGCTTGTCTTTCATACTTCTGATTTTGCTTCTCAATCCTCTTGCTGACTTGTTCATGCAAGTCCTTGATTGCTTTAGCACGCTCATCTGCATCTCCACTATAGCTATGGGATTGGCAATGACACAAGATCAAGAGGAGTCTTTGGATTGCATCCATACACCACTTCAAAAGGGCTTTTACACATGTCGTCTTCTTTGTTGGACTGTTGTAAGCGAATTCAGCTTGAGGTAGAACAAGGTCCCATTGGCGTATGTTATCACCCACCAAGCTTCTCAACAGATTGCCCAAACTCCGATTCACAATCTCAGTTTGGCCATCGGTTTGAGGATGATAGGCTGAACTAAAGCTATGACTTTGTACCCATCTTACGCCAAAGTGTTCTCCAAAAATGCCCAACAAACTTCGGGTCTCTGTCAGATGTTATGGTATTTGGAATGCCATGCAACTTCACTATCTCCTTGAAATAAAGATCAGCTATGTTAGTGGCATCCATCGTTTTTGCACAAGGAACAAAGTGCGCCATTTTAGAGAACCGATCAACCACCACCATGATTGAATCTTTGCTTTGCGTTGAGTTCGGGGCAATCCCATCACAAAGTCCATGCTCACATCTTCCCACGGTGCATTAGGAACAGGAAGGGGAGTGTAAAGTCCAGAATTTTGAGACTTTGTTTTTGCTAGATGGCAAGTTCTACATCTCAAAATGTAATGGTTCACATCCTTCATCATTTTAGGCCAATAGAAACGGTCTTGGAGTAATGCACCAGTTTTATCTCGTCCAAAATGACCACTTAACCCACCATCATGAACCTCTTTAATGATCTGCCACCTCAAAGAACAATTCGGTACGCATAAACGGTTGCCATAGAAAATATATCCATCATTCACCACAAATTCTTTATATGGCCCTTTTGCACATTCAGCTTTTATCATGCCAAAGAACTCATCATCAGAATACAACTCCTTGATCACTTCAAACCCAAGAACATTTACCTTCATTGTGGACAACAAAGAATGCCTCCTACTTAAAGCATCCGCCACTTGATTTGAAGCACCACTTTTATGCTTGATGTGGAATGTGTAGCCTTGTAAAAATTCCACCCACCTTGCATGCCTTGGTTTGAGCTTGTCTTTGCCCATTTATGAACTTCAGCGCCTCATGGTCGGAGTAGAGAATGAACTCCTTGGAAATGAGGTAGTGTCTCCAATGCCCAAGAGCTCGGACAATTGCATAGAACTCCTTGTCATATGTAGTGTAGTTCTTACGTGAATCTGAAAGCTTTTCACTAAAGAAGGCAATAGGCAATAGGTCGACCTTCTTGATTGAGAACCGCACCAATGCCAACACCAGATGCATCACATTCAAGCTCAAAAATATACTCAAAGTTGGGCAAAGTAAGAATTGGGGCTGCTGTCATCTTCTCCTTGATGAGTTGAAAGCTCTTTTCAGCTTCCTTTGTCCATTTGAATACTCCTCATTTCAAGCACTCGGTGATTGGAGAGACAAGAGTGCTTTGAAATCTCGAATGAGCCGTGATAAAATGAGGCCAATCCATGAAAACTCCTCACATCGTGAATGTTGGTTGGTATTGGCCATGAAACAATTGCATCCACCTTAGAAGGATCAACATGAATACCCTCGGTGAAACCACATAGCCTAGAAACACCAAGTTCTTTGGTTAGAAACTCGCACTTCTTGAGGTTGATGTAGAGTTTCTGTTCACTAGCACTTCAAAGACTTGGCGAAGGTGTTCCAAATGCTCTTCTTTACCGTGCTATACACGAGTATATCATCAAAATAGACCACCACAAATCTGCGCAATAAAAGACTTAAACACAAATTCATTATTCTCATAAAAGTACTAGGAGCATTAGAGAGTCGAATGGCATCACCAACCACTCAAACAATCCATCACGGGTCTTAAATGCCGTCTTCCATTCATCACCGGGCCTCATACGAATCTGATGGTACCCACTTCTAAGATCAATCTTTGAAAACACACTAGCACCATGGAGCTGATCTAGCATGTCATCTAGACGAGGAATAGGGAAGCGATACTTGATAGTAATCTTGTTGACCGCTCTACTATCCACACACATGCGAAAAGAACCATCTTTCTTTGGCACAAGCAAGGCTGGAACTGCACAAGGACTCATGCTTTCACGCACCAAACCCTTTCTCAACAACTCATCTACTTGCCTCTGTAACTCGGCATTTTCTGTTGGGTTCATTCGGTAGGCTGCTTTGTTTGGCAAAACTGCACCAGGAACAAAATCTATGCAGTGTTGCACACTCCTCATTGGAGGTAAACCTGCTGGAATTTCATCTGGAACAAGGTTCTGAAATTGTTCAAGTAAAGGTACCACTGGTCCAGGTATTAGAGTACTTCTGTCACCCTTAACTTCTTTCACCACCAATGCAAAGGCTATTTGGGATTCTTCAAAAATTTCGGTAAATTCAGATTTTGAGAGAATGAAATTGCTATCCTTGAGGGCTGGTTTAGATTTCATTTCCATTCTAGAAGGACCCAAAGTAATCTTAGCACCATTCAGCTCAAAAGAATAAGTGTTTTTAAAACCGTCATGGTGTACCTTTCTATCAAACTGCCAAGGCCTCCCCAAAAGTAAATGACAAGCATCCATAGGAACTACATCACACCATACCTCATCTCGGTACTTCTCACCAATAGAAAAATTAACCAAACAACGCTGGTCAACTTGCACACATTTACCCTTTTCCAACCAAGAGAGTTTGTACGGTTTTGGGTGCTTTTCAATTTTAAGCGGCAACTTTTGTACCATAATTTCGAAACAACATTCTCACAACTCCCGCTATCAATGATAACATCGCATACCTTCCCATGAGAGGTGCATCGTGTATGGAAGATATTGTTACGGAGCCACACATCATCTTGAACGGGACTGGAATTCAGCACACGCCTAATCACCAACATCTCACCCGTATCTCCATAAATGACATCCTCCTCATCTGCTGCCTCATCAAACACGGGTGGAGAATCAAAATTTGTTTGTTCCTCTTCTAGGGGTTCTTCAACAATGGTAAATACTCGCTGGTTTGGGCACTCGGACATGATGTGGCCGTACCCTTTGCTGCCGATAGCATTGAACGACTTTAGGGGCTGGTTTAGAGGGTCCTGCGGTTGCGGTTTTTGCTGAAAATTTGGCCACTGCACTTGATGTTGGTTTGGCTGATTGCGTACTGCTCCCATGACTTGTTGGATGGCCTCGATTGAGAACTCGGCTACCACCAAAGCTCGTTGTTTTTCTGACTTCTTTCTCCTTGAGTTGTTTTTCAACTTTTGTGGCAAGTTTAAACACATCATGATAAGAGATAAAGGGCTGTAAAGTTACCACATCATGAATCTCCTTGCGAAGGCCACGAAGATATCGTGCAATGGTTTGTTCTTCGGGCTCAACAACGCCACATTTCAACATGAGGTGATCAAGTTCTTCAGTGTAATCTGCCACAGTTTTATCACCTTGAACAAAGCCATGAAGTTGAAAAAAGGCCTCTTGCAAGTACCCTTCCTGCGAAAACTTCTTTCGTAACTCTTTCACCATCTTTTCCCATGTTCGATTTTTTGCTTACCCTCACGGGCTCGCTTCATTTTCAAGCTTGCTCCCACCAAATAGATGCATGCTTCTTTAATTTGATGGCAACAATCTTCACCTTTTCTTCCTCAGGGACATCTTGGTATTCAAAGACACGTTCAACCGTATTGAGCCAATCTATGAACTCATCGGGTTGTATGCGCCCTTCGTACACAGGAATATCCGCTTTTAGATCAAAAGCCCGTCGAAATTGCTGGTTCCTTCGGGTGTGATTTTGATGGAGAGCCTCTTCATCACTTTGGACACCAAGGTGTGGTTGTCATGGAAGGGGTTGAACTCGGCATCATCGTCACCATAAGTTTCGCCATCTGAGCCACGATAGGAATCATCGCGGTTGTTCCCAGCGGCCTCCACGCGCGCTAGACGCTCTTGGAGTTGTTTCACATGCTGCCTCAACTCGTTCAACTCAATATCTCGATCGGCTTGCTGGTTGCCTTCAGGAGGATTGACACGAGCACTACGTCGCACCATCCTTCGCCTGCTGCTCTGATACCAACTGATAGCGTTCGAGCTATGAATCGTCCAAGGACACGCACACGTTCAACTATAAAATCACAACTGGAGGATACTCTCAACTCACAGCAGGATAAAAGAGGAGATAAACTCAACTCAAGATAAACTTTTTCATAATAATTCAACAAGTGAGTTTACATTCAGAAATTAGGCTTTATATAGCCATACAACTCAACTCTAGAAACTTCCTACTAATTAATAACTCCTTAACTATTTTTGCAAATATCAAAACACAATAAAAACAACATTAACTACTACTGTTAATTCCAAAATATAATTAAAACATAGAAAGACTCAAAGACAAGTTCCAAGAAACTAAATGCTGGCTGGCTCCTCAGTAACCACGCTCACTTGACACGAGGTTTTGACCAAGAAGACTCTGGAATCTGGAGAAACTCAAAACACAAAAAAGATAGTCCATTTAATCATCTGATCACAGAAATTTGAATCACCCAAATCCGAGTTATTATGAGAGAGTTATGCCCAAAATACTGGCCCAGTACGAATCTGTCCAGAAAGCTGTTGTTTCGTAAATTAATTGTAAATATGACTTGGGCCTGGTTCTTCAAACTGAGAACTGGTCCAGAACTTGCTTCCTTGATCATGAGAGTTCACCTGTAGACCTGCCATGACTTGATCGCCATCACAAAACATGAACACCGGACCCGACGCCCTCGATACCGTCGAAAATGAGTCCGGGCGCACAAAACATGAAAACGGGACCCGACGCCCTCAGCACCGCCCGAAACGAGTCCGGGAGCGCAAAAAATGAAAAGGGGACCTGACGCCCTCGGTACCGTCGAAAATGAGTTCGGGGCGCGCAAAACGTGGAAACGGGACCCGACGCCCTCGGTCCTGCCGAAAATGAGCCAGGGCGCGTAAAACTTGTAAACGGGATCCGAAACTGTCGAAAATGAGTCCGTCGAAAATGAGTTCGGGGCGTAAAACTTGAAAAAGAGACCGGACGCCCTCGGAACTGTCGAAAACGAGTCCGGGAGATCAAAACATGAAAATGGGACCCGACGCCCTCGGTTCCGCCGAAATTGAGTCCGGGCGGGCAAAACATGAAAACGTGACCCGACACCCTCGGTACCGCCGAAAATGAGTTCGGGCGTGCAAAATAAGAAAACGGGACCCGACGCCACCGGTACCGCCGAAAAAGAGTCTGGTTGCGCAAAAAATGAAAACAAAACCCGACGCCCTCGGCACCGTCGAAAAAGACTTCGGGAGAGCAAATCATGAAAACGAGTCCGGGAGCGCAAAACATGAAAAAGGGACCCCACGCCCATTGTACCGCCGAAAACGAGTCCGATCGCACAAAACATGAAAACGGGACCCGACGCCCTCGCTACCGCTGAAAAGGATTCCTGGCGCGCAAAACGGGACCCGACGCCTTCGGTACCGCCGAAAACGAGCACGGGCGCGTAAAACTTGAAAACGGGACCCGAAGCCTCGGAATTGACGAAAACAAGTCCTACGCGCAAAACATGAAAACGGGACCCGACGCCCTCGGTATCGAATAAAACGAGACCGGCCGAGCAAAACGTGAAAACGAGACCCGACGCCCTCGATATCGCCGAAATTGAATTTGGGCGCGCAAAACATGAAAAAGGGAGCCGACGCCTTCGGTACCGCCGAAAATGAGTCCGGGAGCACAAAACATGAAAACAAGACCCAACGCCCTCGGTACCGACGAATACGAGTCCGGGCGCACAAAATAATGAAACGGGACCCGACGACCTCGGTACGACCGAAAACGAGTCCGGGTGCGGAAAACATGAAAACGGGACACCACACCCTCAGAATCGCCGAAAACGAGTCCGGGCTCGCAAAATAAGAAAACTTTACCCGACGCCATCGATACCTCCGAAAAAGAGTCCGGGTGCGCAAAACATGAACACAGGACCTGACGCACTCGGCACAGCCGAAAGAGTCCGGGAACACAAAATATGAAAACAGGACCGACGCCCTCGGCACCGCCGAAAATGAGTTCGGAAGCGCAAAACATGAAAACGGGACCCCACGCCCTCGGTACCGTCGAAAAGGAGTTCGGGAGCACAAAACATGAAAACGAGACCCCACACCCTCGGAATCGCCGAAAACGAGTCCGGGAGCGCAAAACATGAAAACGGGACCGGACGCCCTCGGTACCGCCGAAATCGAGTGCGGGCACGCAAAACTTGAAAATGGTACCCGATGCCCTCGGTACCGTCGAAAATGAGTCCGGGAGCGCAAAACATCAAAACGGGACCCCATGCCCTCGATACCGTCGAAAATGAATCCGGTACCGCAAAACATGAAAAATGGAACTGACGCCCTCGGTACCACCGAAAATGAGTTAGGGCGTGCAAAACATGAAAACGGGACCTGACGCCCTCGGTATTGTCGAAAATGAGTCCGGGAGCACAAAACATGTAAACGGGACCCCACGCCCTCGATACCGTCGAAAATGAATCCGGTAGCGCAAAAAATGAAAATAGGACCTGACGCCCCCGGCGCGAAAACGAGTTAGGGCGCGCTAAACATGAAAACGAGACCCGACGCCCTCGGAACCGTCGAAAATGAGTCCGGGAGTGCAAAACATGAAAACGGGACCCGACGCCCTTGGTACCGCCAAAATCTAGTCCGGGTGCGCAAAACATGAAAACGGGACCCGACGCCCACAATACCCCCGAAAATGAGTCCGGAAGCGCAAAACATGAAAATGGGACCCGACGCCCTCAATATCGTCGAAAAGGAGTTCGGGAGCGCAAAACATGAAAACGAGACCCCACGCCCTCGGAATCGCCGAAAACGAGTCCGGGAGCGCAAAACATGAAAATGGGACCCCACGCTTTCGTTACCGCCGAAAACGAGTCCGGTCGCGCAAAACATGAAAACGGGACCCCACGCCCTCGGTACCGTCGAAAATGAGTCTGAGCAAGCAAAACATGAAAACGGGACCCGACGACCTCGGTACCGCCGAAAATGAGTCCGGGCGTGCAAAACATGAAAACGGGACCCAATGCCCTCGGTAATGTTGAAAACTAGTAAGGTGCGCAAAATATTAAAACGAGACCCGACGCCCTTGGTACCGCCAAAATCGAGTCCGGGCGCGCAAAACATGAAAACGGCACCCGACGCCCTCGGTACTCCCAAAAATGATTTCGGAAGCGCAAAACATTAAAACGAGACCCGACGCCCTCGGTATCGTCGAAAAGGAGTTCGAGAGCACAAAACACAAAAACGAGACACCATGCCCTTGGAATCTCCGAAAACGAGTCCGGGCGCACGAAACATGAAAATGGGACTCGACGCCCTCGGTTCCGTCGAAATCGAGTCCGGGCGGGCAAAACGTGAAAACAGGACCCGACACCCTCGGTACCGCCGAAATCGTGTTTGGTCGCGCAAAACGTGAAAACGCGACCCGACGCCCTCGGTACCGCCGAAAATGATCCCGGGCGCGCAAAACATTAAAACGATACACGACGCCGTCGCTACCACCGAAAATGAGTCCGGGCGCGCTAAACAAGAAAATGGGACCCGACACCCTCGGTATCTCCGACAATGAGTCCGGGCGTGCAAAATAAGAAAACGGGACCCACGCCACCGGTACCGCCGAAAAAGAGTCTCGTTAAGCAAAACATGAAAACAATACCCGACGCCCTCGGCACCGGCGAAAATGACTTCGGGAGAGCAAATCATTAAAACGAGTCCGGGAGCGCAAAACATGAAAAAGGGACCCCACGCCCATTGTACCGCTGAAAACGAGTTCGATCGCACAAAACATGAAAACGGGACCCGACGCCCTCGGTACCGCCGAAAAGGATTCCAAGCGCGCAAAACGGGACCCGACGCCCTCGCTACCGCCGAAAACGACCACGGGCACGCAAAACTTGAAAACAATACCCGACGCCCTCGGCACCGACGAAAATGACTTCGGGAGAGCAAATCATGAAAATGAGTCCGGGAGCGCAAAACATGAAAAAGGGTCCCCACGCCCATTGTACCGCCGAAAACGAGTTCGATCGCACAAAACATGAAAACGGGACCCGACGCCCTCGCATGCGCCGAAAAGGATTCCAAGCGACCCGACGCCCTTGATACGGCCGAAAAACGGGCACGCAAAACTTGAAAACGGGACCCGAAGACTCGGAATTAACGAAAACAAGTCCTACGCGCAAAACATGAAAACGGGACCCGACGCCCTCGGTACCGAATAAAATGACACCGGGCACGCAAAACGTGAAAACGAGACCCGACGCCCTCGGTATCGCCGAAATTGAGTCCGGGCGCGCAAAACATGAAAAAGGGAGCCGACGCCGTCGGTACCGCCGAAAATGAGTCCGGGAGCACAAAACTTGAAAACAAGACCCAACGCCCTCGGTACCGACGAAAACGAGTCCGGGCGCGCAAAATAATGAAACGGGACCCGACGACCTCGGTACGAAAGAAAATGAGTTCGGGCGCGGAAAACATGAAAACGGGACCCCACACCCTCAGAATCGCCGAAAACGAGTCCGGGCTCGCAAAATAAGAAAACTTTACCCGACGCCATCGATACCACCGAAAAAGAGTCCGGGTGCGCAAAACATGAACACAGGACCCGACGCCCTCGGCACAGCCGAAAATGAGTCCGGGAACCCAAAATATGAAAACAGGACCCGACGACCTCGCTACCGCCGAAAATGAGTCCGGGCGCGCAAAACATGAAAACGGGACCCAACGCCCTCGGTACCGTAGAATACTAGTCTGGTGCGCAAAATATTAAAATGAGACCCGACGCCCTTGGTACCGCCAAAATCGAGTCCGGGCGCGCAAAACATGAAAACGGCACCCGACGCCCTCGGTACTCCCGAAAATGAGTTCGGAAGCGCAAAACATGAAAACGGGACCCGACGCCCTCGGTATCGTCGAAATGGAGTTCGGGAGCACAAAACACGAAAACGAGGCACCACGCCCTTGGAATCGCCGAAAACGAGTCCGGGCGCGTAAAACATGAAAAATGGACCCGACGCCCTCGGCACCGCCGAAAATTTGTCCGGGAGCGCAAAAAATGAAAACAATACTCAACGCCCTCGGCACCGCCGAAAATGACTTTGGGAGAGCAAATCATGAAAACGAGTCCGGACTCGTTTTCGGCGGTACCGAGGGCGTCGGGTCCCGTTTTCATGTTTTGCGCGCCCGGTCTAATATTCGGCGGTACCGGGGGCGTCAAGTCCCATTTTCATGTTTTGCGCTCCCCGACTCATTTCGGCGATACCGAGGGCGTGGGGTCCTGTTTACATGTTTTGCGCAACTGGACTCTTTTTCGACGGTACCGATGGCGTTAGGTTCCGTTTTCATATTTTGCGCTCCCAGACTCGTTTTCGACGGTTCCGAGGGCGTCGAGTCTCGTTTTAATGTTTTGCGCACCGGACATGTATTTGGCGATTCTGAGAAGTCGAGTCCCGTTTTCAAGTTTTGCGCGCCAGGGCTCGTTTTCGGCGGTATCGGGGGCGTCCGAGCCCTTTTTCATGTTTTGCGCTACCGGACTCATTTTCGACGATATCGAAGGCGTCGGGTCCTGTGTTCATGTTTGGCGCACCCGGACACTTTTTCGACGGTACCAATGGCGACGGGTACCGTTTTAATGTTTTGCGCTCCCGGACTCATTTTCCGGGGTACCGAGGGCGTCGGGTCCCGTTTTCATGTTTTGCGCTCCTGGAATCATTTTCAACGGTTCCGAGGGCGTCGGGTCTCGTATTAATGTTTTGTGCTCCGGACTCGTTTTCTGCGGTACCGAGGGCGTTGTATCTCGTTTTCATGTTTTGCGCTCACGGACTCATTTTCGGCGGTACCGAGGTCGTCGTGTCCTTTTTTATTATTTTGCGCGCCCGGACTCGTTTTCGGCGGTCCGTTGGCGTCGGGTACCGTTTTCATGTTTTGCGCTATCGGATTCATTTACGACGGTATCGAGGGCGTCGGGTCCCTATTTTATGTTTTGCGCTCCCGGACTCATGTTCGGCGGTACCGAGGGCGTCGGGTCGCCTTCTCATTTTTTGCACTCCCGGACTCATTTTCGGCGATGCCGAGGGCGTCGGGTCCCGTTTTCATGTTTTGCGTGCCCAGACTCATTTTCGGCGCAATCGGGGTCGTCCGATCCCTTGTTCATGTTTTGCGCTACCGGACTCATTTTTGACGGTATCAAGGGAGTCTGGTCCTGTGTTCATGTTTTGCGCGCCCGGACTCTTTTTCGGCGGTACCGATGGCGACATGTACCGTTTTCATGTTTCGTGCTCCCGGACTCATTTTCGGGGGTACCGAGGGCGTCGGGTCCAGTTATCAAGTTTTGCGCGCCCGGTCTCGATTTCGGCGGTACCAAGGGCGTCGGGTCCCGTTTTCATTTTCGACGGTTCCGAGGGCGTCGGGTCTCGTTTTAATGTTTTGCGCACCGGACTCGTTTTCTGCGGTACCGAGAGCGTGGGGTGCGTTTTTTTGTTTTGCGCACCCGGACTCATTTTCGGCGATACCGAGTTTGTCGGGTCCCGTTTCGCCGATACCGAGTGTGTGAGGTCCCGTTTTCATGTTTTGCGCTCCCGGACTCGTTTTCATGTTTTGTGCTCCCGAACTCCTTTTCGACGATACCAAGCGCGTCAGGTCGTGTTTTCACGTTTTGCGCTCCCATACTCATTTCGGTAGTGCCGAGGGCGTCGGGTCATGTTTTCAAGTTTTTCGCACCCGGACTCTTTTTCGGCGGTACAGATGGCGTCGGGTACCATTTTCTTATTTTGCGCGCCCAGACTCGTTTTCGGCGGTACCGAGGGCGTCGGGTCCCGTTTTCATGTTTTGCGCGCCATAACTCATTTTCAGCGGTACCGGGGGCGTCATGTCCTTTTTTCATGTTTTGCGCTATTGGATTCATCTTTCGACGGTATCAAGGGCGTCGGGTCCCGTTTTCATGTTTTGCGTTCCCAACCACATTTCCGGCGGTACCAAGGACGTCGGGTACCGTTTTAATGTTTTGCGCGCCCGCACTCGATTTCAGCGGTACCGAGGGCATCAGGTCCCGTTTTCATGTTTTGCGCTCCCGAACTCCTTTTCGGCGATTGGAGGCGTGGGGTCCGTTTTCATGTTTTGCGCTCCCGAACTCCTTTTCGACGGTATGGAGGGCGTTGGGTCCCGTTTTCATGTTTTGTGCTCCCGGACACATATTCGGCGGTACGAGGGCGTCGACTCCCTCTTTCATGTTTTGCTCGCCCGGATTCATTTTCGGCGGTTCGAGGGCGTCAAGTCCCTTTTCATGTTTTGCGCTCCGGATTCATTTTCGACGGTATCGAGGGCGTCGGGTCCCGTTTTCATGTTTTGCGCTCCCCGACTCATTGTCGGCGGTATCGAGGGCGTCGGGTCCCGTTTTCATGTTTTGCGCGCCCAGACTAGATTTCGGCGGTACCGAGGGCGTCGGGTCCCGTTTTCATGTTCTACGCTCCCGAACTCGTTTTCGACGGTTCCGAGGGCGTCGGGTCTCGTTTTAATGTTCTGCGCGCTCGGGCTAGTTTTCGACGGTTCCGAGGCGTCGGGTCCGTTTCCACGTTTTGCGTGCCCGGATTTGTTTTCTGCGGTACCGAGGGCGTCGGGTGCCGTTTTCATGTTTTGCGCAACGGGACTCTTTTTCACGGTACCGATGGCGTCGGGTACCGTTTTCTTATTTTGCGCGCCCGGACTCATTTTCGGCGATACCGAGGGTGTCGGGTCTCGTTTTCTTGTTTTGCGCGCCCGGACTCGTTTTCGGCGATTCCGAGGGCGTGGGGTCTCTTTTTCATTATTTGCGTAACCGGATCTTTTTCGGCGGTACCGATGGCGTCGGGTCCCGTTTTCTTACTTTGCGCGCCCGAACTCATTATCGGAGATACCGAGGGTGTCGAGGCCCGTTTTCTTGTTTTGCGCTCCCGGACTCGTTTTCGGTGGTACCGAGGGCGTCGGGTCTCGTTTTGAAGTTCTGCGCGCCCGGACTTGTTTTCTACGGTACCGAGGTCGTCGGGTCCTGTTTTCATGTTTTGCGCAACTGGACTCTTTTTCGGCGGTACCGATGGCGTCAGGTCCCGTTTTCATTTTTTGCGCTCCCGGACTCGTTTTCGACGGTTCCGATGGCAAGTTCTACATCTCAAAATGTAATGGTTCACATCCTTCATCATTTTAGGCCAATAGAAACGGTCTTGGAGTAATGCACAAGTTTTATCTCGTCCAAAATGACCACTTAACCCACCATCATGAACCTCTTTAATGATCTGCCACCTCAAAGAATAATTCGGTACGCACAAACGGTTGCCATAGAAAATATATCCATCATTCACCACAAATTCTTTATATGGCCCTTTTGCACATTCAGCTTTTATCGTGCCAAAGAACTCATCATCAGAATACAACTCCTTGATCACTTCAAACCCAAGAACATTTACCTTCATTGTGGACAGCAAAGAATGCCTCCTACTTAAAGCATCCGCCACTTGATTTGAAGCACCACTTTTATGCTTGATGTGGAATGTGTAGCCTTGTAAAAATTCCACCCACCTTGCATGCCTTGGTTTGAGCTTGTGCTGCCCATTTATGAACTTCAACGCCTCATGGTCGGAGTAGAGAATGAACTCCTTGGAAATGAGGTAGTGTCTCCAATGCCCAAAAGCTCGTACAATTGCATAGAACTCCTTGTCATATGTAGTGTAGTTCTTACGTGAATCTGAAAGCTTTTCACTAAAGAAGGCAATAGGTCGACCTTCTTGATTGAGAACCGCACCAATGCCGACACCAGATGCATCACATTCAAGCTCAAAAATATTCTCAAAGTTGGGCAAAGTAAGAATTGAGGCTGCTGTCATCTTCTCCTTGATGAGCTGAAAGCTCTTTTCAGCTTCTTTCGTCCATTTGAATACTCCTCCTTTCAAACACTCGGTGATTGGAGAGACAAGAGTGCTGAAATCTCGAATAAACCGGCGATAGAATGAGGTCAGTCCATGAAAACTCCTCACATCGTGAATGTTGGTTGGTGTTGGCCATGAAACAATTGCATCCACATTAGAAGGATCAACATGAATACCCTCAGCTAAAACCACATAGCCTAGAAACACCAAGTTGCTGGTTAGGAACTCGCACTTCTTGAGGTTGATGTTGAGTTTCTGTTCAGTTAGCACTTCAAAGACTTGGCGAAGGTGTTCCAAATGCTCTTCTTTACCCGTGCTATACACGAGTATGTCATCAAAATAGACAACCACAAATCTGCCAATAAAAGACTTAAACACTAAATTCATTATTCTCATAAAAGTACTAGGAGCATTAGAGAGTCCGAATGGCATCACCAACCACTCAAACAATCCATCACGGGTCTTAAAATGCCGTATTCCATTCATCACCAGGCCTCATACGAATCTGATGGTACCCACTTCTAATATCAATCTTTGAAAACACACTAGCACCATGGAGCTGATCTAGCATGTCATCTAGACGAGGAATAGGGAAGCGATACTTGATAGTAATCTTGTTGACCGCTCTACTATCCACACACATGCGAAAAGAACCATCTTTCTTTGGCACAAGTAAGGCTGGAACTACACAAGGACTCATGCTTTCACGCACCAAACCCTTTCTCAACAACTCATCTACTTGCCGCTGCAACTCGGCATTTTCTGTTGGGTTCATTCGGTAGGCTGCTTTGTTTGGCAAAACTGTACCAGGAACAAAATCTGTGCAGTGTTGCACACTCCTCATTGGAGGTAAACCTGCTGGAATTTCATGTGGAACAAGGTTCTGAAATTGTTCAAGTAAAGGTACCACTGGTCCGGGTATTAGAGTACTTCTGTCACCCTTAACTTCTTTTACTACCAATGCAAAGGCTATTTGGGATTCTTCAAAAATTTCAGTAAATTCAGATTTTGAGAGAACGAAATTGCTATCCTTGAGGGCTGGTTTAGATTTCATTTCCATTCTAGAAGGACCCAAAGTAATCTTAGCACCATTCAGCTCAAAAGAATAAGTGTTTTTAAAACCATCATGGTGTACCTTTCTATCAAACTGTCAAGGCCTCTCCAAAAGTAAATGACAAGCATCCCTAGGAACTACATCACACCATACCTCATCTCGGTACTTCTCACCAATAGAAAAATTAACCAAACAACGCTGGTCAACTTGCACACATTTACCCTTTTCCAACCAAGAGAGTTTATACGGTTTTGGGTGCTTTTCAGATTTAAGCGGCAACTTTTGTACCATAATTTCAGAAACAACATTCTCACAACTCCTGCTATCAATGATAACATCGCATACCTTCCCATGAGAGGTGCATCGTGTATGGAAGATATTGTTACGGAGTCACACATCATCTTGAACGAGACTGGAATTCAGCACACACCTAATCACCAACATCTCACCCGTATCTCCATAAATGACATCCTCCTCATCTACTGCCTCATCAAACACGGGTGGAGAATCAAAATTTGTTTGCTCCTCTTCTAGTGGTTCTTCAACAATGGTAAATACCCGCTGGTTTGGGCACTCGGACATGATGTGACCGTACCCTTTACACCGATAGCATTGAACAGCTTTAGGGGCTGGTTTAGAGGGTCCTGCGGTTGCGGTTTTGGCTGAAAATTTGGCCACAACACTTGATGTTGGTTTGGCTGATTGCGTACTACTCCCATGGCTTGTTGGATAGCCTCGATTGAGAACTCGGCTACCACCAAAGCTCGCAGTTTTTCTGACTTCTTTCTCCTTGAGTTGTTTTTCAACTTTTGTGGCAAGTTTAAAAACATCATGATAAGAGATAAAGGGCTGTAAAGTTACCACATCATGAATCTCCTTGCGAAGGCCACGAAGATATCGTGCAATGGTTTGTTCTTCGGGCTCAACAACGCCACACTTCAACATGAGGTGATCAAGTTCCTCGGTGTAATCTGCCACGGTTTTATCACCTTGAACAAAGCCATGAAGTTGAAGAAAGACCTCTTGCAAGTACCCTTCCGGCAAAAACTTCTTTCGCAACTCTTTCACCATCTTTTCCCATGTTCTGATTTTTTGCTTACCCTCACGGGCTCGCTTCATTTTTAACTGCTCCCACCAAATAAATGCATGCTTCTTCAATTTGATGGCAACAATCTTCACCTTCTCTTCCTCAGGGACATCTTGGTACTCAAAGACACGTTCAACCGTATTGAGCCAATCTATGAACTCATCGGGTTGTATGCGCCCTTCGTACACCGGAATATCCGCTTTTAGATCAAAAGCCCGTCGAAATTGCTGGTTTCTTCGGGTGTGATTTTGATGGAGAGCCTCTTCATCACTGGACACCAAGGTGTGGTTGTCGTGGAAGGGGTTGAACTTCGCATCATCGTTACCATAAGTTTCGCCATCTGAGCCACGATAGGAATCATCGCGGTTGTTCCCAGCGGCCTCCACGCGCGCTAGACGCTCTTGGAGTTGTTGCACATGCTGCCTCAACTCGTTCAACTCAATATCTCGACCGGCTTGCTGGTTGCCTTCAGGAGGATTGACACGAGCACTACGTCGCGCCATCCTTCGCCTGCTGCTCTGATACCAACTGATAGCGTTCGAGCTATGAATCGTCCAAGGACACGCACACGTTCAACTATAAAATCACAACTGGAGGATACTCTCAACTCACGGTAGGATAAAAGAGGAGATAAACTCAACTCAAGATAAATTTTTTCATAATAATTCAACAAGTGAGTTTACATTCAGAAATTAGACTTTATATAGCCATACAACTCAACTCTATAAACTTCCTACTAGTTAATAACTCCTTAACTATTTTTGCAAATATCAAAACACAATAAAAACAACATTAACTACTACTGTTAATTCCAAAATATAATTAAAACATAGAAAGACTCAAAGACAAGTTCCAAGAAACTAAATGCTGGCTGGCTCCTCAGTAACCACACTCACTTGACACGAGGTTTTGACCAAGAAGACTCTGGAATCTGGAGAAACTCAAAACACAAAAAATATAGTCCATTTCATCATCTGATCACAGAAATTTGAATCATCCAATTCCGAGTTCTTATAAGAGAGTTATGTCCAAAATACTGACCCAATACGAATCTGTCCAGAGAGCTGTTGTTTCGTAAATTAATTGTAAATATGACTTGGGCCTGGTTCTTCAAACTGAGAACTGGTCCAGAACTTGCTTCCTTGATCATGATTGTTCACCTGTAGACCTGCCATGACTTGATCGCCATCAGCACTCGTTTTCGGCGGTTCCGAGGATGTTGGGTCTGGTTTTCATGTTTTGCGCTCCCGAACTCCTTTTCGACGGTATGGAGGGCGTTGGGTCCCATTTTCATGTTTTGCGCTCCGGACACATATTCGGCGGTACCGAGGGCGTCATCTCCCGTTTTCATGTTTGCGCGCCCGGACTCATTTTTGGCGGTACCAGGGGCGTCAAGTCCCTCTTTCATGTTTTGCGCTACCGGATTCATTTTCGACGGTATCGAGGGCGTCGGGTCCCGTTTTCATGTTTTGCGCTCCCGGACTCATTTTCGGAGGTACCGAGGGCGTCGGGTCCCGTTTTCATGTTTTGCGCTCCCCGACTCATTGTCGGCGGTACCGAGGGCGTCGGGACCCATTTTCATGTTTTGCGCGCCCGGACTCGATTTCGGCGGTACCGAGGGCGTCGCGTCCCATTTTCATGTTTTGCGCTCCCGAACTCATTTTCGACGGTTCCGAGGGCGTCGGGTCTCGTTTTAATGTTCTGCGCGCTCGGGCCAGTTTTCGGCGGTTCCGAGTTGTCGGGTCCCGTTTCCACGTTTTGCGTGCCCGGATTCGTTTTCTGCAGTACCGAGGGCGTCGGGTCCCGTTTTCATGTTTTGCGCAACTGGACTTTTTTTCGCCGGTACCGATGGTGTCGGGTACCGTTTTCTTATTTTGCGCGCCCGGACTAATTTTCGGCGATACCGAGGGTGTCGGGTCTCGTTTTCTTGTTTTGCGCGCCCCGACTCATTTTTGGCGGTACCAGGGGCGTCAAGTCCCTCTTTCATGTTTTGCGCTACCGGATTCATTTTCGGCGGTGCGGTGGCGTCGGGTCCCGTTATCATGTTTTGCGCTCCCGCTCATTTCGGCGATACCGAGGGTGTCGGGCCCGTGTTCATGTTTTGCGCTCCCGAACTCGTTTTCGACGGTTCCAAGGGCGTCGGGTCTCGTTTTAATGTTCTGCGCGCCCGGGGTCATTTTTGGCGGTTCCGAGACGTCGGGTCTCGTTTTCACGTTTTGCGCGCCCGGACTTGTTTTCTTCGGTACCGAGGGCGTCGGGCCCCGTTTTCATGTTTTGCGCAACTGGACACTTTTTCGACGGTACCGATGGCATCAGGTCCCGTTTTCATTTTTTGCGCTCCCGGACTCATTTTCGACGGTTCCGAGGGCATCGAGTCTCGTTTTAATGTTTCGGCGGTTCCGAGAAGTCGGGTCCCGTTTTCATGTTTTGAGCTCCCGAACTCGTTTTTGACAGTTCCGAGGGCGTTCGGTCTCTTTTTCTTGTTTTGTGCCCCAAACTCATTTTCGATGGTACCGAGAGCGTCAAGTCCCGGTTTCAAGTTTTACGCCCCCGGGCTCGTTTTCGGCAGTACCGAGGGCGTTGGTTCCCGTTTTCACGTTTTGCGCGCCGAGACTCATTTTCGACGATACCGACAGCGTCGGGTCCCCTTTTCATTTTTTGAGCTCCCGGACTCGTTTTCGGCGATGCCGAGGGCGTCGGGTCCCGTTTTCATGTTTTGCGCGCCCAGACTCATTTTCGGCGCAATCGGGGCCGTCTAGTACCTTTTTCATGTTTTGCGCTACCGGACTCATTTTTGACGGTATCGACTGAGTCGGATCCTGTGTTCATGTTTTGCGCGCCCGGACTCTTTTTCAGCGATACCGATGGCGACAGGTACCGTTTTCATATTTCGTGCTCCCGGGCTCATTTTCGACGGTTCCGAGGGCGTCGGGTCTCGTTTTAATGTTTTGCGCACCGGACTCGTTTTCTACGGTACCGAGGGCGTTGGGTCCCGTTTTTATGTTTTGCGCGCCCGAACTCATTTTAGGCGGTACCGAGGTCGTCGGGTCCCGTTTTCATGTTTTGCGCACTCAGACTCATTTTCGACGGTACCGAGGGCGTGAGTTCCCGTTTTAATGTTTTGCGCGCCCGGACTCGTTTTCGGCGTACCGAAAGCGTAGGGTCGCGTTTCCATGTTTTGCGCTCCCGAACTCGTTTTCGGCGATTCCGAGGGCGTGGGGTCTCGTTTTCATGTTTTGCGCTCCCGAACTCCTTTTCGACGGTGCCGAGGGCGTCCGTTCCCGTTTTTCATGTTTTGCACGACCGGACTCGTTTTCGGCGGTACCGAGGGCGTGGGTCCCGTTTTCATGTATTGCGCTCCCGGACTCGTTTTCGGCGATTCCGAGGGCGTGGGGTCTCGTTTTCATGTTTTGTGCTCCCGGACTCGTTTTCGGCGGTACCGAGGGAGTCGGGTCCCATTTTCATGTTTTGTGCGCCCTCACTCATTTTCGGCGGTACCGGGGGCGTCAGGTCCATTTTTCATGTTTTGCGCTACCGGATTCATTTTCGGCGGTATCAAGGGCGTTGGTCCCATTTTCATGTTTTGCGTTCCCAACCTCATTTTCGTGTACTGAGGACGTCGGGTACCGTTTTCATGTTTTGCGCGCCCGCACTCGATTTCGGCGGTACCGAGGTCGTCGGGTCCCGGTTTCACGGTTTGCTTGCCGGACTCGATTTCGGCGGTATCGAGGGTTTCGGGTCCCGTTTTGTGTGCCCGGACTCGATTTCGGCGGTACCGAGGGAGTCGAGTCCCGTTTTCTTTTTTTGCGCTCCCGAACTCGTTTTCGACGGTTCCTAGGGCGTCGGGTCTCATTTTAATGTTCTGCGCGCCTGAGGTCGTTTTCGACGGTTCCGAGGCGTCGGGTCTCGTTTTCACGTTTTGCGCGCCTGGACTTGTTTTCTGCGGTACCAAGGGCGTCGGGTCTCGTTTTCATGTTTTGCCCAACTGGACTCTTTTTCGGCGGTACCGATGGCGTCAGGTCCCATTTTCATTTTTTGCGCTCCCGAACTCGTTTTCGACGATTCCGAGGGCGTCGAGTCTCGCTTTAATGTTTTGCGCACCGGACTTATATTTGGCGGTTCCGAGATGTCGGGTCCCGTTTTCATGTTTTGAGCTCCCGAACTCGTTTTCGACAGTTCCGAGTGCGTCCGGTCTCTTTTTCATGTTTTGCGCCCCGAACTCATTTTCGATGGTACCGATGGCGTCGAGTCTCGGTTTCAAGTTTTACGCCCCCGGGCTCGTTTTCGACAGTACGAGGGCGTCGGGTCCCGTTTTCACGTTTTGCGCTTCCGGACTCATTTTCAATGCTACCGAGGGCGTCGGGTCCCCTTTTCATTTTTTGCGCTTCCAGACTCGTTTTCGGCGATGCCGAGGGCGTCGGGTCCCGTTTTCATGTTTTCATGTTTTGCTTGCCGTCCGACTCTTTTCATGTTTTGCGCTACGGACTCATTTTTACGGTATCGAGGGAGTCGGGTCCTGTGTTCATGTTCTGCTTGCCCGGACTCTTTTTCGGCGGTACCGATGGCGATGTGCATCGTTGTCATGTTTCGCGCTCCCGGGCTCATTTTCGACGGTTCCGAGGGCGTCGGGTCTCGTTTTAATGTTTTGCACACCGGACTCGTTTTCTGCGGTACCGAGGGCGTTGGGTCCAGTTTTTATGTTTTGCGCGCCCGGACTCATTTTCGGCGGTACCGAGGTCGTCGGGTCCCGTTTTCATGTTTTGCGCACTCAGACTCATTTTCGACGGTACCGAGGGCGTGAGGTCCCGTTTTCATGTTTTGCGCTACCGGACTCGTTTTTGGAGGTACCGAAAGCGTGGGGTCCTATTTCCATGTTTTGCGCTCCCGGACTCGTTTTCGGTGATTCCGAGGGCGTGGGGTCTCATTTTCATGTTTTGCGCTCCCGAACTCCTTTTCGACGGTGCCGAGGGCGTCGGTTCCCGTTTTCATGTTTTGCACGACCGGACTCGTTTTCGGCGGTACGGAGGGCGTGGGGTCCCGTTTTCATGTTTTGCGCTCCCGGACACGTTTTTGGCGATTCCGAGGGCGTGGGGTCTCGTTTTCATGTTTTTTGCTCCCGAAATATTTTTCGACGATACCGAGGGCGTCAGGTCCCGTTTTGCGCTCCTGGACTCATTTTCGGCGGTCCTGAGGGCGTCGGGTCATGTTTTCATGTTTTTCGCACCCGGACTCTTTTTCGGCGGTACCACCGATGGCGTCGGGTACCGTTTTCTTATTTTGCGCGCCCGGACTTGATTTCGGCGGTGCCGAGGGCGTCCAGTTTTCACGTTTTGCGCGCCCGGACTCGAATTAGGCGGTACCGAGGGTGTCGGGTCCCGTTTTGCGCGCCCGGACTCCATTTCGGCGGTACCGAGGGCGTCGGGTCCCGTTTTCATGTTTTGAGCTCCCGGACTCATTTTCGGCGGTACCGAGGGCGTCGGGTCCCGTTTTCATGTTTTGCGCTCCCGAACTCATTTTCGACGGATCTGAGGGCGTCGGGTCTCGTTTTAATGTTCTGCGCGCCCGGGGTCATTTTCGGCGGTTCCGAGGCGTCGGATCTCATTTTCCCGTTTTGCGCGCTCGGACTTGTTTTCTTCGGTACCGAGGGCGTCGGGTCCCGTTTTCATGTTTTGCGCAACGGGACACTTTTTCGGCGGTACCGATGGCGTCAGGTCCCGTTTTCATTTTTTGCGCTCCCGGACTCGTTTTCGACTGTTCCGAGTGCGCCGAATCTCGTTTTAATGTTTTGTGGACCGGACTTATATTCGGCGGTTCCGAGAAGTTGGGTCCCATTTTTGAAGTTTTGCGCGCCAAGGCTCGTTTTCGGCGGTACCGAGGGCGTCGGGTCCCGTTTTTGGTGGTACCACCCGGACTCTTTTTCGGCGGTACCACCGATGGCGTCGGGTACCGTTTTCTTATTTTGCGCGCCCGGACTCGTTTTCGGCGATACCGAGGGCGTCGGGTCCCGTTTTCTTGATTTGCGTGCCCTAACTCATTTTCGGCGGTACCGGGGGCTTCAGGTCCCTTTTTATTGTTTTGCGCTACCGGATTCATTTTCGACGGTATCAAGGGAGTCGGGTCCCGTTTCCATGTTTTGCGTTCCCAACCTCATTTCCGGCGGTACCGAGGACATTGGGTACCGTTTTCATGTTTTGCGCGCCCGCACTCGTTTTTAGCGAGGGCGTCAGGTCCCGTTTTCATGTTTTGCACTCCCGGACTCGTTTTCGGCGATTCCGAGGGTATGGGGTCTCGTTTTCATGTTTTGCTCTCCCGAACTCCTTTTCGACGGTAAGGAGGGCGTTGGGTCCCGTTTTCATGTTTTGCGCTCCCGGACACATATTCGGCGGTACCGAGGGCGTCGGCTCCCTTTTTATGTTTTGCACGCCCGGACTCATTTTCGGCGGTACCAGGGCGTCAAGTCCCTCTTTCATGTTTTGCGCTACCGGATTTATTTTCGACGGTACCGATGGCGTCGGGTCCCTTTTTCATGTTTTGAGCTCCCGGATTCGTTTCGACAGTTCCGAGGGCGTCCGGTCTCTTTTTCATGTTTTGTGCCCCGAACTCATTTTCGATGGTACCGAGGGCGTCGGGTCTTGTTTTCAAGTTTTACGCGCCCGGGCTCGTTTTCGGCCGTACCGAGGACGTCGGGTCCCGTTTTCACGTTTTGCGCTCTTTGACTCATTTTCGACGGTACCGAGGTCTTCGGGTCCCCTTTTTATTTTTTGCGCTGCGGGACTCATTTTCGACGATGCCGAGTGCGTCGGGTCCCGTTTTCATGTTTTGCACGCCCGGACTCATTTTCGGCGGTATCGGGGGCGTCCGGTCCCTTTTTCATGTTTTGCGCTAACGGACTCATTTTTGACGGTATCGAGGGCGTTGGGTCCCATTTTTATGTTTTGCGCGCCCGGAACCTTTTTCGGCGGTACCGATGGCGACAGGTACCGTTTTCATGTTTTGCACTCCCGGGCTCATTTTCGACGGTTCCGAGGGCGTCGGGTCTCATTTTAATGTTTTGTGCACAAGACTCGTTTTCTGCGGTACCGAGGGCGTTAGGTCCCGTTTTTATGTTTTGCGCGCCCGGACTCATTTTCGGCAGTACCGAGGTTGTCGGGTCCCGTTTTCATGTTTTGCGCGCCCAGACTCATTTTCGACGGGTCCCGTTTTCATGTTTTGCGCTACCGGACTCATTTCTGACGGTATCGAGGGCGTCGGGTCCTGTGATCATGTTTTGCGCGATCAGACTCATTTTCGACGGTACCGAGGGCGTGATTTCCCGTTTTCATGTTTTGCGCAACCGGACTTGTTTCCGGCGGTACCGAAAGCGTGGGGTCCCGTTTTCATGTTTTGCGCTCCCGGACTCGTTTTCGGCGATTCTGAGGGCATGGGGTCTCGTTTTCATGTTTTGCGCTCCCGAACTCCTTTTCGACGGTGCCGAGGTCGTCGGTTCCCATTTTAATGTTTTGCACGACCGGACTAGTTTTCGCCCGTACCGAGGGCGTCCGGTCCTGTTTTCATGTTTTGCGTGCCCTAACTCATTTTCGACGGTACCGGGGGCGTCAGGTCCCTTTTTCATGTTTTGCGCTACCGGATTCATTTTCGACGGTATCGAGGGCGTCGGGTCCCGTTTTCCTGTTTTGCGTTCCCAACCTTATTTCCTGCGGTACCGAGGACGTCGGGTACCGTTTTCATGTTTTGCGCGCCCGCACTCGATTTGGGCGGTACCGAGGGCGTTAGGTCCCGTTTTCATGTGTTGCGCTCCCGAACACGTTTTCGGCGATTCCGAGGGTGTGGGGTCTCGTTTTCATGTTTTGCGCTCCCGAACTTCTTTTCGTCGGTACGGAGGGTGTTGGGTCCCGTTTTCATGTTTTGCGCTCATGGACACATATTCGGCGGTACCGAGGGCTTCGGCTCCCGTTTTCATGTTTTGCGCGCCCGGACTCATTTTCGACGATACCAGGGGCGTCAAGTCCCTTTTTCATGTTTTGCGCTACCGGATTCATTTTTGACGGTATCGTGTACGTCGAGTCCGTTTTCATGTTTTGCGTCACGAGACTCTTTTTTCGGCGGTACCGATGGCGTCGGGTACCGTTTTCTTATTTTGTGCACCCGGACTCATTTTCGGCGATATCGAGAGAGTCGGGTCCCGTCTTCTTGTTTTGCGCGCTCGGACTCGTTTTCGGCGATTCCGAGGGCGTGGTGTCTCGTTTTCATGTTTTACGCTCCCGAACTCCTTTTCGAGCGTGTCGGGCCTCGTTTTCATGTTTTAGGCTCCCGGACTAATTTTCGGCGGTGTCGAGGGCGTCGGGTCCCGTTTTCATGTTTTGCGCAACCGGACTCTTTTTCAACGGTACCGATGGCGTCGGGTATCATTTTCCTATTTTGCGCGCCCGGACTCGTTTTCAGTTATACCGAGGTCGTCGTGTCTCGTTTCATTGTTTTGCGCGCCCGGACTCGTTTTCGGCGGTACGGAGGGCGTTGGGTCCCGTTTTCATGTTTTGTGCTCCCGGACTCATTTTCGGCGGTATCGAGGGCGTCAGCTCCCGTTTTCATGTTTTGCACGCTCGGACTCGTTTTCGGCGATTCCGAGGGCGTGGTGTCTTGTTTTCATGTTTTGCGCTCCCGAACTCCTTTTCGACGGTACCGAGCGCGTTGGGTCTCGTTTTCATGTTTTGCGCTCCCGAACTAATTTTCGGCGGTGTCGAGGGCGTCGGGTACCGTTTTCATGTTTTGCGCAACCGGAACTCTTTTTCGACGGTACCGATGGCGTCGGGTATCTTTTTCTTATTTTGCGTGCCCGGACTCGTTTTCGGTTATACCGAGGTCGTCGTGTCTCGTTTCATTGTTTTGCGCGCCCGGACTCATTTTCGGCGGTACGGAGGGCATTGGGTCCCGTTTTGATGTTTTGTGCTCCCGGACTCATTTTCGGCGGTACCGAGGGCGTCAGCTCCCGTTTTCATGTTTTGCACGCTCGGACTTGTTTTCGGCGATTCCGAGGGCGTGGTGTCTCGTTTTCATGTTTTGCGCTCCCGAACTCCTTTTCGACGGTACCGAGCGCGTCGGGTCTCGTTTTCATGTTTTGCGCTCCCGGACTAATTTTCGGCGGTGTCGAGGGCGTCGGGTCCCGTTTTCATGTTTTGCGCAACCGGACTCTTTTTCGACGGTACCGATGGCGTCGGGTATCGTTTTCTTATTTTGCGCGCCCGGACTCATTTTCGGTTATACCGAGGTCGTCGTGTCTCGTTTCATTGTTTTGCGCGCCCGGACTCGTTTTCAGCGGTGCGGAGGGCGTTGGGTCCCGTTTTCATGTCTTGTGCTCCCGGACTCATTTTCGACGGTACCGAGGGCGTCAGCTCCCGTTTTCATGTTTTGCACGCTCGGACTCGTTTTCGGCGATTCCGAGGGCGTGGTGTCTCGTTTTCATGTTTTGCGCTCCCGAACTCCTTTTCGACGGTACCGAGCGCGTCGGGTCTCGTTTTCATGTTTTGCGCTCCTGGACTAATTTTCGGCGGTGTCGAGGGCGTCGGGTCCCGTTTTCATGTTTTGCGCAACCGGACTCTTTTTCGACGGTACCGATGGCGTCGGGTATCGTTTTCTTATTTTGCGCGCCTGGACTCGTTTTCGATTATACCGAGGTCGTCGTGTCTCGTTTCATTGTTTTGCGCGCCCGGACTCGTTTTCGGCGGTACAGAGGGCGTTGGGTCCCGTTTTCATTTTTTGTGCTCCCGGACTCATTTTCGGCGGTACCGAGGGCGTCAGCTCCCGTTTTCATGCTTTGCACGCTCGGACTCATTTTCGGCGTTAACAGGGGCATCCGGTCCCTTTTTCATGTTTTGCGCTACCGGATTCATTTTCAACGGTATCGAGGGCGTCGAGTTCCGTTTTCATGTTTTGCGGTCCCGGACTCATTTTCAACAGTACGGAGGGCGTCGGGTCCCGTTTTCAT
This sequence comes from Schoenoplectus tabernaemontani, assembly GCA_037127355.1. Taxonomy (NCBI): domain Eukaryota; kingdom Viridiplantae; phylum Streptophyta; class Magnoliopsida; order Poales; family Cyperaceae; genus Schoenoplectus; species Schoenoplectus tabernaemontani. Next base: position 19,895,148 of record CM073755.1, on the reverse strand, counting down.
GTTTTGCGTGCTGGGCTCAATTTTCGCGGTAATGAGGGCGTCGGGCCTCGTTTTAATGTTTTGCGCGCCCGGGCTCGTTCTTGGCGGTAGGAAGGGCGTCGGGTCTCGTTTTCATGTTTTGCGCGCCCGAACTCAATTTCGGTGGTACCGAGCACGTCGGGTCCCGTTTTCACATTTTGCGCGCTCGGATTCGATTTCGGCGGTACCGAGGGCTTCGGGTCCCGTTTTCATGTATTTAAGCTCCCGGACTCGTTTTCGACAGTTCCGAGGAAGTCCGGTCACTTTTTCATGTTTTGCGCCCCGTACTCATTTTCGATGGTACCAAGGGCGTCGGGTCCCGTTTTCAAGTTTTACGCGCCCGGGCTTGTTTTCCGCAGTACTGATGGCGTCGGCTCCCGTTTTTACGTTTTGCATACCTTGACTCATTTTCGTCGGTATCGAGGGCGTCGGGTCCCGTTTTCAAGTTTTGCGCTTCCGAATTCATTTTCTGCGGTATCGAGGGCGTTGGGTCCCGTTTTCATGTTTTGCGCTCCCCGGCTCATTTCGGCGGTACCGAGGGCGTCGGGTCCCGTTTTCATGTTTTGCGCGTCCGGACTCGATTTCGGTGGTACCGAGGGCATCGGGTCTCATTTTATGATTTGCGCGCCCGGACTCGTTTTCGGCGGTACGGAGGGCGTTGGGTCCCGTTTTCATGTTTTGTGCTCTCGGACTCATTTTCGGCGGTACCAAGGGTATCAGCTCCCGTTTTCATGTTTTGCGCGCCCGGACTCATTTTCGACGGTACCAGGGGCGTCAGTCCCTTTTTCATGTTTTGCGCTACAGGATTCATTTTCGACAGTATCGAGGGCGTCGGTTCCCGTTTTCATGTTTTGCGCAATCGGACTCTTTTTCGGCGGTACCGATGGCATCTTGTACCGTTTTCATATTTTGCATGCCCGGACTCATTTTCGGCGATACCGAGGATGTCAGGTACCGTTTTCTTGTTTTGCGCGCTCGTACTCGTTTTCGGCGATTCCGAGGGCGTGCTGTCTAGTTTTCATGTTTTGCGCTCCCGAACTCCATTTCGACGATACCGAGGGCGTCGGGTCTCGTTTTCTTGTTTTGCACTCCCGGACTCATTTTCGGCGATGCCGACGGCGTGGGGTCCCGTTTTCATGTTTTGCGCAACCAGACTCTTTTTTGGCGGTACCGATGGCGTCGGGTACCGTTTTCATGTTTTGCGCGCCCGACTCATTTTCGGCGATACCGAGGGTGTCGGGTCCCATTTTCTTTTGTTGCGCGCCCGGACTCGTGTTCGGCGGTACCGAGGGCGTCGGGTCCCGTTTTCATGTATTGCGCGTTCAGACTCATTTTCGTCGGAAACGAGGGCGTGGGGTCCCATTTTCAGGTTTTGCGCGACCGGACTCGTTTTCGGCGGTACCGAGGGCGTGGGGTCCCATTTTCATGTTTTGCACTCCCGAACTTGTTTTCGGCGATTCCGAGGGCGTGTGGTCTCGTTTTCATATTTTGCGCTCCCGAACTTCTTTTCGTCGATACCGAGGGCGTCGGATCCCGTTTTCAAGTTTTGCGCTCCCGGACTCATTTTCGGCGGTGGCGAGGGCATCGGGTCCGATTTTCATGTTTTGCGCACCCGGACACTTTTTTGGCGGTATCGATGGCGTCGGGTCCTGTTTTCTTATTTTGCGCGCCCGGACTCATTTTCAGCGATACCGAGGGTGTTAAGTCTCGTTTTCATATTTTGCGCGCCCGGACTCGTTTTCAGTTGTACCGAGGTCGTCGGGTCTCGTTTTATTATTTTGGCGGTACCGAGGGTGTGGGGTCCCGTTTTCATGTTTTGTGCTCCCGGACTCATTTTCGGCGGTAATGAGGGCGTTGGGTCCCGTTTTCATGTATTGCGCGCCGGACTCATTTTCGGCGGTACTGGGGGCGTAGGTCCCATTTTCATGTTTTGCGCTACCGGATTCATTTTCTACGGTATCGAGGGTGTCGCGTACCGTTTTCATGTCTTGCGCTCCCAGACTCATTTTCGGCGGTACCGAGGGCGTCAGGTCCCGTTTTCATGTTTTGCGCTCCCGGACTCGTTTTCAGCGATACCGAGGGTGTGGGATCTCGTTTTCACGTTTTGCGCTCCCGGACTCATTTTCGACGGTTCCGAGGGCGTCGGGTCATGTTTTCAAGTTTTTCGCACCCGGACTCTTTTCCGTCGGTACCGATGGCGTCGGGAACCGTACTCCTATTTTGCGTGACCGGACTCGTTTTCGGGGTACCGAGGGCGTCGGGTCCCGTTTTCATGTTTTGTGCGCCCGGACTTGATTTCGACGGTACCGTGGGTGTCGTGTCCGGTTTTCACGTTTTGCGCGCCCGGATTCGATTTCGACAGTACCGAGGGCGTCAGGTCCCGTTTTCATGTTTTTTTTTAGCTCCCGGACTCGTTTTCGACAGTTCCAAGGGTGTCCGGTCTCTTTTTCATGTTTTGCGCCCCGAACTCATTTTCGATGGTACCGAGGGCGTCGGGTCCCGTTTTCAAGTTTTACGCGCCCGGGCTTGTTTTCGGCAGTACCGAGGGCGTCGGGTCCCATTTTCACGTTTTGCGCGCCCTGACTCATTTTCGACGGTACCGAAGACGTCGGGTCCCCTTTTCATTTTTTGCTCTCCCAGACTCGTTTTCGACGATGCCGAGGGCGTCGGGTCCCGTTTTCATGTTTTGCGCTCCCGGACACATTTTCGGCGATATCGGGGGCGTCCGATCCCTATTTCATGTTTTGCGCTACCGGACTCATTTCTGACGGTACCGAGGGCGTCGGGTCCTGTGATCATGTTTTGCGCGATCAGACTCATTTGCGACGGTACCGAGGGCGTGATTTCTCGTTTTCATGTTCTGCGCAACCGGACTTGTTTCCGGCAGTACCGAAAGCGTGGGGTCCCGTTTTGATGTTTTGCGCTCCCAGACTCGTTTTCTGCGATTCCGAGGGCGTGGGGTCTCGTTTTCATGTTTTGCGCTCCCGATCTCCTTTTCGACGGTGCCGAGGGCGTCAGTTGACGTTTTCATATTTTGCACGACCGGATTCGTTTTCGGCGGTACCGATGCCGTCGGGTACAGTATTCCTATTTTGCGTGCCCGGACTCGTTTCCGGGGTACCGAGGGCGTCGAGTCCCGTTTTCATGTTTTGCTCGCCCTAACTCATTTTCGGCGGTACCGGGGGCGTCTGGTCCCTTTTTCATGTTTTGCTCTACCGGATTCATTTTCAACGGTATCGAGGGCGTCGGGTCCCGTTTTCATGTTTTGCGCTCCCAAGCTCATTGCCGGCGGTACCGAGGACGTCGGCTACCGTTTTCTTATTTTGCGCGCCCGCACTCGATTTCGGCGGAACCGAGGGTGTCATGTCCCGTTTTCATGTTTTGCGCTCCCGGACTCCTTTTCGACAGTACGGAGGGCGTTGGGTCCCGTTTTCATGTTTTGCGCTCCCGGACACATATTCGGCGGTACCGAGGGCGTCCGCTCCCGTTTTCATGTTTTGCGCGCCCGAACTCATTTTCGGCTGTACCAGGGGCGTCAAGTACCTTTATCATGTTTTGCGCTACCGAATTCATTTTCGACGGTATCGAGTGCGGCGAGTCCCGTTTTCATGTTTTGCGTAACCTGACTTTTTTTCGGCGGTACCGATGGCGTCGGGTACCATTTTTTATTTTGTGTGCCCGGACTCATTTTCGGCGATACCGAGGATGACGGTTCCCGTTTTCTTATTTTGCACGCTCGGACTCGTTTTCGAAGATTCCGAGGGCGTGGTGTCTAGTTTTCATGTTTTGCGCTCCCGAACTCATTTTCGACAGTACCGAGGGCGTCGGGTCTCGTTTTCATGTTTTGCGCTCCCGGACTCATTTTCGGCGGTACCGAGGGCGTCGGGTCCCGTTTTCATATTTTGCGCAACCAGACTCTTTTTCGACGGTACCGATGGCGTCGGGTATCGTTTTCTTATTTTGCGCGCCCGGACTCATTTTCGGCGATACCGAGGGTGTTCGGTCCTGTTTTATTGTCTTGCGTGCTCAGACTCGTTTTCAGCGATTCTGAGGGCGTGCTGTCTCGTTTTCATGATTTGCGCTCCCGAACTCCTTTTCGACGGTACCGAGGGTGGTGGGTCTCGTTTTCATGTTTTGCGCTCCCGGACTCATTTTCGGCGGTGCCGAGGGCGTCGAGTCCCGTTTTCATGTTATGCGCAACCGAACTCTTTTCCGGCGGTACCGCTGGCGTCGGGTACCGTTTTCATGTTTTGCGCGTCCGGACTCATTTTCGGCGCTACCGAGGTTGTCGAGTCCTGTTTTCTTGTTTTGTGCGCCCAGACTCCTTTTCGACGGTACCGAGGGCGACGAGTCTCGTTTTAATGTTTTGTGCGCCCGGGCTCATTTTCGGCGGTACCGAGGGCGTCAGGTCCGTTTTCACGTTTTGCGCGCCCGGACTCGATTTCGGTGGTACCGAGGGTGTCGTGTCCCGTTTTCACGTTTTGCGCGCCGGATTCGATTTCGGCAGTACCGAGGGCGTCAGGTTCCGTTTTCATGTTTTGAGCTCCCGGACTCGTTTTCGACAGTTCCAAGGGCGTCCGGTCTCTTTTTCATGTTTTGCGCCCCGAACTCATTTTCGACGGCATCGAGGGCGTCGGGTCCCGTTTTCAAGTTTTACGCGCCCGGGCTTGTTTTCGGCAGTACCGAGGGCGTCGGGTCTCGTTTTCACGTTTTGCGCACCCTGACTCATTTTCGACGGTACCGAAGGTGTCGGGTCCCCTTTTCATTTTTTACGCTCACGGACTAGTTTTCGACGATGCCGAGGGCGTCGGGTCCCGTTTTCATGTTTTGCGCGCCCAGACACATTTTCGGCGGTATCGGGGGCGTCCGATCCCTTTTTCATGTTTTGCGCTACCGGACTCATTTCTGACGATATCGAGGGCGTCGGGTCCTGTGATCATGTTTTGCACGATCAGACTCATTTTCGACGGTACCGAGGGCGTGATTTCCCATTTTCATGTTTTGCGCAACCGGACTTGTTTCCGGCGGTGCCGAAAGCGTGGGGTCCCGTTTTGATGTTTTGCACTCCCGGACTCGTTTTCGGCGATTCCGAGGGCGTGGGGTCTCGTTTTCATGTTTTGCGCTCCCGAACTCCTTTTCGACGGTGCCGAGGGCGTCAGTTGACGTTTTCATGTTTTGCACGACCGGACTCGTTTTCTACGCTACCGATGGCGTCGGGTACCGTATTCCTATTTTGCGTGCCCGGACTCGTTTCCGGGGTACCGGGGGCGTCAGGTCCCTTTTTCATGTTTTGCTCTACCGGATTCATTTTCGACGGTATCGAGGCGTCGGGTCTCGTTTTCATGTTTTGTGCTCCCGGACTCATTTTCGGCGGTATCGAGGGTGTCGGCTCCCGTTTTCATGTTTTGCGCGCCCGGACTCATTTTCGGCGGTACCAGGGGCGTCGGGTCCCGATTTCGTGTTTTGCGCTACAGGATTCATTTTCGACGGTATCGAGGGCGTCGGTTCCCGTTTTCATGTTTTGCTCAACCGGACTCTTTTTCGGCGGTACCAAGGGCGTCAGGTTCCTTTTTCATGTTTTGCGCTACAGGATTCATTTTCGACGGTATCGAGGGCGTCGGTTCCCGTTTTCATGTTTTGCGCAACCGGACTCTTTTTCGGCGGTACCGATGGCGTCGGCTACCGTTTTCTCATTTTGCATGCCCGGACTCATTTTCGGCGATACCGAGGGTGTCGGGTCCCGTTTTCTTGTTTTGCGCGCCCGTACTCGTTTTCGGCGATTCCGAGGGCGTGCTGTCTCGTTTTCATGTTTTGCGCTCCCGAACTCCTTTTCGACGGTACCGAGGGCGTCGGGTCTCGTTTTCATGTTTTGCACTCCCTGACTCATTTTCGGCGGTGCCGACGGCGTTGGGTCTCGTTTTCATGTTTTGCGCTACCAGACTCTTTTTTGGCGGTACCGATGGCGTCGGCTACCGTTTTCATGTTTTGCGCGTCCGGACTCATTTTCGTCGATACCGAGGGTGTCGGGTCCCGTTTTATTTTGTTGCGCGCCCGGACTCGTTTTCAGCGTTACCGAGGGCGTCGGGTCCCGTTTTAATGGTTTGCGCGCCCGGACTCGTTTTCAGCGGTACTGAGGTCATCGGGTCCCGTTTGCATGTTTTGCGCGCTCAGACTCATTTTCGACAGAAACGAGGGCGTGGGGTCCCGTTTTCAGGTTTTGCGCGACCGGACTCGTTTTCGGCGGTACCGAGGGCGTGGGGTCTCATTTTCATGTTTTGCGCTTCCGGACTCGTTTTCGACGATTCAGAGGGCGTGGGGTCTCGTTTTCATTTTTTGCGCTCCCAAACTCCTTTTCGACGATACCGAGGGCGTCGGGTCCCGTTTTCATATTTTGCGCTCCCGGACTCATTTTCTGCGGTGGCGAGGGCGTCGGGTCCTGTTTTCATGTTTCACGCACCCGGACACTTTTTCAGCGGTACCGATGGCGTCGGGTACTATTTTCTTATTTTGCGCGCCCGGACTCGTTTTCGACGATACTGAGGGTGTCAAGTCTCGTTTTCATGTTTTGCGCGCCTGGACTCGTTTTCGGGGGTACCGAGGTCGTCGGGTCTCGTTTTATTGTTTTGCGCGCCCCGACTCGTTTTTGGTGTTACCGAGGACGTTGGGTCCCGTTTTCATGTTTTGAGCTCCCGGACTCGTTTTCGACAATTCCGAGGGCGTTCGGTCTCTTTTTCATGTTTTGCGCCTCGAACTTATTTTCAATGGTACCGAGGGCGTCGGGTCCCGTTTTCAAGTTTTGCGCACCGGGCTCGTTTTCGGCAGTACCGAGGGCGTCGGGTCCCGTTTTCACGTTTTACGCGCCTGGACTTATTTTCGACGGTACCGAGGACGTCGGGTCCCCTTTTCGTTTTTTGCGCTCCCAGACTCGTTTTCGGCGGTGCCGAGGGCGTCGGTCCCGTTTTCATGTTTTGCGCTACCGGACTCATTTTCGACGGTATCGAGGGCATCAGGTCCTGTTTTCATGTTTTGCGCGCTCGGACTCTTTTTCGGCGGTACCAATGGCGTTGGGTACCATTTTCTTGTTTTGCGCGCCTAGACTCGTTTTCGGCAGTACCGAGGGCGTTGGGTCCCGTTTTCATGTTTTGAGCTCCCGGACTCATTTTCGACGGTACCGAGGTCGTCGGGTCCCGTTTTCATGTTTTGCACACCCGGACTCGATTTTGGCGGTCGATCAAATTGAATGGTAATTCTGGCAATTCTTGTAATATATATTGTCGCCTTGATGTAATTGAGGTGCTCAAGAACTGTCTTCAAGTAATTAACTTGCATTTGCAATGAAAATTCAAAGGTAATTGGTACGGCTTGGTACCAGTCACGGAATTGATTGCAATTTCGATTGCCAAAGCTTTGTATGTGAGCGATACTTGTTCATCACACCTCTGCACGACTATATTTAGATTGTTCCATGATTTCAACATGAATTAGAAGTGGATTTCACACTACTGTGCAGAGGGAGATGAATTTGTGACTGTATAAATCAAATTGTCACCAATTCGACTATGATTCATATTCAATTGGATTCTTAGTCGGGCAATCAAACTTGCAATGGAGTCAGGAGGGTTACATAAACCCTTCAACTAATCTCAATTATAATTAATATCGATTCTCTTTGAACAACACTCGGGAGGGTTACAAAAACCCTTCAACCGAGTTCCATCTCATCTCACACATTCCCTTACCATGATCAACAGCAAGAAATAGATAAAAGATTGAAGAGAAAAGAAAGAATCAGAGGAGAAGCAACAAAATTGAGAAATAGCAAAAGAATTCAAAAAAAATTCAGAAAATTGCTGATTACTTACATTGATCTCTTCACAAAATTACATTCAATTAATAGTAATTACCTAGTCTTTGATGCTTCTTGAGATGAGTGAGTAGCTAATCAAGATTCAAACTTGACTCAATTGAATGAATTTGAGTTGGAAACGATCAATCTCTTTTTTCTCTTTCTATTTGTTTTTTTGCTTTTAAACTATCTCCTATCTCTTAAGCTCTCTCTGTAGGTGTTGATCTCTCTTCCTCTTGATGGTTAGTAGGGGTTTATATAGACTTAGGGGCTTAATTACGATTGGTGGGTTGATTAGTGGCCGGATTATACTCTTTCAATTGATCTCCATCTTTGATTGCACTTCACTCAATGGTTAGGATTAGTTTGTCCTTTTTTTTAGTCAATTCATTGTCTTGAGTCAGCACTTGACGGTTTTGAGTTGTTAGAGTTAGTTAAACTCTTCTTTTTATTACTCTATTGCAACTCCCTTACACCAACTGGCTCTCCCACAGATTGATGACATGGCATGATCGTGGCTTTTGGTGTGACAATCGGATGGCACAAGTGAGCTATTGTTGTGTTTGTTGTGTGAACATCCTTTGACTTGGATTGCCAGCGTGGCAAAAGGATATAATTGTCTGTGCCTTTGCTCCAATCCCAACTTCTTTCTTCCCAAACACCAAATTGAGCTCACTGTCAAGATTGGCATATATTCTTGTGCACCAATTCTACCAAAGAAATTATGCCAGTAACGACTCTAACTGATTCGTGGGACCCACATAGCGCCTCCTAAACCGCCAATTCGTCCAATTACTCCTCGAATCACTCTATTAAATTCCATACCCGAATTATTTCCTCTTTGATGCGAGTGATGTATGGTGCATGAAATCAAATGGTGATTGCTCTATCGTATTCTCCTCTTCAAGAGCTTTCCAACGGTATATTATTTATCAATTTTCGTTACCGTTTGACCCTTTTTCCATTTTTTCAATTTATTTTCTGCTTGAAATCGAATAAGCAAGGGGTAACTCGCAGCAGGGAAGAAGGGTTGCATCTTCTGTCTTTGTGGGGTCCCTTGTCAGTGGAAGAAATGAGAGAGGGAGGTTGTGTGGTTCGGATGGACTAGGTGCGTGTGGTCCGACCCCACATGTAAGGTTTAATGAGAAACATATGTATTGAACCGAGTTTATTTAATACTTTCCTCTTTATGAATCTCTCCCAGCGCCATATTAGCTCATCTTTACTTGTTATCCCCAATTTGCACCCAGTTAGGTCTTTAGCTCCAAGTTGTACCCTTAAAGCTCCCTTGATTGAATCTCAGCCTTCCAATTAGCCCGATTGTTTTTCTCTAATTTATTTTAGTAGATCCCTTCATCCAAAATTCATAAAAATTTCACCAAAGTTATCTAAATTCATGATGAACACCTCTGTATTTTTAAATTCCTATTTTACCCCTGTCTCCTTGTACTAAAAATTCTTTGATCATGAAAACCCTATTTTTCTCCTGAATAAATTCCAGATTTCAATTATAACTCAGTGTGTCTGCCAAATAAAGTTTTCTTGCAGAACCCCCCCTAATTAAACACCAATTAGACTTATATTGATGTTTATTAGGGTTTGATTTGATCAAAAACTAATTACTTGTCAACAATTGATACAAATCCAGACTTGATCAGATGGTTGCTCATAGCTTTGGCACCTGATCAGTCTTGTAAAATTGACTTTCAATCCATATTCATGAAGGTGATTTGGTCAACAACTGATTACTTGTCAACAATTGACATGAACCTTGACTTGATCAGGTGGTTGCTCACAGCTTTGGCACCTGGTCAGCCTTGAAAGCAAAATCACACTAAGATTTCTTGTGATTAGCTGTATCAAAATACTAGCTTGGCATTGACACAGTTCTTTGTTGTACAGGGATTGTACTGCTCCTGCTCTCAGGGTTTGATCTTGGTTTTTATCTTGTGTTTCTTCATTCGACCTTTCAGGGGTAAACAATATAATTTTATGCAAAATAATACAATCACTCCTAATTATGCCTATAATAAAATTGTCCAATTAGAACTTCGATATGAATATTCTATAACGCTAATATTGCACAAAACATAAGTAAGATGCCCTAAAAACCGTTGTTTAAACAAGTTATTTGGCTTTATTAAAATTTATCGCCGCATAACTACACATAATTTGGTGCAAATTAACATAATTACTCCTAATTATGTATATTATAAGATTGTTCAATTAACACTTCAAAATGAATATTTTAGGTCACTATATTTCCTCAAAACATAAGTAAGATACATTAGAAACCGCTATTTAAACAAGTTGTTTAAGAGTTTTAACATTTTTTTACTCATAACTGCGCATAACTTCATAAAAATTAATATAATTACTCCTAATTATACCTATTGGCAGATTATCTAATTAACACTTCGATATGAACATTATACGACACAAATTTTGCACAAAACATAAATAAGATGTATTGAAAAAAGTTGTTTGATTTTTTGAAAATTATTGGCTGCCTAACAACATATAATTTAATAAAATTTAATATAAGTACTCCTAATTATGCCTATTATATGATTCTTCCTATTGAAACCTAGATATGAATATCCCATGATGCTAATTTTGCACAAAATATAAGTAAGATGTATTAGAAAATGTTGTTTAAACAAGTTATTTACGATTATCAATATTTTTTGCATCAAAACTACACATAATTTCGAGCGAATTACTAAGCCTATTATAAAATTGTCAAATTAACACTTCGATAAGAACATCATAGGACACAAATATTTCACAAGACAAAAGTAAGATATGTGAGAAATTGCTGTTTAAACAAGTCGTTTAACATTTTTAACATTTATTGCCTCATAAAGACACATAATTTCGTGAAAATTAATATAATTACTACTAATTATACCTATTAGAATATTATCCAATTAACACTTCGATATGAACAATGTACGGCACAAATTTTGGATAAAACATAAATAAGATGCAGTAAAAAATTTTGTTTAAAAAAATTGATTGAGTTTTTGAAAATTATTGGTCACATAACTACATATAATTTCGTAAAAATTAATATAATTACTCTCAATTATTCCTATTATTATATTATCCAATTAAAACTTAGATATGAATTAATATAATTTCTTATAAGTAAGATGCCCTAAAAACCGCTGTTTAAACAAGTTGTTTGGCTTTATTAAAATTTATGGCCGCATAACTACACATAATTCGGTGCAAATTAACATAATTACTCCTAATTATGCCTATTATAACATTGTTCAATTAACACTTCAAAATGAATATTTTAGGGCACTATATTTCCTCAAAACATAAGTAAGATGCATTAGAAACTGATATTTAAAAAAGTTAAGTTTTCCAACATTTTTGGCCTCATAACTACATATAATTTCGTGAAAATTAATATAATCACTCATAATTATGTCTATTATAAGATTATCCGATTAAAACTTCGATATGAATATCCTACGACGCTATTTGTTTCATAAAACACAAGTAAGATACATTAGAAACCGATGTTTAAACAAGCTGTTTAAGAGTTTTAACATTTTTTTACTCATAACTGCGCATAACTTCGTAAACATTAATATAATTACTCCTAATTATACCTATTAGAAGATTATCTAATGAACACTTCGATATGAATATCCTAGGATGCTATTTGGTTCATAAAACATAAGTAAGATATATTAGAAACCGCTGTTTAAACAAGTTGTTTAAGAGTTTTAACATTTTTTTACTCATAACTGCGCATAACTTCATAAAAATTAATATAATTACTCCTAATTATACCTATTAGCAGATTATCTAATTAACACTTCGATATGAACATTGTACGACACAAATTTTGCACAAAACATAAATAAGATGTATTGAAAAAAGTTGTTTAAACAAGTTGTTTGATTTTTTTGAAAATTGTTGGCCGCCTAACAACATATATTTTAATAAAAATTAATATAAGTACTCCTAATTATGCCTATTATATGATCTTCCTATTGAAACCTAGATATGAATATCCCATGATGCTAATTTTGCCCAAAATATAAGTAAGATGCATTAGAAAATGTTGTTTAAACAAGTTATTTATGATTATCAACATTTTTTGCATCAAAACTACAAATAATTTCGAGCGAATTACTAAGCCTATTATAAAATTGTCAAATTAACACATCGATAGGAACATCATAGGACACAAATATTTCACAAGACAGAAGTAAGATACGTGAGAAATTGCTGTTTAAACAAGTCGTTTAACATTTTTAACATTTATTGCCTCATAAGGACACATAATTTCGTGAAAATTAATATAATTACTACTAATTATACCTATTAGAATATTATCCAATTAACACTTCGATATGAACAATGTACGGCACAAATGTTGGACAAAACATAAATAAGATGTAGTGAAAAAAGTTGTTTAAACAAATTGATTGAGTTTTTAAAAATTGTTGGTCGCATAACTACATATAATTTCGTAAAAATTAATATAATTACTCTTAATTATGCCTATTATATGATTGTCCAATTAAAACTTAGATATGAATATTTTTTGACGCTAATTTTGCACAAAATATAAATAAGATGAATTAGAAACGGTTGTTTAAACAAGTTGTTTAAGATTTTCAACATTTTTTGCATCAAAACCACACATAATTTCAAGCGAATTAATATAATTACTCCTAACTATGCCTATTATAAGATTGTCAAATTAACACTTCGATACGAACATCATAGGACGCTAATTTTTCATAAGACATAAGCAAGATACATTAGAAATTGCTGTTTAAACAAGTTGTATAAGATTTTTAACATTTATTGCCTCATAACGACACTTAATTTCATGAAAATTAATATAATTACTCCTAATTATGCCTATTGGAAGATTATCCAATTAACACTTCGATATGAACATTCTACAACATGAATTTCGCATAAAAAATAAGTAACATGCATTAAAAAATAGCTGTTTAAACAAGTTGTTTGAGTTTTTTAAAAAAATGGCTGCATAACTAGACATAATTTCACGCAAATTAATATAATTACTCCTAATTATGCCTATTATATGATTTTCCAATTAACACTCCAATATGAATATCCTATAACTGTAATTTTTCATAAAACATAAAGAAGATACATTTGAAATTGCTGTTTAAACTAGTTGTTTAAGATTTTCAAAATTTATTGTCTCATAACTACATATAATTTCATAAAAATTAATATAATTACACCTATTTGTGCATATTAGAAGATTATCCAATTAATACCTCGATATGAATATTCTACGACACCAAGTTTGCACAATACATAGGTAAGATGCATTAAAAGAACAACAGTTTAAACTAGCTGATTGAGTTTGTCAAATTTTTTACCGCATAACTACATATAATTCCGTGCAAATTAATATAATTACTTCTAATTATGCCTATTATAAGATTATCTAATTAAAACTTTGATATAAATATTCTATGATGCAAATTTGGCACAAAACATAAGTAGATGCATTAAAAGCTGATGTTTAAACAAGTTGTTTGGGTTTTTATTAAATTTTTGGCCGCATAAACAAACATAATTTCGTGCGAATTCATATAATTACAACTAATCATGTCTATTATAAGATTGTTCAATTAACACTTCGATATGAATATTCTACGACACTATTTTTTCCCAAAACATAAGTAAGATGCATTAGAAACAGCTATTTAAAAAAAGTTATTCGAGTATTTCAATATTTTTGGCCCCATATCTACGCATAATTCAGTGAAAATTAACATAATCACTCCTAATTGTGCCTATAAAAAGATTATCTAATTAACACTTCAATATGAATATTCTACAACACTAATTCTGCACAAAACATAAGTGGGAGGCTTTAAAAACAGCTGTTTAAACAAAGTTGTTTGAGTTTTTTAAACTTTTCGGCCGCATAATTACACATAATTTCTTATAAATTAATATAATTACTCCTAACATGTCTATTATAAGATCTTCTAATTAAAACATCGATATGAATATTCTACGACACTAATTTTATACGAACATAAGTAAGATGCATTAAATATAACTGTTTAAACGAGTTATTTGAGTTTTTCAAAAATATTGGCTGCATAATTGCACATAATTTCTTATAAATTACTATAATTACTCCAAAATATGTCTATAATAAGATTTTTCCCATTAAAACTTCGAGATGAATCTTATACAGCACTAATTTTGCACAAAACATAAGTAATATGCATTAAAAACTGCTGTTTATACAAGTTGTTTGATCGTTCCAAATTTTTTGGCCGCATAACTGTATATAATTTCGTATAAATTAATATAATTACTCTTTTTCATGTCTTTTATATGATTTTTTAATGAACACGTTGATATAAATATTATACGATACTAATTTTTCACAAAACATAAGTAAGATGCTTTAGAAACTGCTATTAAAAAAAAGATTGTTTGAGTTTTTAAACTTTTTGCCCTCATAACTACGCATAATCTCATGAAAATTAATATAACTACTCCTAATTATGCCTATTCTAAAATTGTCCAATTAAAATTTCGATATGAATATTCTATAACGCCATTTTTGCACAAAACATAAGTAAGATGCGTTAAAAACTGCTGTTTAAACAAGTTGTTTGGTTTTATGAAAAATTTTGGCCGCACAACTACACATAATTTCATGCAAATTAAAATAATTACTCCTGATTACGCCTATTATAAGATTGTCCTATTAAAATTTCAATATGAATATTCTATGACGCTAGTTCCACGCAAAACACAAGTAAGATGCATTAAAAACTGCTGTTTGAACAAGTTGTTTGAGTTTTTCACAATTTTTGGCCGTATAACCACATATAATTTTATGCAAATTAATACAATCACTCCTAATTATGCCTATTATAAAATTATCCAATTAGAACTTCGATATGAATATTCTATAACGCTAATATTGCACAAAACATAAGTAAGATGCCCTAAAAACCGCTGTTTAAACAAGTTGTTTGGCTTTATTAAAATTTATGGCCGCATAACTACACATAATTCGGTGCAAATTAACATAATTACTCCTAATTATGCCTATTATAACATTGTTCAATTAACACTTCAAAATGAATATTTTAGGGCACTATATTTCCTCAAAACATAAGTAAGATGCATTAGAAACTGATATTTAAAAAAGTTAAGTTTTCCAACATTTTTGGCCTCATAACTACATATAATTTCGTGAAAATTAATATAATCACTCATAATTATGTCTATTATAAGATTATCCAATTAAAACTTCGATATGAATATCCTACGACGCTATTTGTTTCATAAAACACAAGTAAGATACATTAGAAACCGATGTTTAAACAAGCTGTTTAAGAGTTTTAACATTTTTTTACTCATAACTGCGCATAACTTCGTAAAAATTAATATAATTACTCCTAATTATACCTATTAGAAGATTATCTAATGAACACTTCGATATGAATATCCTAGGATGCTATTTTGTTCATAAAACATAAGTAAGATATATTAGAAACCGCTGTTTAAACAAGTTGTTTAAGAGTTTTAACATTTTTTTACTCATAACTGCGCATAACTTCATAAAAATTAATATAATTACTCCTAATTATACCTATTAGCAGATTATCTAATTAACACTTCGATATGAACATTGTACGACACAAATTTTGCACAAAACATAAATAAGATGTATTGAAAAAAGTTGTTTAAACAAGTTGTTTGATTTTTTTGAAAATTGTTGGCCGCCTAACAACATATAATTTAATAAAAATTAATATAAGTACTCCTAATTATGCCTATTATATGATCTTCCTATTGAAACCTAGATATGAATATCCCATGATGCTAATTTTGCCCAAAATATAAGTAAGATGCATTAGAAAATGTTGTTTAAACAAGTTATTTATGATTATCAACATTTTTTGCATCAAAACTACAAATAATTTCGAGCGAATTACTAAGCCTATTATAAAATTGTCAAATTAACACTTCGATAGGAACATCATAGGACACAAATATTTCACAAGACAGAAGTAAGATACGCGAGAAATTGCTGTTTAAACAAGTCGTTTAACATTTTTAACATTTATTGCCTCATAAGGACACATAATTTCGTGAAAATTAATATAATTACTACTAATTATACCTATTAGAATATTATCCAATTAACACTTCGATATGAACAATGTACGGCACAAATGTTGGACAAAACATAAATAAGATGTAGTGAAAAAAGTTGTTTAAACAAATTGATTGAGTTTTTAAAAATTGTTGGTCGCATAACTACATATAATTTCGTAAAAATTAATATAATTACTCTTAATTATGCCTATTATATGATTGTCCAATTAAAACTTAGATATGAATATTTTTTGACGCTAATTTTGCACAAAATATAAATAAGATGAATTAGAAACGGTTGTTTAAACAAGTTGTTTAAGATTTTCAACATTTTTTGCATCAAAACCACACATAATTTCAAGCGAATTAATATAATTACTCCTAACTATGCCTATTATAAGATTGTCAAATTAACACTTCGATACGAACATCATAGGACGCTAATTTTTCATAAGACATAAGCAAGATACATTAGAAATTGCTGTTTAAACAAGTTGTATAAGATTTTTAACATTTATTGCCTCATAACGACACTTAATTTCATGAAAATTAATATAATTACTCCTAATTATGCCTATTGGAAGATTATCCAATTAACACTTCGATATGAACATTCTACAACATGAATTTCGCATAAAAAATAAGTAACATGCATTAAAAATAGCTGTTTAAACAAGTTGTTTGAGTTTTTTAAAAAAAATGGCTGCATAACTAGACATAATTTCACGCAAATTAATATAATTACTCCTAATTATGCCTATTATATGATTTTCCAATTAACACTCCAATATGAATATCCTATAACTGTAATTTTTCATAAAACATAAAGAAGATACATTTGAAATTGCTGTTTAAACTAGTTGTTTAAGATTTTCAAAATTTATTGTCTCATAACTACATATAATTTCATAAAAATTAATATAATTACACCTATTTGTGCATATTAGAAGATTATCCAATTAATACCTCGATATGAATATTCTACGACACCAAGTTTGCACAATACATAGGTAAGATGCATTAAAAGAACAACAGTTTAAACTAGCTGATTGAGTTTGTCGAATTTTTTACCGCATAACTACATATAATTCCGTGCAAATTAATATAATTACTTCTAATTATGCCTATTATAAGATTATCTAATTAAAACTTTGATATAAATATTCTATGATGCAAATTTGGCACAAAACATAAGTAGATGCATTAAAAGCTGATGTTTAAACAAGTTGTTTGGGTTTTTATTAAATTTTTGGCCGCATAAACAAACATAATTTCGTGCGAATTCATATAATTACAACTAATCATGTCTATTATAAGATTGTTCAATTAACACTTCGATATGAATATTCTACGACACTATTTTTTCCCAAAACATAAGTAAGATGCATTAGAAACAGCTATTTAAAAAAAGTTATTCGAGTATTTCAATATTTTTGGCCCCATATCTACGCATAATTCAGTGAAAATTAACATAATCACTCCTAATTGTGCCTATAAAAAGATTATCTAATTAACACTTCAATATGAATATTCTACAACACTAATTCTGCACAAAACATAAGTGGGAGGCTTTAAAAACAGCTGTTTAAACAAAGTTGTTTGAGTTTTTTAAACTTTTCACCGCATAATTACACATAATTTCTTATAAATTAATATAATTACTCCTAACATGTCTATTATAAGATCTTCTAATTAAAACATCGATATGAATATTCTACGACACTAATTTTATACGAACATAAGTAAGATGCATTAAATATAACTGTTTAAACGAGTTATTTGAGTTTTTCAAAAATATTGGCTGCATAATTGCACATAATTTCTTATAAATTACTATAATTACTCCTAAATATGTCTATAATAAGATTTTTCCTATTAAAACTTCGAGATGAATCTTATACAGCACTAATTTTGCACAAAACATAAGTAATATGCATTAAAAACTGCTGTTTATACAAGTTGTTTGATCGTTCCAAATTTTTTGGCCGCATAACTGTATATAATTTCGTATAAATTAATATAATTACTCTTTTTCATGTCTTTTATATGATTTTTTAATGAACACGTTGATATAAATATTATATACGATACTAATTTTTCACAAAACATAAGTAAGATGCTTTAGAAACTGCTATTAAAAAAAAGATTGTTTGAGTTTTTAAACTTTTTGCCCTCATAACTACGCATAATCTCATGAAAATTAATATAACTACTCCTAATTATGCCTATTCTAAAATTGTCCAATTAAAATTTCGATATGAATATTCTATAACGCCATTTTTGCACAAAACATAAGTAAGATGCGTTAAAAACTGCTGTTTAAACAAGTTATTTGGTTTTATGAAAAATTTTGGCCGCACAACTACACATAATTTCATGCAAATTAAAATAATTACTCCTGATTACGCCTATTATAAGATTGTCCTATTAAAATTTCAATATGAATATTCTATGACGCTAGTTCCGCGCAAAACACAAGTAAGATGCATTAAAAACTGCTGTTTGAACAAGTTGTTTGAGTTTTTCATAATTTTTGGCCGTATAACCACATATAATTTTATGCAAATTAATACAATCACTCCTAATTATGCCTATTATAAAATTATCCAATTAGAACTTCGATATGAATATTCTATAACGCTAATATTGCACAAAACATAAGTAAGATGCCCTAAAAACCGCTGTTTAAACAAGTTGTTTGGCTTTATTAAAATTTATGGCCGCATAACTACACATAATTCGGTGCAAATTAACATAATTACTCCTAATTATGCCTATTATAACATTGTTCAATTAACACTTCAAAATGAATATTTTAGGGCACTATATTTCCTCAAAACATAAGTAAGATGCATTAGAAACTGATATTTAAAAAAGTTAAGTTTTCCAACATTTTTGGCCTCATAACTACATATAATTTCGTGAAAATTAATATAATCACTCATAATTATGTCTATTATAAGATTATCCAATTAAAACTTCGATATGAATATCCTACGACGCTATTTGTTTCATAAAACACAAGTAAGATACATTAGAAACCGATGTTTAAACAAGCTGTTTAAGAGTTTTAACATTTTTTACTCATAACTGCGCATAACTTCGTAAAAATTAATATAATTACTCCTAATTATACCTATTAGAAGATTATCTAATGAACACTTCGATATGAATATCCTAGGATGCTATTTTGTTCATAAAACATAAGTAAGATATATTAGAAACCGCTGTTTAAACAAGTTGTTTAAGAGTTTTAACATTTTTTTACTCATAACTGCGCATAACTTCATAAAAATTAATATAATTACTCCTAATTATACCTATTAGCAGATTATCTAATTAACACTTCGATATGAACATTGTACGACACAAATTTTGCACAAAACATAAATAAGATGTATTGAAAAAAGTTGTTTAAACAAGTTGTTTGATTTTTTTGAAAATTGTTGGCCGCCTAACAACATATAATTTAATAAAAATTAATATAAGTACTCCTAATTATGCCTATTATATGATCTTCCTATTGAAACCTAGATATGAATATCCCATGATGCTAATTTTGCCCAAAATATAAGTAAGATGCATTAGAAAATGTTGTTTAAACAAGTTATTTATGATTATCAACATTTTTTGCATCAAAACTACAAATAATTTCGAGCGAATTACTAAGCCTATTATAAAATTGTCAAATTAACACTTCGATAGGAACATCATAGGACACAAATATTTCACAAGACAGAAGTAAGATACGCGAGAAATTGCTGTTTAAACAAGTCGTTTAACATTTTTAACATTTATTGCCTCATAAGGACACATAATTTCGTGAAAATTAATATAATTACTACTAATTATACCTATTAGAATATTATCCAATTAACACTTCGATATGAACAATGTACGGCACAAATGTTGGACAAAACATAAATAAGATGTAGTGAAAAAGTTATTTAAACAAATTGATTGAGTTTTTAAAAATTGTTGGTCGCATAACTACATATAATTTCGTAAAAATTAATATAATTACTCTTAATTATGCCTATTATATGATTGTCCAATTAAAACTTAGATATGAATATTTTTTGACGCTAATTTTGCACAAAATATAAATAAGATGAATTAGAAACGGTTGTTTAAACAAGTTGTTTAAGATTTTCAACATTTTTTGCATCAAAACCACACATAATTTCAAGCGAATTAATATAATTACTCCTAACTATGCCTATTATAAGATTGTCAAATTAACACTTCGATACGAACATCATAGGACGCTAATTTTTCATAAGACATAAGCAAGATACATTAGAAATTGCTGTTTAAACAAGTTGTATAAGATTTTTAACATTTATTGCCTCATAACGACACTTAATTTCATGAAAATTAATATAATTACTCCTAATTATGCCTATTGGAAGATTATCCAATTAACACTTCGATATGAACATTCTACAACATGAATTTCGCATAAAAAATAAGTAACATGCATTAAAAATAGCTGTTTAAACAAGTTGTTTGAGTTTTTTAAAAAAAATGGCTGCATAACTAGACATAATTTCACGCAAATTAATATAATTACTCCTAATATGCCTATTATATGATTTTCCAATTAACACTCCAATATGAATATCCTATAACTGTAATTTTTCATAAAACATAAAGAAGATACATTTGAAATTGCTGTTTAAACTAGTTGTTTAAGATTTTCAAAATTTATTGTCTCATAACTACATATAATTTCATAAAAATTAATATAATTACACCTATTTGTGCATATTAGAAGATTATCCAATTAATACCTCGATATGAATATTCTACGACACCAAGTTTGCACAATACATAGGTAAGATGCATTAAAAGAACAACAGTTTAAACTAGCTGATTGAGTTTGTCGAATTTTTTACCGCATAACTACATATAATTCCGTGCAAATTAATATAATTACTTCTAATTATGCCTATTATAAGATTATCTAATTAAAACTTTGATATAAATATTCTATGATGCAAATTTGGCACAAAACATAAGTAGATGCATTAAAAGCTGATGTTTAAACAAGTTGTTTGGGTTTTTATTAAATTTTTGGCGCATAAACAAACATAATTTCGTGCGAATTCATATAATTACAACTAATCATGTCTATTATAAGATTGTTCAATTAACACTTCGATATGAATATTCTACGACACTATTTTTTCCCAAAACATAAGTAAGATGCATTAGAAACAGCTATTTAAAAAAAGTTATTCGAGTATTTCAATATTTTTGGCCCCATATCTACGCATAATTCAGTGAAAATTAACATAATCACTCCTAATTGTGCCTATAAAAAGATTATCTAATTAACACTTCAATATGAATATTCTACAACACTAATTCTGCACAAAACATAAGTGGGAGGCTTTAAAAACAGCTGTTTAAACAAAGTTGTTTGAGTTTTTTAAACTTTTCGGCCGCATAATTACACATAATTTCTTATAAATTAATATAATTACTCCTAACATGTCTATTATAAGATCTTCTAATTAAAACATCGATATGAATATTCTACGACACTAATTTTATACGAACATAAGTAAGATGCATTAAATATAACTGTTTAAACGAGTTATTTGAGTTTTTCAAAAATATTGGCTGCATAATTGCACATAATTTCTTATAAATTACTATAATTACTCCAAAATATGTCTATAATAAGATTTTTCCCATTAAAACTTCGAGATGAATCTTATACAGCACTAATTTTGCACAAAACATAAGTAATATGCATTAAAAACTGCTGTTTATACAAGTTGTTTGATCGTTCCAAATTTTTTGGCCGCATAACTGTATATAATTTCGTATAAATTAATATAATTACTCTTTTTCATGTCTTTTATATGATTTTTTAATGAACACGTTGATATAAATATTATACGATACTAATTTTTCACAAAACATAAGTAAGATGCTTTAGAAACTGCTATTAAAAAAAAAGATTGTTTGAGTTTTTAAACTTTTTGCCCTCATAACTACGCATAATCTCATGAAAATTAATATAACTACTCCTAATTATACCTATTCTAAAATTGTCCAATTAAAATTTCGATATCAATATTCTATAACGCCATTTTTGCACAAAACATAAGTAAGATGCGTTAAAAACTGCTGTTTAAACAAGTTGTTTGGTTTTATGAAAAATTTTGGCCGCACAACTACACATAATTTCATGCAAATTAAAATAATTACTCCTGATTACGCCTATTATAAGATTGTCCTATTAAAATTTCAATATGAATATTCTATGACGCTAGTTCCGCGCAAAACACAAGTAAGATGCATTAAAAACTGCTGTTTGAACAAGTTGTTTGAGTTTTTCATAATTTTTGGCCGTATAACCACAAATAATTTATGCAAATTAATACAATCACTCCTAATTATGCCTATTATAAAATTATCCAATTAGAACTTCGATATGAATATTCTATAACGCTAATATTGCACAAAACATAAGTAAGATGCCCTAAAAACCGCTGTTTAAACAAGTTGTTTGGCTTTATTAAAATTTATGGCCGCATAACTACACATAATTCGGTGCAAATTAACATACTTACTCCTAATTATGCCTATTATAACATTGTTCAATTAACACTTCAAAATGAATATTTTAGGGCACTATATTTCCTCAAAACATAAGTAAGATGCATTAGAAACTGATATTTAAAAAAGTTAAGTTTTCCAACATTTTTGGCCTCATAACTACATATAATTTCGTGAAAATTAATATAATCACTCATAATTATGTCTATTATAAGATTATCCAATTAAAACTTCGATATGAATATCCTACGACGCTATTTGTTTCATAAAACACAAGTAAGATACATTAGAAACCGATGTTTAAACAAGCTGTTTAAGAGTTTTAACATTTTTTTACTCATAACTGCGCATAACTTCGTAAAAATTAATATAATTACTCCTAATTATACCTATTAGAAGATTATCTAATGAACACTTCGATATGAATATCCTAGGATGCTATTTTGTTCATAAAACATAAGTAAGATATATTAGAAACCGCTGTTTAAACAAGTTGTTTAAGAGTTTTAACATTTTTTTACTCATAACTGCGCATAACTTCATAAAAATTAATATAATTACTCCTAATTATACCTATTAGCAGATTATCTAATTAACACTTCGATATGAACATTGTACGACACAAATTTTGCACAAAACATAAATAAGATGTATTGAAAAAAGTTGTTTAAACAAGTTGTTTGATTTTTTTGAAAATTGTTGGCCGCCTAACAACATATAATTTAATAAAAATTAATATAAGTACTCCTAATTATGCCTATTATATGATCTTCCTATTGAAACCTAGATATGAATATCCCATGATGCTAATTTTGCCCAAAATATAAGTAAGATGCATTAGAAAATGTTGTTTAAACAAGTTATTTATGATTATCAACATTTTTTGCATCAAAACTACAAATAATTTCGAGCGAATTACTAAGCCTATTATAAAATTGTCAAATTAACACTTCGATAGGAACATCATAGGACACAAATATTTCACAAGACAGAAGTAAGATACGCGAGAAATTGCTGTTTAAACAAGTCGTTTAACATTTTTAACATTTATTGCCTCATAAGGACACATAATTTCGTGAAAATTAATATAATTACTACTAATTATACCTATTAGAATATTATCCAATTAACACTTCGATATGAACAATGTACGGCACAAATGTTGGACAAAACATAAATAAGATGTAGTGAAAAAAGTTGTTTAAACAAATTGATTGAGTTTTTAAAAATTGTTGGTCGCATAACTACATATAATTTCGTAAAAATTAATATAATTACTCTTAATTATGCCTATTATATGATTGTCCAATTAAAACTTAGATATGAATATTTTTTGACGCTAATTTTGCACAAAATATAAATAAGATGAATTAGAAACGGTTGTTTAAACAAGTTGTTTAAGATTTTCAACATTTTTTGCATCAAAACCACACATAATTTCAAGCGAATTAATATAATTACTCCTAACTATGCCTATTATAAGATTGTCAAATTAACACTTCGATACGAACATCATAGGACGCTAATTTTTCATAAGACATAAGCAAGATACATTAGAAATTGCTGTTTAAACAAGTTGTATAAGATTTTTAACATTTATTGCCTCATAACGACACTTAATTTCATGAAAATTAATATAATTACTCCTAATTATGCCTATTGGAAGATTATCCAATTAACACTTCGATATGAACATTCTACAACATGAATTTCGCATAAAAAATAAGTAACATGCATTAAAAATAGCTGTTTAAACAAGTTGTTTGAGTTTTTTAAAAAAAATGGCTGCATAACTAGACATAATTTCACGCAAATTAATATAATTACTCCTAATTATGCCTATTATATGATTTTCCAATTAACACTCCAATATGAATATCCTATAACTGTAATTTTTCATAAAACATAAAGAAGATACATTTGAAATTGCTGTTTAAACTAGTTGTTTAAGATTTTCAAAATTTATTGTCTCATAACTACATATAATTTCATAAAAATTAATATAATTACACCTATTTGTGCATATTAGAAGATTATCCAATTAATACCTCGATATGAATATTCTACGACACCAAGTTTGCACAATACATAGGTAAGATGCATTAAAAGAACAACAGTTTAAACTAGCTGATTGAGTTTGTCAAATTTTTTACCGCATAACTACATATAATTTCGGGTCTCGTTTTTTTGTTTAGCGCTCCGGACTCGTTTTCGGCGATGCCGAGTGCGTCGTGTCCCTTTTCAGGTCTTGCGCTTCCGGATTCGTTTTCGGCGGTACCGATGGTGTCGGGTCCTTTTTTCACATTTTGTGCTTCCCGGACTCATTTTTTGCGCTACCAAGGGAATCGGGTCCCGTTTTCATGTTTTGTGCTCTCGAACTCATTTTCGGCGGTATCGGGTCCCATTTTCATGTTTTGCGCACCCGGACTCGTTTTCGGCGGTACCGAGGGCGTCGGGTCGCGTTTTCATGTTTTGAGCGCCCATACTCATTTTCGGCGATATCGAGCGCGTCTGATCCCGTTTTCATGTTTTTCGCTCCGCATACATGTTTTCGGGGGTACCGAGGGCGTCAGGTCCCTTTTTCAAGTTTCGCGCTTCCGGACACGTTTTCGGCGGTAGCGAGGGCGTCAGGTCTCATTTTCAAGTCTTGCGCTCCAGAACAAGTGCGTCGGGTCCCGTTTTCGGCGGTGCCAACTGCGTCGGATCCTGTTTTCTTATTTTGCGCGCCGGGACTCATTTTCGGCGATACCGAAGGCGTCCGGTCTCGTTTTAATGCTACTCTCCCCGGACATGCTTTTGGGGTTACCGAGGGCGTCGGGTTCCGTTTTCACGTTTTGCTCTCCCGAAATCGTTTTCGGCGGTGCCGAGTGCGTGGGGTCCCGTTTTCATGTTTTGCGCTCCGAGACTCGTTTTCGGCAGTACTGAGGGCGTTGGGTCTCGTTTTCATGTTTTGCGCTCGCGGACTCGTTTTCGGCGGTGCCTAGTTCGTCAGGTCCCGTTTTAATGTTTTGCGCTCCCAGATTAATTTAAGGCGGTACCGAGGGCGTCTGATCCCGTTTTCATGTTTTCCGCTCCCGAACATGTATTTGGGGGTACCGAAGGCGTCGGGTCCCGTTTTCACGTTTTGCGCTCCCGGACACGTTTTCGGTGGTACCGAGGGCATGAGGTCCCGTTTTCATATTTTGCTCTCCTTGACTCGTTTTCGACGGTACCGTGGGCGTCGGGTCCCGTTTTCATGTTTTGCGCTCCCGGAATTGTTTCCGGCGGTACCGAGGGCGTCGGGTCCCGTTTTCATATTTTGCGATTCCGAATTTGTTTTCGGGGGTACCGAGGGCGTCCGATCCCATTGTCATGTTTTTTTGCTCCCGGACATGTATTTGGGGGTACAGAAGGCGTCGGGTCCCTTTTTCACGTTTTGCGCTCCCGGACATGTTTTCGGCGATACCAAGGGCCTCGGGTCCCGTTTTCATGTTTTGCGCTCCCAGACTCGTTTTCAACTGTATCGAGAGCGTCGGTTCCCGTTTTCATGTTTTGCGTGCCCGAACTCGTTTTCGGTGGTATCGAGGGCGTCAGGACCTGTTTTCATGTTTTGCGCGCTCGAACTCATTTTCGGCGATACTGTGGGCGTCTGATCCCGTTTTCCGCTACCTGGACATGTTTTTGGGGTTACCGAGGGCGTTGGGTGCCGTTTTCACGTTTTGCGCTCTCAGAATCGTTTTCGGCGGTCCTGAGTACATGGGGACCCGTTTTCATGTTTTGCGAGCCGGATTATTTTCAGCGGTACCGAGGGCGTCTGATCCCGTTTTCATGTTTTCCGCTCCTCGGACATGTTTCCGGGGTTACCGAGGGCGTCGGGTCCCGTTTTCACGTTTTTCGCTCCCGGAATCATTTTCGGCGGTGTCGAGTGCGTTGGGTCCCATTTTCATGTTTTGCGCTCCCAAACTAGTTTTCGGAGGTACCGAGGGCGTCTGATCTCGTTTTCATGTTTTCCGCACCCCGGACATGTTTTTGGCGTTACCGAGGGCGTCTGATCCCATTTTCATGTTTTCGCTCCCCGGACATGTTTTTGGGGGTACTGCGGACATGTTTTCGTTTTCGATGGTATCGGGGGGCGTAGGGTACCGTATTCATGTTTTGCGCACCCGGACTCATTTTCGGCTGTACCGAGGGCGTCGGGTCCAGTTTTTATGTTTTGCACGCCCGGACTCGTTTCCGGCTGTACTGAGGTCGTCGCGTCTCGTTTTCATGTTTTGGGCGCCCAGACTCGTTTTCGGCGATACCGAGGGCGTCGGTTACTGTTTTCGGCGGTACCGTGGGCGTCGGGTCTCGTTTTCACGTTTTGAACGCCCGAACACGTTTTCGGCGATATCGTGGGCGTCGAGTCCCATTTTCATGTTTTGCGCTCCTGGAATCGTTTCTGGCGGTACCGAGGGCGTCGGGTCCCATTTTCATATTTTGCGCTTCCGGATTCGTATTCGGTAGTACCGAGGGCGTCCGATTCTGTTTTCATGTTTTTCGCGCCCGAACTCATTTTCGGCGGTACCGAGGGCGTCGGGTCTCATTTTCATGTTTTGCGCGACCAGAATCATTTTCGGCGGTACCGAGGGCGTCGGGTCCCTTTTTCACTTTTGCGGTCCGAGACACGTTTTCGCCGATGCGAGGGCGTCGAGTCCCGTTTTCATGTTTTGCGCGCCCAGACTCATTTTCGGCGGTACCGAGGGCGTCGTGTCCCTTTTTCACGTTTTGCGCTCCCGGACATGTTCTTGGCGGTACCGAGGAAGTCGGGTCCCGATTTCACGTTTTGCGCTTCCGGACTCATTTTTGGCGGTACCGAGGGCGTCGGGTCTCGTTTTCATATTTTGCCCTGCTGGATTCGTTTTCGATGGTATCGGGGGGCGTAGGGTACCGTTTTTATGTTTTGCGCACCCGGACTCATTTTCGGCGGTATAGAGGGCGTCGGGTCGCGTTTTCATATTTTGCGCGCTCAGACTCGTTTTCGACGATACGAGGGAGTCGGTTCCCGTTTTCATGTTTTGCGCGCCCGGACTCATTTTCGGCGGTACCGAGGAGGTCTGATCCCGTGTTCACATTTTCCGCTCCCAGACATGTTTTTGCGGGTACCGAGGGCTTCGGGTCCCTTTTTCATGTTTTGCGCGCCCGGATTCGTTTTCGGCGGTACCGAGAGCGTCGGGTCCTGTTTTCACGTTTTGCGCTTCCGGACTCATTTATGGCGGCATCGAGGGCGTCGGGTCTCGTTTTCATATTTTGCCCTCCCGGATTCGTTTTCGATGGTATCGGGGGGCGTAGGGTAACGTTTTCATGTTTTGCGCACCCAGACTCATTTTCGGCGGTACCGAGGGCGTCGGGTCCCGTTTTCATATTTTACGCGCCCGGACTCGTTTTCAACGATACCGAGGGAGTCGGGTCCCGTTTTCACGTTTTGCGCTTCCGGACTCATTTTTGGCGGTAACGAGGGCGTCGGGTCTCGTTTTCATATTTTGCCCTCCCGGATTCGTTTTCGATTGTATCGGGGGGCGTATGGTACCGTTTTCATGTTTTGCGCACCCGGAATCATATTTTGCATGCCCGGACTAGTTTTCGGCTGTATAGAGGACGTCGCGTCCCGTTTTCATGTTTTCCGCGCCCGGACTCGTTTTTGGCGGTACCGAGTGTGTCGGGTCCCGTTTTCAAGTTTTGTGCTCCCGGACTAGTTTTCTACGGTATCAGGGGCGTCGGGTCCCGTTTTCATGTTGTGCGCGCCTGGACTCGTTTTCGGTGGAACCGAGGGTGTCGCGTCTCGTTTTCATGTTCTGAGCGCCCGTACTCGTTTTCGGCGATACCGAGGGCGTCAGTTCATGTTTTCAGGTCTCTCGCGCCCGGACTCATTTTCAAGCGCTGCCGAGTGTGTCGGGTCCCGTTTTAAGGTCCTACGCGCCCAAACTCGTTTTCGGCGGTGCCGAGGGCGTCGCGTCCCGTTTTCATGTTTTGTGCTCCCGAAATAGTTTTCGGCGGTACCGAGGGTGTTGGGTCCCGTTTTCATGTTTTGCATGCCCGGACTCGTTTTCAGATGTACCAAGAATGTCGGGTCCCGTTATCATGTTTTGCGCGCCCGGACTCGTTTTCGGCGGTACCGAGGGCGTCGTATCCCTTTTTCACGTTTTGCGCTCCCGGACACGTTCTCGGCGGTACCAAGGGCGTCGGGTCCCGTTTTCACGTTTTGAACGCCCGGATTCATTTTCGGCTGTACCGAGGTCGTCGCGTCCCGTGTTCATGTTTTGGGCGCTCGGACTCGTTTTCGGCAATATCGAGGGCGTCGGTTCGTTTTAATGCTTTCCCGGACATGCTTTTGGGGTTACGTGGGCATCGGGTCCCGTTTTCATGTTTTGAGCGCCCGAACACGTTTTCGGCGATATCGTTGGCGTCGAGTCCCGTTTTCATGATTTGCGCTCCCGGAATCGTTTCCGGCGGTACCGAGGGCGTTGGGTCTCATTTTCATATTTTGCGCTTCCGGATTCGTATTCAATAGTACCGAGGGCGTCCGATTCCGTTTTCATGTTTTTCGCGCCCGGACTCGTTTTTGGCGGTACCGAGGATGTCGGGTCCCGTTTTCATATTTTGTGCTCCCGGACTCGTGTTCGACGGTATCGGGGGCGTCGGATCCCGTTTTCTTGTTGTGCGTGCCTGGACTCGATTTCGGCGGTACTGAGGGCGTCATGTCTCATTTTCTTGTTTTGCGCGACCGGAATCATTTTCGGCGGTACCGACGGCTTCGAGTCCCGTTTTCAAGTTCTACGCGCCCGGACTCGTTTTCGACGATACCAAGGGTGTCGGTTCCCGTTTTAATGTTTTGCGCGCCCGGACTCGTTTTCGGTGGTACCGAGGACGTCGGGACCCGTTTTCATGTTCTGCGCTCCCGGACTAGTTTTCGGCGGTACCGAGGGCATTTGAGCCCGTTTTCACATTCTTCGCTCCCGGACATGTTTTTGGTGGTACCGAGGGCGTCGGGTCCCTTTTTTCACGTTTTGCGATCCGAGACACGTGTTCGGCGGTACCGAGGGCGTCGGGTTTCGTTTTCATGTTTTGCGCGCCCGGACTCGTTTTCGGCGGTACCGAGGGCGTCGGGTCTCATTTTCATGTTTTGCGCGACCAGAATCATTTTCGGCGGTACCGACGGCGTCGAATCCCGTTTTCAAGTTTTGCGCGCCCGGACTCGTTTTTGACGATACCGAGGGCATCGGTTCCCATTTTCATGTTTTGCGTGCCCTGACTCGTTTTCGGCGGTACCGAGGACGTCCGATCCCGTGTTCCCATTTTCTGCTCCCGGACATGTTTTTGCGGGTATCGAGGGCTGCGGGTCCCTTTTTCATGTTTTGCGCGCCCGGACTCATTTTCGGGGGTACCGAGAGCGTCGTGTCCCTTTTTCACGTTTAGCGCTCCCGAACAAGTTCTCGGCGGTACTGAGGGCGTCAGGTCCCGTTTTCACGTTTTGCGCTTCCAGACTCATTTTGGGCGGTACCGAGGGCGTTGGGTCCCGATTTCATGTTTGGCCCTCCCGGATTCATTTTCGATGGTATCGGGGGGCGTAGGGTACAGTTTTCATGTATTGTGCACCGGGACTCATTTTCGGCGGTACCGAGGGCGTTGGGTCTTGTTTTCATTATTTACACATCCGGACTCGTTTTTGGCTGTACCGAGGGCGTCGTGCCCCGTTATCATGTTTTACGCACCCGGACTCGTTTTCGACGGTGTCGTGGGCGTTGGGTCCCGTTTTCATGTTTTGAGCGCCCGGACACGTTTTCGGCGATATCGTGGGTGTCGAGTCTCGTTTTCATGTTTTGCGCTCCCGGAATCGTTTCCGGCGGTACCGAGGGCGTCGGGTCCCGTTTTCATATTTTGCGCTTCCGGATTCGTATTCGGCAGTACCGAGGGCGTCCCATCCCGTTTTCTTATTTTTCGCGCCCGTACTCGTTTTTGGCGGTATCGAGGGTGTCGGGCCCCATTTTCATGTTTTGTGCTCCCGGACTCATTTTCTACGGTATTGGGGGCGTCGAGTCCCGCTTTCATATTGTGCGCGCCCGAACTCGTTTTCGGCGGAACCGAGGGTGTTGCGTCTCTTTTTCATGTTCCGAGCGCCCGTACTCGTTTTTGGCGATACAGAGGGCGTCGGTTCATGTTTTCATGTTTTGCGCTCCCGGAATCGTTTTTGGTGGTACCGTGGGCGTCGGGTCCTGTTTTCAGGTCTTGCGCTCGGACTCATTTTCGGCGGTGCCGAGTGTGTCGGGTCCCGTTTTAAGGTCCGACGCGCCCAAACTCGTTTTAAGGTCCGACGCGCCCAAACACGTTTTTGGCGATACCGAGGGCGTCGGATCCCGCTTTCATGTTTTGCGCTCCCGGAATTGTTTTCGGCGGTACCGAGGGCGTCCGATCCCGTTGTTATGTTTTTTTGCTCACGGACATGTTTTCGGCGATACCGAGGGCCTCGGGTCCCGTTTTCATGTTTTGCGCTCCCAGACTCGTTTTCAACGGTATCGAGAGCGTCGGGTCCCATTTTCATGTTTTGCGTGCTCGAGATCATTTTCGGCGGTACCGAGGGCGTCGAGCCTCATTTTCATGTTTTGCGCGACCAGAATCATTTTCGGCCGTACCGAGGGCGTCGGGTGCCTTTTTCACGTTTTGCGCGACCGGACTCATTTTCGGCAGTATCGAGGGCGTCGGGTCCCGCTTTCATGTTTTGCGCTCCCGGAATTATTTTCGGCGGTACCGAGGGCGTCGGGTCCCGTTTTCATATTTTGCGATTCCGAATTTATTTTCGGTGGTACCGAGGGCGTCCGTTGCCGTTGTCATGTTTTTTTGCTCACGGACATGTTTTCGGTGATACAGAGGGCCTCGGGTCACGTTTTCATGTTTTGCGCTCCCAGACTCGTTTTCAACGGTATCGAGAGCGTCGGGTCCCGTTTTCTTGTTTTGCGTGCTCGAGATCATTTTGGGCGATACAGAGGGTGTCGGGTCTCATTTTCATGTTTTGCGCGACCGGAATCATTTTCGGCGGTACCGACGGCGTTGAGTCCCGTTTTCATGTTTTGCGCGCCCGAACTCGTTTTCGGCGGTACCAAAGGCGTCGGGTCCCGCTTTCATGTTTTGCTCTCCCGGAATTGTTTTCGGCGGTACCGAGGGTGTCGGGTCCCGTTTTCTTATTTTGCGATTCCAAATTTATTTTCGGCGGTACTGAGTGCGTCTGATCCCGTTGTCATGTTTTTTGCTCACGGACATGTTTTCGGCGATACCGAGGGCCTCGGGTCCCGTTTTCATGCTTTGCGCTCCCAGACTCGTTTTCAACGGTATCGAGAGCGTCGGGTCCCGTTTTCATGTTTTGCGTGCTCGAGATCATTTTCGGCGGTAACGAGGGCGTCGGGTCTCATTTTCATGTTTTGCGCTACCGGAATCATTTTCGGCACTACCGACGGCGTCGAGTCCCGTTTTCATGTTTGGCGCTTCCGGACTCATTTTTGGCGGTACCGAGGGCGTCGGGACTCGTTTTCATATTTTGCCCTCCCGGATTCGTTTTCGATGGTATCGTGGGGCGTAGGGTACCGTTTTCATGTATTGTGCACCCGGACTCATTTTCGGCGGTACCGAGGGCGTCGGGTCATGTTTTCATTTTTTGCACATCCGGATTCGTTTTCGGCTGTACAGTGGGTGTCTCGCCCCCGTTTTCATGTTTTGTGCACCCGAACTTGTTTTCGTCGGTACCATGGGCGTCGGGTCCCGTTTTCATGATTTTAGCGCCCGGACACGTTTTCGGCGATATCGTGGGTGTCGAGTCCCATTTTCATGTTTTGCACTCCCGGAATCGTTTCCGGCGGTACCGAGGGCGTCGGGTCCCATTTTCATATTTTGCGCTTCCGGATTCGTATTCGGCAGTACCGAGGGCGACCGATCCCGTTTTCTTGTTTTTCGCGCCCGAACTCGTTTTTGGCGGTACCGAGGGCGTCGGGTCCCGTTTTCATGTTGTGCGCGCCTGGACTCGTTTTCGGCGGAACCGAGGGCGTCGGTTCATGTTTTCATGTTTTACGCTCCCATAATCGTTTTTGGTGGTACCGTGGGCGTCGGGTCATATTTTCAGGTCTTGCGCGCCCGGACTCATTTTCAGCGGTGCCGAGTGCGTCGGGTCCCGTTTTAAGGTCCTACGCGCCCAAACTCGTTTTCGGCGGTACCGAGGGCGTCGGGTCCCGCTGTCATGTTTTGCGCTCCCGAAATTGTTTTCGGCGGTACTGAGGGCGTCGGGTCCCGTTCTCATATTTTGCGATTCCGAATTTGTTTTCGGGGGTACCGAAGGCGTCCGATCCCGTTGTCATGTTTTTTTGCTGACAGACATGTTTTCGGCGATACCGAGGGCCTCGGGTCTCGTTTTCATGTTTTGCGCTCCCAGACTCGTTTTCAACGGTATCGAGAGCGTCGAGCCCAGTTTTCATGGCTTGCGTGCCCGCACTCATTTTCGGCGATACCGAGGGCGTCGGGTCTCATTTTCATGTTTTGCGCGACCGGAATCATTTTCGGCGGTACCGACGGCGTCGAGTCCCGTTTTCATGTTTTGCGCTCCCGGACTCGTTTTCGACAATACCGAGGGAGTCGGTTCCGTTTTCATGTTTTGCGCGCCCGGACTCGTTTTCGGCGGTACCGAGGGCGTCTTTACCCGTGTTCACATTTTCTGCTCCCGGACATGTTTAGGCGGATACCGAGGGCGTCGAGTCCCTTTATCACGTTTTCGGTCCGAGACACGTTTTCGCCTGTATCGAGGGCGTCGAGTCCCGTTTTCATGTTTAGAGGGCGTCGAGTCCCGTTTTCATGTTTTGCGCTTCGGACCATTTTTGACTCATTTTTGCGGCGTAGGGTACCGTTTTCATGTTTTGCGCACCGGACTCATTTTCGGGGCGTCGGGTCCCGTTTTCATGTTTTGCATGCCGGACTCGTTTTCGGGCATGCGAGGACGTCGCGTCCCGTTTTCATGTTTTGCGCACCCGGACTCGTTTTCGACGGTATCGAGGGCGTCGGGTCCCGCTTTCATGTTTTGAGCGCCCGAACACGTTTTCGGCGATATTGTGCGTGTCGGGTCCCGTTTTCATGTTTTGCGCTCCCGAAATCGTTGCCGGCGGTACCGAGGGCGTCGGGTCCCATTTTCATATTTTGCGCTTCCGGATTCGTATTCGGCGGTACCAACGGCGACGCGTCTCGTTTTCATGTTTTGCGCTCCCGGACTCGATTTCGACGATACCGAGGGTGTCGGGTCCCGTTTTCATGTTTTGTGCTCCGGACTCGTTTTCTATGGTATCGGGGGCGTCGGGTCCCGTTTTCATGTTCTGCGCGCCTGGACTAGTTTTCGGCGGAACCGAGGGCGTCGCGTCTCGTTTTTATGTTTTGAGCGCCCGTACTCGTTTTCGGAGATACCGAGGGCGTCGGTTCATGTTTTGCGCTCCCAGAATCGTTTTCGGTGGTACCGTGGGCGTCAGATCCTGTTTTCAGGTCTTGCGCGCCCGGACTCATTTTCGGCGGTACCGAGTGCGTCGGGTCCCGTTTTAAGGACCTACGCGCCCAAACTCATTGTCGGCGGTACCGAGGGCGTCGGGTCCCGTTTTCACGTTTTGCATGCCCGGACTCGTTTTCGGCTGTACCGAGAACGTCGCGTCCCGTTTTCATGTTTTGCGCGCCCGGTCTCGTTTTAGGCGGTACCGAGGGCGTCGTGTCCCTTTTTCACGTTTTGCGCTCCCGGACACGTTCTCGGCGGTACCGAGGGCGTCGGGTCCCGTTTTCACGTTTTGCGCTCCGGACTCGTTTTCGGCTGTACCGAGGTCGTCGCGTCCTGTTTTCTCGTTTTGGGCGCCGGACACGTTTTCGGCGATATCGTGGGTGTCGAGTCCCGTTTTCATGCTTTGCGCTCCCGGAATTGTTTCCGGCGGTACCGAGGGCGTCGGGTCCCGTTTCCATATTTTGCGCTTCCGGATTCGTATTCGACAGTACCGAGGGCGTCCAATCCCGCTTTCTTGTTTTTCGCGCCCGAACTCGTTTTTGGCGGTACCGAGGGTGTCGGGTCCCGTTTTCATATTTTGTGCTCCCGGACTCGTTTTCTACGGTATCGGGGGCGTCGGCTCCGATTTTCATGTTGTGCGCGCCTGGACTCGTTTTCGGCGGAACCGAGGGCGTCGCGTCTCGTTTTCATGTTCTAAGCGCCGTACTCGTTTTCGGCTATACCGAGGGCGTCGGTTCATGTATTGCACTCCCGGAATCATTTTCGGTGGTAACGTGGGCGTCGGGTCCCTTTTTTCACGTTTTGCGCTCCCGGACACGTTCTCGGCGATACCGAGGGTGTCGGGTCCCATTTTCACGTTTTGCGATTCCAGACTCATTTTAGGCTGTACCGAGGGCGTCGGGTCCCGATTTCAAGTTTGGCCCTCCCGGATTCGTTTTCGATGGTATGGGGGGGGCGAAGGGTACCGTTTTAATGTTTTGCTCACCCGGACTCATTTTCGACGGTACCGAGGAAGTCGGATCCCGTTTTCATGTTTTGCATGCCCGGACTCGTTTTCGGCTGTACCAAGGACGCCGCGTCCTGTTTTAATGTTTTGCGCACCTAGACTCGTTTTCGACGGTACCGTGGGCGTCGGGTCCCGTTTTCATGTTTTGAGTGCCCGGACACGTTTTCGTGGATATCGTGGGTGTCCAGTCCCATTTTCATGTTTTGCGCTGTCGGAATCGTTTCCAGCAGTACCGAGGGCGTCGGGTCCCGTTTTCATATTTTGCGCTTCCGGATTCGTATTCGGTAGTACCGAGGGCGTACGATCCCATTTTCTTGTTTTTCACGCCCGAACTCGTTTTTGGCGGTACCGAGGGTGTCGGGTCCCGTTTTTCATGTTTTGTTCTCCCGGACTCGTTTTCTACGGTATCGGGGGCGTCGCGTCTCGTTTTCGGCGATACCAAGGTCGTCGGTTCATGTTTTCAGGTCTTGCGCGCCCAGACTCATTTTCGGCGGTACCGAGGGCGTCTGATCCCGTTGTCATGTTTTTTTGCTCAGGGACATGTTTTCGGCGATACCGAGGGCGTCGGTTCATGTTTCAGGTCTTGCGCGCCTAAACTCATTTTGGGCGGTACCGAGGGCGTCTGATCCCGTTGTCATGTTTTTCTGCTCACGGACATGTTTTCGGCGATACCGAGGGCCTAGGGTCACGTTTTCATGTTTTGCGCTCCCAGACTCATTTTCAACGGTATATCGAGAGCGTCGGGTCCCGTTTTCATGTTTTGCGTGCCCGGACTCATTTTCGGCGGTACCGTGGGCGTCGGGTCTCATTTTCATGTTTTACACGACCGGAATCATTTTCGGCTGTACCGACGGCGTCGAGTCCCGTTTTCAAGTTTTGCGCGCCCGGACTCGTTTTTGACGATACCGAGGGCGTCGGTTTCTGTTTTCAAGTTTTGCGCGCCCGGACTCGTTTTCGGCGGTACCGAGGGTGTCTGATCCCGTGTTCACGTTTTCCACTCCCGGACATGCATTTGTGGGTACCGAGGGCGTCGAGTCCCTTTATCACGTTTTGCGGTCCGAGACACGTTTTCGCCAATACCGAGGGCGTCGAGTCCCGTTTTCATGATTTGCGCGCCCGAACTCGTTTTCAGCGGTACCGAGGGCGTCGGGTCTCGTTTGCATGTTTTGCGCTCCCAGAATTGTTTTCGGCGGTACCGAGGGCATCGGGTCCCGTTTTCATATTTTGCGATTCCGAATTTATTTTCGGGGGTACCGAGTGCGTCCGATCCCGTTTTCATGTTTTTTTACTCACGGGCATGTTTTGCGCTCCCAGGCCTCGAGTCCCGCTTTCATGTATTGCGCTCCCAGGCTCGTTTTCAACGGTATCGACAGCGTTGGGTCCCGTTTTAATGTTTTGCGCGCCCGAACTCATTTTCGGCGGTACCGAGGGCGTCGGGTCTCATTTTCATGTTTTGCGCGACCGGAATCATTTTCGGCGTACCCGACGGCGTCGAGTCCCGTTTTCAAGTTTTGCGCTCCCGGACTCGTTTTCGACGATACCGAGGGCGTCGGTTCCCATTTTCATGTTTTGCGCCCCGACTAGTTTTTGGCGGTTCTGAGGGCGTTTGATCCCGTGTTCACGTTTTCCGCTCCCGGACATGTTTTTGCAGGTACCGAGACACGTTTCGCCGCACGAGGGCGTCGAGTCCCGTTTTCATGTTTTCCACGCCCGGACTCGTTTTCGGCGGTACCGAGGGCGTCGGGTCCTCTTTTCATATTTTGCGCTTCCGGATTCGTATTCGGTAGTACCGAGGGCGTCGAGTCCCGTTTTCATGTTTTCCACGCCCGGACTCGTTTTCGGCGGTACCGAGGGTGTCAGGTCCCGTTTTTCATGTTTTGTGCTCCCGGACTCGTTTTCTTCGGTATCGGGGGCGTCGGGTCCCGTTTTCATGTTGTGTGTGCCTGGACTCACTTTCGGCGAAACCGAGAGCGTCGCGTCTCGTTTTCGGCGATACTGAGGACGTCGGTTCATGTTTTCAGGTCTTGCGTGCCTAAACTCATTTTCGGCGGTACCGAGGGCGTCTGATCCCATTGTCATGTTTTTCTACTCACGGACATGTTTTCGGCGATACCGAGTGCCTCGGGTCCCGTTTTCATGTTTTGCGCTCCCAGACTCATTTTCAACGGTATCGAGAGCGTCGGGTCCCGTTTTCATGTTTTGCGCGCCCGAACTCATTTTCGGCGGTACCGAGGGCGTCGGGTCTCATTTTCATGTTTTGCGCGACCGAAATCATTTTCGGCGGTACCGAGGGCGTCGGGTCTCATTTTCATGTTTTGCACAACCAAAATCATTTTCGCCGGTACCGACGGCGTCGAGTCCCGTTTTCAAGTTTTGCGCGCCCGGACTCGTTTTTGACGATACCGAGGGCGTCGGTTCCCGTTTTCAAGTTTTGCGCACCCGGACTCGTTTTCGGCGGTACCGAGGTAGTCTGATCCCGTGTTCACGTTTTCCGCTCCCGGACATGGTTTTGCGGGTACTGAGGGCGTCGGATCCCTTTTTCACGTTTTGCGGTCCGAGACACGTTTTCGCCAATACCGAGGGCGTCGAGTCTCGTTTTCATGTTTTGCGCGCCCAAACTCGTTTTCGGCGGTACCGAGGGCGTCGGGTATCGTTTTCATGTTTTGCGCTCCCAGAATTATTTTCGGCGGTACCGAGGGCGTTGGGTCCCGTTTTCATATTTTGCGATTCCGAATTTGTTTTCGGGGGTACCGAGGGCGTACGATCCCGTTGTCATGTTTTTTTGCTCACGGGCATGTTTTCGGCGATACCGAAGGCCTCGGGTCCCGCTTTCATGTATTGCGCTCCCGGGCTCGTTTTCAACGGTATCGAGAGTGTCAGGTCCCGTTTTCATGTTTTGCATGTCCGGACTTGTTTTCGGCTGTACCAAGGACGCCGCGTCTTGTTTTCATGTTTTGCGCACCTAGACTCATTTTCGACGGTACCGTGGGCGTCGGGTCCCGTTTTCTTGTTTTGAGTGCCCAGACAAGTTTTCGGGGATATCGTGGGTGTCGAGTCCCGTTTTCATGTTTTGTGCTACCGAATCGTTTCCGGCGGTACCGAGGGCGTCGGGTCCCGTTTTCTTATTTTGCGCTTCCGGATTCGTATTCGGTAGTACCGAGGGCGTACGATCCCGTTTTCTTGTTTTTCACGCCCGGACTCGTTTTTGGCGGTACCGAGGGTGTCGGGTCCCGTTTTTCATGTTTTGTGCTCCCGGACTCGTTTTCTACGGTATCGGGGGCGTCGGGTCCCGTTTTCATGTTGTGTGCGGCTGGACTCACTTTCGGCGGAACCGAGAGCGTCGCGTCTCGTTTTCGGCGATACCGAGGGCGTCGGTTCATGTTTTCAGGTCTTGCGCGCCCAGACTTATTTTCGGCGGTACCGAGGGCGTCTGATCCCGTTGTCATGTTTTTTTGCTCACGGACATGTTTTCAGGTCTTGCGCGCCTAAACTCATTTTCGGCGGTACCGAGGGCGTCTGATCCCGTTGTCATGTTTTTCTGCTCACGGACATGTTTTCGGCGATACCGAGGGCCTCGGGTCCCGTTTTCATGTTTTGCGCTCCCAGACTCATTTTCAACGGTATCGAGAGCGTCAGGTCCCGTTTTCATGTTTTGCGTGCCCGGACTCATTTTCGACGGTACCGAGGGCGTCGGGTCTCATTTTCATGTTTTGCACGACCGGAATCATTTTCGGCGGTACCGACGGCGTCGAGTCCCGTTTTCAAGTTTTGCGCGCCCGGACTCGTTTTTGACGATACCGAGGGCGTCGGTTCACGTTTTCAAGTTTCGCGCGCCCGGACTCGTTTTTGGCGGTACCGAGGGCGTCTGATCCCGTGTTCACGTTTTCCGCTCCTGAACATGCTTTTGCGGGTACCGAGGGCGTCGGGTCCCTTTTTCACGTTTTGCGGTCCGAGACACGTTTTCGCCAATACCGAGGGCGTCGAGTCTCGTTTTCATGTTTTGCGCGCCCAAACTCGTTTTCGGCGGTAACGAGGGCGTCGGGTCTCGTTTTCATGTTTTGTGCTCCCAGAATTATTTTCGGCGGTACCGAGGGCGTCGGGTCCCGTTTTCATATTTTGCGATTCCAAATTTGTTTTCGGGGGTACCGAGGGCGTCCGATCCCGTTGTCTTGTTTTTTTGCTCACGGGCATGTTTTCGGCGATACCGAAGGCCTCGGTATCGAGAGCGTCGTGTCCCGTTTTCATGTTTTGCGCGCCCGAACTCATTTTCGGCGGTATCGAGGGCGTCGGGTCTCATTTTCATGTTTTGCGCGACCAGAATCATTTTCGGCGGTACCGACGGCGTCGAGTCCCGTTTTCAAGTTTTGCGCTCCCGGACTCGTTTTCGACGATACCGAGGGCGTCGGTTCCCGTTTTCATGTTTTGCGCGCCCGGACTCGTTTTTGGCGGTTCTGAGGGCGTTTGATCCCGTGTTCACGTTTTCCGCTCCCGGACATGTTTTTGCAGGTACCGAGACACGTTTTCGCCAGTACCGTGGGCGTCGAGTCCCGTTTTCATGTTTTCCACGCCCGGACTCGTTTTCGGCGGTACCGATGGCGTCGGGTCCTCTTTTCATATTTTGCGCTTCCGGATTCGTATTCGGTAGTACCGAGGGCGTCGAGTCCCGTTTTCATGTTTTCCACGCCCGGACTCATTTTCGGCGGTACCGAGGGTGTCGGGTCCCGTTTTTCATGTTTTGTGCTCCCGGACTAGTTTTCTACGGTATCGGGGGCGTCGGTTCTCGTTTTCATGCTGTGCGCGCCTGGACTCACTTTCGGCGGAATCGAGAGCGTCGCGTCTCGTTTTCGGCGATACTGAGGGCGTCGGTTCATGTTTTCATGTCTTGCGCGCCCAGACTCATTTTTGGCGGTACCGAGGGCGTCTGATCCCGTTGTCATGTTTTTTTGCTCACGGACATGTTTTCGGCGATACCGAGGGCGTCGATTCATGTTTTCAGGTCTTGCGCGCCTAAACTCATTTTCGGCGGTACCGAGGGCGTCTGATCCCGTTGAAATGTTTTTCTAGCTCACGGACATGTTTTCGGCGGTACCGAGGGCGTCGGATCCCGTTTTCATGTTTTGCATGCCCGGACTCGTTTTCGGCTGTACCAAGGACGTCGCGTCCTGTTTTCATGTTTTGCTCACCTAGACTCGTTTTCGACGGTACCGTGGGCATCGGGTCCCGTTTTCATGTTTTGAGTTCCCGGACACGTTTTCGGGGATATCGTGGGTGTCGAGTCCCGTTTTCATGTTTTGCGCTGCCG
The DNA here is from genome assembly GCA_037127355.1 of Schoenoplectus tabernaemontani. Lineage (NCBI taxonomy): Eukaryota > Viridiplantae > Streptophyta > Magnoliopsida > Poales > Cyperaceae > Schoenoplectus > Schoenoplectus tabernaemontani. Next base: position 19,854,731 of record CM073755.1, on the reverse strand, counting down.
GAATCGTTTCCGGCGGTACCGAGGGCGTCGGGTCCCGTTTTCATATTTTGCGCTTTCGGATTCGTATTCGGTAGTACCGAGGGCGTACGATCTCGTTTTCTTGTTTTTCGCGCTCGGACTCATTTTTGGCGGTACCGAGGGTGTCGGGTCCCGTTTTCATGTTTTGTGCTCCCGGACTCGTTTTCTACGGTATCGAGGGCGTCGGGTCCCGTTTTCATGCTGTGCGTGCCTAGACTCACTTTCAGCGAAACCGAGGGCGTCGCGTCTCGTTTTCGGCGATACCGAGGGCGTAAGTTCATGTTTCCCGGAATTGTTTTCGATGGTACCATGGGCGTCAGGTCCTGTTTTCAGGTCGTGTGCGCCCGGACTCATTTTTGGCGGTGCCAAGTGCGTCGGGTCCCGTTTTAAGGTCCTACGCGCCCAAACTCGTTATCGGCGGTACCGTGGGCGTCGGGACCCGTTTTCATGTTTTGCGCTCCCAGAATTGTTTTCGGCGGTACTGAGGGCGTCGGGTCCCGTTTTCATATTTTGCAATTCTGAATTGGTTTTCGGGGGTACCGAGGGCGTCCAATCCCGTTGTCATGTTTTTTTGCTCATGGACATGTTTTTGGCGATACCGAGGGCCTCGAGTCCCGTTTTTATGTTTTGTGCTCATAGACTCGTTTTCAACGGTATCGAGAGTGTCGGTCCCGTTTTCATGTTTTGCGTGCCCGGACTCATTTTCGGCGGTACCGACGGCGTCGCGAACCGTTTTCATGTTTTGCGCGCCCGGACTCATTTTCGTGGATACCATGGGCGTCAAGTCCCGTTTTCATGTTTTGTGCTCTCGAAATCGTTTTCGGCGATACAGAGGGCGTTAGGTCCTGTTTTGATATTTTGCGCTTCCGGATTCATATTCGGCAGTACCGAGGGCGTCCTATCCCGTTTTCATGTTTTTCGCACCCGTACTCGTTTTTGGCGGTATCGAGGGTGTCGGGTCCCGTTTTAATGTTTTGTGCTCCCGGACTCGTTTTCTACAGTATCGGGGGCGTCCGGTCCCGTTTTCATGTAGAGCGCGCCTGGACTCATTTTCGGCGGAACCGAGGGCGTCGTGTCTCGTTTTCATGTTCTAAGCGCCCGTACTCGTTTTCGGCGATACCGAGGGCGTCGGTTCATGTTTTCATGTTTTGCGCTCCCGGAATCGTTTTCGGTGGTACCGTGGGCGTCAGATCCTGTTTTCAGGTTTTGCTCGGTCGGACTCATTTTTGGCGGTGCCGAGTGCGTCGGGTTCCGTTTTAAGGTCCTACGCGCCCAAACTCGTTTTCGGCGGTACCGAGGGCGTCGGGTCCCGTTTTCACGTTTTGCGCTCTCGGAATCGTTTTCGGTGGTACCGATGCGTCGGGTCCCGTTTTCATGTTTCGCATGCCCGACTCGTTTTTGGCTGTATTGAGGACGTCGCGTCCCGTTTTCATGTTTTGCGCACCCGGACTCGTTTTCGACGGTACCGTGGGCGTCGGGTCCCATTTTCATGTTGTGACTGCCCGGACATGTTTTCGGCGATATCGTGGGTGTCGAGTCCCATTTTCATTTTTGTGCTCCCGGAATCGTTTCCGGCGGTACCGAGGGCGTCGGGTCCCGTTTTCATATTTTGCGCTTCCGGATTCGTATTCGGCGGTATCGAGGGAGTCCGATATCGTTTTCTTATTTTTCGCGCCCGGACTCATTTTTGGCGGTACTGAGGGTGTCGGGACCCATTTTCATGTTTTGCACGCCTTGACTCGTTTTCTACGGTATCGGGGGTGTCGGGTCCCGTTTTCATGTTGTGCGCGCCTGGACTCATTTTCGGCGGAACTGAGGGCGTCGCGTCTCTTTTTCACGTTTTGCGTTCCCGGACACGTTCTCGGCGGTACCGAGGGCGTCGGGTCCCGTTGTCACGTTTTGCGTTTCCGGACTCATTTTTGCGGCACCGAGGGCGTCGGGTCCCGATTTCATGTTTGGCCCTCCCGAATTCGTTTTCAATGGTATCGGGGTGCGTAGGGTACCTTTTTCGTGTTTTGTGCACCCGACATATTTTCGGCGGTACCGAGGGCGTCGGGTCCCGTTTTCATGTTTTTCACGCCCGGACTCGTTTTCAGCTGTACCGAGGACGTCGCGTCTCGTTTCTTGTTTTGCGAGCCCGGACTCATTTTCGGCGATACCGAAGGCGTCGGTTCCTGTTTTCGGCGGTACCGTGGGCGTCAGGTACCGTTTTCAAGTTTTGAGCGCCCGGACACATTTTCGGTGATATCGTGGGCGTCGAGTCCCGTTTTCATATTTTGCGCTCTCGGAATCATTTTCGACGGTACTGAGGGCGTCGGGTCCCATTTTCTTATTTTGCGCTTCCGGATTCGTATTCTGCAGTACCGAGGGCGTCTGATCCCGTTTTCATGATTTTCGCGCCCGAACTCGTTTTTGGCGGTCCCGAGGGTGTCGGGTTTCGTTTTCATGTTTTGTGCGCGCCTGGACTCGTTTTCGGAGGTACCGAGGGCATCGGGTCTCGTTTTCATATTTTGCGCGGCCGGACTCGTTTTCGGCGGTACCGAGGGCGTCTTGACCAGTTTTCATGTTTTGCGCTCCAGGACAAGTTTTCGGCGGTACCGAGGGTGTTTGATCCCGTTTTCACGTGCTCTCGGACATGATTTTGGTGGTACCGAGGGCGTCGCGTCCCTTTTTCACGTTTTGCGGTCTTAGACACGTGTTTGGCGGTACCGAGGGCGTCGGGTTCCGTTTTCGTGTTTTGCGCGCCCGGACTCGTTTTCGGCGTTACCGAGGGCATCGTGTCCCTTTTTCACGTTTTGCGCTTCCAAACTCATTTTTGGCGGAAAGGGCGTCGGGTCCCGTTTTCATGTTTTGCACGCCCGGACTCTTTTTCGATTGTACCGAGGGCGTCGCGTCCTGTTTTCATGTTTTGCGCACCCAGACTCGTTTTCGACGGTACCGTGGGCATCGGCTCCCGTTTTCATGTTTTGAGCGCCCGGACACGTTTTCAGTGATATCATGGGTGTCGAGTCCCGTTTTCATGTTTTGCGCTCCCGGAATTGTTTTCGGCGGTACCGAGGCGTCGGGTCCCGTTTTCATTTTTTGCGCTTCCGGATTCGTATTCGGCAGTACCGACGGCGTCCGATCCCGTTTACATGTTGTGAGCGCCTGGACTCGTTTTCAGCGGAACCGAGGGCGTCGCGTCTCGTTTTCATGTTCTGAGCGCCCATACTAGTTTTCGGCGATACCGAGGGCGTCGGTTCATGTTTTCATTTTTTGCGCTCCCGGACTCGTTTTCGGTGGTACCGGAGGCGTCGGGTCCTGTTTTCAGGTCTTGCGCGCCGGAATCATTTTCAGGTCTTGCGCGCCCGTACTCGTTTTCGGCGATACCGAGGGCGTCGGTTTATGTTTTCATTTTTTGCGCTCCCGAACTCGTTTTCGGTGGTAACGGCGGCGTCGGGTCCCGTTTTCATATTTTGCGCGCCAAGACTCGTTTTAATCGGTACCGAGGTCGTCGAGTCCCTTTTGCACGTTTTGTGCTCCCGAACTCGTTTTTGGCGGTCTAGAAGGCGTCGGTTCCCGTTTTCATGTTTTTCGCTCCACGGACATGTTTTTGGAGGTACCGAGGGTGTCGAGACCCTTTTTTATGATTTGCGCTCCCAAATTCGTTTTCGGCGGTACCGAGGGCGTCGGGTCTTGTTTTTATGTTTTGCACGCCCGAACTCATTTTCGGCGGTACCGTGGGCGTCGGGTCTTGTTTTCCTGTTTTGAGCTCCCGGACTCGTTTTCGGCAATGCCGAGTGCGTCGTATCCCTTTTTCAGGTCTTGCGCTTCCGGATTCATTTTCGGCGGTACCGAGGGCGTCGGGTCCCTTTTTCACATTTGGCGCTTCCCGGAATCATTTTTGGCGCTACCAAGGGCATCTGGTCCCATTTTCTTGTTTTGCGGCGGTACCGAGGGCGTCGAGTCCCTTTTGCACGTTTTGCGCTCCCGGACTCGTTTTTGGGGGTAATGAGGGCGTCGGCACCCTTTTTCACGATTTGAGCTCCTAGATTCGTTTTCGGCGGTAGCGAGGGCGTCAGCTCCCGTTTTCAAGTTTTGCGCGCTCGGACTCATTTTCGGCGGTACCGTGGGCGGGTCTTGTTTTCCTGTTTTGCGCTCCCGGAGTCGTTTTCGGCGGTACCGAGGGCGTTGGGACCCATTTTCAAGTTTTGCGCTCCCGGACTAGTTTTCGACGGTACCGAGGGCGTCTGATCCCGTTTTCACGTTTTCTGCTCGCCGGACATGTTTTTGGGGGTATTGAGGGCGTCAGGTCCCTTTTTCCTCTTCAGCGGTCCCAGTACACGTTTTCAGCGATACCGAGGGCGTCGGGTCTCATTTTCATGTTTTGCGCTCCCGGACACGTTTTCGGCGGTACCGAGGTCGTCGGGTCCCTTATTAACGTTTTGCGCTCCCGGACACGTTCTCGACGGTGCCTAGTGCGTCGGGTCCCGTTTTCACGTTTTGCGCTTCTTGACTCATTTTTGGCGATACCGAGGGGGTCTGGTCCCGTTTTTATGTTTTGCGCTCCCGGACTCGTTTTCGACGGTATCGGGGGGCGTCGGGTCCTGTTTTCATGTTTTGAACGCCCGGAATCATTTTCAGCTGTACCGAGGCCGTCGCGTCCCGTTTTCATGGTTTGAGCGCCCGGACTCGTATTCAGCGATACCGTGTGCGTCGAGTCCCGTTTTAATGTTTTGCGCTCTCGGAATCGTTTTCGGTGATACAGTGGGCGTCGGGTCCCGTTTTCATATTTTGCGCTTCTAGATTCATATTCGGTAGTACCTAGGGTGTCCGATCCCGTTTTCATGTTTTTCGGGCCCGGACTCGTTTTTGGGGGGTACCGAGGGCGTCAGGTCTTATTTTCATATTTCGCGCACCCGGAATCATTTTCGGCGTTACCGAGGGCGTCGCGTCCTATTTTCAAGTTTTGCGCACTCGAACTCATTTTTGACGATACCGAGGGCGTCGGTTCCCGTTTTCTTGTTTTGCGCGCCCGGAGTCATTTTCGGCGGTACCGAGGGCGTCGGGACTCGTTTTCATGTTTTGCGCTCCCGGACTAGTTTTTGGCGGTACTGAGGGCGTCAGATCCCGTTTTCACGTTTTTCGCTCCCCGGACATGTTTTTGGGGGGGTACCGAGGGCGTCGGGTCAATTTTTCATGTTTTGCGGACCCATACACGTTTTCGGCGGTACCGAGAGCGTCGGGTCCCGTTTTCATGTTTTGCGCGCCCGGACTCATTTTCGGCGGTATCGAAGTTGTCGGGTCCCTTTTTAACGTTTTGCGCTCCCGGACACGTTCTCGACGGTGCCGCGGGCGTCGGGTCCCGTTTTCACGTTTTGCGCTTCCTAACTCATTTTTGGCGGTACCGAGGGCGTCAGGTCCCATTTTCATGTTTTGCGCTCCCGGACTCGTTTTTATGCTTTGGACGCCCGGACTCGTTTTCGGCTGTACCGAGGCCGTCGCGTCCCGTTTTCATGGTTTGAGCGCCCAGACTCGTATTCGGTGATATCGTGGGCGTCGAGTCCTGGTTTCATGTTTTGCGCTCTCATAATCGTTTTCGACGATACAGAGTGCGTCGGGTCCCGTTTTCATATTTTGCGCTTTCGGATTCATATTCGGCAGTACCTAGGGCGTTTGATCCCGTTTTCATGTTTTTCGTGCCCGAACTCGTTTTTGGCGGTACCGAGGGCGTCAGGTCCCGTTTTAATGTTTTGCGCTCCCGGATTAGTTTTTGGCGGTACCGAGGGCGTCTGATCCCGTTTTCACATTTTCCGCTCCCCGAACATGTTTTTTGGGGTACCGAGGGCGTTGGGTCAATTTTTCATGTTTTGTGGACCCGGACACGTTTTCGGCGGTACCGAGAGCGTCGGGTCCCGTTTTCATTTTTTGCGCGCCCGGACTCATTTTCGACGGTACCGAGGTTGTCGGATCCCTTTTTAACGTTTTGCGCTCCCGGACACGTTCTCAACGGTACGGAGAGCGTCGGGTACCGTTTTCATGTTTTGCACTTCGTGACTCATTTTTGGCGCTACCGAGGGCGTCGGGTCCCGTTTTCATGTTTTGCGCTCCTGGACTCATTTTCGAAGGTATCGGGGGGTGTCGGGTCCCATTTTCATGTTTTGCGCACCCAGACTCATTTTCGGCGATACCGAGGGCGTAATGTTTCGTTTTCATGTTTTGCACGCCCGGACTCGTTTTCGGCTGTTCCGAGGCCGTCGCGTCCCGTTTTCATGGTTTGAGCGCCCGGACTCGTTTTTGGCGATACCGTGGGCGTCGAGTCCCGTTTTCATGTTGTGCGCTCTGGAAATCGTTTTCGACAATACATAGGGCGTCAGGTCCCGTTTTCATATTTTGCACTTCCGGATTCATATTCGGCAGTACCGAGGGCGTCCGATCCCGTTTTCATGTTTTTCGCACCCGGACTCATTTTTGGGGTTACCGAGGGCGTCGGGTCCCGTTGTTTACCCTTGAAAAATCTCAAGGATAAAGTAGCTGAATAATTAAAAAATCAGTTATCAACAATAAACCATAAGAAGAGGAAAGAAGAGAGCAATGAAGAGATGGACCACCAGCGAGAAGAAGTCGCTGCCGAATTCCGGAGCAACCTTATTTGTCCCACAAGGAAATTCTAAAACACGAAGCAAGGGTATAAATATCCCATCGTCCACTGTTCATTCGATGTGGATGATGCTCAGGAGATTCGGAAGAGAGAAAGAGATCTCCTGATGTGTCATCCATGTGATCACGTTTTCTCTGACAAGTGGGACCCACCTGGCAGTCCCTTGCAAATAGCTCTAACAGCATAAACCTAGCTTATCCAATAAGTCTAATCAATCCAGAACAAGGGTTAAGTATTAATCCCACATGGAAATCCTAAGTGCAAAGCAAGGATATAAATACCCCAACATCTGCTGTTCATTCGAGGTGGATGACCCTCAGGAGATTCAAGAGAGAGAAATCTCCTGAGGGTCATCCATCTGATCATTTTTCACTGATAGGTGAGCCCCACACCTCAGTGACAAACATCAAAGGAGTCAGGATTAAACCCTAAGAATCTACCCTCAAAGAAAACCCTAAGAACTGAAGTAGTACAATCCCTATACGACAAGAACTGTGTCAATGCCAAGCTAGTATTTTGATACAACCAATCATAAGAAATCTCAAATGTGACTTTACTTCCAAGGCTGGCCAGGTGTCAAAACTGTGAGCAACCACCTGGCTATGCCATGATTTGTGCCAATTGTTGACAAGTAATCAACTTTTGACCAACTTACCCTCATGAACATGAGTTGGAATTTAGTTTCACAAGACCGATCAGATGCCAAAGCTAGGAGCAACCATGTGATCAAGTCTAGATTTGTATCAATTGTTGATAAGTAATCAACTGTTGATCAAATCAAACCCTAATAAATGTCAATACAAGTCTAATTGGTGTTTAATTAGGGTGGTTTCTGCAAGAGAGAGATATTGGGCAGAAACACTAAGCTACAATTGAAATCTGGGATTAATTCAGAGGAAAAAACAGGGTTTTCTTGACAAAACAATTTTTAATTCAAAGAGGCAGGGGCAAAAATGGAATTAAAAATTACGGAGGTGATCATCATGAATTTAGAGATTTTTGGTGAAAATTTTATGATTTTTGGATAAGTGAAGCTATTAAAATAAATTCAGAAAAGATAAAACAGATTAAATGGATTAATCAAGGGCTGAGATTTGATCAAGATTCCTTTTGGTACAACTTGGGGACAATAGCTATCTGGGTACAAAATGGAGACAGGAAACACATACACCCTAAATCAGAAGATAGAGGAGACATGACACGTGGCAACATGTGAGTGAGCCAAGTCAGCAGAAGAGTGCCACGTGTCATCTTGCCATTTGTCCACGTCGGCATAGGTGGGTCCCACATGGCAAAAATTCGACCGGATGTGGGCCCCACAGATGCCATGTGGCACCCCATCCATAGGGCCACCTCATCACAGTAGTCCATGTGGCGATTTTTGGGTAGTGCCATGTCAGCATAGGAGTTACAATAATTGCACACAAGACAGAAAAAAGAAAGCCACGTGTCATCATTCGATTGGCGCCACGTCAACAGAATGCCACATGGCAATTTATTACTGGACCAAAGCAAAGACAAAGAATAACATGTGGCAATTGATTATTGGCACAGTTCAATAGTGTGGGTCCCACCAGCAACACTTGGCACCAATTACTGAATGCCACATCAACACAAATTGCCACATCATCACAGAATATTAATCAGGAAAAGGTATGATTTGAGTATATGACCCTATAACAAGAAGACATGTCGGCATGATTAAGGCCTAATTACTGACATGGATGCTCATTAATCCTGACAAGTGGGGCCATACTATAAACAGTACAAGACAGAGGTGTACGATAGTGTTGTAAGCCAAGTTCATCCATACAAAGCCGAGATTCAAATAAAGAGAAGGAAAGGAGAAAGCGCACCTGGCTCTTGCGCCAAACCTTTCTGATGGTGGACCCCACCCTGTTGCAATTCATGTGCACCATGATCACCCCGATTGGAGCTGCTTTCTCCTTCTTCTTTCCCTCTTCGTCTTTTTCTTTCGCGCGATGAAGCTGAAGATGTCATGGAGAAACGACTCAAACACGAGGCTTTTTTTTCTTCTGAACATGATCAAGATAAGCAATGCAACATGGATTAGAGGAAATGTATACAGTGAATCGAATGAATCGAATAAGATTAGTCCTGCTCAGGTTGAGGAAGGTTCTAGAAGGTTTTAACAAACCTCAATTGGTAGAATGAGTAGTGTGAAGGGCAAAATAGTGAATATTGATAAGAACTATAACTAACTCGCAGAAGTTGTTATACTAGTCAATTGCCAAGTCAGCAATCTGTGGACACAACACAAAGAAACACAAACACAACCTATCTGAGTCGTTTAAATAGAGAATGAAGGGTGAGATGAGGTGCCAAGTCAGCAATCCGAGAAATTAAGCAAACACAAATCCATCTTTGCACATCCTAGTCTATATAAACCCTTCAATACAATGCAGCAAGGGGATATACATCCAGAGGAGGGGAACAATCGGTAATTAGTAAAAAGACAAAGATCAAAGAGTGAAAGAACCGAAATCAAGATCAATTGATAGTAGAGTTGGTTCTTGAACTTAACTCTCTCAATTCGATCAAGAGGAGCCACTTCTAGCAATTGTTAATCACCTCATCCGAGTGATCAATTAGGTAAATCAAGTTTTGAGATGTAATTTTCTAAGAAAGAGTTGTAATTGAGGGATGAAACAGTAAAATGTATCTTCTTTTGAGATCTTCGATATTTTTTTCGATTTTCATTGATTTCTTTGTTCCTTTTTATACTTATTCCATGATTAGAGTATTCAAACACAAGTTTTAGGCATCTCCAATACTAGAGTAAGATCATAGGATCAAAATTAACCTTCTTTTTTTTAGTTGTTTTGCTTTTTCTCTGATTTTGAACTAATTACTTTTAAATTCAAGTTCTATTATGCATTGTGATCAAGGAGAGTAGTTCACTAAGAAAGATTGGTAGTAGGATCATATACTCCTCCCATTCTGAGTCAAAAGATGGAAATTGAAGTCGTTAAATTGGTAGAAGGATAGTTTATCCTCCCAATTTCGTTCTTGATCATTGGTGTGCTCATGCTAAGATTCACTCAAAAGCTTATCAACACACCATGCTGTGTGTAACTGAGGTGTACGAATGAATATGGGCGTCAGTTGTGATGAGCATCAGCAAATGGTGAGCAATAGGGTGAAGGACATGAAATTAGGCGATCAATCAAACCAAAACAGTGACATAAGCTTTCAGTACCGAGTTAGGAGTTGTACTGGAAAACGGTACCGACTTGTCAGGCGAGCCACCGTACGGATTTTAGATCCAAGATTATTGTTGGATTCAAGATACTAGGGCGATCCTATTCCTGTTATCTGATCTCCTTCCAAAGGCGTCGATCGTCGGCGCAAGTTGTCAGAGGAAGCGGAACGTAAGATGTGATAACACGATCCTTGAAGCAATCAACGCAAATCTTGACGCACTCGCACAATATCGAGTGGTATCTGAAGGGAAGAGTTTAGTGTGAATATCCCGACCCTTTATCTCTACCAATGTCGATCTTAAAGCACATCTAACGGCTAGCCTATTTCAGAATAAGAGGCCCAGTTATAAATAAAATCCCAGTCTAAGCCCAACAGTGAAGAGAAATTAAAACCTGGGCCCAGTTCGTCTGAAAAGAATAGAAAAAGAAATGGGTCCAACTCATAGAAAATTAAAAGAAATAAAAGTTAGCCCAATTAATTAAGCCCAAAACTCAATTAATAAACAGAAATTTAAAAATAAAGAGGAAACAAATCATTTGACAATGTTTCTAAATTTTAAATTATCTCAAATTTATTTCTAAAATTTCTATGCTTTTCATGGTATTTTTCTATGTAAAAACATTTCAGTTTTAAAGATTTTACTATACTAAAACAATTTAAAAACAAAAGAACTTTATTTGCTTTTTCCTGTTGAACAAAGCTTGACTTGTTATTTTGGCTATTATAAAATTTCAAAAAAATTTAAATAAAATTCTTAATAATAACCAATTTATTTTCTATTATTTTTGTGAATAACTTTCTACAAAAATAAATAGAGTTAAAAATAATAAAAAAAATAAAATTCTACTACTTTAGCTACTATAAAATCTCCAAAATTCAAATAAAATTATAAAGAATAACTAATTCATTTTCTATTTTTTTATGAGCAATTTCCTATAAAAATAAATAGAATAAAAAGCAATAAAAATAAAATCCTACTTTAAAAGAGTCTAGAATTCAAATAAAATTCATTTTCTATTATTTTCTACAAGTAATAAATAAAATGAAAGTAATAAAAATAAAGTTTAAAATTCAAATAAAATCATAAATAGAACAAAAAACAATAATAATTCTTTTAGCTATTAAAAATCCTGAAATCAAAATAAAATAGCTAACTCATCTTTTATTTTGTAAATAATTTTCTATAAAAATAAATAGAATTCAAAAATAATAAAAAAATTCTATTACTTTAGCTATTATAAAATCCCAAAAATCTAAATAAAAATTCTGAATAATAGCTAACTCATTTTCTATTATTTTTGTAAGTAATCTTCTACAGAAATAAATAGAGTTCAAAAAATAAAGATAAATCCACCTTTGTAATTGAGATAATAATAAAGGAATTATCTTAAAATCAATGAAAGTGTAATAATCTTTTTACATTTGAAAGGTGATTAAATACGCTCACACAAGGAGTGAAGAGTAACACGGTGATCTTGCACAAATAATACAACATTCAGGATAATTAGTCGGGACAAGAACATCTTGACGTTCGTTGAAGAATGACCAAGACTGTGACATCAACACAAGGAAATATGTCAACTTTGAGAGAGAAGAACATTATGATGTCCAAAAGAAGTGACATCTTAATGACTCAGTGTCGTGAACAAATAATTCATGACTAATTGAGCTAGTAAGACTGAACTCATCTGTTGATAAGTTTGTCTTCTAGTTCATCTCTCGAGATTGTGAGATTGAATCGTTCTGTAGTTGATTCATCCACAAAACAGTGAATGTGAATCGTTCAGTAGTAGGTTCTTTCACTGACACACGCCTCAACGTCAAGCTGGCTTAGTGCTTCAGGTTTGACCTTGTGTGCAGTTGTGTTCCTAGGTTTATGGGTCCGCTTAGTGCCTAGAATCCATGATCTAGAAGATCAGAGAGAAGTACCAAATGGGCCAAATCCGCCCTTTCTCCTGATTCACCAACCTCAAGATCAACCGGCTTAGTGCTTCGAGTTATATTTTGTGTGATTGGTTGTTGACTAGTTAAGATTGAACCGTTCAGTAGTAAGGTTATCTGATCAGTAGTAAGGTTATCTCTCGAGGTGGTAAAGACTGAACCGATCAGTAGTAGGTTCGTCTTTCACTGGATTAACTTTCTGGCGAATCCAGGGTGCCTTAATGATTCTTGATCACGAGGGCACACGATCACTTGACCATCATTTAACTATACTATTTGCTTCTCCCTTTTAAAGATCCAGAGGTGCCTCGAGATTAACAGCCCAGGGTAATTAACGGTGGGACCTTATGTCACACCCCAGAAATAAATGAATCGGATTAGGGGTGCTAATCCCGCCACGTACGCACGACGAGACGTGCGTACGAAAGGCTAAGTGAATAAGAATAAAAATAAAGAAAATCCCGAATAAACAAAATAATAATAATAATACAAAACAAAACAAATCCGAATATACGAGATAAATACAACGCCGTACACCGGCGGGGCTAACTCCATCGAATGGGTAGCAAAATCTCTCAAATAAAGCCCAAAGAAAGAAACCAAAAACCCGATACCCGATAAGCCCTAATCAACTACCCGCCTCACCGTGTCGATGCGGCGAAGCACCTCGATATCACGCAGATCATTGCACCTAGCACTCTCATCAAAACTCGAGCCCATACCGTAAACCTGGATCCCACAACCACCGTGGAAACGTGAGTAATTTTAAAAATTACTCGACGGATTAGATCCACCTTAAGATTTGATCTTCTTTCCTAGACCGGACCCAAACACCGATATCGAATTTAAATGCATTGAATTATTTAAATATATGTTAATGTATCATTATTTTATACAATTCGAGAACACCTCTACATGAATGACATGAAATGACAATTAACCCTGAAATAGAGAATCTGTGGAAAATAATAATATAATATAAAATATAAGGTACGAGTAAACAAACACCCGAAATAAATATCCCAATTTGCAAATCACCAGATCTATCCCAAGCGGGCGCCACCAGCGTCCCAACTTACGAACTTGGGCCTTGCCTAAGCGGGCGCCACCAAATAACCCAACTTACGAACTTAGGACTTTATGTTTATGCGGCGCCAATGCCGCATAAACGACAATTCGGGCTCCCGAGGCGATAACGCCCTAGGAGAGTGAGCGTGCATAAGCACGTACTCTGGTCTGCTAAATCTGGTAATTCACCTTACAAAATAAAAACAAACGGATAATTATGTCTTCAGTTGCCATACCGCCAAAGGAGATAACTACTCGTGAATTAACAAATCGAAATCAAATGGGAGCCTACACTGTACCAACCAAGGGTCAGAGGACCGCATCCCGTAAAAGTATCAAAATGAAATATAACAAATGGGAGCCTACACTGTACCCACTAAGGCCGAAATGTGGACCGCATCCCGACTTTCTCTCGTACCAACTACGGGCCAAAGGAGAAAGCCCTTCGGACAATATTAGGATCCTAAATACGCCGGATAAATATAATAATATAGTATCACGAACTAGATTCCGCCTCGGATATGGCCGCCCACACTAAACACCGAAGTACACGATATCCTAAACCACTCAAATTTGGATTGAAAGTTTAATCATATAAGGAATAATAATAAGATATATAATAAAGATCAAAAGAAAACACTCCGACACAGACGAACCCGCCAAATGACGGAATCGGTGGATAATCCGACAGGCACAAGTGCGCGCAACATATACGGCTGACGGTGGGTCCCACGGCCTATGGGTCACCGTACGTAACCACAACGGTCTGGTTATGCAAGGCAACTTAGACTGGGAATTACCCGGTCCGCCTCTCAACACTCCCATGCATTTAATGCATGATTAACTACCTAGCTTAACTAATAATTAGTAATAGTAATAATATTTTCCTAATAAATATAATCTACAACTTGATTTATTTAATTCTATCTGATCCTATCTCGGGACTATTTCCCGAATCCTACTCCTATCCTGTGTACGTGCAATATGACATGATATGACATGCGAATGCGGGTATGTCTCGAATATGCTGGTCAATTTACCGGATGCGAGATGACAAGTCAATTTTGGTCTCTAATCAAAGTTTGGTCGAAAGTACCGCAATTCGATTTATTTTAAAAACAGCTTTAATTTCGGTTTGGATTCCTAATTCTAAAGAGAGAAAATCAAATCCCAGAAACCGTACTGGGGAGTCTTTGAGTGAGGATCGCGAGTCGCTCTACTCCGGAGGTAGAACACCGCCTCGGGGTCGGTGTCCGCGTACGTCGGTCGGGAATGACCTCGTACTCCGCGAGGGGATCCGAGTCGATCGTATCACCTAATTAATTTAAATTAGATGTTTATTAGTTTTACTTGATTTACTAATTAGTAACAGGATTAGATTGATAATTTAATTAAACGTTTGTTCGGGTCTTATCGTCTCTTCTTGAATTTCGTAATGCGTTTCCGCTCGCATACATGCGCGTCGGAAACTTCATTGCCCGCTTATAGATCCGTTAAATTGTGTTTATCATTCTCGATCGTTCTTATACGTTCATTCTCTATTTTAAATTCGAGTTCATTGATTTAAATATTTAAATCAATTAATTTTAAAGATAGAGAAATTGATTAATATATAATGTTATATTTAATATATTTAGAATTATTCTTATTAATTTAAAATAGAGAAATTGATTAATATATAATATATGATATATATAATATTTTATTCTAGTATTCTTTTGCTTATTCAAAAATGAAAGATTTAATTAATATATATTGTTATTTTATATATATCTATTCTTTATTTCTAATATTCTTTTAAATCTAAAAATAGAGAAATTGATTAATATATATATATATATATATATATGTATATATATATACTCGTATATATATTCATTATATCCTAATTATCTTTTCTTATTAATTTTACTTTTATTATTATGTATATGTATATAAATACTTAACCTTATATTTAAATAAATTAGCAAAAATAGTTTAAAATAATTTAAAAAGGAAAACTTAAAAGAAAAATTAAAAATAAGAAGAAGTAAATAAATTAAGAAAATTATTATTATTTTATTACTGTGTTGGTGTTTTAATGTTCGGGATCATACGCTGACTACCAAATCGTTGGTGCCAATGCACCGATATCCCGAATCGGGGGCAGTCAGGGAATTTAATCATTTCCCGATTCTTTAAGTTTACGTATTAGTCCATGGATACCGCCAAACCTTTCGGGCGGCTCTCAATTTAATTAGTCATATTTTATTAAATCACTTAATTATCCGGAGATTTTTAATCATTGAGCCTTATTTTCTTAATACTAATCCTACTTAGAATTTTAAGTTAATTAGTTTTTCATTGTCGACCCAATGGTCTATCTAATTACATCTTGTTACTTAAATGGACTCAATTAGTTTCTACCTCTTAAGTTTGAATTATTTTTAAGGCCTTACTAGCCCAATTTGTTTCCATCTATTTCATTGCATTCATATCTTAGCCCCATCTCTTATTATACAACTCAATTATATTTTCAATTAACTTGGCCATAATAATTTTTAGCTCAACAATAAAGTCAACACAAGAAAACAACTCGGTGGCCATAAAGATTTACGAATTAAAGATCGAGGCGGACATTCACAAACAACCAAAAAGGCAACAACTCAGACCAACAAGTATAAAAGGGACGATTCAGGACAAGATGTCAGCTGGTACCAGTAACAAACGAC
Source organism: Schoenoplectus tabernaemontani (assembly GCA_037127355.1). Classification (NCBI taxonomy): domain Eukaryota; kingdom Viridiplantae; phylum Streptophyta; class Magnoliopsida; order Poales; family Cyperaceae; genus Schoenoplectus; species Schoenoplectus tabernaemontani. The sequence continues at coordinate 19,839,128 of CM073755.1, read as the reverse complement.
ACCTGGTACCAGCATCAGAACAGAACCAGCAAGAGCAATTACCAGAATATACTATGGGACAAGTACAACTACAATCCAGTAACTGAGTAAGGCTGCTGTCTGGTACCAGCAAGCCGGTACCAGAAGAGGAAATAGATAACGTAACCAGCATTTGAACACATGATAACACAGTATGGATTTAAGGCAACCATCCACCACAAGAACCAGAATCCACTCTTTATTAGAGCCAGCACAGGAGCTATTCAAAGGAATAAGACAGTTTCAAAACACTGATTTTCACCAGTGACAACAATTGATACCAAAGCCCATAAATCGGCAGACGTAGGGCATGATCCTCGCATCATCGGTGTACCGATTGGTACCGGTGTACCAAGGCGCATAAGCCAAATTGCAAAACAACACTAATCGAACCAGCCCAACCCCATGTACCAGAATCAAACAGCATCAACAACACATGCAACACGGTAATTGACAAGGCAGCACAACAATTAGCACCCGTAAGCCCAAACAAAGCGAGAGAACAACACCACAAAATAGAAAAACGAAAGCACGGGGCTCGGCCCGGCGTGGCCCACACGGCCGGACAAAGGAAAGGAGTTACCGGATTTAGCACAATGCGGCGGGGGGGCAAGTATGAGAAGGATCGCTCGGCCGGATCGGCACACAAGGGGAGGAGGGTCGGCCGTTCTTTGTGCTCGGGTGGGCGCTCGGCTAGCGCGCGTGAGTGGCGAGCAAGGGAAGAAAGGCGCGCGAGAGGTTGGCTCGGTTTTGGTTGTCGGCCATGGCATGGGGGGGAGCACGCGGTGAGGGTTGAGTACTCGAATAGGGAGACGGAACTCCCGAGGAGTGAGGGGTGAGCCGGAGCGCCACTCGGTCGATAGGGACGCGATCGCTCGGAGGACCGAGCGACGAGGGCGATTTCGAGTAGCGTGACAAATGGGGGTGTTGTGGGTTGAGACATTAAGCGGAGGAGAGAGTGGTGGAAGAGTGATTTTCGGAAATGAGAAGGGAGAAAGAGGATCGGAAATAGGTGCTGTCGCCAGGGGAAATCGAAAGGGGAAAATGAAAGAAAAGGTAAAGGGAGTTCACGGGCAGCCAGGGAGAGAAGGAGAGAGAGAGAGAGAAAAGATTGAAAAGAAAGAAGAGAAAGAAAAGAAAGAGAGAGAGAAAAATGTTGACTTTGGCTTGTTTAGATTTTCTGTGAACGAAATCATATAGATGACTGCGTGTTTAATGGATTCTTAAAATTTTATCAATTAACTAATTTATCATCATCTTAATTTAGTTATTAATTCTCATTAAATCTTGTTATATTCAATAACTGATGTTCTTAATTCAATCTGATTTAGGTTTTGTAAATTCGATGTTTGTTTTTAACTAATCTATTAACTATTAAGCCATTGTCAGTTATTTTATTATTCGAGATTACATTAATTTCTCTTTTGATCGTATCTCATCTAATTACCTAGAGTCTTTATATAATTTTATTTATTTTATCATATTATTTATATTTTATTTTTGTTTGTTTTTATTTTATTTTATTTATTATTCATAACTGTTTACATATTCTTTTAAATTTTTGGTATTATGTCATCGTTAGTGTTTGTACTATTCCAATTTATTTAAGTTCCAATTCGATCGATTAATTATTTATTTCAAATTCAAAATTCAAATTTATTTTTATCTCATAATTGACTAATTCTTTTAATTTATTTGGAATTAAGTTTTCATCTACTAATTTACCTAAGTCATCATTAACTTTAAAAATTATTATTGTCTAATGTTACCTTTTTATATATATATATATATATATATATATATATATATATATATATATTTTCTTTTCTTTTAATTGTTGGTTGTGTTATTTGTTAATTTGTGCTAATTTATTCTAATTATTCTCTTAATTATTATTATTACTTAATTAAATTTTACGGTTTAACACCTTACGCCCACCGGAATCTACAAGTACTCACAATCACTAAAAATCCCCTAAATGTGCATTCAAATTGGTCTAAACGGTAGAATTAACCAGCATTAAGCAAATGTACGCTTAGGATGGATCTCCGTGTCCTTCTTCCGCATCCCATCGCCAACACACCCGTAAGGCGGTGCGGAGCGCGCGAAAAAGGATCGCACACCCGTTTTCACGTATTGCACTCCCAGAATCGTTTTCGACGGTGCCGAGTACGTGGGGTCCCGTTTTCATGTTTTGCGCGCCCAGATCATTTTTCGGCGGTACCGAGGGCGTCTGATCCCGTTTTTATGTTTTCCGCTCCCGGACATGTTTCTGGGGTTACCGAGGGCGTCGGGCCCCGATTTCACATTTTGCGCTATCGAAATCATTTTCGGCGATGCCGAGTGCGTTAGGTCCCATTTTCATGTTTTGCGCTCCCAGACTAGTTTTCGGCGGTACCGAGGGCGTTTGATCCCGTTTTCATATTTTCCGCTCCCCGGACATGTTTTTGGCGGTACCGATGGCGTCCGATCCCGTTTTCATGTTTTTCGCTCCATGGAAATGTTTTTGGGGTACCGAGGGCGTCAGGTCCCTTTTCACGTTTTGCGCTCCCGAACTCATTTTCGGCGGTACCGAGAGCGTTTGATCCCGTTTTCATGTTTTCCGCTCCCCGGACATGTATTTGGGGGTATCGATGGCGTCGGATCCCTTTTTCACTTTTTGCGCTCTCGGACACGTTTTCGGTGGAACCGAAGGCATCAGGTCCTGTTTTCTTATTTTCCTCTCCTTGACTCGTTTTCGACGGTACCGTGGGCGTCGGGTCCTGTTTTCATATTTTGTGCTCCCGGAATTGTTTTCGGTGATACAAAGTGTGTCGGGTCCCGTTTTCATATTTTACGATTCCGAATTTGTTTTCGGGGGTACCGAGGGCGTCCGATCCCGTTGTCATGTTTTTTTGCTCCCGGACATGTTTTCGGCGATACTAAGGGCATCGGGTCCTATTTTCATGTTTTGTGCTCCCAGACTCCTTTTCGGCGGTATCGAGAGCGTTGGGTCCCGTCTTCATGTTTTGCGTGCCCGGACTCATTTTCGGCGGTACTGAGGGCGTCGGGTCTAATTTTCATGTTTTGCACTTCTGGAATCATTTTCGGCGGAACCGACGACGTCGAGTCCCGTTTTCAAGTTTCACGCGTCCGGACTCATTTTCGACGATACCGAGGGCGTCGGTTCCCGTTTTCATGTTTTGCGCGCCCGAACTCATTTTCAGCGGTACCGAGGGCGTCGGGACCCGTTTTTATGTTTTGCGCTCCCGGACATGTTTTTGGGGTACCGAGGGCGTCGGGTCCCTTTTTCACGTTTTCGGCGGTACCGAGGGCGTCGAGTCTCGTTTTCATGTTTTGCGCGGCCGGACTCGTTTTCGGCGGTACCGAGGGCGTTGTGTCCCTTTTTCACGTTTTGCGCTCCCGGACACGTTCTCGGCGTTACCGAGGGCGTCGGGTCCCGTTTTCATATTTTGCGCTTCCGGACTCATTTTTGGCGGTATCGAGGGCGTCGGGTCCCGTTTTCATGTTTTGCCCTCCCGATTCGTTTTCAATGGTATCGGGGGGCGTAGGGTACCGTTTTCATGTTTTGCGCACTCGGACTCATTTTCGTGGTACCTAGGGCGTAAGGTCCCGTTTTCATGTGTTGCACGCCCGGACTCGTTTTCGGCTGTACCGAGGGCGCCGCGTCCCGTTTTCATGTTTTGAGCGCCCAGACTCATTTTCGGCGATACCGAGGGCGTCGGTTCTTATTTTCGGCGGTACCGTGGGCGTCGGGTCCCGTTTTCATGTTCTGAGCACCCGGACACGTTTTCGGCGATACCGTGGGCGTCGAGTCTCGTTTTCATGTTTTGCGTTCCTGGAATCATTTCCTTCTATATCGAGGGCGTCGGGTCCGTTTTCATATTTGGCGTTTCCGGATTCGTATTCGACGGTATCGGGGGCGTCGGTCCCGTTTTCATGTTGTGCGCGCCTGGAATCGTTTTCGGTGGAACCGAGGGCGTCGCGTCTCGTTTTCATGTTCTGAGCGCCCGTACTCGTTTTTGGCGATACCGAGGGCGTCGGTTCATGTTTTCATGTTTTACGCCGCCGGACTCATTTTCGGTGGTACCGTGGGCGTCGGGTCCCATTTTCAGGTCTTGTGCGCCCGTACTCGTTTTCGGCGGTACCGAGGGCGTCGGGTCCCGTTTTCATATTTTGCGCGCCAAGACTCGTTTTCGCCGGTGCCGAGGGCGTCGAGTCCCTTTTGCACGATTTGCACTCCCGGACTCGTTTTTGGCGATCCAGAGGGCGTCGATTCCCGTTTTCAAATTTTTCGCTCCCCGGACATGTTTTTGTGGGTACCGAGGTTGTCGGGATCCTTTTTCATGATTTGCGCTCCCAGACTCGTTTTCGACGGTACCGAGGGCGTCTGGTCCCGTTTTCATGTTTTGTGCGCCCGGATTCATTTTCGGCGGTACCATGGTCGTCGGGTTTTGTTTTCCTATTTTGTGCTTTCGGATTCGTTTTCGGCGGTACCGAGGGCGTCGGATCTCTTTTTCACATTTTGCGCTTCTCGGACTCATTTTTGGAGCTACCAAGGGTATCGGGTCCTGTTTTCATGTTTTGCGCTTCCGGACTCATTTTCGGCGGTATCGGGGGCGTCGGGTCCCGTTTTCATGTTTTGCGCACTCGGACTCGTTTTCAACGGTAATGAGGGCGTCGGATCCCGTTTTCATGTTTTGAGCGCCCAGACTCGTTATCGGTGATATTGAACGCGTCTGATCCCGTTTTCAAGTTTTCCGCTCCGCATACATGTTTTCGGGGGTACCGAGGGCGTCGGGTCCTTTTTTCATGTTTCCCGCTCCCGGACACGTTTTCGGCGGTACCCAGGGCGTCAGCTCTCATTTTCATGTTTTGCGCTCCCGGACTCTCTTTCGGCGGTGCCAAGTGCGTCGGGTCCAGTTTTCAAGTCTTGCGCGCCCGGAATCATTTTTGGCGGTACCGAGGGCGTCGAGTCCCGTTTTAATGTTTTTCTCCCCGGACTTGTTTTTGGGGTTACCGAGGTCGTTGGGTCCCATTTTCACATTTTGTGCTCCCAGAATCGTTTTCGGCGGTGTCGAGTGCGTGGGGTCCCGTTTTCATGTTTTGCACTACCGGACTAGTGTTCGGCGGTACCGAGGGCGTCTGATCCCGTTTTCATGTTTTCCGCTCCCCGGACATATTTTTGGGGTTACCGAGGGCGTCGGGTCCCATTTTCACGTTTTGCGCTCCCGGACTCATTTTCGGCTGTGTCGAGTGCGTGGGGTCCCTGTTTACCCTTGAAAAATCTCAAAGATAAGCAGCTGAGTAAATGAAAATAAATATCAATTGTTGATAATAAAACATAAGAAAGAGGAAAGAGAAAGGGCAAGAGAAATGGCCCACTGATCAGAAGAGGTCGCTGCCTAACCCCGGAACAAATCAATTAATCCCACAAGGAAATGTCAGGGTGAGAGACAGAGATATAAATACTCCACCACCTCCCCGCTCATTCGAGGTGGGCCGACCTCGAAGATTCCGAGGAGAAATCTCCTGATGGGTCAGCCATCTGATCACATTTTTCCTGATAAGTGGGACCCACGTGGCAGTCACTTGCAAGCAGCTCTGACAGCCTAACATTAGCTTATCTACTAAACCTAAGCCAGCCGGAACAAAAACTAAGCAATAGTCCCACAAGGAAATTTTAGGCAAAAGCCAGAGGTATAAAAGCCCTGTCATCTCCTATTCATTCGAGATGGATGACCCTCAGGAGTTTCAGGAGAGAGAGATCTCTAGAGGGGTCATCCATCTAATCATTTTTCACTGATAGGTGGGCCCCACATCTCAGTGACCAAACATCAAAGGAGTCAGAATTAAACCCTAAGAATCTATCCTCAAAGCAAACCCTAAGAACTGAAGCAGTATAATCCCTATACAACAAGGAATGATGTCAATGCCAAGCTAGTATTCTGATACAACTAATCATGAGAAATTTCAAATGTGATTTTGCTTTCAAGGCTGACCTGGTGCCAAAGCTGTGAGCAACCACCTAACCATGCTTTGATTTGTGTCAATTACTGATAAATAGTCAGCTCTTTGATCAAATCACCATCATGTTAAGGGATTGAAAGTCAATTTCACAAGAACTGATCAAAGCCAAAGTGGGAGCAACCATCTGATCAAGTCTAGATTTGTATCAATTGTTGACAAGTAATCAACTGTTGATCAGATCAAACCCTAATGAATATCAATACAAGTCTAATTGGTATTTAGTTAGGGTGGTTTCTGCAAGAGAGAGATATTTGCCAGAGACACTGAGCTACAATTGAAATCTGGGATTAATTCAAAGGAAAGAACATGGTTTCCTTGATAAAAGAATTTTTAATTCAGAGAGACAAAGGTAAAAATGGAATTAAAAATTACAGGGATGATCATCATGAATTTAGGGATTTTTGGTGAAATGTTCATGATTTTTGGATAAGTGGAGCTATTAAAATAAATTTAGAGAAGATAGAACAGATTAAATGGATTAATCAAGGGCTGAGATTTAATCAAGACAACTCTGGGTACAACTTGGGGATAATGGCAGCTCTGGATACAAACTGGGTGTAAGAAGCACAGAAAGTACAAAATAGAAGAAGGGAGAGAGTATGTCACGTGGCAGCACCAGATTGGGCCAACTCAGCACAGTTGTGCCACATGGCAGTTTCCTATTGGTCCACCTCAGCTGGGTGGGACCCACACCCCTACAGACCTGACAGGTGGGCCCTACGACTATGCCACATGGCAGGCCATCACTCAGCCATGTCACACTATCCCAGAGACATGTGGCCAGATCCTACTAGGCCACGTCAGAGGCTGCATCAACATTAATGCCACTTGGCGATGTGCGATTGGTGGACAGCAGAAAGAAGGGTGCCAAATGGTAACACCTAAAGAGGCCACCTCATCACAAGCATGCCACATGACAGTCTCCTATTGGTCCACCTCAGCCATGTGGACCCCACCATGCTATAAGATGACTGATAAGTGGGCCCCACTTGGTGCCACGTGGCATGTGTTCACTGGTGCCATGTCATCACATAGTATACACAGGGATTACATATGGCTTCAGTTGATTGGTACAAGTCAGCACAAGGCAGCACACGTGGCACAAACAGTCAGAGCCACATCATTCATCATTAACAGATCATTAGTGTTAAGGGTTTGTTTATTAAGCAATCAATCAATTAGACCTTGCCACTTCAACCTACTAACCCTAAAATCAACTACCAACTAGATCTATAGACCCAGGCTTGTAAACCTTACAAGTGGGGCCCAATAGTTAGAAATGCAAGCAGAATCATATAACTGGGCCATGAACCAAGTCTATTCAGTTTATTCATTTAAATCAACGCGGCCTATTCAAAATCGAGAATAAAACAAGAGATGAACCTGGTGTATGCTTTCCTAATCGCTGGTCTACTCTTCCCTGGCGCTTTGGTGCACGTGCGCCTGGATCGTCCAGCCCAGTCGAGCATTCTCCCCGTTCTCTCTTCTTCTTCTCCTCGCGCGCGATTGCTGTCTTCTTCCCATGGCGCCTCACCATTGCAAAGGACTTGAAAACAATTGATAAACGTCAACGCATTAGTCAGAAGGGTGAGAACAAGAGTATAGCGATAAGGGAGAGTATTGAACAATGATTTTATCTCGGCCTGAGTAGAAGCATCAAGGGTGTACCTTTGGAGAGATGCAATTAAGTGTTTTGAACACTAAATTGAATACACGCAGAGCTTCTTTGTGCTAAGGCGACGCTAATTGATGAGTAATTACAAGACAATTGAGTGAGAATAGAGTTCAAGCGCGAAGAATCATCAAAGGCAGTAGCAAAGAGGCAGGCTTGATAGACGCTTCAAACATCAAATTATGTGGTCAAGGAGTTTATCTAGGCTAAGGCGATGCTGATTAGTATGGATCGAAGGAGAAGTTAGACCAGAAGGAGTGAATTGCGCCAAGAGAAGAAAGGAGGCAGAAGCACGATTTTGAAATTAAGTGAAACACAGCGCAATTGAAAGTGAGGAGGTACTGGAATTGATGAAGGGGGGCCCACTCGTCAATTAGAAGATGTGTAGGATTGAAGTTGAGAGTGTTGGCACAGTCAACATATAATAGAAATAACCGATTGGTCAAAGGCGATCTTGAAACAAGCACAACTGCATCCTAACCGTTAATTGAAGTGAGATAGAGGGTGGAGATTCATTTGAGCAGTCAATCCGACCCAACAGTAATCAACCAATCGCAATCAAGTGAATTAGTTGGTCGAAGCCTATATAAACAGAGGGAGATAATAGTAAAAGGAGGGATCCAAACAGCAACAACTGAAGAACATACTATAGTAGCTGAAAAGAGAGAGAGAGAAGAGATCAATTGGTGTACTATTCAAAGAAAAGGTAATTGGATTTTGTGTTCATCAATCAAAATCGAGTCTTTGCGTTTCTCTCCTTTGAAATTCTTATGATCTGAGACACCTAATCTGTATCTATGTAATGATAGAAAAAATTCTTGCTCGATTTTGCTGCCATAATTTCCCTTCTTTTATAGATTTTTCCCTTTTCTCTCTGATTTCATCATTTCCTTCTATTAAAATTAGCAATTGGATTATGCAATTGATATCCAGTGAGCCACTGGCCCGAGTACAAGGTGTTTGGTGAGCCTTTAGGCCTGGATTAATCATCAACATGAAGAAATTACAAAAAGATTACTGTTTCTTGTTATTGTTCATAATTTTTCCATTAATCGTTTTTTTCCTTCTTTAGCTCTAATTGGACAAGATTTGATAATTAGAGGCTTATTATCTGTTAATTACTTTGATTGCATGATTATGATTAGTAAGGATGATGTAAAGTGCATAAACCTTATAACAAAAGGTATTAACTCGATAAGATCAGTATATCGTTTATTTCTGGCACAATGATCAATCGAATTCAACAAGAATTTCAGCGAGCCACTGGCCCCAGTTAAGATTGGGTGAGCCTTTAGGCCTGAGAGTTGTCTATCGAGTGTACAAGTTCAATAAGCATCTTAGATTGGAACGGATGGAAGTCGGTACCAGTCGATAACGCATACCTCCAATGCACGAGTGCTTCAGCACAATCAATAGTGAGCAATAAACCCTCTATTCATTTCAGATCATATCCATATACCAAAGCGATGCTTATTGAGTTTGTAATCATCAGTAACATCAATCAAACCTGTCGAATTTGGTAAAAAGCAATTCGGTACCAATCGGTCCTGTGTATTGACAAATGGTGAGGTGGTTCAGCACCACTACTAGCGTAAGAGAAGCCCTTTGTTCACTTCGAATCATAATGACATGTCAAAACGATGCTTATCAAACTCGCAATTGTCAAGAACTTCGATCAATTCGATCGAATTTGATAAAGAATTCAATTCGGTACCAATTCCGATTGGTACACCTCAGTCGGTACCATTGCATAGCTTCTACTACCGTATGGATCCTTGATCAGATACTTCAGAGAGATTCTACACATTGAGACGATGCTAATGCATCGACCTGATCGGAGAAGAAGAGCTTCGCCCGCCGGGAACGCCACCCAGCACAAATCTTAATGCATCGGGGAGTTAGAAGCTGAGAGGATTCCCTCTGCACGATTATTGAAGCGTTCACCAATCTTTAAAGACTATTAGTGGATGAGATTTGTCAAGAGTTAAGAAAATATAAATGGGAACAGATCTGGGTCTTAGATCTATTAAACACGTATCTTAACTAAATCTAGCGGCCCAAGTGCATTTGAACATTTAAATAAGAGTCTGCACCAATCTCAGTATAATCCAACGACCCACATTAAATGGTAGATTTAACAGAGCAAGGGCCGGCCCAGCTGTGTGTTAGGCCCAATTCAAAAATATAAAGAGAAAATAAAAGAGAAATGGATTCGGCCCACTTTAATTAAGCCCAAAATTCAATTAATTACAGAAATTAAAAATAAATAGTAAATAAATCATTTGAAATTATTCTTGAACTCCAAATTAATTCAAATCTGTTTCTAAAATTTTTTTTATTTTCCATAGCATTTTTCTGTATAAAAATATTATAATTACAGAAATATTATGATATAAAAATAATTTAAAAGCAAAATATATAATATTACATTTTCCTATTTAATTTCACTTTAAATTATCATTTTAGATATTATAAAATTCTAAAAATTCAAATAAAATCCTAAATTATAATTAGATATGTTTTACTGATTTTTAAGTAATTTTTCATGAAATAATAATAACAATAATAATATTCAATAAGAAATAATAAGATAAATCCTATTCTTTAGTTATTCTAAAAAAAATAAATAATAATAGAATTTGTTAATAATAATTGAATATTATTTCAATGCTTTTTACATGGAAATAAAAATGAATAATAATAATAAATAATAAATATACCTTATTTTATTTTAGAATTCTAAAATAAAATTATATAATAAAATAAATTATATTCCTTTGGTTATTTCTAAAATTCAAATAAAAATATAATAATAATAGAATAAATATTATTATTTTTAGTTTAAAAATACTAATAAAAAATATAATAAAAGTAAATCATCCTTAGTATTTTGTAAATAAAAATGTATTAAAAAAATAATAATTGTAATAGAGAATATAATGTATTTCATTCTTTGTAGCTATTATAAGAATTCTAAAAATGCAAATAATAATAATAATGATAATAAAACAAAATATTATTCTAAAAATTTTAGAATTCAAATAAAAATATATAATTCATTCTCTACTATTTTTCTAAATAATAAAAAATAATAAAACTATCATAAATAGAATAAAAAAATAATAATAATAATTCTTTTAGCTATTGTAAATTCTAAAAATCAAAATAAAAATAGCTAATTCATCTTTTATTTTGTAAAAAATTTTCTACAAAAATAAATAGAATTTCAAAATAATAAAAGATGTTATAATAAAACCCTATTGCTTTAGCTATTATAAAAACCCTAAAAATTCAAAATAAAATCATAAATAATAGTCAACTTATTTTCTATTATCGATGGCGGTGGTACTAAGGGCGTCGGGTCCCTTTTTCACTTTTGGCGCTCCCGGACACATTTTCGGCGGTACCGAGGGCGTCCGATCCCGTTTTCATGTTTGCAGCTCCCGGACATATTTTTGGGGGTACCGAGGGCGTCGGGTCCCATTTTCTTGTTTTGCGCTCCCGGACTCATATTCGGTGATACCGACGGCGTCAGGTCCCGTTTACATGTTTTGTGCCGGGACTAGTTTTCGCGCTACCGAGAGCGTCGTGTCTCGTTTTCATGTTTTGCGCGGCTGGACTCGGCGGTACCGAAGGCATCGTGTCCCGTTTTCATATTTTGCGCTTCCAAATTTATTTTCGGCGGTACCGAGGGCGTCCGATCCTGTTTTCATGTTTTTCGCTCCCTAACATGTTTTTGGGGGTACAGAGGGCGTCAAGTCCCTTTTTCACGTTTTGCGCTTCCGGACACGTTTTCGGCGGTACCGAGGGCGTCGGGTCCTGTTTTCATGTTTTGCGTGCCCGAACTCGTTTTCGGCGGTACCGAGGGCGTCACGTCCCGTTTTCATGTTTTGCGAGCCCGGACTCATTTTCATCGATACCGAGGGTGTCGGGTCCGGTTTTCATGTTTTGCGCTCTCGTACAAGTTTTCGGCGGTACCGAGGGCGTCGGGTCTCGTTTCCTTGTTTTGCGCGCTGGGACTAGTTTTCACGCTACCGAGGGTGTCGGGTCTCATTTTCATGTTTTGCGCTCCCAGAATCGTTTTCGGCGGTAACGAGGGTGTCGGGTACCGTTTTCATATTTTGCGCTTCCGGATTCATTTTCGGCGGTACCGAGGGCGTCCGATCTCGTTTTGATGTTTTTCGCTACCAGACAGGTTTTTGGGGATACCGAGGGTGTCGGGTCCCCCTTTCACGTTTTGCGCTTCCGGACTCGTTTGATATACCGTGGGCGTCGGGTCCCGTTTGCACGTTTTGTGTGCCCGAACTCATTTTCGGCGGTGCTGATTGCTTCGGATCCTGTTTTTATGTTTTGCGCATGGATGCATTTTCGGTCGTACCGTGGGCGTTAGGTCCCTTTTTCACGTTTTGCGCTCCCGGACACGTTTTCGATGGTACCGAGGGCGTCGAGTCCCGTTTTCATGTTTTGTGCTTCCGGACTCGTTTTCGGTGGTTTTGTGGGCGTCGGGTCCTAATTTTATGTTTTCGACAGTACCGTGGGCGTCGGGTCCCTTGCTAACGTTTTCCGCTTCCGAACTCGTTTTTGGTGGTACCGGGGTGTCGGGTCCTGTTTTCATGTTTTGCGCTCCCGGTCTCGTTTTCGGCTGCATGAGGGGCGTCGGGTCCCGTTTTCATGTTTTGCGCTCCCGGCCGAAAATAGTACGGCGCGCAAAACATGAAATCGGGTCCCGACACCCCTGGTACCGTTGAAAATGAGTCCGGGTGCGAAAAACATGAAAACGGGATTATAGGCCCTCAATACCGCCGAAATCGAATTCGGAAGCGCAAAATATGAAAACGGGACCAGAAGCCCTCGATACCGCCGAAAATGAGTACGGGCACGCAAAACAGGAAAACAAGACCCGACGCCCTCAGTACCGCCGAAAACGAGTACAGGAGAGAAAAACATGAAAACAGGACGCGACGCCCTCGCTACCGCCGAAAATGAGTCCGGGCGCGCAAAACATGAAATCGGGTCCCGACACCCCTGGTACCGCTGAAAATGAGTCGGGGTGCGAAAAACATGAAAACGGGATTATAGGCCCTCAGTACCGCCGAAATCGAATCCGGAAGCGCAAAATATTAAAACGGACCAGAAGCCCTCGCTACCGCCGAAAATGAGTACGGGCGCGCAAAATAGGAAAACAGGACCCGACGCCCTCAGTACCGCCGAAAACGAGTACGGGAGAGCAAAACATGAAAACGGACGCGACGCCCCCGGTACCGCCGAAAATGAGTCCGAGCGCGCAAAACATGAAATCGGGACTCGACGCCCTCGTTACCGCTGAAAAAGAGTCCGGGCGCCCAAAACATGGAAACGGGACCCAACGCCCTCGGTACCGCCGAAAACGAGTCTAGGCGCGCAAAACATGAAAACGGGATGCGACGCCCTCGATACCGCGGAAAATGAATCCGGGCGCGCAAAACAGGAAAAATAGGACCCGATGCCCTCGATACCGCCGACAATAAGTTCGGGCGCGCAAAACATAAAAATGGGAACTGACGCCCTGGGTACCGCCGAAAATGAATCAGGGCGCTTAAAACATGAAAACGGGACCCGACGCCCTCGCTACCGCCAAAAACGAGTCCGAGCGCGCAAAACATGCAAACTAGACCCGACGCGCTCGCTACCGCCGAAAATGAGTCCGAGCGCGCAAAACATGAAAACGGGACCCCACACCCCGCTACCACCGAAAACGAGTCTAGGAGCGCAAAACATGAAAACCTGACGCCCTCGGTACGTCGAAAATAAGTCCGGGTGCACAAAACATGAAAACGGGACACGACGCCCTCGCTACGCCGAAAACGAGTCTGGAAGAGCAAAATGTGAAAAAGAGACCTGAAGCCCTTGGTGCCGCCGAAAACGAGTCCGGGGGCGCAAAACATGAAAGAAGGATCTGACGCCCTCGATACCCCCGAAAACGAGTCCGAGAGTGCAAAATAAGAAAACAGGACCCGACGCCCTCGGTATCGCCGAAAACGAGTCCGGACGCGCAAAACATGAAACAATAGGGTTTAGAAATTCTTCTTAATCTCTCACTTTTCACTGAAATTGTTTGTGGAAGAGTGTTTAAGAGGGTTGGATCTATCAAAATTCGGGGTGGATTGGGGTGGCTTGCTTCGAGTCGATCGGATTTTGAGGTGGTTGCTATGGTTGTCGAAGGAGGGAAAAGGGAACAGAGAGTAATCAGGTTTGAATTTTGTGTTCTTTCGGAAATAAAGAGAGAGAGAAAGGGGGAAATGTATTTTATTTTATTATCAAGTTAAGTTCTTCGTTTGAATGGTCTTGGTTCATGCGGACCAAAACATTGGTCGAGCTTAGATTCATAAGGGCCGGATCCATACACCCATTTTCTTTTAGTCCTTAAACTCAAATGCAATATGCACTCAATGCGCCATGCTGTACTGCCACTGATTTGTGGGGCCAAGGAGTTTGATCTATGAGCTGCTAGCACCATCCATTTAATTAAATTCGGATTTTAAATTAAATTTTAAGTTTCTGAATTTATTTTGAAAGACTTCTTCATCCAAAAATCATCAAAATTTTCTTCCAAAATCCTATAAAGTGTTTCAAGATTTATGGCAATTTTTATTTCCATTTTTTCCTTTAATTAATTATTTTGATGCCTAGTTAATTAATTTAATTTGATTAATTGATGATTTCCATCTTTCCTCGACTTCTATAACTCCAAAAATATCGAATGATATATGGGAATTCTCATAATTTCATAGAGAACCCAATTCTCTCATAAAATTTGAGTTTTAAAATTTTTAACTTTGACGAGGTTTTTCGATTTGAATCTCTCGAGCTTTGGCAATCAAGCCTTTTTCTGAGAATTTCTAATTTCTTTCAATTTTATCCCCAATTCCTAGATCTTCAGGCTTGATCTGGGCTTTTGGATCTCTGTCGGGTTTAATGGGCCTTTTTGGGTTTTTCGGGAATATTGAGCCTCTCAGGCCTGACCCGATTCTTCAGATTTTCTTTACACCATTCCTCGACTTTTTAGGGGTAAACAATAATAAGAGTTTAATCATCTTTTAACATCTTTGTAAACAATCTCCTATAAATAAAAATTCAAAACAGAACAAAAGAAAAATAATAATAATAATAAAGAATTATTATAATGATTCTATGAATAGTTATACGATTTACCAAAGCATCGAACGTTTCATAAGGCGTTGGCAACGCTTTGACTCTTCTCTGACAAGTCAATATGTTCTGAGGAATCGTTGTAACGATTATCTAAATCGTTATACGATTCATCAAATTGTTATAACGCTTCACAAGACGTTAGCAACGCTTTGACCACTCTCTAACAAGTCAACATATATTAGAGAATCGTTATAACGATTCCTTGAATCGTTGGAATGACTTTCTGAAACGTTGAATGATATACAAAGCGTTGGTAACGTTTTGACCCCCTATTGACCAATTTTGTGACAAATCTGATATCTTCTGAAAGCGTTATAACGGTTTGTGGAAACGTTATAATGATTTGTTGAAGTGTTGTAACGGTTTGTTGAATCGTTACATAATTTTGAGAATGTGAATGATCAATGAGGTGATGATATACTTTGATTGGTTGATTGATGAGACATAACATGTATGATAGTTTTTAAGCTCATCCTCCAATAAACCTGTCTCAACATTAGACCAGTCATGAGCCCCGAGTCTAATTTTATACACAAGATAACTCTGAATCTGTGAATCGGTTGAATATTTAGAACCCATGATTTAGAGGTGATTAAAAATGCTCACATAAGATGTTGTGAAGTAACACAATGATTCTTGCACAAGTAATGCAACATACAGTATACTCAGTTGAGACAAGAACATCTTGACGTACGTCGGAGAATGACTAAGACTATGACAACAACACAAGAGGGAGAGCATCGCAGTGTCGGGGAGATGATATCATGATGGCTTTGTGTCGTGGACAAGTAATCCATGACCAAACAGGCTAGCAAGACTAAACCACCTCGTTGATGAGTCTTCTAGTCTGGAGGATCGAATTATTCTGTAGTAGATTCATCCTCAAACGGTGGAATGAACCGTTCTGTAGTAGGTTCTTTTACTGACACACGCCTCAACGTCAAGCTAGCTTAGTGCTTCAGGTTTGACCTTGTGTGCAGTTGTGTTCCTAGGTTTATGGGTTCGCTTAGTGCCTGAAATCCATGATTTAGAAGATCAGAGAGAAGTACCATGTGGGCCATATCTGTCCTTCTCCTGATTCACCAACCTCAAGATCAACCGGCTTAGTGCTTCGAGTTGTATTTTGTGCGACTGGTCATTGACTAGTTAAGATTGAACCGTTCTGTAGTAGGTTTATCTTCTAGATCAACTGAGGTCGAGTCGTTCTGTAGTAGACTCACCTCGAATCCCTCCGTAGAGTTTAATCTGATATGTAGTAAGGTTATCTCTCGGAGCAGTAAAGACTGAACTGATCTGTAGTAGGTTCGTCTTTCATCTCATATATCACTGGATCTCTTGGTCATTAACTAGTTAAAATAATATCTTTATATATTAAAAATAATAAAAAATAAAATAATAAATAATAAATAATCATCCATTAACTAATTGGGTACTAAATAAAAATATTAAAATAATATTATAGTGCATGGGCTTGGTCAATAGTGCATGGGCTTGGTCAGGAGCGGATGTAGGATTTTGATCGGTGTCAATAATCGGATTCAGTAGCTTATCGGATTTAAATTCATTAACTAATTGGGTACTAAATAAAAATATTAAAATAATATCTTTATATATTAAAAATAATAATAAATAAAATAATAAATAATAAATAATCATCCATTAACTAATTGGGTACTAAATAAAAATATTAAAATAATATCTTTATATATTAAAAATAATAAAAAATAATAAATAATAAATAATCATAGCAATAAAGAAAATTTTCTTCTACAAGACTTTATATTTTAAAAATTTTACAGGATTTTGATCAGGGGTGTCAATAATCGGATTCAGTAGCTTATTGGATTTAAATCCATTAACTAATTGGGTACTAAATAAAAATATTAAAATAATATCTTTATATATTAAAAATAATAAAAATTAAAAATAATAAAAATTAAAAATAATAAATAATCATAGCAATAAAGAAAATTTTCTTCTACAAAACTTTATATTTTAAAATTTTTACATAATTTTTTCATTATCTGTGATATTAAATATTTTTTCTCAATGAAAAATAATCAGATAATTCAGGAGGAGTTAGAAATTTAATCCAGGGGGATCAGATTAACAAAATATTAACCTAAAAGTACTATTTTCAAAATCTAGGGGGATCAGATTAACAAAATATTAACCTAAAAATACTATTTTTCAAAATCCAGAGGGTCAGTTGACCCCCCCTGGCCATAGCTATGTCCGCCCCTGGGCCTGGCACACCCCAACCAAATCAAAATTTTGAAAATTTGTTAAATAATTTAGGTGATGTTATTTATAACACAAACAAGTAACAGAGGTTTTCCTAAGCTATGTTAATGTTACTAAACTGATATTGAGTCGAAAATATGCTGTCAATTACATATTTTGGTTTCGGACTTGAGACTTCTTTTTATTTTAAATAGTATATTTTTGCCTTTTTGATTCTGTAATAAATTTCATTTCAATAGTGCACACGAGCAGCTACATCATTGAGCTAAACTTTGTTTAAAGTGGACACTATTTATCTGATATTGCAATTTTATAACCTGAGATTCAGCTGCATTTTCTTAAGACAAATAGAACTATTGCCACAAAAAGTAATTTGTAGATGCTTTGTCACAACTGGTCTATATGATCGATACACAAATCAGTGAAACTCGCATCTCCTATGACTACGAACCACACCAACCAACAGTTTTTTATTTCATTCTTCCAAGTCAAAAATGTAAGCAAACTGATTTTGGAAGGCAGTGAATTTTTTTTTTTTACGAGTCATAGCGATTGAGATCATAGAATTCAATGTTCTTATACTTCTGTGAAATTATCTCTGCTTGAACCTTTCTAGCCGTATCAGTTGCACAACCAACTAGGATAAGAACTGATGTACCAGCGAATCCTCGAAATGCTGTCAAATGTGTTATTTGTTCGACTACTGCAGGCCCCGCAGCCAGTATTGCCAGAAATCCAGACCCAAGAACCGAAATTCGGCTAAGTACCTTTAAAAAATATTAAATGACCTCAGTTCTGTGAATGCTGTTACTCTTTTAATTGATATAAATTCATCAAGGGCCAAAGTTCTATTATTAGAATAAGGATATTATCAAAGAAACACATATGGAGTTTGTGCAATGGCGAAAGTGCCTCTAATTTAGTCTTAAAGGATCGTTATTAAAAATAAGATGTAAAACATATCATGGGGCTTCAAACTCCTACAATGGATGTGGTCTGAGACTGTGTGTATTTGTGTGTGTGTTGGGGGGGGGGGGGCTTACTGTTTTGACATAAGCAGCTGTGTTCTTTCCCGGTCTGACAAGAGGGATGGAAGCACCTTGCCTCTTTAATTGATCACTGAGATCATCAGGATCAAGTTGAAGAAAGGTATAGTAGTAATTGAAAAATGCTATAAGAAGGATATTAGTTGGGATATAGAAGGCACCTGAAAGAACCCCCAAAAAAAGTATATCAATTTTGATAGAAGTTATTCAGCCTGCATATCTAGGTTTACTGTCAAATAAATGGCAACATCTAAATATCAGCCTTAGGCCAAAATGTGGGAGGTAATAACTGCTTTGGAAATACATTTTGAAGTTGCTTACCACCACAGATTTTGTCAATGTTTGGTGAAACCATGAAAGAAAAAAAAGCTTTACCTCCAGGGTTTAAAGCAATAGCAGCTTTCTTTAAAGCAGCTAAGCCAGTGAAGCGTGCTAGAGTGCCAGGTAGAGCCAATGAAGAGGTCGAGAATATTATTGGCATCACACCTGAACTATTAACCTGTATTGTAATAACAAGATATATTTCAACTCAAAAAAATGTAGGTTATATACTATTGAAAATAGCAATACAATTTTTCTTCCAGATAAAACATAAAAAAAAAAAACCTTGAAAGGAAGGTATGCTGATCTTTGTAGGCCCATGCCTCTGCTGCTACTGCTATATCTTGAAGCATAGTTTAGTGGTATTTTCCGCTCTGCTTCCTGTTAAGTATCCTTCACATAATGCTCATTAGCCAATTCACAATTATCACAATCTAAATAGCGCTTTGCTAACAATCAAATATAATATTTGTCATATTTGCACAAGCACAACATTATTTTAGGTTATTGACAAGCACAACAAGTGCTTAAGCTTAAAATTTAGATGAAGTTGACAAAAAAGAAGGCACATATAGTTTCCTGTTTAACTTAACACTATCCCGAATACCAAGTAATGCAAATTTCAAATTTGAAGCTGAATTGATTTTGGTTTTAGCATAGCTTTATTTAAGTTAGATATGGAAGGCTCAAAGCATGTTCATCCCTGCAATTGCAAAGATGACTTCTTGTCACATCAGCAACTTCAGCATTATCCCTAAAGAATATCAAACCATCTATCCCTACAATCTACCCAAAATTTTAATTAGTGAGACCATGAGATATTTCAATGTCCTAAAAATAATCCCTATAAAAGTATCTTGATCAAACTGGAAGTCAACTCAACACCATTGCAGGGGCATTAAACAATTGGTAATTTGGAAAAACTTTTGAAATTTCCACATAAATTTGTAATTTATTTGTAATTATAATTGTAACTGCGGGATGTAAAAAAATAAATCGCAAAGACATAAAAAAAAAACTAATATTAAGGTATTCAAAAGGTTTCACAAATTGAAATTAGAATAAATTGCAGGGATGGAGATGATTTGAAATTAATTGAAGGATGAATACCAGAGCTGCTGATGTGGAAGAAAATAATCCTATACAATTTCAGTGATGGAGACGCTCTAGTAGGCTATGCAAACTGATTGCAATTGCTCATTTAGAAATTAGCAAGCTTGCTAAATAAGCAAGGTTTCATATAATCAGTTTATATTCCTGGAGTGATGATTCAATTGCCACATCAACAGTTGCAATTGGTTTGCAATTAAGACGTAGAACAGCAGAAAAGATTGCAAGCCTAATCTAGCAATAGGTGGTCCCAACAAATAGGTTTACTAATGTTGAACTAGTGAAGGCCTTTTACACAGAACACTGCAGCAGTTGCTGAATAAATTGCATCTGACAGTGAAATACATGAAAAGAACAATTCACTATCAACACCTTTAGGGGTATGTAAAAAAACAGGGATAACAGAAGAAATCTCAAACAGAATAAATTTCGAGTACTTACTTGAACATACACGATTCCAAGGACCAATGTTAAAAAGGATGCAATGATTGTGGCTAATCCAGCATAATTGCCATCCTGAAATGCCTGCACAACTGTTCGACCGAATGTTGCTGGTAAATAAGAAATGATGCTTGTGAAAATGAGAAGAGATGTGCCATTGCCGAGCTTCAGATCAGAGATTCTCTCTCCAATAAAAGTAGTGAAAACTGAGCCCAGGGTTAAAAGAGTAACTGAGGTTAAAACCCACTCAGTACTGAAGTCAGTCACAAAGGGTCGAAGGTAAAGAACTTGCCCAATTGCCTGTATAAAAAAAATACAATTATTTAGACAAAAGGAAAAAAAATATTTTCAGACCTAATTCAAGGGGTCTACCATGTTCAATGGGTCTGAGTTCTCTTGCATTGCCTATTGCCAGTTCAGGTCCAAGTGTCCAACTGCTTATGACGTACATGGGCTTTTTCATGTCTGTTTCCCTTCTGGCACATGGTTGTTAGAAGTATAAGTTGAGATGAGTAGAATTGTATAGTAGATATTGTGTGAGGTGTAGTGTGGGAGATGTTTAGTGTTTAGGATTAGTTAGTTAGTCAATTAGTCTATAAATAGAGGTTTAGTCATTGTAATTAATTCATTCCAAGATAATCAAAGATTCCTCTCATTCTATCAATGGTAAATGCAGGAAATATATTTTCCGCTTAGGAGCCACAAGAACTGAAGCATTCCATCCCATCATATCCACCAAAAATACAGCTCTCCTCAGAATATTTACAAACAGTGAACAAACTATCCTTTCATTTATTTTATTTTTTGAAGAAAATGAGAAAGGATGGATCTGTCAGATCCAAGAGCACAAAACATATTTGATATTTCACATTTACAAAGATATTAGTTAAGTTTTGAAACAGCAACTATAAAATAGTTCTGAAAAAAAATAAATTAAGCGATATTCAGCATAACTTTTCTGTTGTTTTTAATGAAATATATCTTTATCCAATTTATCTTCTAAACATAAAACAAAAGTACGACTTAGAAGGGCTTCTCTTTTATTTGACAGGGAGGGGATCACTTGACAATGGCTAAATTTGTCAATCTCAACAATGGGATTCCAAAATATTTAGAAAAATCTTAAAAATAGAAAAGAAATATAAATATATTTTAGAACTTATAGATTGATAGTTTTAAAATTTAATGCGATATAAGTTTTGATAGTCCATCAAAATTTTATGCAATTTGCAAATGGTTCCAAATTAATTGATGGACCATCAAACTACAATTAAAATGCATGAAATTTAAAACATATTCAATCTATAAGTTCAACAATACGTCTATAATTTTTTTCTATTTTTAAGATTTTTTTTTTTACATTTTTTTTGAATTTATTTGAGATCCCATTATCAAGATAGTCAAGATAACCATTGTCAAGACAAGTGATACCTCCTCTTATTTAAATGCTAATTCTGCTCAATATTTTTATGATCTGTTAATTAATTTTAGCAAAGATTACCCTATCAATGGTGCTTTTTAAAACAAAAATAAACAAATTTGAAGCATAGATTGAATCTGCAAATCATTACCTGAACAACTGCAAATCCAACCGAGGCATATCTAGTGTATTCTAAAATCCTTTTTCTCCCTGCCTCCCCTTCCTTTTTTTGTAGCTCTTGCAACTTCGGGAATATCTGTGCCAGGAGCTGAAACACAATTTGTGCATTGATAAATGGAACAATTCCAAGCGAACAAATTCCAAGGCGGCCAATGCCACCACCGGAGAAAGTGTCCAACGTGCTAAGAAGGCTATTTTGGTCCAAGTTGCCTGTGAATGCATCCCGGTTGACACCTCCTAAGGGAATGTAGATACCAACTCGGGATAGTGCTAAATATCCGAGGAGTTTCAGAAATTTTCCTGGTAATGGACCTTTAAAGAAGTCACCGATGTCGATTGAACTGTCCTCGATGGCAGCTGAGGTTGGCAATTTCATAGAATTTAGATTTCGATGCTTTCTAAAAGAATTATCATACGAGAAAAGGACCTCTATTCAGTACTCAGGAAAAAGAAATGTTGCCACTGCTTAAAATGCCAACTGGCACAGTTCTTAATGGTTTTACCTCAAATTCACCCATCCAAGCCTCACTGGTTGTACTGCCATTTCCCATTGTTTTGAAGTAACTAAGTACTTAACAACAATACTAAATTCTGTTTACTGGGAATGTCATAGAGTCTGGATGCAATAGTATGGGCAACTAGATTCTCCATTTAGAAATGGAAAGTATAAACAAAATGATATCAATTACATGTCTATATACAAGTCAATCAACAAATCATGGAAGAATAGGTGTAGGCATGAACAAATGATCGAAACCACTAGGCAAACAAGTCCCATGGACAAAGAATTGACATGAAATCTTTACCTGCAGTGCCTCTATTGAGAGAAGATTTTTGCTTTCTGGGGCTCGACGTGCTTTCCAATGTGGGAAAAAAGAAATCAATAATGCTTTCAATTGCCGAGCCAGGACCACATGAGGTCTCTTTGTTCAATCCCAACGGGTCAAACTCAGAGCCAACCGTCTCTCTAGTGATTTTACAAATAGTACAATTACTCAAATTATCAGAAAATAACTCAGTTACAAAAGTCATCATGAGGTATAAAACATGAAACAGTAATGGATTTACCTTGGGGAGGATGAGGTGGAGGCATTCGCGGCGACGGGTACAAGGGGACTGTGGCGCAAGGGCCGAAAGGAAGTGCAAGAGGAGGTGGCGCGCGCGAGAGGAATGGAAGGAGGAGAAAGGCGGTAGTGTACGCCATGGGAGCAGGAAGGAAGGGAAGCAATGGCGACAGCTTCGCCCAGTGACAAGCGCATGGTTTCCCTCTTTCCTTTCTCTTTTCTCCTACACAGATGTGAAGTTGGGATGTGTGTGTCGTCGTTTCCCCTTCACTCTTCAGTCTTCAGTCGGACTCGGAGATGCTGTGGAAGAGGGAAGAGGATATCAGCAGGGACGTCTCCAGTTGATTAAAACTGGACCGTGTAGATTCTACGGGCTTGTACAGTACAAGTCCATATGTAATGTAGCAGACTTGGAATAGTTTTACAAATCTGACAGTGGGCCTGATCAATTTTAAAGAAAAGGCTTCTCATAATCTCATGTCATCAGTTTGCTTCATGAATTGGCCTATTTTGGATTATACTTTATTTTATTATTTTACTTCCCTTGTTTTATTTTGGATTATACAGTTGATACTTGATTATGCCTAAATCTACGGTGAGCTTAAGCTCACGGAAGACCTCTCGTGAGCTTAGCTTAAAAAATATATCAAATGATCTCCAAATTTTGATTTTTCACTCTCATTAAATTCTTCATATTGAAATCTTATGGGGTATAAAAATTTGGGATGTTTCGAGTTTTCTAAGTCACTTTTTTTAATTTTTGAAAATCAGCTCCAAAAATAATAATAAAATATTCAATGTTTGTACATTATTTTTTTTTTAAAAAAAAGAATGACTTAAAAAACTCGAAACATCTCAAAACCCCATAAAATTTCAACATGAAGAATTTAATAAAATTAAAAAATCAAAATTTAAAAATCATTTGATATATTTTTTGAGCTAAACTCAACGTATATTTACTCTGATTATGCCTTTTGTCTTCTTTTGTTGGCTTAAACAAATCATCAAATGCAAATGACAGTTTCTAGAATAAAATTAAATTTGTAGGGATGGCTTCATCAGTAAAAAATTTATGTCATTGCAAATTTGCAACGCAAGAGTTAGCAAATTTTTTTTTGCATTTCAGCGCGTAAAATAAAATTAAAACAATATTCCTCAGACGAAGAATCAAAGATGGAGGTCTCCATCATGAAACCTAAGATCTATGCACCTCCTGACAGTGTAATTAATTAAGTTGCATGTGAGTGACTCGTCGCTTAACCAAAAAAAGCATCCTAAAACGAGCACTTTCTCTGTCTCAGATATAAATTTCTTTTCCTCGTAAAAGGTATCAGAACCCAGTACCAGTATCATCTGATACGTACCATCCTAACAGTCTGGATCTTTCTCTGATTTCTTCCCATTGATTAGTACAATTGGGGGAGGCCAAATTTCTGGAAATAGTAAATTAAATAAAAAGGTAAAGAGAAATCTGCATCACATTCCATTTCATGTGCGCACGCGCTAGCACGGATCCTGATCGCACACCAGTCCAAAATAAAAATTTTCAGCGTTGATCCTTCTTCTCTTCTCTCTTTCTAGTCTCTGATCGCATCTCAGTTTCCGAATCCACGGGACTGCACATGAGTTCCACGCAAGTCAAACTAAGCTGCACGGAGATTTAGGCGCGTTGGATATTTACTAAGCCCAAAGTCAAATTGGATCTAGGGAGAAACCGACATCTATTAAATACTAATTACTTTAGTTTAATTTAATTTAATTCAATTCAGACGATATCTCACCAAAAATGCTCCTGTTAAGAGCTAGATGCATCAAACGTGGCATTTTTCTGGCCGCTTCATGCTTCACTGAATGAAAACCTATAATTTTTAATTTATTTTTCTTTCTTTTGGCTTAATTCATTCTGTTTGTTTTTTTATTTGGCATTTTTTTCTTCTTTATTTAGCTTCCTGACACGATGTAAATAAAAAAAAAAACATGCACATGTGCATGGTACCCTCTTACATCGGATGCGGAATAATCAAATTCTAACTCACAGTTGATATCATAAGATTTGAAAGTTCATGTTTCCTTTAATCCAAGGATTAAAAAAATACATCCCTCTCAGGCATGTGATGACACAAATGGGAAATGATTTTTCTTGTCAAGAGAGGACTTGTTCAAATCTTTGAGTTGTTTAAGTACGTATATATCAACATATGAAATTATGAACAATGCTTGTTAAGTATTAGTCATGCATGTGTTAATATATAGATAATGTGCTAAGTGAACTTATGAAAAGTGTCACTTATATATTACTTCCAAGTAGCATGCAATTTGCGAAATTTTTTATTCATCGACCTTAAAGTTAATTATATGAAAAATATTTCACTAATAATTGCCAAAAAATTAAAAATAAACATGCACAAGCTAAAATCATAGACTTAATTTGGCAAACGAGCCTGCTGAATAAAACAGTTGATCAAATTGCATGCTTCTTAAATAAAGCCTTGCATATACAGAAGCGCCATTAAAATGGGATAAATATTTCAATTATAGATATTATATTGTGAGATAGGGAAGTTTTTTTTTGTCTGATCCTACATGCATGTAAAAGCGGAAACCTTCACACGTAGCTTTTTGAGCTGAACAAAATATAATTCAAGTTGTCCTGTTTTTTGAAATATGATTTGTGTATCTGAGCAAAAACAAGGAAAATGATAGAGGTCAGGATTAATTTCACATATCATTCAAAATTTGAAATATACTCATTGATGTTATCAGACAAAAGATTCATAAATTGAATTTGACATACATTATGAGTTTTACACCAAATAGAAAAACCAATAACCATATATCTTTCCCGGAAATTACAACACATCTTTCCTTCTCTTTCTCTGAAAGGCATTAACTAAAACCAAGTAATGACTGTGTGGGAAAAAAGAATAAATAGCATAGAAGGTCGAAAAAAAGAAAAAGAAAAAGAGAAGCGCAGGAACAGATTCTATATCAAGAACTTCTCCAGTGCCTAAATAAACTTATTTCGATCAGAATCTGTAATCTTGTGCCATTGAAATTTACTTCTGGTATCTCTTATCAGCTAACTTGCTCGCCGATCAAATCCAAACCCACCACCAGAAAAGTGATGCCCTGAAATAGTAGAAAGTAGAAGTGAATCCCTTGGGCTGATAGAAGACTCCGAACGGCAGCCGTAAGAAGTAAAAGTGCGAGTGCCAACTCCTTCTTGTAAATCTTATTTCTTTTTTTCGCTTTAGATGCCCTGGCCTTCTCTTCCTTCAATTTGTCCAAATCCAGAAACCCACCATCGGAGACCCGTCTAGACAATTCGGGTTGCTCCTTCCACTTGTTACCAAGATCGAGCAAACCACCATCCGAGACCCTTCGGCTCAGTTCTGCTTTTGGGTGTTCTCCAATGGAAAGGAGGTCAGGTTCAGACGAAGATCTCCCGGCCTTTTTGGTGACAACCCACTCATAAGAGCTGCCTAGTTGGAATAGCCCTGAAACCATAGCATTGAATTTTGTAACGGACATGGTGTTTTCGAAGAGGAGATATGGTATCACGAAGGGGAATGATTTGGGGGATGGAAGAATGTTTAGGATCGACATGGTGACCGGTACATAGCAAATGACCCATGTGGGGAGCTCTGCCTCTGGTATGAACATGGTGAGAGGTAGAATGACGCAAAATAGTGTGAAGGAATAGAACGGGAGAACGAGCTTCCGCAGGAGGAAGAACAGCATAACCAAATTTGCCTTCTTCCAAATGGAAATCTACAAAGAAAAAACCACATGTTCGTAACATTAACATTAGGAAAAGCAAATTAAACATGAAGAAACTGTCATGAGGTTTCCATCTTTTATTGGACATAGAGCAGAGGACTGCCAGTGTGCAATTTTCGAACAGACAGTATTCCTAATAGATGGATTTGTTAAGTAGCTAAATAAGATAAAAGACGCAAGTATTATTTAAGAGAAAAAAAAAAAAACCTTGGATTTCACAATGGCAGGAAGGCAGACACGAAAGAGTTGCATTGGTCCAGAATGCCACCGGTGTTGCTGTTTCCTGTATGTCTCGAACGACTCCGGCAACTCGCAGAGTGTCTACCAATTTTCAGAAAGGACATATTAATAGAAGGCGTTTCAAATGTGATCATACCTGTGATGTTCATCACAATCCATTTCGTCCCAAAATGTAAATTTACCAGTACAAAAATAAACAATATCATATAATAAAAAAAATGACTTCTCAAATGAAACTTGATTGCTTGGAATTAACACAGTTCATTGTACATGCATCACTAGCAAGTAATATACAGGTATATACCTTGACATCATCAAGGTAGATGAACTTCCAACCCTGGAGGTGTGCCCGGACAGCGATATCCATATCCTCAACAGTGGTCCTCTCGAGCCAGCCTCCTGAATCCTCCAAAGCCTTGATGCGCCAGACACCGGCTGTTCCATTGAACCCGAAGAAGTTCAAGAAAACCCCGTTCACCTGTTGCTCAACCTCGAAGTGGAAACACAAATTTATGTTTTGGAGCCGTGTGAGGAGGTTCTCGTCCTTGTTGACAAAGACCCACCGCGCTTGTACCAGCCCTACCTCTGGGTCATCCTGCATACCAACATAAATGATACCAGTACTTAGTGGAGTGCTCTTTCTTTTGGATACAACTACACATTATTTTTATGTTGACGTTGTATTATATCAAAGGGAAGTCATGAGAATTGGTAAATTCAAAAGAAAGAATGATTACCTTGAAATGAGGAATTGTTTCCTTGAGAAAATCAGGGTTTGGCTGGAAATCAGCATCAAATATGGCAACAAACTCGTAATCCTTCACATACTCACAAGCCATAGCAGACTTGAGGTTACCAGCCTTGTACCCTGTACGTACCAGTCGGTGGCGGTAAATGATATTTACGCCCTTGTCCTTCCAGTTGGTGACCTCAGCCCTGATCAAGTTTTGTATGATCTCATCATCCGAGTCGTCTAATACTTGAATGAGAAGACGGTCCTTGGGCCAATCAAGTTGACATACTGTAGAAATCGATTGTTCATACACCTGAAATTACAGCAAGATTAATTTAAAATGAGATACTAATTGAGCTTTTTAACAAAGAGTGTGGAACTCCACTCTTATTACTTGAGCTAGTATAAACACAAAATAATAGGAATAGAAGTATATAAAAATTACGCACAATATATTAGAGTAGAAGTATCTGTCTTTATTAAACACTTCTGTAGAGGTAATCAGGTAATTAGCCATTGTATAACTTCAATATAGAATCAAGTCAACCAATAGTGCAGAAAACGGCATCTTTATATACAACTAAACCATGCTTCAAGTAACAACCTATTCCTTTGAATCCTAAGTATTAAATAATTAGAAGTGGATATCAATTGATTCAACTCTATATTAAAAACAACATACCTCCCTTTCATTGCACATTGGTATTTGGACCAACACCATTGGATGATAGGAGCCGTGACCTGCCGCCTCCAAATCTCCAACCGACCCATATACATCCTCCTTAATTCTCGGCTTAATATTTCTCACCTTAATCCAGAAGCAACCGAGACAGAGGATGATCCGATCAATAGACTGAATGAGAAACAAAATAATGCAAAAGTTGGATAGTAATTGGATCGGGTATGCAACATAATCCCCCCGAAAAGAAAGCCAGAAAATATAAGCCTTCTCTAACCACCCCTTTATCTCCTCTGTTTCTGGTAAATGGAAATGCGCCATGTTTTCATGCAAGAGCAACTCGGCTTGCTGCAACTGCCACCCTTTCCAGTGTGCGAACATTTCAAAAGCTAGAAAGATTAAAGCAAATGCAAGAAAGGCTTTGATGAACTTGTAGAGAATGCTCCTTTTACCGGGTTTCTCTGATTCGTCGCAAACTTTACTGTGAGCAACCCGCTTTTTGACTGCACCAAGCACGCCAAAAAAACCAGACGCAAGCCAGGCCACACACCCAACTGCACGGTGGGCCCTCAGTAACAGGACCCAGGTGAATTGTTTGGCATTTTTTCCCTTTCCATCCTTCTCCATGGATTTTACGGTTACTGCTACCTCAGGACCGTCAATTTGTACCAGAGAGTAATTTTGGTTTTCCATTTTAACTACAACCGGTGTGCCCTTTTGGTTGTCTCTCTCAGACCAATCTGAGAAAAACAAGTTTGGAGGTGACATGCTTTGTAAAGGACCAGAGGTAGAAGATACGACTGTAAATTTTCACAGGAACTTAGTTGCCAAATTGGGGGACGTTTCAGTATCTGGCATCAAAATAAAAATCTTTCTACAAGGAATGAATTTTGAATTTGTGGATCTATAAGCCTATAACATTTGGGTCATATGCTCATGGTTTATGGTTTAAGTTGGCACACAAACAACTTAAAACTGTAAATCCTTAGACCAAGTTCGTATTTGATATATGGAACAAGGCCTGAGCAAGAAAATGGACGCAACTCTTCTCTCTCTCTGCTTTCTCTCCACTTCCTTGTAACCTTGAAATGGTTTAATATCAGTTCTTTTTCTCGTCCTTTCTCTTTATCCTGTTCAAAGAAAAAACAACTTAAAGCATTAGGAAACAAAGCTGTTCAAAAGATAAAAACAGAAAACTGCTGACTAGTCACCGTTTAGTACTGTCACAGAGGTCACAATGTTTGAAAATGATCAATAAGCTGTGGCTGTACTAGGTGCATCCTTGGTTTTAAGAGTAAGGAAACTTCAAATTATGCAAAACTTATTGATTGGAAACTTGAATGAATGACGACATATTCATACAGCAAAGGAATGCTGCCAGTATATATATAGTAGTAGTATCAGAGAGAGAGAGAGCTTACAAGGAAATATTAACAAGTACGCAGCGCTCTTTTGCTTGCTTCGGATCCGAGGAGAGAAGAGAGAGAGGAGAGAGATACTCTAAGTGACTTTGAAGCTCAGTAGCTGGTGTTAAGCACGGAGCGCCATATATAAATTTCAGAGAGAGAGGCACTTGGCAGCAGCTGTCAAGTTCTAAAAAAAAAGAGAGAGAGAGATAGAGAACAGTTAAACCGAGTTTAGGACCCAAATTAAAGCAAGTTGAAAAACTAATATTATTTTTTTCTCATTTTTATTCCATCTCTGACGAGAAATTATTTCATGCGTTCCTACGAGATAATTTACAGTTTCTTTTTTCCAAAATTAAAATAATCTTGTTATAATTTAATCTCTGGTCAAAATTGGCCGCCTTAGGTTCCATCTCAACAGATTTTTTTTTCTTGATAAAAATTTCAAAAGATTAATTATTATGAGCGTCATCTCCCCGAAGATGCCAACTGAAATCCTCTCCATTTTTTTGTGATAATGGAATTAACATGCATTCGGAGTTGATTTGTACTGCATCTGATAACAAATAATTTAACACAATGAAATGCACAAAATCCACTTTGGTAATATTGAGTTGTTGATTTGAAGGATATACATAAATTTCCATTTATCATTACATATATCAGATTCAGGAGTGCAATCGATAAAGTTCAGCAGAATTTGCAACTTCATATAATTAGATCAAATTCCACGTTATCAGAGATGATTGTAAGGTCGATCTCGAATTCATATTCTTCTCTTTCTCAAATTCTCAAATTCTCAAATTAACTACTAAGATGTAAAATATGATCCAACTTGAAAAATTCATATGATCCGTCCAGATTCAATCCCAACATAACTTAATTTTTAAAAAAGGTCAAACTAACCCGACTTAATCAAACACGATTCAATATCAAAGATCTACAATCCAATTAAAATCTAAAATCTAAAAAAATCAATATATAAATTGACTCAATCCAGTTTGATCCTCATCCGACCCGATCCGTCCAAATCTGAACCCAAACCCAATCCAACCAGCTCAATTGTCACCTCTACTTGATTTGCTATATATATATATATATATTCTTAGCTTTATACAAATACAATGTAGAGGATGCTGATTATTTTGATGCAATCAACGGAAAGAGCAATTGTAGTTTCAATGGCGAGGATCACTTTCTATAATAATTACAATATATTGCAAGACTAAATGAGTTGTAAATTCCAGTAAGTTAAACATATGCTGTCATAATTTGTATCCAAGAAACTTCGTTTGGTAGACGGATCTATCTTGAAAACATAAGATAACATGTATGTAGTGGCAGAATTAATGCCTTCTACCATACCACTGCTCATACTTGAAATATCTGATAACCCTCAACAAAATATTGTTAGATATATGGCGGAACGATAGAACATATATAATTATGTTCATTTATAAGCCACAATATTATGTGACGTTTTATTTTACATAACAATATCAGTTAATTAATTCATCATTTGTCCATAGACAATACTGTCATGAGCATGTAATATTGCAGTTCAACATAGAAATGGAAGCTAATAGACGTGGCAACATTTTCTTAAAGCAAAATAAATAATTAAATTTATAATAAATGAATAAAGAGAGAAACATAGATTTCGAAAAAATAAAGAGAGAAACATGGAAAAGAGATCAAACTAAAGAAAAAAAATTGAGGGAGTAATTGGATTACATTTTACTCCAATACCAAATTTATATATTTGAATTTGGAATTAGGGAGTGATGAATAATTACTTCCAATAAAATATTTGTCCTTTTAGAATCTCTGCGTATAGCAATCTTCATTTACATATATATGAATTTCTTTCAAAAATTAAGTATTTGTCATGGCCATTAGAGATCTAACCTTCTTTTGCCCTGTCATTAAATTGGAAGTCAATGCTCTTGATATCCTAAGCTCTAGCTTGTACCAGAAGTCAACATGTGATGTTATAATAAGTTTAAACATGCACTATGTGATATCACTAACACATCACTCCATTTAAGCCTCCGAAAAAGGAGTTGCAGGAAAAAAGACTCAATTAACATCTAAAAAATTTCGTGAGGATGTATGCTTGATAGAAAGTCGATCTGCTGTGACTGATTACTAAGGTCAGATATATGGTAATTATTAACTGAATTTTTAATTATATAGAAGTTGTCCATATATTTTACAGAATATGACTAAAAAATGTAATATCCACTTTATGGGAGGTCAAAGATTTGAAATTCAGATATATGGGATGTTTTATGAATATTTATGAAATTTGAAAGATTAATTCTCATATTTCTTATAAAAAAACATTCATTATCATAAAAATTCACAATATATATTTGAACAACAAATTTTACAATCTATTTTCTTATCCAACCAAGCAAAAGGAATATATATATATATATATATATATATATATATATATATATGTATATAGAGAGAGAGAGAAGCTACGGAGGCCTTCCGTGAGCTTAACTCAAAAAATATATTAAATCATTTTGAAATTTTAATTTATCATTCTCATTAAATTCTTTATATGAAAATCTCATGGGATATACAAATTTGGAGCGTTTTGAGCTTTTTAAGTTATAGTTTTTAATTTTTGAAAATCAACTCTAAAAATAATAATAATATATTCAATACTTGAACATCATTTTAAAAAATTAAAAACGGTGACTTAGAAGCTCAAAACACTTTAAATTTTTGCATCCCATAAGATTTTTATATAAATAATTTAATGAGAATGATAAATTAAAATTTTGAGATGATTTAATATGTTTTTTGAGTTAAACTCACGGAAGGTCTCCATGATCTTAAGCTCACGGTATCTCCACTCTCTCTATATATATATATATATATATATATATATATATATATATATATATATATATATATATATATATATATATATATACTTGAAATGCTTTTCTTATTAAAAAAAATTATAGCCTCAACAAATATGAGATGAAAACGACAATATTTTTCAGATTATGTACAATGCAACAATCGTGAATGAATTATGAACTATCAAGGCAAGTCAGGCTCAATTCAAAAAAAAAAAAGTGTGTGCATATACACATTGAAATGTTTTTCTGTAGTATATGCCCCAAATTTCATTAATCTGTAAATGTTACACAGATCACCAGTGAAGATCTTTGCATTACAGAGTATTGTAGAAAATGATTAAAGTAATAAAATCTAGTAAACTAAAAATGTATAAATCTATAAAATGAAAAAAAAGTCCATCCGTTGTCTCTACAAAATGAAAATCTATCCATAAGGTATTGAATGGAAGTGTACGTATCTTCTGCAGTAACTCGAAATTTGAGTCAAGGCGTGAATAATTGGACTGTTGGTCTTAGATCTTGATCAGAAATAATAAAAAAAAAAAAATCAGTTTAGATTCACGGAGTGTGTCTTAAATCAAAATTTGAGTTGTTATACCGGATGCTGATTCGTATTAAATGGGAACCATAGTTGTTCATTTGCCCAGCAAGAAGCAATCCTCGTAAGTCGTATCTATGCCAATTATCCAAAGGATACGGTGCCTTCCAAGTCATTTCTTGCCCTATCCAAATGATATGACTTTTTTTTATTCATTTTAAAATCGCAATGTCAGTATGTATTCGTAGTTGATAATCGACAAAATCCATTAACTGTTAGTGGGTGACTATTGTTTTTTGTCTGGTCATTTTATATATTGCTATTATGTCATTTTGTGTTTCTAAACAAATTAAAGAAATAAATGTTAAAAAAGAATTACCAATGACCAAGTCTAAACAAAATAAAAGTGAGAAGTATGCAATAATGTATTACATTATTCTATAGTATAATTTTTAAAAAAATATTGTTCACATTAAAATTTAAATAGTGAATGTAAGAATTTGCCATCAAACAATTTAAAATTTTTAATGGCGTGGAGTCTTAATAATGTTACGAATCAATCAATTTCTAAAATGATTCAGATTTGGTAAAAACTATATCTAAATAATTAACAACATATCTATATTTTTTCAATTTAAATAGTAACAAAACAAATACATCGATATATCATAATAGTTGGATGTAGCCTACAATTACAATTTGCATTCCCCATATGAAATAAGTAGAATTCGTTTTTTGAAATGTAAATGGTATAATAAAAGGTGATAAATTCTACTATGGATAGGAAGAAATTTAAACCATTAAATTTTTCATATCTGACGACTAAGATATATTCTTTAGATATCAGCAAAGAAAAGAGATTAATAAGCGAAAATACGTCACCGTTGACTAATAAATTATTGACAAAAGTTAGGATTTATAGCAATTCATCAATAAAATATTATCATCTTTGCAAAATAAATTGAAATTGAGTATATTTTGAAGGTCAGGAAAATATTTTTTGAGTTGAAATACAGGCCTCTGTGAGTTTAAACTCACTGTGTATCTTACTCATATATATTAAAGATATCGTGAGCTTAAACTCACGGAGGTTTTCCATAAGGTTAAGTAAAAAAGTATATCAAATTATCTTCAAATTTTAATTTATTATGCTCATTAAATTCTTTATATAAAAATCTTATGGGATTGAAAAATTTAGAGTGTTTTGAGTCTTTTAAGTCATGATTTTTAACTTTTGAAAAATCAACTCTAAAAATAATAATAAAATATTTAATGTTTGAACATCATTTGTAAAAATTAAAAAAAAAGTAACTTAAAAATCTCAAAACACTCTAAATTTTTGCATCCCACAAGATTTTCATATAAACAATTTAATGAGTATGATAGATTAAATTTTAAAAATAATTTGATATTCTTTTTGAGTTAAACTCACGGTATCTTTACTCTCTCTCTCTCTCTCTCTCTATATATATATATATATATATAGTAGAGATACCGTGAGCTTAACTCAAAAAACATATCAAATCATTTTAAAATTTTAATTTATCATTCTCATTAAATTCTTTATATGAAAATCTCATGGGATGCAAAAATTTGGAGCGTTTTGAGCTTTTTAAGTTGTGGTTTTTAATTTTTGAAAATCAGCTCTAAAAATAATAATAATATATTCAATACTTGAACATCATTTTAAAAAATTAAAAACGGTTATTTAAAAAGCTCAAAACACTCCAAATTTTTGCATCCCACGAGATTTTTATATAAAGAATTTAATGAGAATGATAAATTAAAATTTTAAGATGATTTAATTATGTTTTTTTAAGCTCACGGAAGGCCTCACGTGAGCTTAAGCTCACGGACTATCTCCACTCTCCACTATATATATATATATATATAAAGTCTACTAAAATAGATTTTGGTAGACCTATACATAAAGAGACCTAAGGACGGAGACAAGAGGGGATAATTTAATATGTTTTTTGAGTTAAGCTCGAGGGGGGCTCACGTCTCCACTCTCTCTCCTCTCTCTCTCTCTCTCTCTCTATATATATATATATATATAGTCTAATTGCACAAAAATTACATGTCAAAATTAATTTATCATATATTTTTATTTTATGAGATATATTGATCCCCTAACTAATCAATATAATACTTTAATAACGTAATTTGCATATCGGCTCCCCTTGTAGAAAAACCTTCATTATTAATTTATTAAACACCCTATATAGTAGAAGTTGGTAGACAGGGGCTGGCCTCAGAGATAATTCATCATAGACCAGATTTGAAGAAATGCCATCCACCAATCAAAAGATTAGGGTTGCAAATCTTCCATATATATTTCCTTGTATAGGCAAATTGTACCATTATTATTTCAGCCTATAAATAGGCGTGTAAATTCCTCTTTGTAATTAATCGAAATAGAAAATAAATCCTTATTCATCATCTAATAATTCTCAACATGGTATCAGAGCAAGTCTGAACCTCCACACTTCCGCAACAACAACTCATACCAGTAAATCAGTCATCTCAAAATCATGACAAAGAACACTCAAAATCATCAACTCATAAATTTTCAAAAGCCAAGACCTGATTTCAATTCTTCCCAAAAGCTTACAAATATCCCTCTAGATGGGCGCAACTACTGGCCTGGTCCAAGGCAGCCAAGATCTCCCTTAAAGGCAAAGGATTGCTAGGGTTCATCAATAGCAATCGACCCAGACCCACAGACACAGGAGATGCCCAAGAAGAATGGGATATTCTTGACGGTCAAACTTTCACTTTAATCCTCAATTCTTTACATTCTCAATTAACTGAAATCTTTGTGCATTATGAGACAACCAAAGAAATATGGGATGCAATAACAGACCAGCATAGCCATCAAAGCAACAATTCCCACATTTTTCAAATCAAAAAAGATATTACTCAACTCACTCAAGGCTCCAAGACCATATCCGAGTTAATCGGACAGGTAAAATCCAAATATCAAGAACTCAAATTGTATAGACCCATTACTACTGACCTGTCAGTGCTCCAAGAGAGGGATGAACTAGACCAGATCTATACCTTTCTCGACGCTCTGACACGAGCTATGACTCAATACGGGCTCAGATCCTCAATAGCACAGAGCGACTGACATTTGCAGGTGTGACGGCTCGGATTCAGCAAGAAGAATCACGGCGGGTTGCTATGAACATCTCTGACCAGAACCCGAAGTCAGAGAGTCATGCCTTCACCGCCGTGAATCCTCAAGCTTTCAAAGGTAAGAGAGGTACAGGACAGAGGTGCACAAACTGCAATCGGGACGGCCATCTCAGGGAAGGGTGCTGGATACTATATCCGCACCTCAGACCTAAGTGGAAGGGCCAAGGCGGAGGCAGTGCTCGGAATCAGGGGGAGCCGCCGCGCAAGGCGTATCTGGCGGAAACCCTAGACTCGAGTCAAGAGGAGGCGAAAAGAAATGGATCGATCAGAGGAGACAACTCAACCCAGTCGCAAACACAGGCGCAATTAAACCGGTTGGAGTCTTCGGTTAATAGGTTGTCAGCGTTGTTGGGCCAACAGGGCCTTATGGGCCAGTCAGGTTTTAACTCTATCCCTTATTCATTCAAAAGCCCAAGCTTTAATTCCTCAAAGCCTGTCAGTCCAGCCCGGTCCATTGTTACTTTGGAAAATGAGTCCAGTCCAGCCCAACAATGTACAAATGAGAGCCCAACAGGCCAAATAAATCTAGAATGCCGGCCTGAATCACCAAACAATATTAATAAATGTCTAATTGTTGGGTTTGCACCAAAATTAGTTCCAAACAACTGTACCAAATGGATTTTAGACTCAGGGGCAACCGACCATATGACAGGCAATCAATTTTTACTTAGCAATTATCGGATAACCAAGAATGATCAATTTTTTACTGTTGCAAACAATGAGAAAATTAAAATCAAAGGTTGGGGAATAATAAGCATTTTTCCAAAGGGTTTTCTTCAGGATGTTTTTTTTGTTGAAAATTGTTCTGTGAATTT
Organism: Schoenoplectus tabernaemontani; assembly: GCA_037127355.1. NCBI lineage: Eukaryota > Viridiplantae > Streptophyta > Magnoliopsida > Poales > Cyperaceae > Schoenoplectus > Schoenoplectus tabernaemontani. The sequence continues at coordinate 19,802,117 of CM073755.1, read as the reverse complement.
ACTCTCTATTAGCAAACTTACAAGAGAATTGAATTGTGAAATTGTTTTTAAAGAAAATGTTGTGATTTTTCAGGACTTAGTCACCAAGGAGAAGATTGGTGAGGGTTTTCTTGAAAATGGACTTTATTTTTTGGATAGCAATAAGTCTAGTTTTAATATTACAAAAGACGAAAATTTAGGGAAACTTTGGCATAAGCGTGTTGGGCACCCTTCTGACAAGATTTTAAAAACTATGTTTAATTTTTCTAATTTAGATTGTAATAATTGTGAGGTTTGTAAACTCGCTAAACATACAAAACTTCCTTTTTCTGATTCCAAAAATAAAAGTAGTGAACCCCTTGAATTAGTTCACTCTGATGTTTGGGGACCTGCTCCCGTAAGTTCTTACAATGAGTATAGATACTTTGTAATTTTTATAGATGATTATTCTAGGACAACATGGTTATATTTAATGAAAAATAAAAGTGAAGTTTTTTCACATTTTCAATCTTTCTCGAACTTAGTAGAAACTCAATTTAACAAAAGAATTAAAACTCTCAGGACTGATAACGGGACTGAATTTGTAAACCAAGTTTTTTTAAATTATTTAAAACAAAAAAGTATTTTTCACCAAACTTCTTGTGTTTACACACTTCAACAAAATGGAATTTCTGAAAGAAAAAATCGCCATCTTCTGGAAGTAACAAGAACTCTTTTATTTCAAAATAATGTTCCAAAAATATTTTGGTCGGAAGCCGTGCTCACTGCAACTTACTTAATAAATAGATTACCAAGCGCTATCTTAAATTTTAAAAGCCCTTTAAATACTCTTTATGGAAGAGAAATTAGTTTAGATCATTTAAGAGTTTTTGGATGTACGAGTTTTGTGCATAAAAATAGAATTGATAAACTTGATTTTACCTCTATAAAAACAATTTTTCTAGGATATTCTACTCAAAAGAAAGGATACAAATGCTATGACCCCAAGGAAAAAAGGCTCTATATTTCGAGACATGTCACCTTTTTTGAAAATGAGTCATTCTTTAAAATTCTTGAGGAAAACCAAAGTGAACAACTTAGTTCAAGTGATTTTGTCTTACCTTGTATCACTAACGAAGGAAGAAGAGAAGTTTTTGTAGAAAAAATCACTAATGAAACAGGTGAAGAAGAGCAGGTGAATGAAGAAGTCCTTGAACCCACTGAAGTTCAAGGTCCGGAAGCTGAACAGAACTTGAGGAGATCAACTCGCCAAACACGAGCATCCACTAGGTTAAAGGACTTCGCTACCTATACGGTACAGTACCCTATTCAAGATTACATTTCTTATAAAAATATCTCGAAAGAACATTGTGCCTTTGTGAATGTTATTTCAACAACGGAAGAACCAACTACCTTTGAGGAAGCAAAACGGGACCCAAAATGGTGTAAGGCAATGGAAGAAGAACTCCATGCCTTAGAAAAAAATCAAACCTGGACTATATGCCCTCTACCAAAGAATAAAAAACCTGTAGGTTGCAAATGGGTGTATAAAATTAAATGTAACAGTGATGGAACCATAGAACGGTATAAGGCTAGGTTAGTGGCCAAAGGGTACACACAAACCTATGAATGAACACAGTCAGAATCCTACTATCCATTGCTGTTAATAATAGTTGGGAACTTCACCAAATGGATGTAAAAAATGTCTTTCTTCAAGGAACGCTTGAGGAAGAGGTATACATGACCTTACCCCCAGGTCATAAAAGAGAGAATATGTCTAACTTCGTTTGTAGGTTAAATAAATCTATCTATGGATTGAAACAATCTCCAAGAGCCTGGTATGGAAAATTAAGTCACTTTTTACTCTCTTGTAACTTTAAAACTAGTTGGGTTGATACATCTTTGTTCACAAAACATAATGAGCATGGTATAATTGTAGTCTTAGTTTATGTCGATGACATTATTATAACTGGAAATAGCCAATTAGAAATTAATTCTATTAAAAATAGTCTTAAACAAAAATTTGATATTAAGGATCTAGGAAAATTAAAGTACTTCCTAGGAATTGAAATTGCACACTCATCAAAAGGTTTGTTCATTTCTCAAAGAAAATATGTACTTGACTTACTCAAGGAAACTGGTAAATTAGGGTGTAAGCCAGCATCAACTCCTATTGACATAAATATGAAACTTAATGCTGAGGATGGTGAATTACTTGAAGATATCAACCAATACCAAAAACTTATGGGAAAATTAATATACTTGACCGTGACTAGACCCGATTTGTCATTTGTTGTAAGCCAAGTTAGTAAGTTTATGCATGCACCAAGAATTCCTCACTTAGATGCCATTAACAGAATACTTAGATATTTAAAGAGTTGTCCTGGAAAGGGAATCTGGATGAGAAATAACAAAACTAATGCAATATGTGGCTATTCCGATGCAGATTGGGCCGGGAGTTTTGACAGAAAATCGACAACCGGTTTTTGCACGTTTGTAGGCGGAAATTTAGTCACATGGAAAAGCAAGAAACAAAATGTTGTGGCACGATCAAGCGCTGAAGCAGAATACCGAGCCATGGCATCCACCGCAAGCGAGTTGACATGGATTAAGCAGCTCTTAACCGATTTACATATTGATAACAAAGAACCAATGAAGATGTTCTGTGATAATCAAGCAGCAAGACACATTGCAGCAAATCCTGTCTTCCATGAGCGAACCAAGCATATAGAAGTAGATTGTCATTTCATTCGAGAGAAAATTCAAGCTAAAGAGATTGAAACTCTTTTTATCAAAAGTGGAGACCAACTAGCAGATATTTTCACAAAGGGACTCTACATAAATGCATTTGAAAATATTACATGCAAGTTAGGATTATATGATATTTATAATCCTAGCTTGAGGGGGAGTGTAGAAAAAATAGAAGGGACAGCTGGCCTCAGAGATAATTCATCATAGGCCAGATTTAGAAGAAATACCATCCACCAATCAAATGATTAGGGTTGCAAATCTTCCATATATATTTTCTTGTATAGACAAATTGTACCGTTACTATTTCTGCTATAAATAGACATGTAAATTCCTCTTTGTAATTAATCAGAATAGAAAATAAATCTCTATTTATCATTTAATAATTCTCAACAATACGTTCTGGACCGATCGAGGGACCTGCATGTATCACGAATGTTTCTAAATTTTACGAATGGGAAATTATATATACTTGTCATTTCGTCAAATTCGTGAATGTTCAACTAACTGATACTTGAGCCAATTTTATTTTTCGAAAAAGAGATAATTAGTTATTTATCACTTCAAAGTTTTGAATTTTGAAAAATACCATTTCAAAAATTTGTGTTTAAATAAATATCACTCCAAACTTAGTTAGTTTTTAATTTTATAACTCTAACTGTAATATTTTTATAATGTCAAAAATATCCTTAAACTAATACTTATCTCCACCTCTCACCTCACTCCCCTCAAATTGCGAGAGAGATGAGGGCACTGTGAAAGTCTATGGATGTCAATGGGTAGAGTAGGGTAATGAAAATCCCTCATTTATATTCATATCTAATAAATTAATAATATTTTTTTTATCCATATCGATAGATAACTTCATGAAAATAAAATTTTATTCAAACTTATCTTATTGGATACGATACGGATTGGATAAACGGTCAAATGACTTTCAAAATAGAAAAGATTATAATATAATATATATAGAAATAAAAAAGATTGTAGTATAATTAGTAATAAAAAAAATTATAATATAATTAGTAATGAAAAATATTATAATACAATTAGTAGTGAAATAAATTATAATATAATGAGCAATGAATTAGATAACGGATATAAGAGATAATTTTTATCTGTATTTTTATTCGATAAATTAACGAAATATTTTTCTTATTTATACTCATATCTAATAACTTAATAAAAATAAAATCTTATCCATATTCATCTTAATAATATCATTGACAGCCTTAAGAAAGCCTGAAAAGAGGCAAGCCAAAGCACCCCTCTCTCTCTCATCGCAGAGATTCCACGGGGGAAGGATGCACTGACGCTTCTCACAGATAATTGTTCTGAAATGATTTTACCATCGATTTTCTTCTGATTTTTTCTTTTGCATGCGCCTCTGTACAATGAGGTTCTTGTCTCTCTCCCTCTCGCTCTCTCTCAACCCACTCCTCTTCAATCCATTATCACACTGATGGTTCTCTAATCAATTTTACAACTACTTTGTTCGTCTGACCATGGCTTCTGATTCTCTTTTTAAAAAGCAGAAAAAAAAATTCTTTCTCGTATATGCTTAATAAGGTTATAGTTGGTTATATATTGTATTTTATAGGTTTACTACACCAGGTTAGAGTATTGAAGACGGTCCGGTCCGGTCCGGTCCGGTCCAAACCCGGACGGTCCACGGTCCCACACGGTCCACGGTCCCGCACGGTCCAAACGGTCCGGTCCAAGGCGGTCCAAATTCGAAAAAACCGAACCCGTCCCACCGTTGGCCCCGGGGGCCGGACCCCCACGGGACGGTCCGGTCCGGTCCAATTTTTTTTTATAAATCGAAAAAAATAATAATTTATCATATTTTTTAATAATAATTTTTAACTAATTCGAATTATTATTTTTAATTGTTTAAAAATCTAATAGTACTAAAAAATTAAAAAATTAGTAAAAAATAAAATTTCAGAAAATTATAAAAAAATAATAAAAGTTGAAAAAGAAATTTATTAATTTTTAAATAATCATTTTCATCGAATTAATTATGTATTTTTGAATAATTATGTATTTTTGAATAATTTAAAAATCAAATAATACAAAAAAATACTCACGGTCCGGTCCGGTGGTCCGGTCCGGACGATCGGCCCGACCACAGTCCGCACGGTCCCACGGCCCGGTCCGGTCCCGGTCCCACGGCCCGGCACGGACGGGTCGGCAGCGGTCCATTTTCGGGTGAAGGAGGACCAGGCCACCGTTGGACCGGACCGTGGCCGGGCACGGCCCGATCCACGATCCGCATCCCGGCCTGCGATCCGGCCGGTCGATCCGATCGCGATCGGCCCGGACGGAGTCGGGCCGTGCGGCGTCCATTTCAAATCTCTACACCAGTCATATCCACAAGTGCGGGGCCATCATCTTTGTTCTCAAACGATCAATCCTCGGTAAAACGAATCTCGATGTGCGAACCGATGTTGCTAAGTACAATTAGTGGATTGAAGACGGTCCGGCTCCGGCCGGTCCGGTCGGACCGGACGGTCCACGGCCCCGCACGGTCCACGGTCCCACGGCCCCGCGACGGCCCAAACGGTCCAAAGCAGTCCATCAAGGCGGTCCAAATTCGAAAAAAACCGAACCCGTCCCACCGTTGGCCCCCGGGGGCCGGACCCCCACGGGACGGTCCGGTCCGGTCCACGGTCCGGTCCAAATTTTTTTTTTATAAATTGAAAAAAATAATAATTTATCATATTTTTTAATAATAATTTTTAACTAATTCGAATTATTATATATCAAAAAAAATTAATAGATGTTTGAACGGTCCGCATACGGTCCAAACTGGTCAGGTCCACGGATTAGTAGATGTTTGAATGATAGAGATTTTATCAAGAAAGACATTTTAAATAATGGGTGGGGATACAATAGTTATTTTAACAATTTTGATAATAAAAAATTAAAATAAATAAATAAAATTTTTATATATATTTTTTTAATTGAAGATTGATAGTGTTTCAAATTTTATGCAACTTCATTATATTTTGATAGTCTATCAAATACCGTTAAATTATAATTATTGTAAATTTAACAATAATAAGATTACATAAAATTTTAAAACACTATCAATTTATTATTATAGAAACAATTATTAACAAATTGTTAGTAGTATTGTTATCTTTGTTGCTAGATACCTTTAACAAATGACCTTCCATGCATCCCACTTGTATCTGGATGAGTATCCTCTAGAGTATTCTACTTGTAAAATAATTGTTCGAATTTATTACGGTAGTTGGATTTGTACTACGGACTTATCAATTTAATTTCTATCTTTAAATTCATGGTACCCACTTAAATCCGAACACTTTATCCCATAAAACACTCTAGAGGATGTGAATTCCTTATATCTATTCAGCGAGTCAAATCTATTAGGGCGGGCTGCAAAAAAAATTCAAAAGCCCTTTGCTAATGAGTTTTTTTAACAAAAACCGTTAGCAAAAATAAAAATAAAAAATCACAACACTTTTTGCTAACGATTTCTTAGCAAAAACCGTTAGAAAAACTTCAAAAAAAATCCGCAACACCCTTTGCTAACGGTTTTTGTTAAAAATCGTTAGCAAAACTTCCAAAAAAATTTCGCAGCACTCTTTGCTAACGGTTCTTGGCTAAATACCGTTAGCAAATATCCATCCAACGCTCCTCTTTTCATAATGGTTGCTTATATTTTTCCTAACCCCCATTATTAACGATTACAAAACACGTTAGTAAATTACTTCAAAAACCGTTAGGAAATCTCAGTTCTGCTGTAGTGTATAACCGTATTCATTTTAATTTTTTTTAATATTGATACGAATATACATAACAAATATGAATATAAATAATTTCGGATATGAGCGCGAACACACACATATATAGAGACATTATGGTACTTTACAAAGTAAAAAATTACTGTTATTTTGATATAAAATTTCATATCCCAATAGCTTAAATTAATGGTCAATTTAAGTTGCTCAAAAAAAAAATTTTATGTCAAAATCTTATGGAATATTAAATTTCATATTTTTTAAGCTTTCTATTTTTTTTAAAAAAATAGTCTTATTTAACATGAAAAAATGATTTATTCCACGACTGTTTTTAAAAATAATTTTAAAAAATAGTTAAAAAGTTATAAAAATTATGAAATTTAATATCTACCCAATTATAATGACGAATAACATTAATTTTTTATGATATATATTAAATAATATATTATATATCTAATACTTCGGATATCAATAATTGAGATTGAAAACCGCATCCGTATTATTTTTCATTTGAATATTTCAATACAGATATTCATATTAAAATTTTCAGATATGAATAACTCCTACTCTAGGGGTCATCTTATTTCTTGCTCTCCTCCCGCACACCCCAATGTCACCTCGTTTGAGGCCAATTAGCTCTTTAATCAGCCATCAATTTTGAGCAAAACAACATCGTCATTATCTAAAGCTTTATATATATTGTACTCAGGTAGTTTTTGGACCCTATCTTCGGCTCTTCCCCCTACCAAGTTACCATGCATTATTAAATGAAAGATGATTTTGTCGAGGTAGAACCTTTCCCAAATTAATTAACTCTTCTTAAACGCAAGCACCAATAAGTCTATTTTTTTAAGGATAATTAATTATTTGCCACTCTAAAGTTTTAAATTTTAAAAAATATCATTTTAAAGTTTGAATTTAGATAAATATCACTTCAAATTAATTAATTTTTAATTTTATCTCTTCAACTATAATAACTTTTATAATGATAAAAATACCTTTGAACCAATGCTCCATCTCCATCTCTTATCCCCACTCCCGATCTTAGAGGAGGCCATTAACGGTGTTGATTTTTGTCTCAGTTCCTACTTGGCAGTTGACAATTTGGCATCCACTCGGTCAAAGCAAACGCCAATCGAAAACTATTTAGAAGAGAGAGAGAGAGAGAGAGAGAGAGAGCAGCAGCAGAAAGGTATTGTACTTAGAGTATTGAAAAAACCCGTCCGGTCCGGTCCAATTTTTTTTTATAAATCGAAAAAAATAATAATTTATCATATTTTTTAATAATAATTTTTAACTAATTCGAATTATTATTTTTAATTGTTTAAAAACCTAATAGTACTAAAAAATTAAAAAATTAGTAAAAAATAAAATTTCAGAAAATTATAAAAAAATAATAAAAGTTGAAAAAGAAATTTATTAATTTTTAAATAATCATTTTCATCGAATTAATTATGTATTTTTGAATAATTTAAAAATCAAATAATACAAAAAAATACTCACGGTCCGGTCCGGTGGTCCGGTCCGGGACGGTCCGGTCCACGGTCCCGCGCGGTCCACGGTCCGGTCGGTCGGTCCACGGCCCGGCACGGGACGGTCGGCACGGTCCATTTTCGGGTGAAGGAGGACCGACCACCGTTGGGCCGGGCCGTGGCGGCACGGATCGGCCGACGGCCCGGCGTCGGCCCGGTCCGGTCGGTCCACGGTCCGGCCTCGTCCAGGACGGTCGGGCCGTGCGGTCCATTTCAAATCTCTACACCAGGTCATATCCACAAGTGCGGGGCCATCATCTGTTGTTCTCAAACAGTACAATCCTCGGTAAAACGAATCTCAATGTGCGAACCGATGTTGCCTAAGTACAATTAGTGGATTGAAGACGGTCCGGTCCGGGCCGGTCCGGTCCGGATCCGGACGGTCCACGGTCCCGCACGGTCCACGGTCCACGGTCCCGCACGGTCCAAACGGTCGGTCCAAGGCGGTCCAAATTTGAAAAAACCGAACCCGTCCCACCGTTGGCCCCCGGGGGCCGGACCCCCACGGGACGGTCCGGTCCGGTCCCACGGTCCGGTCCAAATTTTTTTTTTTATAAATTGAAAAAAATAATAATTTATCATATTTTTTAATAATAATTTTTAACTAATTCGAATTATTATATATCAAAAAAAATTAATAGATGTTTGAACGGTCCCGCACGGTCCAAACGGTCCGGTCCACGGATTAGTAGATGTTTGAATGATAGAGATTTTATCAAGAAAGACATTTTAAATAATGGGTGGGGATACAATAGTTATTTTAACAATTTTGATAATAAAAAATTAAAATAAATAAATAAAATTTTTATATATATTTTTTTAATTGAAGATTGATAGTGTTTCAAATTTTATGCAACTTCATTATATTTTGATAGTCTATCAAATACCGTTAAATTATAATTATTGTAAATTTAACAATAATAAGATTACATAAAATTTTAAAACACTATCAATTTATTAGATGCCCCCCCCCCAACCTGTACATGGAATCCACCCCTAGTTTGGATGAGTAAAGAATAACACATTTTGGATTAGTTATTATTTTTATTTGTTATTCTATATTTGAATGAGAAAAAAACTTTTAAAAAACATTGAAGTAGCTACTATTTTACCAATCCAATCAAAAATTGACTTAGCTACTACTACAAGCCTTGAGTTAGTAATTATTCTTACTAACCCACCATTTTATCCAAACACATAAATAATAGGCCTCAAAATCAAATTGCCAAGCTTCTTGGTTGAACCATCGATTTCAATTGCATGACCCCTAGATACTGCGACATACAAGCATCCATGAGATTTAATCCTCTTTCTTCTTTAAACGAAATATTAGGCGTCTCGGTTGATGAGCTTCAATGTGTTCATTTCAAGAGTAATATTACGAGTGTAGTGAATTCCACCATTTAAAATTCTGAGACCGGGAAAAACAAGCTGATCTCTAGAATGCCGAAACATTCGATCTACAAAATAAACTGCTAACACTAGTCACATGGAGAATGACTATGATTACAAAAATACTGAAACCAAGTTAGCCATTTTCAAGGACGGGATAGGTTTGCACATTCAAAACGCTCGGCTGAGCTGCTGCTGCTGCCGCCTACGAGACCAGCGATTCAAGCAAAAGAGCCTTCACCTATTATAAACAAAAACATAAACTTCAATTAATCTCAAGAAAATAAAAGGAAAAGAGGAACATTCACTTTAATGTAAGGCCTCATTTCGATTAACTGGCGCATTGATTCACACTGAAAACACCCATGGAAAATTTGCAGCTATGAGTTCTTTTACAAGAAAATTTTATTTTTGACTAAGATTATTAAAAAAAATCAGTGAAATACTTGATATTCCTAGATTCTTCAAAGTGAAATGCTTAACCTTTTTAATTTTACACGTTTGTGTCAAAGGTCCGGTCCACGGTCCGGGACGGTCCGGTCCGGTCCACGGTCCCGCACGGTCCACGGTCCGGTCCGGTCCGGTCCATGGGTCCGCACGGGACGGGTCGGCACGGTCCATTTTCGGGTTTAACGAGAACCGGCCCACCGTTGGACCGGACCAAGGCAAGGCACGGTCCGGTCCACGGTCCGGTCGGTCCGGTCCACGGTCACGGTCCGGTCCGGGACGGGTTGGACCGGACGGGTTTTTTCAATACTCTAAGTACAATACCTTTCTGCTGCTGCTCTCTCTCTCTCTCTCTCTCTCTCTCTCTTCTAAATAGTTTTCGATTGGCGTTTGCTTTGACCGAGTGGATGCCAAATTGTCAACTGCCAAGTAAGAACTGAGACAAAAATCAACACCGTTAATGGCCTCCTCTAAGATCGGGAGTGGGGATAAGAGATGGAGATGGAGCATTGGTTCAAGGTATTTTTATCATTATAAAAGTTATTATAGTTGAAGAGATAAAATTAAAAATTAATTAATTTGAAGTGATATTTATCTAAATTCAAACTTTAAAATGATATTTTTTAAAATTTAAAACTTTAGAGTGGCAAATAATTAATTATCCTTAAAAAAATAGACTTATTGGTGCTTGCGTTTAAGAAGAGTTAATTAATTTGGGAAAGGTTCTACCTCGACAAAATCATCTTTCATTTAATAATGCATGGTAACTTGGTAGGGGGAAGAGCCGAAGATAGGGTCCAAAAACTACCTGAGTACAATATATATAAAGCTTTAGATAATGACGATGTTGTTTTGCTCAAAATTGATGGCTGATTAAAGAGCTAATTGGCCTCAAACGAGGTGACATTGGGGTGTGCGGGAGGAGAGCAAGAAATAAGATGACCCCTAGAGTAGGGGTTATTCATATCTGAAAATTTTAATATGAATATCTGAATTGAAATATTCAAATGAAAAATAATATGGATGCGGTTTTCAATCTCAATTATTGATATCCGAAGTATTAGATATATAATATATTATTTAATATATATCATAAAAAAATAATGTTATTCGTCATTATAATTGGGTAGATATTAAATTTCATAATTTTTTATAACTTTTTAACTATTTTTTAAAATTATTTTTAAAAACAGTCGTGGAATAAATCATTTTTTCATGTTAAATAAGACTATTTTTAAAAATAATTTAAAAATAAATAGAAAGCTCAAAAAATATGAAATTTAATATTCCATAAGATTTTGACATAAAAAATTTATTGAGCAACTTAAATTGACTATTAATTTAAGCTATTGGGATATGAAATTTTATATCAAAATAAGAGTAATTTTTTACTTTGTAAAGTACCATAATGTCTCTATATATATGTGTGTGTGCGCGCTCATATCCGAAATTATTTATATTCATATTTGTTATGTATATTCGTATCAATATTAAAAAAAATTAAAATAAATACGATTATACACTACAACAGAACTGAGATTTACTAACAGTTTTTAAAGTAATTTACTAACGTGTTTTGTAATCGTTAGTAATGGGGTTTAGGAAAAATATAAGCAATCATTATGAAAAGAGGAGCGTTGGATGGATATTTGCTAACGGTCTTTAGCCAAGAACCGTTAGCAAAGAGTGCTGTGAAATTTTTTTGGAAGTTTTGCTAACGATTTTTAACAAAAACCGTTAGCAAAGGGTGTTGTGGATTTTTTTTGAAGTTTTTCTAACGGTTTTTGCTAAGAAATCGTTAGCAAAAAGTGTTGTGATTTTTTATTTTTATTTTTGCTAACGGTTTTTGTTAAAAAACTCATTAGCAAAGGGCTTTTGAATTTTTTTTGCTGCCCGCCCTAATAGATTTGACTCGCTGAATAGATATAAGGAATTCACATCCTCTAGAGTGTTTTATGGGATAAAGTGTTCGGATTTAAGTGGGTACCATGAATTTAAAGATAGAAATTAAATTCGGACAGTCCGTAGTACAAATCCAACGGCCGTAATAAATTCGAACAATTATTTTACAGTAGAATACTCTAGAGGATACTCATCCAGATACAAGTGGGATGCATGGAAGGCTGTTAAAGGTATCTAGCAACAAAGATAACAATACTACTAACAATTTGTTAATAATTGTTTCTATAATAATAATAATAATAATAATAATAATAATAATACTTAACAATTATGATGGCTTAATAATGATAATATGAAATATTATGAATGTAGAGAAGTCAAAAGAGGAAGCAATGAGGGATTACGTCGCAACCGTCGTTTTATCTACTAAATAAACAAAATAATTACTTGTTGATTTTCCTCCTAAATATCATTGTAATTTGTTATTGTTTTGATGTTACCTTCTTATGTAAAGTATTTGCTTTGTTGTTGGTATAATATATTTTCTCAACAAAAAGTTTACACTGCTGGGATTTGCTATCACTCATAATTGTCAGATGTTATGTAATTGTAACACCGCCATCTGAAAATAAGTATGAGAACAATTTTATCCTGGTCGATGGTAGCAATTCACTCCATAAAATTCATGAATAATCAAGGAAGATAATTTTCAAATTAGTAAAAGGAACCAGTAAAAAAGAAATCATGATGTCCTAGCAATCTACAGCTACATGTATAAGAATTGCAAAATTAGTGGGTATCAGCAATAAACTTCCACAATTGAAACATTCATTAATTTCAGAAGTTTTGTTGGCATAGGAAGGATCAATAACCGAGTAATAGTTTGTTGACAAGTTGTGTAAGTTCAAGAAATGCATTAAGGTAATCTAGTATTTTTTTTCGAAAGGTGAATTTATATATGTCACTATAGCAATTGGATTTTACTAACGGTTTCGCAACCGTTAGTAATGGAGGGAGAGGAGGTTAAAAAAATATAACCAATCATTAGAAAAAGAAAAGCGTTGGACGGACATTTGCTAACGATTTTTAGTCAAGAACCGTTAGTAAAGGGTGTTGCAAAATTTTTTTTGAAGTTTTGCTAACGGTTTTGTTAAAAAAATTGTTAGCAAATGATGTTGTGATTTTTTTTACTAACAATTTAGGTTATTTTTGCATTTTTGCTAACGGTTTTTGCCAATAAACCGTTAGCAAAGGATTTATGTATTTTTTTTAACTTAACTTTCTATACATATGACAAATAAACCGAGAACAATAAATTATATAAGAATAAATTATTCATTTAATAAATAATATAAATAAATATAATTATTCATACAATGAAAAAAATATATTTACTGAACAATACATATTTCTTACTCAATAATATAAAAATAAAAAATACAAAGAAAAAATAAAAAAACATAACTTAAAAACATTAAATAAATTTCAAATTTGTTTTTGAGGTGAAGACGATGTTTTTTGGCCCGAAAAATTGCCGTAACGACTAAGAGAGTTAACCCTATAGATCTCGTCGTAAACTTTCTGTGCCCGCGTAGCACGCCTCAATCAGAGTTTTCTATCAAAAATTATGGTCGTTTGAAGTTAAAATGGTCGGATTTAAGTTTTTATTGCTTCTATCTCTCTTCTTTGTTTCTTATTTCTTTCTTCTTTCTCTTCTCTGTCTCTCTCATCTCTTTTTTTATATATGAAAACAGATGAAAAAGGTTTAGTAATCGTGGGATTTCTATTTTTAAATTTTGATTTTTGGATCGTTGAAGTGGGATAAACAAACGGTGAGATGGACAATCCATGGGAGCAAATGTTATTGGTGAGATGGGATATATTAGATTTTTTGCTATAAAGTTTTCCTAACATTTTTTTATAAATAGCCGTTAGCAAAACCAAGCGCAAAAAAAATTTCTAATGGTTTTTTATAAATAACCGTTAGCAAAACCCAGCACAAAATGCATTTCTAACTGTTTTTTATAAGAAACCGTTAGTAAAAGTTGTCCAATAATTTTTTAACACTTTCTGACATATTTTTGTAATATTTTCTTCTTTCAAACCGTTAAAAAATAGTTGAACTTATTTTCCAAAATGCCACCGCCTAATGTTACTAACGGTTTTCACTAAAAACCGTTAATAGTTAATTTTATCCATTATATATCCGAGCACCGTATCTGATTCGTTTACAGCCCACCCACCCTAGAGGGACAAAATTTTGAATGCACGTCAAATTGGGCATGATTGAGCCTAAGTGCTTCGGTTGGATAAAATTTAACACCAACTAATCATGAATAAAGAATACAGGCCTAGCCTAATAAGCTCATTATGAAAACAAGAAAAGAGAAGAAAACATTTTCTTTTCCTTCTTAATTGCACAACGATCGATCACCTTGACGCCACCTTTGAACTAAGCTGATCTCCTAATTACTTGATACTCCACTACGGAATTTCTATGGCTTAAATAGCTTTATTACAATCATAAAAATGTCTCAAATTATTGCTAGTGATCAGTGGAGAAGTAGCAGAATGTGTGCTCTCTCTACACTAAAGCCCGAAATGGATCGGATCAGCGCTAATTTTGGCTGAAACTAGTGCTTCGGTTGGCGCTTTGGTCAGCACTTCCAAATGAAGTGTTCTGCATGCATCACGCTACCACTATATGTATGTATCTTCCAATGCAGAAGTCTGATCCTGGATATTTTCATTGAATGCGCTGCTTCGTTGGCATTGCTTCAGCCTGGTAACTACTACTTAAGTTTGGGTTAGGCTGAAGCATTGGTTATCTACTGGCTATGATCTGCACTCACGTGATGTGAACGAGTGCTGCTTTGTCTTGCCTCCAGTTTCTCCACTAACATGTAAAATGCACACAGAAATAACTAAGCATCTAACAATTAATTATGGAAATCTAACTAAAGTTAACCACTGGAGGAGGGACATTTTGACATGTTTTTATAAAGAAGGTTAGTTTATAAAGTAGCCCTTTTTAACGTCAAGATAAACATGTTTTTTCATAGACTCGGATGTAAATAGAATGTAGACAAACACGGTATATTTTCACTTTATGCTTGCTCTTGTTGTATGACACTGATACCAATTACCAGTGTATTAAGCAACTAGCTCTCTAAAGCATCTAGCTCGGTAAATAAACGATGTTTGTGTGATAATGTGAGAAATATAAAAGTTGAATTAGTTATATAGATCATTTTAGCCATATATTAAAAAAAATGAAAGGTCTGAGCTCTTTTGTTACTTAAATTTCCAGTTGTTAACCCTTTATTTGTATCTGACAACAAGGAATAGAGTGAAGAACAGGAATATATTTCATAATTAATCACAGTCAACCACATCGTTCCCATTATGCTGTCGGCTAAAAATTCTATAGTTTGTTATTTAAACTTTTAAAGCTGTATTTATGTACAAAATGAGAATCTTTGTAGTTCTCCAATGTGATAAAAATGTTTAAGTATGAGAAAATAATATTGAAGGTTATAGATTCTTGACGCCGACAGTAGCAAACCTATAGGTTAGCAGTGCCAACTAAGGTAGCTTAGAATATTAAAAAGAAAGACAGCTTAATTAATTACCACATGGATCTTCGATCGACCTTAAAACAAGGTTCTTAACCTAAATATTTTATTTTTTTATATTATTAATGCATTAGAAGTTGTGATAGTGCTCTATGTGCTTCGTAGCAAGTTGGACCACTTGTAAAGAGTAAAATAGTAAATGCATCCACTGATCCTTTTTTACTTTTGAGATTTAACATGTTCTAATAAGAAGATCGATAAAAAAAATATATACAGACGTCTAATCAAATATTTTAACTAATTAATAATTACTTCTTAAAAAACTTATAATTCCATAATACTAATGATAATTCAATGAAATTCAATTGATCCTACTCCTGCGTACTGAAGCGACAGTTACTCTGTCACTCAAGAATTCATAAATTACAACAATTATTCCCCAAAAAAATTAGTGAGAAAGTATGGGCCGAATTGAAAATCTTAAAAAAATACTATTCTATGTGTATTGATGGTAGTTTACACTTTACACGCGTGTTGACAACTACAAGGGGATTTTGTCAACCATAAGCATTAAGCAACCTTTCTACTTAATTTACACAAAGAGCATTCACTCAATTACAGTTATCTTTTGACAGTCAAATAACCCTTCTTACTAGTTATCAAACAATTGAAATAAGTTAAATAATAACCCCAGTTAACGCGCTTTTGATAGTAGGCGGTCAATCCGGCCAGGGCTTTTGATAGAAGATAAAATATGAAGAACCTTTTTTTAAGGAGAGACTTCTTTTTTTTGAAGAAAAACCGCCTACTATTACTAAGGACGGAGACTTAAAACAGTAAAACAGTGGTATGTTACGTATGTATGTTATTGTCGAACAGTCGAATACTGCTTTCTTCATCTCTAGGAAATTGGTTATGCTTCCATATCCTTGGGATCCTTACAGATGTGCATAAATATTTGCATGTGAATAATGAAAATGCGCATCTTCCCTTGTTTGACTTGGGATTAATGAAGTGTTGTGATATGATGGTTCCAATTTTCAATGAACCAATCGTACTAGCTATTATCTATTGTGTAATGATCTTCTCGTGTTTTGGTACTTTCATTTAATTTCCCTGTAAAAGTTTGCGTCTTTACATGTATACAGAATTATGCAGTTCTCACGTTTCAAAGGGAGTGTTTGACACTCAATCAAATAGCAAAAAATTGAAATATAATAGCTATTTCGACGAATTAATTTGCCAAATGAATTTTAGACTAAGTAGAAGAGTGCGGAATAGTGCTAATCCGGTATACCAACTTATAGGTGGAATACCGGATTAGCTCTCGTCGAATAGCGATTATTGTTTGATTATATTATATTATATTATTATATTATGATTATGATTAAGATTTAGTACTATTATATTATTATATTATATTTATGATTATAATTTATTATTATATTAATATTAATATTATTATTTATTATTATTATTATCATTATATTATTATTATTATTAAATTATTATTATCATTATTGTTATTATATTATCGTTACCATTAGTATTATTATATTATTTATTATTATTATAAATATAATTATTTTATTATTATATTATTATGATCAAGATTATTTATTATTATATTATTATATTATGATGATTATTATTATGATTATTAATACTTATTATTATTTTATTATGTTGTATTATATTATTATATGTTGATTATAGTGATGATTAATTTATTATTATATTATTATAATTATAATTATTGATAATTATTTTTATGATTATGATTATATTTTTATTATTATATTATTATGATTATGGTTATATTATTATGATTATGACTATAATTATTATTATCATGATTATGATTATGATTATTATATTATGATTATATTATTAAAATTATGATTACTTATTATTATTATATTATTATAATTATGATTGTAATTATAATTTTTTTTATTATATTACTATATTATGATTATGTATATAATTTATTATATTACAATTATAATATTATTATTTATTATGATTATTTTTTTTTACTTTATTATTATTTTATTATGTTGTATTATATTATTATATGTTGATTATATTTATGATTAATTTATTATTATATTATTATAATTATAATTATTTTTAATTATTTTTATGATTATGATTATATTTTTATTATTATATTATTATGATTATGATTATTATATTTTGATTATATTATTAAAATTATGATTACTTATTATTATTATATTATTATAATTATGATTATAATTATAATTTTTTATTATTATATTACTATATTATGATTATGTTTATATTTTTATTATATTACTATTATAATATTATTATTTATTATGATTATTTTTTATTACTTTATTATTATTATCTTACTATTATGATTATTATTTTACTATTATTATTATTATTATCATCATCATTATTAGTATCATAATTATTCATATTTTAACTATTCTGAGTAACAACTGCCAAACGATATTTTCGCTCTTCCGAATAGTCAAGAATACAACTCTTCTACCACTCTTCCAAAAAAAATACTATTCTATCACTCTTCCAAAATTATCACTCTTCCAAAGTTATTCCTTCATTTGCCAAACGGACCCAAAAAAAAGAAAGATACACTTCTAGTACTTAATTGCAAAGCAGAAATAAAAAATATTAAAACCATGATAGTTCATTATAGAACAAATTCTAATCTTAATTTAGAAAAATTATAGAATTCCTCAGTTTACAGTTACTCAATGAGTCCGTATCATCTAAAGTAACTCAATTGCTAATACATCCCCCTTGATTCAAAGGGTTCACATTTGTTTTATCAAATGGTTAAGATTCATTTTTCAAAAATAAAAAATTAGTTTCAAATTTTGAAATCCACATATTCTTCTACTGCTCATCGTTTTGGCTATCTCTGTTATATCTCCTCCTTTCATATCTATACCATATTATAAATAATGTATATATTAAATTTATTCATTAATTTCAGTATTTTCTTAATGATCAAAATGTCTCTAATCAAACGGTGTATGTTAATATTTTCAAAAAACTAATAGTTTAGATTTTTTTTATCAATGTCATTTTTCTCTCCATTTTATTTTCTATTTTTTATCATACATTAACGAAAGGTAAAAAAATTATCCATCAAATAAATTAATAATAAATTATCTTTAATTTTAAAAAAACAAACTAGCTACTATGGTGTTTTATTTCAAAAAGAGAAATTATTTTGTTTTGTAAATTATATTTTATTAAATAATAAAATATTTTTAGATATAAAATTATTTAAGAGTCTTTATACTTGATTTAATCATAAATTTTATCTAAGTAAAATTTGTTATTTATTTATAATGAAAACATACAAATATTTTTAGGAGCATATAAATATATTATTTATTTAAAAAGGGGTTCATACAACTGATGAGTTTTGTGCTAGTTGATATTAATAATGTTAAGAAAATAATTAATGGAGTTATAATAAAATCACTTCTTTGATGCAAATGTTTGCTATTGGGGAGCACCCAATTTCTTGGGTGTATTTAGATGGTGAAAGGATTAGTTAAGAATAATATTTTTTGAGTTAGTGCTTGAGAATAGTGAGGTTAGAGGCATATCATAAAACGTGAGAATAAAGTTATTTTTTACTGTTTGAATTAGTAAGATATTATTTGAATGATAACTTGAGAATGGTAGAGGGAATAACTAAAATAATTAATTATTTTTTGTTATCTTATTTAATATTAATATTCATTTTATATATTATTTATACTAATATTAAAGAAATTATTATTTTCGTGACCCCGTTAAACCAATATTTTCTATGGTATAGTAAATTAGCACTATTTTGCTACTATTCTCAATTTTATTTTTATGTTTGATTGGATGCTAATCCGAAAATAGCATAACTATTATGAAAATAATGCTATTCTCCACCATCCAAACACACATATAATAATCAACTTTTTTTTTCTTTGCAGACAATTTTGATTTTTTATCTATTAATTACTGATTTTCTTATATACATAAAGATAAACAAGATAATTATCTATAAGCACGTTTGGACTTTACAAAAGCACCAAATAACATCAATAATTTCCACTCCATATGAACATAATCACCAATTAATCTTAAAATAAGCACCATTTAAAACACGTTCACCAGATAGCATCATTTCACTAATAGTTACATTAAGGTTTTGAAAATATGAAGAGGGAGGTTGCATTTTCGAAACTCAAAAAGTGTTTCTTTATAAATAATTAAAAGGTGGATAGTTAGATTCTCATCTTCACTCAAAAAAAATGAAGAGAGATATTTTAGGAGATTTTTTTGCGGGGACTATTATCTGCTCAATTTATGATTCTCATTAACAGTGCAAAATGAACTAGAAAAATGAAAACTCTTATATATGCGCCTATGACGACTCATTTAATCACTTCTTTCTCCAAACACATTATAGTTTCGGTCCTGCTATAAAGAAATTTGAGTCCGGTGTTATTACAGATTTTTTACAGGGTCGGGAATTCGTCCAAAAATTAAACGGTTGATGATTGTTTGTTATTGACTGAGACCGAGGCCCATTATTCTTTTCTCCTCCCTGAGCCAACAGGCCCTAAAAATCTAAGAAAATGATCAAATAATATGATGACCGGATGACGTGTGTGCTGATATCATCCATGGTTGTTTGATTTGGTGAATCCTTTTTATAATCGTCAGTTTTTTTATTAAGTTTTTCTATTGAGATGAGTTAAATATGGTGGGCGTTTCGAAGGACCTAAATTTTAAACACCTTGGTAATAATGTTGAGCACGTCGTCATATTCCCATGTGTATGTTTTGTGCGTATAGAGTAAAAATAGGGTGAGATTAAGCTCATTAGAATCTTCTGTGAGTTTCATTCATAACATATATTAAACAATTTCTAAATTTTAATTTATGCCATTCAATAATTTTTTCATATTATGGTTTTTTATTTTTGAAACTTCTAAATATTTCTTATAGAATTTTTAAAATGAACTCTAAAATATTAATAAATAATCATGTATAAAAAATAGATAACCTTTTGGAAAATTCAAATAAATATATAATGTTACACTTAACATCTTTTTTGATTTGTCGATTTGCAAAACAATTTTGAATTTTACAATTTATCTTGTTTGAGTTTTGTGCAGGGATTAACATGCAAATGGACTAGTGCACAAGAACCAAGACTAGTACTGGGATATAACAGCTTAATCAAGACTGCATTAGGCTTAGATTTAGTTAGACTCAAACTGAGTTGAATTGGTCAAGATAAATTGAGATTAAACAACAACAAAAGTGTTTCGGCCCAGTGAATCGTTATAACAGTTCATCTCAATACTCAAAAATATTCTAAAGCATAAATATTCTAAAAGAAATCAGAGTGTATCGTTAGGTAACGATTCAATAATCGTTACAACGATTTGTGAAACGTATAACGATTCTGTAATCGTTACAACGATTCATGAAATGTATAACGACTTGTTAAATCGTTATAACGTTTCAGCTCAGTTGATCCAACGGCTATTCTTTCTAAACCGTTATAACGATTCGTAAACCGTTATAACGGTTCAAGCCGAAAAATAGTTTCTTCAGTTCTTTCAGAAGATCTATTTAAAAGGATCACATCTCTCACTTATAACTGATGAGTTAAAATTTGATCTATCTAGCAAAATTATTACTACAGAGAGCTTACCAGCCATATACAAAGTGAGAGAGATAATTCAAAAGATTGATACACTCAATTAGCCAAATCTTTGTTCAAGCTCAATCTTGCTTCTCTCTATTCTCCCAACTTGATCCTTCGTGATCTTCTTGAAAATATTCTTTTGAACTGTAGTGCTCACTTTTTTTGAGTGTGTTGTCACTCACATTTTGAGTGTGTTGTCACTCACCTTTCTTTTGAGTGTGTTGTCACTCACTTTTCTTTTGAGTGTGTTGTCACTCACCTTTTTGAGTGTGTTGTCATTCTTGTTACCGATAGGCTTGACAGCCCATTTTTGTAAGAGACCAAGTTCTACAAGTGTAAAAACTCTTTTTAAATATATCAGCTCAACCTCAATTGTTAGAGGTTGAGGGTCCCGGAGACGTAGGCATTGTTAAAGCCGAACTCCGTTACATCTTGTGTTCTTATTTTATCTTTACTTTTATTTTCTCACATTTCTTTGATTGCTATATTCTTGTGAGAATTGAATTGATTTAAATTATATTCCGCTGTCATTACACTTGAACATTAAGCCCCAAACCGGTTTATACATTTCTACTTTAGGTTCTTTACATTCTTGCACTATCTTGACCTTTCAATACCATCCTCCTAGGGCTATCATATAAAAATATCAAAAACTTAATTTTTTCTATCCCGTAAAATTTTAATATAATGAATTTAATAAGCAACTTAAATTAAAATTTTAAAATGACTTGATACTATTTTTAAATTAAGCCCACGGAAAAGCTTTGTGAACTAAAGTTGAATTAACCTGAAAGCTTAAGCTGTGAGCTTTAGATGAATGTTTCTTATCAAAGCTTAAGCTGTGAGCTTTAGATGAATGTTTCTATATGAAAATTGATAGGTTTCAAAAATTCAAAATAAATACATAAAAAATATTCTAAAATATAAATTTTTTATACCCAGAAAATTAATCGATCGTTCTGTATACTTTTTAAAAATATCAGTACTTAAATATTTTTATTTATATTAACAATTGAGCTGATATTCTAGTTTTATACTGTGTTATGCAAGTTTCGACTTCTAGGCTTTACTGATTTATTCCTGAATTCCGAATTAAACTACTATACTGGTATCTAGTTTTTTTTTTTGAGAGAAAAGTACTTGTATCTACGTATACTATTCACGAATTCTCAGATTATGCAGCACATCATCACTTAAAATTAGTTGTAAAAATTTAAGGTGTATCCAGCTGGGCTGGATGATCGAGGTGTGTTTGAAAATTAGTATGAACTGATCATTAATATATGGGACTTGAACTAGCAGCAGTTGACATATTATACTGATCACCAATTAAACCACATTAAAAATTGTCCAACCACGTATTCATATATGCATTAATCTCACTTCAAAATCGCCTCCATACAGAAAAACTGTAGAACAAGTGTAAAACATGTGTAAGTTTGCAATATTATTATTATTATTATTTTTGTTACTAACCAGTACTTAAGCTAGCTGTAACTCAACAGAAGAACATCTATCGCGCGAAATGGAAACCATATCAAAAGCATATCTTTTAAATGAGAGTAAAAGAATAATATAAGAGGCATCCAATCAAAAAAGAAAAATGAGAAACAAATTCGAATTGTAAAAAAATATTGATGAAATGGCGTAATAAAAAATCTTGGATGCTTAACATTTTATTACTGGGAATCAGTTTGCTGAGAGTCTTGGTTCAACTTCAATGTGAAGTGAAATAGATTAGCAAGAAAAACGTGTTAAGAAGATTTTGAATCAAGTCTTCACGCGAAATTAAGTTATTCATATAAAAATAAGTTGAAGCTTTTAAGGCCGAAATATACTCATCCTAGATCATGAAGATTAAATGGTGCATGGGCACGTGTATCACATTTATTCATCGTTTTATTACAAATGGTGTCGGCAAATTAAATGAAAATCTTCGATTCGAAGAATACAGCCCAAATTAATTTCATGTGCATGGTAAACTGTCACATTCAAAAACTAATCCATGAAATTTAAATATTTAATTATAATACTTATAGAATATTAATTCATAAAAAAATAATCATGTAAAACTCTGAGCACTATGTATTTATTATCATTGTCAACAAGAAGAACTTTAGTAGCCAATGGACTCAAACCCAGTTGGTTAATTACCGGTTAAAAGCCATATTGTAAATAATGAAATGTGATTGATGGACGGACATAATACTGCCAAGTGATTACTTATTATATGCCGATTAATCTGATTTTTTTTCCGCATAATTAGACGTTCATAATTTAATATACACAAATATTGAAAATTCAAACAAACACTTATCTTTACATACTTGATAATACTAATTTTATTTTATAAATGATAAACAACTTTAAATCTATAAGCTCATGATCTTTTAGTCGAATTGACAAAAATAAAATATAATAATCACCTCCTTGTTTTTAATCAGATCAAAGGTTTCAAATTTTCATTATCAAAGAAAAATGATAAAATAATATATTTATTTTATATTATATTATGTGTCAGTAAAATATTTATCTTGTAAAAAATAATCAATTTAAAAATATAGAACTTCTTTGACATCTAATTAAGAGGAATAATATACTTATGACGTGAATAAAAATAAAAAGCTAAATATTTACAATTCAAGACATTAAAGTCCAATTTTAATTAAAAATGAAATAATTAATCTTTTATTTAATGAACCAATTATAATGCAAAATAGTAAATTTAATTATATATTATATTTTATAATTATTTCATTCAATAAAAATAATATGAAATTAAATTTTGTGAAGTCTAATTTATGTAGAGCTTTAGATTACAAAAATGGAAGTTGAAATGGAATTAAAAGATATGACTTGAACAAGTAACATTATACGGTTTGAATAATTGCTTTTTGGTCGACTTGACAGTGATGGTTTACCCAAGGGCGGATCTAGCTCTATCAGGGGGCAGCAATTTTTTTTTTCGACAAATATCTTTGTAATTATGTATATTTTCAAAAAATATTAGAAAATATGTTTATTTTGTTCCCCTTAAAAAAAATAATTTTTGCCCTCCCCAGATCAAAGTCTGAATCCGCCCCTGAATTTACCCACCGACTATGACAATGTTACCGATTAATTGGTCTAAGAGCCAATTTTTACAACACTAGTCAACACCACACAGCACATGAACCTTCTATGCTTCATTTCTAAAAAATATATGGTGTTTACTCCTCAAGTACATGAGTTAAATCTTGTTTAAGATGGTAACTATACTACAGAAAAATACAAAAAAAAAATCAAAATAGAAACAAAAACAATGTCAGTAATCGATCTGTAAAAGTAATTGTGAGCACTGATTATATTGGTGCTTTTTTTCAAGGTCATGACCACGAATTCTGAATGTGGCACAGTTGACATAGCAATTTTAGATGCACTAGGATTTGGAAGCCATTGTTTTTACTACTCATGGGCCATTTTTCGGCCCATGAGTAGCCCATCCGGGCCCCTTCGGCCCATTTCAGGCGCTGGGCCTTCAACCCGCTTGTGTCTCCAATTAAGCCAGATGTCTATACTCTATACATACTGGGCCCAGCAGCACATATCCCATCCAGCCCAAAGTTCAATATATATTAAATTATTATTTTAATATTTTTTATTATGTAAGAATATATATTAAATTATTATTTTTTTATTTAGTGTCTGATTAATTAATGAATTTGAACCCAATAAACTATTACAATCCGATAATTACCCCTACCAAAATCCTGCATCTGTCCCTCCCTATCTATTCGCCTGCCTTTTTTTAAAAGAGTTAGCACTTGGCAATTGAATGGGTGCTCTCTTTTTAGTAAATTTGTGGACCAACTGATTATTGTTGTAGTATCCGATTCTATGGACTTTAATTTAAATAGAAAAGCAAAACAAGATTCCACACTGTTCAATTAATGACGTCTTAGTTCACCTTAAACCACGTAGCATGTTTTGATTCTAAGATCTATCGAAGTAGATGCTTAATTTCTTATATTAGCTTTTTTCAATCATATTAAAAGGTGCAAGCATACTTCTAATAAGATGCAATGTTCAACACGCGTTTCTGACCCAAGTATAGGCTTGGAGATTAGTGAAGCGGTTAATCCTCTAAAAAAATTGAGAAATAATACATCTATCAAATATTTAAGGCATTGTACAGTAATTATATTGAAGTTTAACTATTAAAATACTCTAAATTTTGAAGTCATGATATCTTAGAGAGATTCATATCAAATTAGTCTATATTTTGGTTCAAGTCCCGTCACTGCCCATGTAACATGACATCGCCCAAAGATTTAATGTGGCCCAACGATAGCAACAACTTAGCTTTGATATTTGAGCATTAAGTTATTAATAGAAAAAAAATGCAGTTCTGAGAGAGCATAAAATAAATAAGATTATTAGATTCCTTTAAAATTACAGATAGTTAACATGAATATTAATATGATTATTTATGCATTTATGCTCTCTCCAATCAGACTCCTCTCTACACTGTAAAACTCCAACTAGCTAGTTAGTAGTGCTCGCTTCATGCTAATTTTATATAATATATATGTTTTAAAACCGGTTGTTTTATAAAATCGGTTTTAATAATTTTAATAAAATTTATAACCTGCCACTCTAATCTTTTAGCAGCTGTTTTAAAAAAAAATGATTCTAAATCTAATTTTTCTGGTAGTGTTTATTCGCAAATCATTAGCGAATAAAATATTTTATACATATAAACCATTTTATTTCCAACTTATACTGAATAAAGTGTTAAAACTGCAAATTAACAGTTTATCCACGAATTTATTTGTTAAGGTGATAAAAATATGAATTATTCACAAATAATTCATAAATTTTCTTGCTACGTTGAAAGCATATGCATGCAAACTGCTGGGGGCGGATTAGCCATAAACAAGCCTAGCTAGGTCGTCCGTTCTAATCCTTTAATTTTTAAAAACCGCTCTAATCCTTTAATTTTTAATTGTAATTCTAATAGATATATTTTCAAGCCTTAATTAATAAATTCATTACAATTGCAAGTACTATAGGTTCATTTATATAACTCAATTTGTGGTCATCCTTCTTTGACATCCTGGATCTGCTGCTGCCTATTACGTGACAGCAGATCCAAAATATACAAACTAATACATATAGATAATAAATACATACATACATATTATAGGAATATGGGTATATTTGTGCTCTATATTTATTTGGGTTCTATGTTGTTGTTAGTATTTGGCCGCTTAAAGAACGTCGCTTTAAGCATTCAATACACGTACCAGTCTAAAATAAAGACAAAGGTAGTCTCATCCTTCTGTTCATTGTATTTCATTGATAGGTTAATAATTAGAGAGGGACATTTTACTTGCTATTTGGCAAAATGCCAAAATGTACAATTGCAAGCCTTGCCTTTACGGCTTTCCCTCAGAACCGCGCTAGTGTGAAGTGAATGAATTAATAGTCTTTCGTCCCTTTCAAGTTGTAATATTAAATTTTTAATTGACCTTAATTAATTGGTTGGTACATCGGTCTCATTAATTTCAATGGACCAAAATCGATTTAATGAATCTTTTTTTATTGCTAATGATATAAATATGTTTGGAATATATTAATCCATTTTCATTTTACATGTTATTTAGCTTTATAATATGATATATAATGTTGAATATTGGTAGTACCAATTTTTTTTTAAAAAAAAAATACAATGCATATATGGAATTATGGATGATATTATATTGTCTAAAAATATATAAAAATTAATAAACGCTGAATCATTTTTAATAGATAATTAACATGATTAAGAAACCAATAAAAATTTCGAAGCAACAAAAGAAAGCGAAAATAAATAAAATGAAAGGCCATACCTTGTGCTATAGTTAGAAACTTAGATTATTCTTAGCTGCTCCTCAAACGAAAACAACAAATTGCACTTTATTTTTTTAATTGTTTTTCTTTCATCTGTATCGTCAATCTATTAAGTAATTATTAATGCTCATAAGCTGCAACTCCTGACCTCTAATTAGGTTTATGATGATGATAAGTAAATAACAGCTATAACATAATTAGGGTTAATCCCGTCTATTAACAAGAAAAAATAAATTATGATTCTGCCCAAATCAATCTCTCTGTCCATAGCCCTGCCCAGACATTAGACTCGTGCTAGTCCTTGACCGTTACATTTTTCTGAAACGCTTATTTCTCATTTATTTCTTTTAGTTCATCGTATTGACTCGGGGACGATTTAAATTGTCTTTATATATATTTGCTTTTTTTTTTTGCACAGTGCGGTGATAGAAAAGAGTAAAGAGAGCCATGCAATTTGAACTCAATAGTTCGTACCATAGTATCAAAAGATAGCTCATGGTAAACATACGAGGTTATATTTTTTTAGCGGGAGGGGATCACTTGACAATGGTTATTTTGACAATCAAATAAATATCAATAAAATCTTAAAAATGAAAAAAAAACTTTATAGATATATATTCTTTTATTTATAAATTAATAGTGTTTCAAATTTCATATAATTTTATTTACATTTGATAGTTCATCAAAGACCATTAAAATTTTATATAATTTATAACAGTTATAATTTAACGATTTTTGATGGACTATCAAACTATAATGAAATTACGTAAAATTTAAAACACTATCAATCTACAATTAAAAAAATAAAATATATATATTTTTTTAAAATTTACTTGATATTTATTTAAAAATCCATTGTCAAAATTATCAAAATAACTCATTATCAAGAATTTCCATCCTTTTTTAGCATGGTGTGGTACTTATCCGGCAGTTTGACTATAGTGAAAATGTAAAATAAGAATAATGACAAAAGCCAGTTACTTCGTGGGCAAAAAACAATAATTATATAGGCCTGAATGAAAATTCCTCAAGTTACAAGCTCCCTACTAGACACAGGATTATTACAAATTTGCAAGTTGTATCCTTCTGAAAAAGTTAGGTCACGACGTCACGTGCACACCATCATGCTGCCTTATGTTTCATGATTACAATATTTTTATGCATGACTTAAAAAGTTCGGCTTCCATCTCTGTTTGTAGGGGTTTGGACCACAAATCCACACAAATGGGTCAGAATGAAAAAGGCACCAAAGCAATTGAGGCCTTGTATGTATTAGGCCTTGACATTTATATTCCCCTAAAAGCTTGTCGTGGCAAAGGCAATCAATCAAAGCAATGCAATCCAGTCCAGTCAAGGCATGTCTCAGTGTCTTATCCATCTCTCTCGGTTGCCTTTCTTCACATGGGCACGAGAATCTGGATCAATCCTTGTTCACTTCTCCTCTCCTCCTCTTCATGGAGTTGATTGGGTGCCTCTTTTGCCCCTTTGGTTCCTCCAGGGGCTCAAAAGTCATGACCTTGTTATGGTATTTGAACTTTTTATATATATTGAAGGGCCGTGCTCTTAATTCATGACTCATAAATTATACAAGGGACTCATAGGACATAGATAATGTACGGGAGCTGGGTCAATATCGATTTTATTATTTATATGAAGGAATTATTATTTATGTTTATAATTTTATTTCGTATAATATTGTGTTAATCAATTGGAATGAGTTATTATTTAGATTGGCAGTTTTTAAATTGAATAATATAAGTGTTCATAAAATAAATTATATAATAGAGTCTTTAATATAAATAATAACTTACTCAATTGACTTGAATAATAAAAGTGATATTGATATGGTACATCATATTTCCAAAATATTGGTCCCTCTATTTACATCACATTGCCAAAACTATACTTAATCACTTAGGGAGTGTTTGGCACTCAATGGAATAGCAAAAAGTTGGAATAGAATAGCTATTCCGACGAATTAATTTGCCAAACGAATTTTAGACTAAGTAGAAGAGTGCGGAATAGTGCTAATCCGGTATACTAACTTATAGATGGAATACCGGATTAGCTCTCGTCGGAATAGCGATTATTGTTTGATTATATTATATTATATTATGATTAAGATTTAGTATTATTATATTATTATATTATATTTATGATTATAATTTATTATTATATTAATATTATGATTATTATTTATTATGATTATTATCATTATATTATTATTATTAAATTACTATTATCATTATTGTTATTATATTATCGTTACCATTAGTATTATTATATTATTTATTATTATTATAAATATAATTTTAATATTATATTATTATATTATTATATTATGAATATAAATATAATTATTTTATTATTATATTATTATGATCAAGATTATTTATTATTATATTATTATATTATGATGATTATAATTATTATTATTATTACTTATTATTATTTTATTATGTTGTATTATATTATTATATGTTGATTATAGTGATGATTAATTAATTATTATATTATTATAATTATAATTATTTATAATTATTTTTATGATTATGATTATTTTTTATTATTTTATATTATTATATGTTGATTATATTTATGATTAATTTATTATTATATTATTATAATTATTTATAATTATTTTTATGATTATGATTATATTTTTATTATTATATTATTATGATTATGATTAAGGTTATATTATTATGATTATGATTATATTTATTATTATCATGATTATGATTATGATTATTATATCATGATTATATTATTAAAATTATGATTACTTATTATTATTATATTATTATAATTATGATTGTAATTATAATTTTTTATTATTATATTACTATATTATGATTATGTTTATATTTTTATTATATTACTATGATAATATTATTATTTATTATGATTATTTTTTATTACTTTATTATTATTATTATCTTACTATTATGATTATTTTTTACTATTATTATTATCATCATCATTATTAGTATCATAATTATTCATATTTTAACTATTATGAGTAATAACTCGCCAAACGATATTTTCGCTCTTCCAAATAGTCAAGAATACCACTCTTCTACCACTCTTCCAAAAAAATACTATTCTATCACTCTTTCAAAATTACCACTCTTCCAAAGCTATTCCTTGATTTGCCAAACGGACCCTTAAATAACAGCCCAAGTAGTCCGGCACTAAAATTAGACCGAGTACATGGATAAAAGCATATTTGCAAATACATACATCAATTAAGTTGGTTCTATCCTAACAAGTTGCTATCTCTCGTATTATAATAGTTTTTAAATTGTAAAAAAAAAATAGTTTGGAGCCTTGTGGATAACTTTTTCCCACTATTAATGATGCAAATAACATAAAAACTTTGAAGTCTAACCACCTCTGTCACTTCTCTGTAACATCAAATTGTAAAGCCAAATAATGTCAGTTTCAGTTCATATTACATTTAGAATTATCGCTGCCCACCAAACATAGAAGTCTTTTCGATGTCTGTTTTAGCATTCAAATATATATTCCTCTTGCATATCTCCTGTATATGCGCTATCTTTCCCAACTGTATCCACTTACAAAGATCTCTCTTTCATTGGCTGCTCAATTGCTCTTCGCCACGCTCAATTCGAATTTCATTAAGTCGGATAAGGACTGAAACAATGTGAACTTACCAAACACGTCACATAAGAAAAATACTGAAATAAATATGTACCCATGTGAAACCGAATGAAGCGAACGCCAAATTATTCTCGAATGCGACAAATACTAAACGTCAAAATCAAAAGCAAAAGTATCAAAATGAAATAATTAGGAAAGCATTTAAAATCAAAGCCAATTAAAAGTCAGTAAATTAAAACTCCAAGAATTAAGTCTTGGAGTTGTTGTATGAATGACTATTTTTTCACATAATTAGTTGAGTTTTAGATTAAAGCTATGTCGATTCTTTAAGTAGTTAAATATTTCACTTTTGATATAACTCTGTTCCATAACACATATTAATTAATTTAAAATCCTCTATAAGTAAAAGGACTGGCATAAAAAATTCGTGACTCGCTCAGAATCGACTCGCTATTAGCTTGCTTGTTGGAGCAAACCGTTAACAATCTAGCTCATTAAGTTAAAGAGCCGTGTTTGAGTTTGGGCTGGCTCGGCTTGTTGTGCTGGCTCAGCTCATTTGGCTCGATAATAATTAATATTTATTATTTATATTATTATATTATGAATTTTGAGTATAGTAAATAGTTTAGACATGCTAAATTATTATATTAAATTTGTGTGAAATATATTGTTACTAGTTATTTTATTATTTTTATATAAATATTAATATAAAATATCATAAAAATATTATTAGGTATTAAATGTGTTTCTTAACGAGCCATCTCGGTTAGTTCGTTAACTTAACGAGCCGATCTTAAGTCAAAAAATTTTGATTCAAAAGTAGTTAATGAGTCGATTTGACTCAACTTGTTAAGTTAATGAGCCAAACACGAGCTCGACTCATCTCATTTAAAGCCCTAATAAATAAGTAAATATTATTCATTAGAGATTCTTTCGTTAAGTGATGCACACTTATTTCTATATGATATATATAGAGAGAGAAAAGTTATGCTAACGATTAGTCGCGAAGTACAAAATATTTTTGTACTTCGTGTCGTATCTCTCGTTTTCGAGTTTAAAATACCGATCTGACCGTTTAAAGTGTTCTTCATATTAAAATATATTTGGAGACTAAATTTTATATTTTTAAAAAAAAAATCTATTTTTTTAGGATTACAAAATCATTCTTATTAAAAATCATAAACTCAATGCATTTTAGTCCGCTCAATAAAAATAGAAAAAAATTCTAAAAAATTTAAAATTTGGTCTCCAAATATATTTTAATATGAAAAACACTTTGAACGATCGGATCGGTATTTTGAATTCAAAATATGGAAAATACGACGCGAAGTACAAAAATATTTTGTACTTCGCGACTAACCGTAGCATAACTCTATATATAGAGAGAGAGAGAGAGAGAGGCTATGGCGTTCATATCTCGAATTTAGAAGTTCAAACGGTCAATCCAAACCATTGAACATCATTTTCATATTGAAATATCCTTAGAGATCAAATTTTATATTTTTTTGAATTATTTTGCTTTTTTTAAATGGGTACAAAATTTGTTGATCTAACGATTTTTGCACCATCCAAAACTAGTGATTTTGTATACATCTAAAAAATATATAAATTTTGATCTCCAAAGATAGTTCAATATGAAGATCATATTCAATGGTTTGGATTGACCGTTTGAACATTCAAATTCAAGATACGGACGTGAAGCACGAAAGATTTTATGCTTCACGAAGCACCCAAACCTCACTATATATATATATATATATATATATATATATATAGAGAGAGAGAGAGAGAGTTGCTATGCATGGGATGCTTGGATCTGTTCTTCATTTTCAAAGTTCAAATAGTCGATCCGAACTATACAAAATGGTTTTCATATGAATATCTCAATGTAGACCCATTTTTATATATTTTTTTTAATTTTTTTTAAGATATATAATTAGAAAATTGCCTTTTTTAATGACTCATAATATCTAAATCAAGTGATTTTCTAACTATCTTAAAAAATAATTAAAAATTCTAAAAAATATAAAATTTAGGCTACATCGAGATATTCATATGAAAATCATTTTGTATGGTTTGGATCGACTATTTGAACTTTAAAAATGAATAACGAATCCATAACATGGGGGTGATTTGTGCTATGCATAGCACTATAGCCCAACTCTTTCTCCCTCTCTCTCTCTCTCTCTCTCTCTCTCTCTCTCTCTATATATATATATATATATTTTGGCTATGATGTTTTGCAAAGTACAGAGACGTTGTGTGCTTTGCGCTCTATTTTCAATTTTAAGTCAGAAATAATCGATCTGAACCGTTCAATCTAATCTTCATATCAAAATATATTACTAAATCAAATTTTATATTTTTTAAAAAAATTTTCTATTTTTTTATGAGGAGAAAATGATTTGATCTGAAAATTCTAGTTCATCCAAATATGACGGTTTTCCCCTATTCAAAAAAATAGCAAATAAATTTTAAAAAATATAAAATTTGGTTACAAATAAATTTTGATATGGAGATTAGATTGAGCGGTTTGGATAGATAATTTCTGACTTAAAATTAATAATAGCGCGCAAAGCACACAACGTTCTTGTGCTTTGCAAAGCACCATAATCTAATTATATATATATATATATATGACAATTTTCATGTATTTTCAAACAAGTAAGAACGTATTTTGGCATATGTTTTAATATGTTCTCCAACTCATTTTCAGAGTCCACGCCAATCTCAAATGCAAACTTGTTTATTACATAATATGCATTGATAGTCTTAATTACAATACACACACTTTGCTAATATCCAATGCCTCACGTACCGTCGTTTGGGCAATTAGTTATGGCACTAGAGGAGCTTCATTAGGATCAAAGGGACCATGGCCCTCCATTTAATTTCAAAATTAATAAAAAATTAATAAGTAATTTATATAAATTATTGTACATATAAAGGTCGGTCCCCCTTAATTATTGGTGAAAGTCCACTAATGAATTCTGGTATTTCTTCCTTTTCCTCTTCCCTTTTTGGTTTAGTATTTATTGATTACGGATAGAGGGGGTTTTACGGGAATTGTCAAAGGTTTCAATTATTGTACTAATGGTTTGTTGTGTACGCTATCTCAAGACGTGGCCAAACTGGACGGTAAATTGATATTACTGGACCGATGAATGTAGCATATTCGGAATTTTTGCTTAAATAAACTTAAACAGTAACTAATTTACGCTAATGATCACGCACTCAATTTATTTTCACAGATGATCATGGCAAGGGCGTAACCCAGGTTCACGCCCTTCAAAGTATATTTTTCGTACCTGATAGCTGACCGCGTCTAACCAAGATTGAAGGTGCAAGCCTAGCTCACGCCCTTCAGTTCAAGCTTGAAGGACGCAAGTCTGGCTCACGTCCTTTAATTGACCTAACACATAGATCTTTTAGTGAGATTTCTGAATTGTATTTAAACGTCCTGATTGGAGTTTCTTATAAAAAAATATAAACGTTTAAAAATAATTTTTTAGCTCATCAGCACAGATTTAGAAATTCTTCACCCACTACTCATTATATATAACATATAATTAAAATTATATTTATATTTTTAATTAAAAATTTAAATATAATTTTAGTTATTTATATATAAATAGTTTTAGTTAATTAAAATTATATTTATATTTTAAATTTTAAATTTTTTTATTAGTGACAAATTAGCTATTAATTATTTTTTAAACCATTTAGACTCGTCTCATTATTTATATATATATGAATTATTATTCAAGTACTTTATTATTGTAATGAGTAGTGAGCTGAAATTTTTTAAATTTGTGCTGATGACATGAAAATGTGATCTTTAAACGTTTATAATTTTTTATAGGAAACTCTGATCAGGATGTTGAAATACAATACGAAAGGCTCGTAGAAAGATCTATGTGTTAGATCAATTAAAGGGTGTGATCCGAACATGCGTCCTTCAAGTTTGAACTGAAAGGCGTGAGTTGGATCTGCACCCTTCAATTTTGATTAGATGCGGTTAGCTCTCGGACATGAAAAATATATTTCGAAGGGCGTGAGTCCGAGTTGCACCATTATCATGATCATATGTGAAAATAAGTTGAGTGCGTGGTCATTAGCATAAATTAGTTATTGTTTAAGGTTTTTTAAGAAAAAATTCCACATATTCATTGCGTGATCATTGACCTAAGTTTTTATTTTATTTTATTTTCTATATGGCAATGACTATGCTTGCGTTTTAATTTTTATCTTTTGTTTTTTCTTTTTTTCTACTCAATTTTGTACTCTCTTCTTTTTGGAATAAAAAATATTATAGTAGGCTTTTAGCTTAGTTACCTTGAAAAAAAAAAAGAATGCCTCACCTGCTTGTTTATTATTTTCTTCTTGAAAAAACACGGAAGATAAAATGTGGCCAACAAACAACTCAAGTTTAGGGAGTAAGAATTTGGAGCTCACGTACAATATAATTATTCAGGCAAATATATGTTTAATCCCCGTTTGATATTTGATGGGTGGAGTTGAAGTGGTTAAGCATTTTTAAGTTGTTTCATGCACAAAATAAAAATGATTTAAGATGAAATAATTAAAAAGGTGTACTAACTCAAGTATTTGTTTTACAATTCACTTCTCAATTTCATTGGAATAAACTAAAATATCTATAAAGTTCAAGTAACGTTTAATCATCAAATTTTCTATTTTTTAATATTATTTTTCTCATATATATTACTACATCTATTTTAATTCACTATTATCAAACACCAATACTTTAAAATTTAAAGTAATGTTTTGATCCAAAAAAACTTTAAAGTAATGTAATAAAAATTGGTCAGATCGAATGGTTCGATCGGATAAAATCGGATAGTCCCATAAGAAACTGACCTAATTAACGGTTTCGGACTAAAAATGAATAAACCATCTAGAACTAAAATTTGTTTTGTTGCACATTTGATTCATTCCTATTGTTTCGTCTCTATATTGATATCTTATATTTTTATTTATCTTTTCTAGCAATAGATATTCCCAGTTTCCCACAAATTTTATTTTCTAAAAGAACATTTTAAATTAAAAACACAACATTAATTGTAAATTATCTTTTAAATCAAATGAAAACTTACGAATTTAAAAATAAAGATATCATTTTGAAGTAAATTTCTAAGATATATTGCTGATTGTTTAAAGGTTTTAATGACAAGATGTCACATTCTCATGTCTTTTCCTTTTTTGAAAAGAAAAAGCACCAAATTTAGGTGCCGGCTTTTATTTTTTCGAAAGCCATAAATTCAGTATCTCAAATAAATTGGATAGATTAAAAATAAAACCTGATATGAAAACATAAAAATCAGATATCTGAAATATTAAAAAAATTCAATGATAGTAAAACTTGCAATTAAATTTTCTTTTTACATTTCATTTTTTGACAAAAAAGAATCCTTGAAACAAATATAGCACCCGGTTACGTCGTCAATAATTATGTCTCTAATTCAGTGAAACTTATCCAGTTATCAAACAAAAGAAGTTCAGTTTTTTTGTATATAATAATTATAATAATTATATTATTAATAATAAGAGTGATAAAAGAAAATTTTAAAATCTACAAATTACATCGCGTCACTGGCGGTGGCGCGGAGCAAACACGCCATTAGCAATAGCGTCTTTGCGAACGCGCCACTAACAGTGGCGTCTTTGGTGACAGTAGATGTTGTCCAACGGTAATGGATCGTGATCAGGATGAGCAAGATCAAACGCGGCCCTGTATGGCGCGTTTACACTGTTTTGCACAAAGATATCACTGGCAGTGGCACGTTTGTTCAGCGCCACTGCCAATGACGCGCTGCCATTCGTAGATTTTAAAATTTATTTTTATCACTCTTATTATTAATAATATAATTATTGTAATTATTATATACAAAAAACTGAAAAAAGTTTGGTACCAAACTTCTTTCATTTTTACATAAAGATGCCACTAACAGTGGTGCGTTTGCTCCGCGTCACTGTTAGTGGCGTGCTGTCATTTGTGAATTTCAAATTTTGCTTTTATCACTCTTATTATTAATAATATAATTATTATAATTATTATATAAAAAAAAAACTGAAAGAAGTTTGGTAACTTTTGCATGTTTTGCATGTGAGTAAACATCAATGCAAATTCGTGCGATTTGAGTTGCGGTGATCCAAGTTGCTGATCTACAATTAGTACTATCCCCTCCAATGGAAATCTCTTAAGTGTTGACACGACTTGATTTAAGGAATCCGAGACGCACAAGAAAGTGAGAAACCTCTGTGGCTATTTCTTATTTGCCACTATAGAAACAAACAAGGCTTTTAGAAAGGCATTTCCACTACGGTTCCTTTAGCATTGTGATGTGCTGTTATTAGCCTTTTTTGGGCTTCATTATTGTTTTAGGTGCAATGATCTCTCCGCTCCTGCTTGGTTGGTACATCAATCAAATGTCCAAAATCTCATAAAAGGACGCCCACTTTCGTAGTGCAATTTCATTTCCTTTTCAAGTTGCCAAGGTTTTTACAAAGAATCATTTCTTTATATGTAAAGGCTGAAAAGGTTTCTGCTAAAGAATTACTCCACTAAGAGTTCTCCATTTGCTCAATGATTTATTTAATTAACAATCTTATCGTTTTGTATGATGTCTTTTCATAAGTTATTTTCAGGATCATTTCACGATTATTTACTCATAAATTCATTCAACGAAATACCAAAAATCAACAAAACTAAAACTAAATAATTTTTAGACAAAATTTTCTACTCACCAACTATATGCTGATTATTATATCAATGTGACATATTGCAGGCTCAAAATGTAAATAATAACTTATTTATAGATATTTCAAATTAATTGAATGACTTGATCTTATCTTTATATAAAACAAAGAAAAAACAACCTGCTAATTATACCTTTTAAATCTTATATGTCCACTACCATGACAGTGAGAGTGACGGAGATATGCTTCATTTCGTCAGAAAATTTTATATATATTCATTCCTTCTGCAAAGCTTAACATCCAACTATGCAAACAGTACTCGTTAATGTGCATTCCTTATATATTGAAGCATGCATGGTTTCAAGACCAAGTTTCGTGTTTCATTAATTAAAGAGAAAAGAATTCTTCGCATTCAAACATGGTACACAAATACAAAAGGTTTTTAATAAATATATTGTTGAGCTTATGGATTAATTATGTTTTAAATTTCATATAATTTGGACATCATTTGATATTCCATCAAAGATCATTAAAATTATGAGATAATTTGATGATTTTTGGTGAAATATCAAAAGATATTCAAATCACATGAAATTTGAAACGCAATCAATTCATAAGCTTAAAATTATGTTTATAAAGTTTTTTTTATTTTTAAAACTTTTTATGAATTTACATAAAGTTAGTGATTAGGATTGTCAAAATAAATGGATCCCGGCCCTTAAAAAAAGTTGGAAGTGATATATAGTTGTGGACGTGGAGTCGGACGAAAAAGTTAGGATGGGATAAAACTTTATAATGATTTTAAATCAAGTACATTTGAACAATCTTTGTGTTAAAAAAATAGTTCAAAGGCGCATTTTAAATATAATTGAGACGTATTTTTATTTTATTTTTTGTTTAAAAATATACTTCTAAAAATATATATTGAAAAATATTTTTGCCGTAGAAATTTACCCTCTTCGGTTCCGCCCCGGATAATGATATATTGATCTTAGATAATGTTGATCGTTGAGTGAGATCTATCTAAGTCAATTAAGTATAGTTGGTTTTGGTTGGATAAAAACTAAAGGCGGATCCATGTTCTTAAATTAAAAAAAAAAAACACTTGACAGTATCCCTATACTTTTATTTATTACGTTGCAATTATTTATGTACGACTTATTATGCAGTGGCACATGGAAACGGCAGTTTCGTTAAATTATGCAAGGAATTGAGTTAATTGAGTTCGCTTGTACATATGTACGTTGGTACATCACACCAGTATAGGTGTATATAGCTATCCATGTTGTTCATTATTAAGTTACATACTTCACTCCAAATCCATGTTGTTTATTACGTTGTGAAAGGCTGAAAGCTACCAAGTATATAGGGGAAAAAATATCAATTTCTAAACCTGCTATTCGTTTCGAGGTCCAATTTTATTTCTATTTTTATTCATCACGATTAAAAAGTTCCGTACTTGACTTTTTTTCTTTCATTTATCATTTTATTTAAAAAAGAGCATCTAATGTGTCCAAAATGTAACAAGACATTAAGGTCATGTTCGGTTCACTCTCACTCAATTCAGCTATGCCAGAACCCATGAGTAAAGACACTATTTGGATGAGAACAAAATTCACTCTTACATAACTTTTTTTCCATCTAAAATATAACATTTTTGGTATTTCTCTATAGGAATCCCTATTCTACTTCCTACAATATTTTTTGTCATTTTCATTACATAACTTAGCCTAGAGGTTTGTCATTTTTTCAAAATTTTATTTTCTTTTTAAATAAATATTGCATTTCCATGAAATTCAAAACATTAATTTTAGCAGGTTGACCAATGAGAATCTAACCGAAGACATTAAACGCTAGATGAATGTTGAATTATTTTCGTTGCTTGAAGCATGGCCTAAGGAGACTAGATGGGGAATCATGTCAAGAATCAAGATGTGCCCCCAAAAGATCTAGAGAAGGTTGGATCGCTTTTCAAGTGGAATCAAATTTGTTGTCCACAGATGAGTTAAATTATTCATTGTAGAACGTGAAACACAAAAGAATGATTATTAATTTAGATTCTGAATTTAGATTAAATATTTATTAAAGAATGATTGATCAAATTCATCATTTGTTGAACGATGATTGATCTAACTCATTTATTGACAGAAATTTGCTGCCGAGCGGATAAAAATGGTAATGCCTGCTCGGATATTTAAATGGATTAATTTACAAGAAATGCTGGGATTATTTTCAATATTTTTTCTACTTCAATATTGCATTGAGAATATGAGTAATAGTTTTAATTAAATCCTGCCAACTATCTGGAATAAAATATTTTCTTGTCCAAGTCAAAAATGTCATATATGCACATAAACGCATCCACGACTAGTCTAATTAATATAAAAGGGAATAAAATGTTCCTGAATATTATAGTCATATTTTTAGACAATATATATATAGAGAGAGAGAGAGAGAGTCCGAATATGGTGCTTTGCAAAGCACAGATGCGTTGTGTGCTTTGCGTTTTATTTTTAATTTCAAGTCAGAAATAATCAATCTGAACCGTTCAATCTAATCTTCATATAAAAATTAATTAGTAAACCAAATTTTATATTTTTTAGAATTTTTTTGCTATATTTTTCTGATGAGGAGGAAAATGACTTGATCTGA
Organism: Schoenoplectus tabernaemontani; assembly: GCA_037127355.1. Lineage (NCBI taxonomy): Eukaryota > Viridiplantae > Streptophyta > Magnoliopsida > Poales > Cyperaceae > Schoenoplectus > Schoenoplectus tabernaemontani. Next base: position 19,762,220 of record CM073755.1, on the reverse strand, counting down.
AAATTCTGGTTCATCCAAAAATGATGGTTTTTCCCCTATCCCAAAAAATAGCAAATAAATTCCAAAAATATAAAATTTTGTTTACTAATATATTTTGATATGGAGATTAGATTGAGAGGTTTGGATCGATCATTTTTGACTTAAAATTAAAAATAGAGCGTAAAGCACACAACGCTTTTGTACTTTGCAAAGCACCATAGCCTAATTATATATATATATATATATATATATATATATATATATATATATATCAACATATTTCAATTTGGATATTTATCCTTCTAAATTTAAAAATTAAATATTTATCCGTTGAAATGTCAAAATCCTGAATATTTAACCATAACTACTATTAACCTCATAAACAATAAATTATAATAGGACAAAAATATCCTTCCCTTTCATCCCCGTTATTTGCTTAAATTTACAGCAGTGTCTTTAAACAATATTCCCTTTTATTTCCTCATTGATTTCACGAGCTTGGGAAGTATAAATTAGCAACCTTTGGTACAACCATTAGCCTCCCTGAAAGACTGATCGAGATCCAGCAGCTTCCCTGAGACATATGTGACTGGATCTTCTAGATCTTGACTATGAAGAAAAATATATGTGTTTATTGAGAGTTTCAAATTTTAGAGGTGGAGAAAATTAAAGTTTAAAATTAGTTCTATTCAACTTGATCATATGGTAAAGATGAAACACTTCTTAATTTGCTAACTCCCAGTGAAATTGAGACGAGTTGTTGATTGAGGGGGGGTATTACTATCCTTTTATTATTTTAATTAATTATTAATTTATTTTTATGAGGATAATAATAATTTTGATAAATATTTAAGATTTTAATATTTTGAGAGATAAATAATCAATTTTTAAATGTAAAAGAGTAAATATTCAAATATAATCTTGACGACGGTTGTCAAGTATACAATATCTAACACAACACAACAACATGAACTCCTTAATATATAACATAACAACATCAACCCCTCAACAATACAACACAACAACATCAACATCCAATCACACAACATGAAAAACCATAATAAATAAACTTAATTGTCTACTTTGTCGTCATTCGCATGAACTGCCTCAACATTGTCTAGTGATCTCCTTAACACTTCCTCTTTTCATGTTGAACCATCGATTCAAGAGAGACAATGACTCATCCCAATACAATCTTGACAGTGGCTGCCAAGTGCTTTTGCTTCCCTCTCGAGAGTGATTAGACAATGGTGACTAGCCTCTCAATGGCCTATTGACTCCTCGGGTGGTCGAGTAACAAAAGAGAAAGAGAAAGAGGCATTAAGGTGTCTTTCTTGAATTTTTACCATCAAAGAGAAAGAGATATGAGGGTGATGGTAGCGGGATGTGCGCGCTGACATCCACTATTGATGATATATAGGGTTTGATGGCAGTTATGAATGACACAATCGATAAAAGAAAGAAGAAGGAGGTAGCAAAGGAGGGGAGGCGGCTACTGGAGGAATAGAAAACCCGATTTTCCTCCTTCCCATCCTAGCAGCATACTTGTTTACTTTTTTTTTCTCTACATAAAGGTTAAGGTAGGGAAATGAGGCTAAGAGATGATGATGGAGGACAACGGATCAAAGGATTAACGATCGAGAGGTAATGATAGAAAAGAGAATGTGAGAGGAGAGATATGAATATTAAAAGTTAGGATTGAAGAGGTGTAAGAAGTTTGACGGATAAAGAGGAGGAGGTCTGAGTCGCTGACCTCCCCCATCCTAATTTTTTTCTTCATATTTCTTTCTATTTTGATATGGTATGTTATAGTCATTTTCTATCATATAATTAAATAGAATATCAAAAGTGACATATATACACATAAATGCATCCACAACTAACCTAATTAATATAAAAAAAATAAAATATTCATGAATTTCATCATATAATTAAGCACAATATCAAGTAAAAAATTGATAATGGTTACTACCTCATAAAATAAAGGGTTTTTGTTCGATTGTATTGGAATACTAAATAATAAATATTTGATCAATCTTATTTCATCATCAAGGACCATTTGAGAAAACCGTAACATGAGCGGAAGCATTACCTTGTTCTATGATTTCTCGAAACTTCACTGAACTTGATCCGGTTGCGTAGCAATCCTTCTCCTCTTGAATCATTCTTTTCTCTTATGCGTACAACTCTAACATGGCAGCGGCTTTGTGATCTTCCAAGAGAATAAGTCCCTAGTTATTGGTTCTCTTAGTTCTTTACACGACAACACTGTTGTGTCATCCGATGAAGAAGTTACACAACCTTCACATTTTCTTTCTTTTTTTCTTTTCTTTGTGAGAGAGAGAATGAACTTGGGGGTTATCTTATGGGGACCAAGAGCCTTTAAAATTTCTTCACGAAGATAAAATTTTACATGATAATTTTTTGATTTAGCCCATCATAAATCTGATAATTATCTAAACTTTAATTCTACACATATAAGGGTCCACTTCTGCAACATTTTTATATCCATAATGTTTATACCTTTGTGATCACTTATTATGGATATATTATGATATAATTAATATATAATTATATATCACATAAGTCCATAATCTAAATAATCTGTATAGCTTTCTATACAGTCCATTATATTGTTAAATCCAACAATATTAACATCAGATGATCTTAGGGGAAAAATTTGAAAAATAAATACAATGAATAATAGCGGAATGTTATTACATCATAATTTAGTTCAAGATTTATAAACTATTTTACAATTGGACTAGGTCACGTAGTTAAGTATACTTTTGATATATTTTATATGGTTTATCTGATGATTGTGACTAGAGTCCGTAACCAAATTGTTAATCAGATACTAAATACAAAAATTAATAATTAAATATACTTACTTACTTAATAAATTTAGAGGATTATAAATTAGATTTTCATAAAATCAGGTTAACAAAATAATTGATCAAATAAACTATTTTTCAACATCGAAATCTGCCTTCAATGACAGCTATTATAATTGAGGGAGGGGGGGGGGGGATTTTCCATGGGCAACAGGAAAATGATTAATATTATTTTTTTTTTTTCTCGGGAGAATGTTGCGATTCAAGCATACCATTTGGCGTTGAAAGCTAGGGGGGTGAGGATTTGAGCAAACGAACGAGAGGACACAAATATAATTTCGTCTTAATCAAATTATAATACAGGAAGTTTGAGGAGGAGGTGATATGATAATTTTATCGTATGCAGTATGAGATTCAAAAAAACTATTTTTTTCTGTTTCTTATTTCTGTATTAAAATAAAAATAGACATAAAAACTCGCATCTCATACAAAAAATGATAATAATTAACAATATCACTCTTATGTATTTCTTCAAATGTGATATAAAAGGTAAAAAAAGATAATTTTTATTATCACTAAATTATCACAAAAAAGGCTTTAGAAACGCTCATTTAGAATCGGTTTTATAGAAAATAGTTGCTAAAAGAATTTTATGACATTGTTGTAAATTTGTTTTTTAAAAACTTTAAAACCGGTTTTATTAAAAAAACAGATGTTAAAGATCAAGTTGAAGGCCGGTTCCGAACGAAAAAAATTGTTTGAAGAACTTAGAACCGATTTTTTAAAATGTCCGTTTCTAAAAGTTTCATTTAGCACCCGTCTTTTGTAAAACGGGCTCTAAAGTTTGTGAGATATAATTATTAAGTTTGTGATCATATCAGTATAGATATCTTTAATTTCAAAATAAGTTTTTTTGTCTTCAGTTGTATGCATGTAATATAAAATATTATTCATGGTAAGTTGACCTATTTACCGTTGTGGTTACTATATAAAAGTTATTTAATTTGACAGCATTTCGGTATTCTATTTCTATCTAATAGCATGGATTAAAATTAAAATTTAATCCTTATTGTATAATAATGACGAGCGGTTCCAGTATCATTTTAATGAATTTATTTTTTTGGTTCTATCTAACAGACCAATGAGGCCATATTATAATGATAATGAGTTGAATTGATTTTTTTTATTAAGAACCGATTATAT